>CM053788.1:7832500-8477500 GCA_028749045.1 Cupressus sempervirens
TTCTACATACCAAAAGAGCATTTTCACATGTTGCAAATGTTTTTCCCAAGTTTTCCTAAACATGAGAATGTCATCTAGATACACTACTACAAAAGAACTAGTGAATGGCCTAAGTACATCATTCATCATCCTCATAAACATGGCTGGAACATTTGTGAGGTCAAAAAGCATTACCAACCATTCAACAATCTCTCCTTATATTTAAAAGAAGTCTTCCAAACATCTGCTTTAGTGAAGAATTTTACCCCTCTAAGTTAGTCCAATAGATTGTCTATCCAAGGAATTGGATATCTATTTTTTACAATGATCTTATTCAATGGTCTATAGTTAAGAAAAAGTCTCCATGTTCCATTCTTTTTCTTTACAAGTACAGGTGGTCCCTTCTGAATCAGTGCTTGTAGCCACCTTTTGATCTCGTCATCTTCTAACGTAGATCTTCTATATATTGGCTCATTAGGTAATGGTGTAGCTAGAATCAAATTGATAGAATGTCTAACTTGGTAATGTGAGGGTAATCCTACTAGTAATTCAAACACATTATCCCCCAACCAATTATCCTCCCAAAACTTAGTTGTGTTCCCTAAAGAAGATATTGGTCCAGATCCTTAAACCAATAAAAATATCAATATTATAAAGCTCATAAAAGAAGGAAACTTCCCTAGATACTTAGCCCTCATAATTTTGCACCATCTACTGAATTTTGAATCAATCCTGCCAAACTTAACCATGAGAGCCCTATTAAAGTATCCAATTTTCCTCAAATCTAATCCCTTCCGAAATGTAAGTATACAAACCTTATAATTTACTGTTTGAAAAATTAACATAGCATTAGAAGAGTACGTACGCAACGCTTTTCTCATGCTCAAACAGTTGGAGCCCTATTTGAATTGGACTCATTTTCTTGTCATTTTTCTGGTGTATATTCTTTTCACATGTATCTTATTTGATACCTACCATTTAACTTACGTCTCTCGCGAAGGACATCGGAAAGCCTTTAAATTGAAAACAGGTGGAAAATTTAAATTCCGCAGAATTCCGATTGCATGTGCTCCGTCCAAGAAAAATAACTTGACAATTTTTATCAGTTCAAATAAAATTTAAAATTCGTAAATAAATTCGTAGAAGTATTATAAGATAAACAAATAATCTATAATATATATATTCTTTAGAAACATTAGTTCAATTTATATACTTTGTTACTTTTTGAAACAGGATATTAGAGTTTTTAAAAAGTTAAAATCTTTTTTTAATAAAAAAAATGTTAAATAATATTTTTTGCATTTCAATTACACAAAGTACATATGAAAAATGATACAAAGATATTAATTATGATATAAATTCTCTATTAGATTGTAGTGGCTAAATAGACCACTAAAACATAAAATATATAAATGACTTATTCAGACTACAATGGCATGTTTCATGTGCCCTGTTGAGTATAAATGCATGAACTTGTAGGCATTGGTAACTCATTTCTCTTCTTCTTCTAAGGCGTAAGAGGAAATTTGTGAAAATGGTGGCAAATATTTTGAGGGTTTATTTGTTGAAGCCAGTAATGATTATGAGTCTAATGATGTTTCATGGATTAAGATCCCACCTCACTAAATTTGTAGAGCCAGTCATATTACAGCAGAATCAGAAGTGGAAGAAAAATCTCTCACTTACATTAATGAAAATTGTGAAGAATGTTGCAGCACTATTGAAGGCATTGGGTATCTTGATAGAATTTCTTCTCAACAATTTTTTTGTTATGGATCATTCCTTTCTATATATTTTTAATTTTTTATATCTTTCTCCATTGATTTTTTTGAGAGGAATTTTGATAAACTTTTCCTTAGTATAAGAGAGCAAAAACACATGAGATTCTATTAAAGATTCTTGTTTTGTTCTTTCAAGATCATTATTCTTTTCTATCTCAAATTTACTTATATGTACTTTTAAGATCATTATACAGCTATGTACTTTTAAGATCATTTTGAAGCATGTTATGAATTTGATGGACAGAATTGTCAATACTTATATACAAATTTTGAATACAAAATAAGCTTTCAATTATCATTTTTCTCTTTCTTCAATACCCATAATAAAAATGTACCCTAAAATAATTCATTCTCTTCCCCACCCCATAAAAAGTTAAATTAAATATTCACTAATTGTTGGGTTGATTGTTTTGTACAGGGAACATGATCATTTTTCTCTTTCTTGCATACGGAATAATAAATATTAATAGACTTTTAGTTATTATCTTTTAGCTTGACTAAGTGTTGGACGGATTGTTTTGTACAGGAAGGATAATCATACTCAAGAGAGGATGAGAGGAATACCTTAGCTTATGAAAACAAGCTGGTTATTTTATTTTACATTTTCTAGTACAAGACCAACACATGACTAAAATTATTCAAAATTTTCTTACTGAACGAAAAAAAATCCAATCTTGCAGATGCATTTTGTGGAGTTCTTCGACTCCTTGGACGGTATGAAATCTGCGGAAATCTTAGTTACACGTTTCCGATCTTGATTATAAGATAAATTGTTATAAATATATTATATAAATTTAAGACTATAAAAAAATTATATTTATATGTTTTATATTATAATATTATTGAATGAAACTATAGGATATTCTTAAATACAGTTAATCTCGATCTTTAAATAAAATGATCTTTAAAAAATAGAACAAACCTATGATCAATTCAAAATAAATTCTGTTTACATACATATTATTTATATAGAAGATACCTCTTGTAATAAAAGATAATAAATTTATAGTCTTTTTTCAAACTTGTTTGAATATTCTTTTAGCTTAGTATATTTTTTCAATGTCTTTGTTGCTATTTTTTATTAACATGGGAAAATAACTTGTGCCAATCTTTCATGTCTTTAGTATAGGTAATAGATTTAAATGCATTTCATATCGGCAATACTAATATGTTGATATGGGTAATATACAGATCACTTGCAGAAGAAATCAACACAAGCATTTGTACTATGTGACAAAGAAATCGATACAAAGTTAATAGTGGTGGCTTTTAGAGGAACACAACCATTTGAGGTAGATGATTACATAACAGATTTGGATTTCTCTTGGTATGAGTATCCCCAAATAGGAAAGGTCCATTTAGAATTTTTCGAGGTTTTGGGACTAGAAAACCATTCAATTGATAAGAAATCCTAACATCTAATTGAAAAACAAGACATCAACAAACCTCTAGCTTATCTTGTGCTATGTCAAAAGTTGAAAAACCTTTAACACATCCACAAAAATGCAAAATTCATTGTTATAGGACATAGTCTAGGAGGGACCTTAGCTATACTATTTTAAGCAATGCTATTTATGAACGAGGATGAGTTGTTAGATAAGCTATTGGCTATCTATACATTTGGACAACCTAGAGTTGGTCATAAAGCATTTGGAGATTTCATGAATAGTAAAGTAAATACACCCAAAACTAAATATTTTAGAGTTGTTTATACATAAATATGTCATCATCGAAAGGCAAACTTGGAATAAGGTCATTGGAATAAAAAAACTCTAAAATATTTAGGTTTGGGTGTATTTACTTACTATTCATTCCAAGTCTGCCTTTCAATGATGACATATTTATGTATAATCACTTTGGACTGTGTCTTTACAATCGCTTTTACTATCAAAACGTATTAATTACTATTTAGTTTTGTGATATTCATTATTATTTTTACAAATAGTGATATCTACTAAATTTTAGTAAGATTTTCTTTATCAATTTAATAAATCTTTTCGTTCAAAATTATTTGGCAGAATTTAATTGAAGCCCCCCAATAGAGATCTTCAGCTGGTATTTTTCATATCCATACGAATAACTATGATATGGGAGGTGTTACAATGCTTAATATTACACTACATAAAGGGAGAGACCTTCAAGGAGACCAAAGTATCTATTATCTCTAGAATTTTGGGAATTTTGGTTCCAAAAATTTCAGCACATAGTCCAGTAAATTACATTAATGCAATAAAATCAAGTCCTCCTAGGTTGAATCCAACTTTGAGTATTACAAAATGATATCTCCTTCAATAGATACGTTCTTACTAATATGGCTGATAATATGTCCTAGGTATGTATGCATGTCCATATACTGCACAAAATATATTCTCCATTCTCTATTATGTGTTTCTAAAATAAAGGGGGCTACAATATTAACAACTTTGTTTCATCTACTTAATAAATATTTAAGCCAATATGGAAGTATGGATAAGTTGAGAATTACAAAAAAGTTAGTTTATGTAGGAGTGATTTGAGCTTCAATAATGTAAGGTTGTAAGGTCATAGGAAAATCATACTAAAAATATAGTATAATAAATTCAACCAATAAAACAAAATCCAACATCAATCTCAAAATGAATAGGTTTTTTCAGCTTTAACATTATAAAAAAATATATAATTAACAATTATAAGATAGATCATGAAAATGATTGTATTTTGATTGCTACTATTAGCCTCATCCTTCTTTTGATTATCATTTTGGCCTCCATAAGACCATCCATCAGATCTCTACCTCTATTTTTGTTATCAAACCTTTTGTTCATCTTTTCCTCAAGTCTTAGGGAAAAATGGTATGTCTTTTCAATAGTGTTCATTCAAACTAGACTCAACTCCTCCAGAATGCTTAGCCTCAACCCATTAAGATAACACCCTACTTTCTCCTTATATGCTTCCTCAATGCTAGTTCTAATGAGAACTTGGTAGAACTCTTCAGTAGACTTTTGAATAGATCTACTCACTTCTTCGACCCTTGCATTTTCTTTAGTAGATCAAGTTGATAAAGGGAGAGAACTTCAAGGAAACCCAAGTTTTTGTTATCTCTAGAATATTGCGAATTTTGGTTCTAGGGATTTTAGCACATAGTCTAATAAATTACATTAATGCAATAAGATTGGGTCCACCTAGGTTGAATCCAACTTTGAGAATTAAAAAATGATAATATATCTCTTCAAGAGATACATTCTTAATAATATAAATGGTTGAATACAAAAAAAAAAAATCATATTAAAACAAACACATTCACTTTGATCCTTTTATTTCAATGTGGTTCTAATTATTTGGGAAATATTATAATAGAATAAGTATAAATTCAATTACATTCCATAATGAAAATAATTTGAATAAAAATAGAATTTTTTTAGAACTTGTCAATTGTTATATATATATATAATTTTATAAATGATTATGTAAATGAATGTTTATCAATTGTTGGCTATAAATAATTAAGATAAATGTAAGCTGTAACATTGGTAATGTACCTAATAAAAGGGAGAAGAAGTTGCAGTAAGAACTTGACATGGTACAGAAACAGACCTATAAAGTTTACCAGAAAAAGGATTATATTTGAATAACCATTGATAATATTAAAAGGAGAAATAACTTTATATTAAGTGTGCCTCAAATAAAGATACACATTTGCAAATATAATTAGATATTCGTTCTACTAGATCTCATTTAGTAAAGGTAATGAAAATAACATAATTGGTATAAAAATAAAAATAAAATGTGTGAAGTGTTGTTGCTTTCATATTTTGACTAGAGGGGTAATGAAAATAACATAATTGGTATAAAAATTAAAAAAAAATGTGTGAAGTGTTGTTGCTTTCATATTTTGACTAGAGGGCATGCTATGAGAAATTTCCTAGAACATAGCACTTTATTATCCTTTCTAGGAATTCCTAGCTTTCCTAATAGTCTCTAGTCAATAAACCTTGGATGGAAATGGGAAAGCTATTCCTTCAAAGTTACAACAAAAGATAATATGTCCTAGGTATGTATGCATGTCTATATATTGCACAAATTATGTTCTCCAACCTCTACTATGTGTTTCCAAAATAAAGGAGAGTGCAATATTGACAACTCTATTTCATCTACTTAAGAAATATTTAAATGAATATAGAAGTATGTATAAGTTTAGAATTACAAAAAAGTTAGTGTATGTAGGAGTGAGTGGAGCTTCAATGTATGGTCATAAGAAAATCCTATGCAAACTTAGTATAATAAATTCAACCAATAAAATAGAATCGAACATCAATCTCAAAATGAATAGGTTTATTCACCTGTATCATTATGAAATTGTATAGAATTAAAGATTATAAGATAGATCATGGAAATGATTGTTTCTCCTCTAATTGCTACCATTAGTCTCATCCTTCTTCTTTCGATTGTCATTTCAGCCTCTATAAGACTATCTTCCTAATCTTCCACCACAACCTCTACCACTATTTTTCTTATCAAATATTTTGTTCATCTCAATAGTGTTCATGTACACCAAACTTGGCTCCTCCTAAATGCTTGGCCTCAACCCATTAAGATAACACCCAACTTAATCCTTATCTACTTGCTCATGACTAGTTCTATTGGGAACTTGGTAGGACTCTTCGTTATACTTTTGAACCTTGTTCCATTTTCTCTAGTAGATCAATCTCATTATCCATGGGAATGAATTTTGGCTTCAATTTTTCTATTATTTGATCCCATCTGGTGATTTTTTCTTTCCTTCTCCTATTTTGATCCAATTGAATCTCTTGCCACCAAATATTTGTGTGACCCTTTTGTTTGGCCTTATTTGGATATTCAATATCCTCATACTCAAAGTATTATTTTAATTCATTGATGTAATCAATCAATTCTTCCAGCCTAAGATTCTCCAAAAAATGTGGGAACCTCAAATTTAGGTATTTTTCCAAGCTTTGAAATGGCCCTTTAAAAAAAAATTCTTCTTCTAGGTTAAAATTTCCTCTTCTCCTTGATCAATATGTTCTTCTCCTACTCTTTCATCCTCACTCTCATCTCCTACGAAGGGATTCATCCCCCAAGGAATATGTTATGGAAATTTTTGCAATTTCCACTATAGCAAACCTTCCTTAGGTTCAACAGCTCTGACACCATGCTCTCATTGTCAAGACATTTTCAAGCTTTTGCTAAAACCCTAGTACAAACTACCTCATAATTGGTAATCCCTCCACATACTCAACCCAAATCATGAACTTGGTGGAAGCTACCTCCCAGTTGATAACTCCTGCTCTAATACCACTTGATGAAGGGTGCTCCTCTTAATACCACAACATATAATAGTAATAGAGAAACAAAAAAAATAGAGAGAATAAAATATGGACTTCTTATTATGATCACAAATGTGGAATTACATAATTACAATATGCAAACCCACAAGGGCACCTTCCTTACAATAGTGAAGAAGATAGAGTTGTGACTATCACCCATAACTGCTATAGATAACTCATGAGCCTTCCTTATATAGGCATTTTTCACCTTGAAAGGTTCTAGACACTAATCCCTAACCCTTCAGACTGACCAACCTCATATTACACTTTATTACATAGGATCACTCACAATAAATTACAAACTACATTTCAATGGGTCCACTTTTGGAGACCATAACTAGCAAACCATTGACCTAATGGGGTATTATACCTCATTTTAGAATCCTTGACTAAAGATCTATAGTGAAGAATCATGCAAGCATCCATTAGTTAAGGTTTTGCCTCATTTTGAAATAATTTAGGCCTTCATCACTAGACCTAAAGTTTGGATAGCCAAAATTACATACCAAAATCCGCAACAAAAACTCACTTGTTAGGCTGATATATACATGAGGAATCCCCACATATGAGATTAGAAAAATCTAAGAACATAATACCAACTTACTAAAATTAGCAAGCTCCCACAAATAGCAACTTTGTAAAGGAATCACCCTTATTGGAAAAACAAAACTAGAAGACTAGAAGTATAAATATTTTTTGGTGATGCAAGAAATCCCTTACACCTATGATGCTTTGGCATCATAATTCAAAATTTTATAAATAGTACAATGAAGAGAATATTTAACTAATTTGACAAAAAGATTAGAAGCATTTTTTAGTTATATTGGCCATGTAGTTGGTGGTCATATTTGTATGGTTTGAAACCTATGAATCTTTGGGGTAGAAACTTGTCTGATATTCTAGTAATGGCTTCAACCATTGTGTATGAAAATGAGTTGGTCAATTCACGCAAATGAGAAAATAAAATTCAGTACATCCAAAATGTGAATACTATTTTAACTACTTTGCATAACATTATAGAACGTGATCTATGTCATTATGAGGTACATTGCAATGGAAGATAATGTTAAGGTGTATTACTATTACCATTTTCCCTTCCTCAACCACTTTAGGAATAGGGAATGTATCACCTTTCCTTACTTTTTATTGAATTCTATGGATGACTGTGTGGACAATACACAAGAAGAGAAAAGGGGGTACAAGTTACACTGCTTACCACCAAGCCTTGATGTTTCAACTATAAGTCCTATAAAGGCCTTTGCCCAAAAATTTCCATCCCAATCCCTTCCCATCTCAAAATCACTAAGGTTTCCCAAATTTTTTCCCCTTCTACTAAAAGTCAAGTTGATATGGATCCCTTTCTATTGCTAGAATGGTCAAAATGGAAAAAATTGAGATCTTAGATGTTGGAAGCATTGGAACCACTACTATAAAAGGCACCAATAGGTTGAATAAGAGATTAGGGGGAAAAAGCCTTTGGTCACCCATGGTAAGGAGAAACCTATCAATTCTAAATCTACTAATAACTCAGAAAAAAGGCAGCTCTAGACTCTAAAGGAAAGACGCTCGGAGAAGTTATGGCAAATAGGAGGAGGAAGAGATGGGTAGTGAAGGACATTGGTGGGGATCATGATAGACCTATGCCCTCTGGTGGGGTTTGATACTTCTAAAGCTAAGGATAATACCCCAAAGTCTAGAAAAGAAAGGGATATGGGTGAACATGGAACAATTACTTCCCTTGTTAGAATCCTTAATATGGGTGGTCAAAAAAGGGGTGGAACCCATGGCGTATGATAAACAAAAATAAGGGAATATGGTGGTGTTCACATTTAGAAGGAGGAGAGAACAATGGTGTAGGCTACTATTGTCAAACAACTCTAGGCTATTTTAGATTTTACCAAAATAGAGAAATCCATCACCAGCCTAATCAAGAGAAATGAGGACCTAGAGGAAAAGTTCGACAAGGTTTCCAAAGGAAAGTGTAGATGCCAAAGACATGGAAACAACCCATTCACTGTATGGTGTTTTTGGTGGACAATTAGTTGCATCTATTACTAGAGAACCTGATGAATAGAGTAAGGAGAGTTAGCTCCTCTCTTCTTTCTTTTTTCTTATGGTTTCTAGTTTCTACTTGACCTAGGGGGCTTTATTTGTTCTTAAGTACTAGAATTGTTATTATGCCCATAGATGTTTATTGGGATAGTTTTATGTATAATTTTGACAATATCTTATGATTAGTTATAGTAGGTTTAATTATAGAAACATGTTAGTTTAAGGGTTTTTTTATATTAAGGAAGGGGGTTGGTTAATTGTATAGTAATAACCATGTGCTAACCTTCAAATCAGCCCCCATTTTAGATTATTTTTAGTACAAAAAACATTATAGAAATTGATGTATAATTATATCAAATTAGAACCCACAATTTTCTATAAATACTATGTTATATTGTGAAGGAAACCATCAGACGCAAATTGTGGCTATTGATCTCCCAAATGAAGATTATTTTTCACCTCTAAGGAACTCTTCATGTAGTTTATTATTTATGTGGTTGTTGATCTTCCAAATTAAAATTATTTTGCACCTCTAAGAAATGCCTCATGTAGTTTATTATTTATGTATATTGTTTTATAGATTATATGTTTCAAAATGTGGATGTACTTGCTAAAAGATGAGCCTGTATAAATTCATGTGTTTTAATTTCTCATATTGTCTAAATTTGATCTATGTTTCTCACCATTACTTTAATATATATATATTTTTAATCTCTTCAATTGTATCAAAGTTTAGTTGAGCTGGTTGAAATGGGTGAAGAACGTCTAAAAGAATGGAGGATGTTAAAATAGAGAATTTTGCAAGGCTGAATTTTGATCTTTGGAAAGTGCAAATGAAGTCATTTTTATTTAATTTTAATCTTTGGAAAGTGGAAATGAAGTCATTTTTATATAAAAAAGATCTTTCTCTTATATTGGAAGGAAAGACAAAGAAACTAGCTTCAATGAGATATGAAGATTGAGAAACTCTAGATTAGAAGGTAGAGGAATCAATTTTTCTTTCAATTTCAAATAATTCCCTCTTCAGTGTTTTAGATGAGCCAAATGCAAAGGCCATATGGGAAAAACTTATGGCCATGCATGTAATGACATTAATTGAAAAAAGAAAAGAAAAAGGTTTTCATCATAAATAGATTATATATAAACTCAAGTAGAAGGAAGGTTTGAATATTTAAAATCATTGAGCAACCAGTTTAACACTATTGTGAGCCAAGAAAATTTGGTTGACACAACATAACATAGTGAGAACAAAGTCATTCTTCCATTATGTTCATTTTCTAAAAACTAGAATGACATTGTGACAATGATTAGTACTTTAGTTTGGAGAAAAGATAAATTTCTCTTCAATGAATGTTGTAAAAGATGGTATTTTTTTATTAATATCCTTAATAATAGGATAAAAGTGGGGTGTGAGACATAGTACATCATCATTAATATGATAGGTCATCTCACCGCAGTGGACTCTCATTTCTACCATTTCTAGCAGCACATTCTAAGAGAAGGCGATCATGCTACTCAGAAGATGGTAATAGAGAGTCATTTTATTTTTTAAAATGCAAAAATTTGGGAAGAGTATCACTCTGTCTCTATGGTTTCTTTTGTAGAGATGGATAAGTATGTGGAGGAATGGTGGGTCATTTATCACCTTGGCTTTTCTAAGAAGTTAATAGATTTGTGGGAAGTTGGGAAGGTTTGTATTGGTGGTGTGGCCTTCATAATGATGACTGAAATTATTTAAATGGTCATAAAGATTTGTTGGAAGACATCCAGATGCTTAGAAACCCTTGCGATGTAGATTAAAAACATGACTTTAGTTACTTCCTTGACCTGGGAGAAAAGATTTTGAGACTACATAGTAGGTTCAACAGAGAGAAGGGGATTGGAAGGTGATTGTGATAGTGCTTATCAAGTTTATGACTCAATGGAAACCAAAAAAAAATGTCATTCTCATTTATATGTAATGTTAAACCACTTTTGTAGGGCTAATAAGTTATGTTTTCTCTACTAGATTTTCTCTTCTTTGTCTCATTTTGTGGGTAAAGCTAAAGTTAAAGGGAGTCACCTTTACAAGAAGGTTTAATTTTTAGGCTACATAGTTTCTATTTGATTCTTACCATAGATCTATTCCTTATTCTATTTATTGAATTAGCTACTCCTATTTTCACCCGTATTTCATCAAGTTCTAAGGCTCAGGTTGTGTCCATTTATAATATCTAGTTCATTTCCATTGCATAGGCTCTACTAGAGTCAATATGATGGAAAGGATAAAAATATCATTATTACGTATCCGTTGAGCCATTAAAAGAGTTGACTTCCTTTTGGTCCACAATATTTGGGTGACCACTAAGGATATTATTCATAAAACTATTCCAAATTTTCACTTTGTCTCCATTATCATATTTTCTCTAGAAACTAGTTTTATTATCTGGGGGACCTTCTCACCCCATGGTATTCCTCCTCTATTTTCCTTCCTAATACTAATCATGGGCTAGATAAGGATGTCATGGTTGGCAAAATGGAAGAACTATGCATTTGACACAAGAAGCTCAAATCATTCACTTAGGGACTCCTTTACTATCTTGATATTGCCACAAGGAGAATCAACAAGTTACGGGTGACTATGAAAACTAAAAGGAAAAAAAATTATTTGTCCAAGGGGATGGATGATGATAGCCTATGATAGGTGGAAGAATATTTTGTTCAAAAATTACACAATTGAGAGTTTTTAGAGGATCAAATTGTGGAGCTGAAAAGCTAGGTGTCCTTAGAAGAGGATGAGATAGAGATCGTAAATTCTTTAGAGATTAGTAAGGAGTCCCAAACCTCATTGGGAGAGAAAATGTTGGTCTTGGCTTCTCAAAATAGAGAGATACTAGAGAAGACAATAAGGACAATCAATGGTATATATGCAGAGATGGAGGAGAGAAGGCTAGATTCACCCAAGTCAATTTAGAAGTAATATTTCACTAGAAGTTCTAGCTCCAACTCCATAGAGCAAGCCTTTCCTACTAAATCCTTTCAAAAGGATAAATGAAAGTCTCAACAATACTCTAGCAGAAGTCTTCTGCTCCTTCTTCAAAAGGCTCTTGGAATAAAAACATTCAATGCAACTATTGTCACAAGTTTGGTTACATTAAGGTTTAATGTCAAAAATTCTTAGCTTCTCAATCTAAGAAATCAAGTTCACTGCCCAAAGCAACAATAAAAAGCACATTAAGGAAAGTAATTTCTTCTTGTATAGGTTCAAGGAGTATACAAATAAAATTGTTGCTAACTTTTATTTTTAAAGCTATATCTTGGGTTATGTGTGCTAGTTGTGGGTTTGATTATGTGTTCATGATGGTTTTTGGAGTTGGGCTTTGCATCCCTTTTAGTTTTTATTTATTTCTAGGTTTTCTAGCTTGCTAGTAAGTGTTGTTAGTTTTTGGAATTCACTTATTGGACTTGATAGCTTTTACTATTAAAGGTTTGGGCCCTATCCGATGTAAGAACATAGAAGATTTAGAGAAAATCGTCGTATGGGCATACAAGTTTCTCTCTCCAACCCTTACCTTATGGTAAGAGTCACAAATAAAGTTATATGCTTTGTGCTTCTTTTCCTTTAATTTTTTTCAAAGTCTTTTGGCATTTATGTTAGAAATATTAATTTCTATGCCAATCCATCATTAAATGTTTCTTGAAGTTTAGTTTTAGGTTTGGGTTATGTTGGCTGTAGTAGTTTCAAGAATTCTATAGATAATTGTCTTTTCAACAAATGTCAAAAATTTCTAGAGATTGTAAACTTGCCTATAAAATAGAGTGTTGTGTATCCATTCTGTCAATCAAAAAGAGTAATCAACTACAATTGATTTTTATTGTGCCGTAGCACATTGCGTTTCATATTTTATTCTTGTGTGCCTCTGCCCACCCATTAAAGTGGTAGCAAAGCCAAGTTTAGAAGAGGTGTTTAAAGGATTGTGCATAAGGAGAATTAAAGCAGAGAAAGGGGATTTAAAGTTATTGTGACATCTGTAAGCTTTTTTTCTTATTGCCCTATATACGGTTTGTTATATCTGTGAATTTTTTTAATAAGTTTCTATCAAGCATGGCTTGAGGGAGTTTTTAGGCTTCAATTCCAATATTTTTTGGAAAGAATTATGATAATTGGGCTTTTAGAATGAAGCTCATATTTGATTCCTATGAGTTATTAGATATAATTTTAACTGGTTATGTTGAACCTAAAGATGAGTATACTTTAAATGCTAATCAAAAGAAAAAGGTTGATGAAAATAGGAAAAAGAGTAATAGGTTTTGAAAATTATTGGACAAGCTCTAGATGACTTAGTTTTTGGAAAAATTAAGCCAGCTATTACAACCAAGCAAGCTTGGGACATTCTTGAGATTTCATATCAAGGTACAAGTAAGGTAAAGATTGTTAAGTTGCAAGCACTTAGAAGAGAATTTGAGAATTTACAAATGAAGGATTCTGACTCTATAGAGAAATTTTCAAATCATGTTATGAATGTGGTTAATCAAGTATGAATGAATGGTGATGAGCTTTTTGACTAGAAAGTTGTAGAAAATATTTTAAGAAGTTTGCCTCCTAAATTTGATAATGTTGTGGTTGTAATTGAAGAAACTAAGGACTTAACAATATTTTCTATAGATGATGTGTTTGGATCCTTGTATAATCATGAAGACAAGTTGAACAAGCCTAATGGTAATTCATTGTAGAATGCATTCAAAACACAAATGACATTTGGTAGAGGTAGAGGAAGAGGAAATGCTGGATTTAGAGGAAGAGGAAGAGGTAGAAATAATTTTCAAAAAGATGAAAGAAGTCCACATTCAAGAAGAAAAAGAAATCAATACTTCTATTCAAGGGGATGCTATAACAACCAGACATCACAAAGGTATGATAAATCAAATATTCAATGTTATTACTGCAAGAAGTTTGGACATTTTGCAAATGAGTGTCGAAAAAAAAAAAAAAAAAAAAAAAACTAATATGAGTAAGAAAAATGTAATTTTTTCTGAGAGTAATTTTGAGACATTTTTTATTACTTGTAATGTAGCTCAAGAGAGCACAAATGATTTTTGGTTTTTAGATAGTGGTTTCACAACCATATGATAGGTAATAAAGAGTTTTTTGAAAGTTTGGATAGATCAATTAAATCAGAAGTGAAGTTGGGAAATAATGAGATAGTGGAAGTAAGTGGAAAAGGCACAATCAATGTTATAAAAAAGCATGGTAAGAAATCTATTTCTGATGTATACTTTGTGCCTGGTTTGAAAAATAATCTTGTAGTGTGAGGCAACTTAGTCAAAAAGGTTATAGAGTTATTTTTGAGAAAAAATTGTTCACTATATTTGATATGCCTCCTAGTAACTTGGTGATTGCAAGGGTAGAAATGACAAATAATAGAGTGTTTCCACTTCGAATGAAGACCAAAATGATTGATGAAGTTGAAAAATGTTTCAAGGCAGCAAGTCAAGATCAAACATAGATATGGCACTTGAGGTATGGTCATCTAAATCTCAAAGGATTATCTTTATTGCAAAGAAAGGAAATGGTAAGAGGCCTACCCCAACTAAAGCATCCTTAAGTCCATTTGAAAGTTGTATTTTGGCATTTAGATATATGTGGTCCAATGAAAATGCCATCATTAGGGGGGAGCATTTATTTCTTAACATTTATTGATGACTTTAGTAGAAAGACATGGGTTTACTTTCTTAAATACAAAGCTGAAACTTTTAGAAAATTTGAAGAATTCAAGGTTTTTTTTGAGAAACAAAGTGGTTTACCTATCAAGGCATTGAGATATGATAGAGGAGGAGAGTATAAGTCAAGTGAATTTTTAGATTATTGCAAGGATCATGGAATTAAAAAGCAATTTACTACCTATTACACACCACAGAAAAATGGTGTTGTAGAGAGAAAGAACAAGACAATAATGGAGATGGCAAGGAGCATGTTGAAAGTTAAGAATCTTCCTAATGAGTATTGGGATGAGGTAGTTTCTTGTGCTATTTATATTTTGAATAGGAGTCCAACAAATATTTTGAGGGATATGGTTCCACAACAAGTATAAATTGGTAAGATTCATAGTGTTTCTCATCTCAAAGTATTTGGTTGTATTGCATATGCACATGTTCCTAAAGAAACTAGAAGTAAGTTAGATGATGAGAGTGAGAAATGCATTTTTGTTGGCTATGATGAGCAATCTAAGGCATATAGGTTGTTTAAGTCTATCACTAGAAAAGTCATTGTGAGTAGGGATGTTGTATTTAAAGAGGATGAATCTTGGGATGGAAATATAGATAAAAATGTTATAGGTGCTACAACAATACCATATGATGGGAACGATAAAAAGGATCATGAAGATCAAGAGGATCAACTAAGTGACCAAGAAGGGACTCCACCACAAAGTCCACAAGGAGATCACTTCAAAAATGAAGTTGAGCATGGAGAATCTTTGAATTCACAAGCAAGTAATAATTCAAACCCTATACTTGCATAGTTGAGATCAAGGATCACAAGAAAGAAAACTAGAAGCTTGAATGAGATTTATGATCAAGGAAGTAAAATAGATTTGCAATCAATTTTTTCTTTATTTTCTCAAGATCCTATATATTTTGAAGATGCAGTTAAGGAAGAACATTGGATTAATACAATGAATGATGAAATAGAATCAATTGAGAAAAATGATACATGGGAATTAGTTGATTTTCCTAAGAACAAAGATTGTATTGGTGTAAAATGGGTTTATAAGACTAAGTTTAAGGCTAATGGAGATGTAGACAAATATAAGGCAAGGTTAGTTGCTAAGGGATTTTCAAGTCTTGCAACTCAAAACAAATGGATGTCAAATCAGCATTTTTGAATGGATATTTGGATGAAGAAGTCTATGTGCAGCAACCAATGGGATATGAAATAAGAGGACATGAAGAAAAAGTTTATATGTTGAAGAAGGCACTTTATGGATTGAAGCAAGCTTCAAGAGCCTGGTACAGTAGAATAGATTCATACATGATGAAGAATGGATTCAAGAGAAGCACTAGTGAATCTACATTATATACCATGATTAATGAACAAGGTCAAATTTTGTTGTTTGTTTATATGTTGAGGATTTGATCCTCACAGGCAATTTATCTATTGACATGTTGAACTCAGCAATGAAAAGGGAATTTGAAATGATAGATCTAGGATTGATGAAATATTTTCTTGGCATTGAAGTTACTCAAAATGATAAAAGAATTTTTATTTTCCAAAGTAAATATGAAAAAGATATTTTGAAAAGATTTAGATTGATAAATTGCAGTCCAATTTCTACACTTGTGATAGTAGGCACCAAATTAAATAGAGAAAATATTGAGAAAAGTTTTGATTCAACTATATTTAGAATATTTTGGTTGGTAGTTTGATGAATCTCACCACTACTAGACCAGATATTATGTATGGAGTGAGTTTAATCTCTAGATTCATGAATTCACCAAAGAACTCACATTGGCAAGCAGGAAAAAGGATTTTGAGATATATTGCAAGAACTATGAATAATGGATTTTGTATTCTACTTCAAATGATTTTTAGTTAGATGGATATATAGATAGTGATTTTGCAAGGAATATTGAGGATAGAAGGAGCACATCTAGATATGCATTTCATCTTGGGATAGGTGTTGTAGCCTAGGCATCAAAGAAGAAACTTGTAGTAACTCTCTCATTAGCTGAAGCAGAGTATGTAGCAAGAACAACAACAACATGTCAAGTAGCATGGATGAAAAGGATTTTGAAAGACTTAATGCAAGCTCAAGATGGACCTACTACAATCTATTTTGATAACAAGTTTGCTATTGCACTTTCAAAGAACCATGTGTTTCACAAGAGGAAAAATCACATTGACACAAGGTATCACTTCATTAGAGAGCTGGTTAATATTAGAGAAATTAATCTACAACATTACAGATCAGAGGAGCAACTTGCAGATATCTTCAGTAAGGCCTTACCACAAGTACAATTTGAAATTTTGAAGGAGGCTTTGAGAGTTGTAAATATTAAAGAAGTTTTGTAATAGTTGATAGTAGAAATTAGGGGTGAGTGTTAGAAATATTAATTTCTACTCCAATCCCTCATTAAATGTTTGTAGAAGTTTAGGTTTAGGTTTAGGTTGTGGTGGCTGTAGTAGTTTCTAGAATTCTGTAGATAATTTTCTTGTCGACAAATGTCAGAAATCTCTAGAGATTGTAAACTTTCCTATAAAAGGGAGTTCTATGTATCCATTTTGTCAATCAAAAAAAGTAATCAAATACAATTGATTTTTATTGTGCCGTAGAGCATTGTGTTTCATATTTTATTCTTGTGTGCCTCTGCCCACCCATCAATTTCAATGATCAAACTTTTAAGGATATGTCTTTCAACTTTCAACCTAAGAATAGTTCATGATTTTGTGTCCTTCTATGTTTGTTATAGATCCTCACATTATTTTTAGATGGAATAAAATAATCATGAGAGTACTATTTGAGAAGATGAAAAAATTTAGAAACAAAAAATTATGCTAACAAAAAATATATATTCCAAATGATGTAGCTTAACAATATCACTAATCCAAACAATAATTAATAGTAATGCCTTCTCAGAGTAGAAACTGTTGTAGCAAATGCAAGCTCCAAAGTCAATGTACTTAGATACATCATCCTCAAATGGTAGTCTTGGAATAATGTCATTGCAATAAATGATTCTCAAACCTACAAATGTTTTATTAACAACTCTCGGCTGTCCAAATGTGTAAATAGCCAACATTTTTTTCCAAAATGATTTTTATTCATTCAAAAAAAACATTGTTGTGAATAATATAGCCAAGGATCCTCCTAGACTTTGACCTATCACAATGAATTTTGCATTTTTGTGGGCTTGAAAAAGATCTTTCAGCTTTTCTTAATAACTATTTCATAACAATCATTAAATTTTATATAATTAAAATTCTTTATCTTTTATATACTTACATGAACTACTCAATCAAATGATTGCACTATATAACTATATATTGAAAAGAGTTCAATTACAAAAAACTTCTATAGTTTGACCTTTGATTGAATTAATCTTTTATGATGCCCAAATTAAGCTTGGGTCCTTTAGGACCCAGCTATACTGCATTTATATAATTTACTGGGCTGTGGGCCCAAGAATAAAGAATCCCAGACTCAAAAACTTCAGTTTCTTCGAATCTCTTTCTTTGATGTAGCACTAAACACTCTCAACAATTATAATAACACTAAATTTT
Organism: Cupressus sempervirens; assembly: GCA_028749045.1. Taxonomy (NCBI): domain Eukaryota; kingdom Viridiplantae; phylum Streptophyta; class Pinopsida; order Cupressales; family Cupressaceae; genus Cupressus; species Cupressus sempervirens. The sequence continues at coordinate 7,850,896 of CM053788.1, forward strand.
TATTTTAGAAAGAAATATAATAGAGAAAAGAAAACTCATTTACTAATTCATAAATCTCTGTATTAATAACTATTTCATAATAATAAAAGTTATCGAGGATCAAAAACCTATACTAGAGTTAAAAAAAATGTGAAGCTGATTAAAGCAGATGTTGCAGAGTCAAATATTCAAAAGTTTGATCAAAATTTAAGGCACGAGAGAGAGTTTGTTTCATAGAAACAACAACTAGAAAACATAGAGCATATTTTGGGAGAACTGGATAGAATCTAGGAAAGTAATGCAGTAGGAATTTGTAATCAACCCTACTACTCAACAACTTGACCAATTTAACTGGGTTATGACTTGGGCATTTTCTATTCACATTTATCATATGGTTGCAATGTTGGAGGCAACATTTTTTCAAAAGTGGCAACAGGTTTTGTATCATTGACTTTGTTTAAATCCTGATTTTTATGAAGCAACATAGAAGTTTTTAGGGTGGAAAGAACTATTTCACCCTCAGCTTCTTGCTAATGAGAGAATAAGAAGTTAGCTAAATGTAGCCCTTGAAATGATGAATCAAGTTGTAGAGGGTATGACTGTGGAACAACCTAGGGTTAGAGATAATGTAAATTATCTTAAGGTGACAGAGAAACAAACACAAGCAGCAACAACATATGCTCAACAACAAGCCTCAACTTAAATGGGTAGTGGGATTCACTTAAATAATTTTGTTGGTGCACCTTAGTGAGTTTGGAAGAAGTGATTGAAACATATTCACAAGAACATGACATCCAAGTTTTCCCTAAAGTGGGAGGTACACATGGTCTTTAGGTTTATGACTTTGGAATTGTCAATATCTATCTAGATTCTATAAAACAATAAGTGCTTGCACAATCTTGAGATTGATGGGTGATTGCATCATTAGAGAAACTAGTTGAGATGCACCATAATCAAACTGGAGGAAATAATTGATAAACCAAACATATAATGATGAGAAAATGTACATTATTTAAATGAAGCTCAAAAAAATCATATGTAGCATTTCTATGGAGCTTAAAATGGATGTCATAGGAATGGTATGTTGTAGAGATTCTTCCAAATGATGTAAAGTTGTACCAAAAACATGTTTTCTTACCAACCAAAATAGTCTATTACAAACCATTTTTGTTCATCTGCTCTTTCTCTATTTTCTATGTTACATGGAAAATAATTTTAAAATCATTCTAAATAAATTCAAAGCCTTGTTGGTAGGTACATTAGAAAATCTATATTTTTTTCATTTCTAGAGAATGACATGCCTTTGAACCCTTGTTAGCCAATAGGTTATATTGCATGGGGTTAAACATACCTCACCCCTAAAAAAATTCTTCGAAACCGCTATCCATAATAAAAGCTTGGTAAACTATCACGCAACTCAAACATTCCTTATGTCATGACTAATAAAAAATCCCTTTGTCAAGTATGATAACCATCATACTTGCATCTATTCATGTCTAATCATTTTGAATGCTCTAATATTACAAATTCAATTCGACCATCCAAACTAATAGGATTTCATAACCCTAAAATGTCATTTACCATCTTTAGATTGAAGGATTGATTTTGGCTTATTTCTTTCTTTAAAAAATATCTCCTATGATATGTTTTTGTAAAAAAATTTGTGAACTTTGCCCATTTTCCTGGTCTACTTTATTTTTGTCCAAGATCTTGAGGTAAGTCACATAGCATGGGTTTAGTTAGTTTTATTATTTTATTATTTGGATTCTAGAATATGTATGCAACTAAATGAATTTATCTATTATGCTAAGATGTAATAATAACATACATACATACTATTGGTAAAGAAATTATTCTTTTTTAATAAAATTTCAGAAATGATCATCTATCAACATTTGGTTAATTTATCATTGAGTTTATAGATTTCCTCTTAATTGAAAGGTACAACTCCCTTATGAATGATATGCAATGAATTTTTTTAAGTCCTAAACTAACTGGGTATGTTCTTAACTCGAGAATGGAAAAGGAAAACCAAGCCAGCCCTAGAAAGAACTAACTCAAGTAGTGAAATACAATTATGAACCTAACCAACTCAAAGAATTCACAATACCTATGAATCCTTGGCATTGTTGATGCAATATGAATACTACTTATACCAATGCAATGCAAAATTAAGGGAAACCTAATCTAGTTTATGTGATAGGAATCACAAATTCTTTGATTCACAATAGATTCAATTTTTGACTCGAGATACAATAAAATGCTCAAACCATGAATACATCAATTATGTGATTGATTATAATAAAAAAGATTACATTCAAATACTTAGATTTAAAAATTAAATGCTTCGTTTTTTCTAATACACAAATACAATGCTCTAATTTTATTCACCTACAACTTATGCCAAGTCTATTACATAGATCAAAATAGAAAACCCCAATACATAAAGGGAAATGCCAAAATAAAATGATATATCCCCACTACTCCAGCTCTATGACTGTTTGTGGAAGAAAAATCCCTCTTTGAATTGAAAGGTTTTATAATAAATACATTCTCCAGCAACCATTTGGTTTCTTCTAGTGACTTTTCAATTCTATTACTAAGCCTTGTCTCTTTGATTTCCCATCTTTTTCCTTTTGAAAACTAATATTCTTATTAACTTTAAAGTTAATAATGATATATCTTTACATATTTAAATTATATTTTAACAATTGACATTTAAATATGTTAAATCAATATCAAAATCTTTCCTTTATTAGGTAGGTAAAAAAATAAATATTGTTCCCAGTAAAAAAGGGTCCTGTTTCTGGGTGCATATCTTTTACTTCCACCATTGGATTGGGGTCAAGTTTTACTATTTTTTTTCAAACCAACTTTTCTACATTTTAACCAAACCGATTAGAGAAATTACCATAGAGTCAAAAGATATGAGCTACTAAAGCTTTATCTATATGACTATTACAAAATCAGAATTGATAAAATAATGTTTCCAACCACTCTTCTTTCACATGCTCTATAACCCAGATGTCCATAGCTTCCCAATATGTTATCTTCCATACTTACCATGTTGATTCTTTTTCTAAATTATGGGAGTGAGTCTCTGGAATTCCTATGGTGGGAAGTCCCAAATGGAGGTCAAAAGGCATATCAAGTTCTCAGTTTTTTGCTTGTTTGTTGTAGGAGAAATTTGCACATTCTAATAATAGCTACACTTTGTAAATAATTAAAAAGTAATACTTCTTCTTTTCTACTAGGTTAGTGGTTATATAATACTACAATTCATTCCTGGTAGAAAGTTGACTTTTTTCTTCTCCCTTTTATAGAAAACTCCAACCTGACTACAAAAGGCATAGCGGAAAATGAATTTTCCACTTCATATTTAATGCCATATTGATGTCCAAACCTTCAAGGGATCAATCATTATGAGATTATCATTGTTGTTTTAATCAATTAAGAGCTCTTTTCCATCTTTCTATTGTGGATTTGATGCTTGGTGGAAATTTCATTTTTGAGTGGGGAAAGCACACCCAATCTGTAATTTTCCACTTCCATGTAGTGGGCACAATTTTGATGTAGATTGATTCATAAATTACTTTTCTACAGTTATCACGATACTATACCCCATATATCTTTGTACCCTATATATCTTCCTTATGGATTGAGATTTGTCTTTTCCCTCCTCATGCAGAAAACTGAATTTTGACTATGAAAGGTATAGCAGAAAATGAGTTTTCTGCTATGCTTTTCTCTTTGCCAAAAAATGAAACATTTGCTTCTCCAATGGAAAATTTGAAAATGACTTCTCCATTTTAGTAAACATTAAACATTTCACTCTTTTCTTGTTGTAGATTTATTCTTCTATTCATCTCTTCACATGCTTTCCTTCTAATTTTAGATCTACATTCTAGGCTTTCATTTGTTATATTTCTCTTCTTTATTCAATCTTCATAGATAATATATCTTTAGAAAACATGTGTTTATAGTGAAACTAAATTTTGTAATAGTTAAAACCTGAGTCCATGGAATCTCTATGCCAAATACCTTAGAACATTGAAACTTCATAGAAATATGGTTAGGGAAAACCATAAACATTTTGGGAAACTCTTTATGAGGTTGACTTTGAAAGTTTGTAAATGGTGCACCTAAAGTACACATATAGTTGGCTCTAACTAGGCAATATGTACTGTAGAGCGCATAGAGAATCCAACATCTTTGGTAAAAAAAAAGGGTCTTATCCATCGGGCTGCAAAGGCTATGTAAAATGAGGTCAACAAATAGTTGCTTTCTAGGAGGGCAAAGGGGAGCAGGACAAAAACAAAAACTGAACAATGAACAACAACACAAAGAGAAAGTCTAAACTAGGCACAAAAAAACTAGAAATGCAAACTTATTTACAAACGTGGCTAAGGAGACCTCACCAAAAGGAAAGAGAGTTGGAAGAAACTCATACATGACCATTATATAGTTGTGAGAAGGAGTCATTCCAGAATAATGCATAATATCCCAATGAAGTAATCCATCTCAGCTCTATAGTTTGATGATCCCTTCAATTCTAAAAATCAACTCAATAAAATGAATAAATCTTGAAAGCAAACTATTATACCCAAAGAGCCATGTTTCATCATAGACTTCTAACATTTTTAAATCTTTTTGCATAGAAGATTGAAGGACATTTTAAACTTCAAATTGACTTAAATGATTCACCGATAACTCCAAAAGAATATTGTGTGATCTTTATTATTTACACTCTTTAGAGTATCATAAACAAAACAACTTTTAGCACTCAATATGTCTCCAAAATGAAGAAATAATTTCTTAGGTGTGTCCACTTTAACCGAAACAACTTCATCATTCTGCTCACACACTAAATATGGAAATTTCTCCTTCAAAACAGGAATAAGGTGAATCAATCTTTAAAAGCATTGAAAACATCAAACATGTCATGCAAAACTAAATCATGTGTTTGATGAAGTTCCAATAAAGAAGGATCTAGCCTTCTTCCTTCCACAAATTTAATAGGTATGGTCCTTTATTAATAGAGTCACCAATCTCTAGATAGCAGAGATAATAATAAAACAGAGGAAACAATCTTCAACACTAATCTTCTTTTTCACCTCTCCAACAGAGTTACCAAAAATTTGTTGATAAATAGATTGTTCTCTTTTAATAATATTCCAAATATGAAGGAAATTATCATCTACCAATAGTTGGATAATCTATCATTGAGTTGATATATTTCCTCTAAGTTGAAAGGTACAGCTCCCTTATGAATGATATGCAATAAATTTGTTTAAGTCCTAAACTAACTAGGTATGTTCTTAACCCAAGAACAGAAGAGGAAAACCAAGCTACCCTAGCTGATAGAACTAACTCAAGTAGTTAAATACAATTTTGAACCTAACCAACTCCAAGAATTTGCAATACCTATGAATCCCCAACATGGGTGATGCAACCTGAATACTAACTAGGTACAGCTCCCTTATGAATGATATGCAATAAATTTGTTTAAGTCCTAAACTAACGAGGTATGTTCTTAACCCAAGAACAGAAGAGGAAAACCAAGCTACCCTAGCTGATAGAACTAACTCAAGTAGTTAAATACAATTTTGAACCTAACCAACTCCAAGAATTTGCAATACCTATGAATCCCCAACATGGGTGATGCAACCTGAATACTACTAATGCAAATGCAATGCAGAAAGAAGAGAAATCTGTTCTAATTTCTATGATAGGAATTGATTCAAATTCTTTGATCCACAACAAACTCAACTTTTGACCCAGCATACAATAAAGTGCTCAAAACCTGAATAGATCAATTCTATGATTGATTATAATAAAAAATATTACACTCAAATACTCAGATTAAAAAATGAAACCTTCTTTCTTTTTAACACACAAATACAATGCTTTGATTTTATTCACCTGCAACTTATGCCAAATCTATTTCACAGATCAAAATAGAAAACTCCAATACATAAAGTGAAATGCCAAAATAAAATGGTATATCTCCTCTACTCCAACTCTAACCCTTTGCAAAATATAAAAATCCCTCTCTAAATTGAAAGGTTTTACAATAAATACTTTTCAGTTCTGTAACCAACTCTTGCCTCTTTGATTTCTCATCTTTTTCCTTTTGAAAACTGAATGCTCATTAAATTTAAATTTAATTTAATGATATATCTTAACATATTTAAATTATATTGTAACAATTTACATTTAAATATATTAAATCAAGATCAAAATCTTTCCTTTGTTGGGCAAACAGAAAAATAAATACTGCTGCCAGTACAAATGGGTCATGTTTCTGGGGGCATATCTTTTTCTTCCGCCATTGGATAGATCTCATTTTTTGATATATTTTTCCAAACCTAATTTTCTACATTATGATTGAAGCAATAGGAAAGATAATCTATGAGTCAAAATATATGAGCTAGTAAATGCTAGTCTATATGACTTACAAAATCAGAGTTGATAAAATAAAGTTTCTAGCCACTCTTCTTTCACATGCTCTATAACCTAGATGTCTTCAATTTTCTAGTACTTTATATTCAATGCTTCCCATGTTGATTCTCTACTAAATTTTTGGAGTGAGTCTCTGGAATGCCTATGGAAGAAAATCATGAATGGAGGTTGAAAAGTGTATCAAGTTTTTAGTTTTCCGCTTCTTTGTTGCAAGTGAAATTTGCAAATTCTAAATATAGCTACACTTTGTAAATAATTAAAAAGTAATACTTCTTCTTTGCTATCAGGCTACTAGTTATAGAATACTCCAATTCATTCTTAGCAGAAATTTGACTTTTGTGTTTTCCCTCTTGCAGAAAACTCTAACCTAACTATGAAAGGCATAGTGGAAAATGAATTTTCCACTTCATATTAATATCATGTTGATGTCAAAATATTCAAGTGATCAATCATTACGAGATTATCATTCTTTTTTAAATAAATTAAGAACTCTCTTACATCTCTCTATTGTGGATTTGATCCTTGGTGGAAATTCCATTTTTGAGTGCAGAAAGCACACCCAATCTTTAATTTTCCATTTCCATGTAATGGGCACAATTTTGATGTAGATTGATTGTTAAATTACTTTTCTAGAGAGATCTTGATACTAGACCCCATATATCTTCATTCTAGATTGAGATTTTCCTTTTCCCTTCTCATTTGCAAAACTAAACTTTGACTGCTAAAGACATAGCAAAAAATGAGTTTTCTACTACATTTTTCCCTTTGGCAAAAAATGAAACATTTGGTTATCCAATGGAAAATTTGAAAATGACTTCTCCATTTTAGTAAACATGTTGCTCTTCTCTTGGCATAGCTTTATTCTTCTATTTATCTCTTTCCATGTTTTCCTTCCAATTTTAGATTTGCATTCTAGACTTTCATCTATTATGTTTCTCAACCTTTATTCAATCTTCGTAGACAATAGATCTTCACAAAATATGTGTTTACAGTGAAACACAATTTTCTAATAGTCAAAACCTTATTCCATGGAACCTCTACATCAAATACCTTAGAATATTAAAACTTCATAGAAATATGGTTAGGGAAAACCATAAACATTTGGGAAATTATTTATGAAGTCAACTTTAAAAGTTTGAAAATGGTGTACCTAAAGTATGCCTACACTTAAATATTGCATACATAGACACACACACATGTGTGTGTGTATGTATATATACATTAATATACACGTACATATGTATATATACACATACACATGTATCTATACACATATACACATGTATATATACACACATGCGTGTGTGTGTGTGTGTATACATGTGTGTAGGTATATGTATGTATATATGTATGTACGTATATATGTATGCATACATGTATGTAATTATATTAAATTAAATTTACTTAATTTTTGAATCATATTTCTAAAATCCCCAAACATTAATTAAAAACTATAAAAGAAAAATGATATTGTACTTTCCTTCTAAAATTCAATCTCTATATGCATTTGTAAAATAATCAATTTGACTTCAATTTACATAAGCTTATCGGTTCCATTTTCTCCACAACTTAGGTACAAAGAAGGACAATCATGATATTCTTGAGAAGGCCCTAATTCATGTTTGAATATGTTCAACCACCATTCCACATTAAAAAATGGCCTTCAAGAACATGAGAAATAAAATAAATGGTAGGATGATCCTCTATGTAATGTAGGAGCATCCTAGCTTCCAAGTCATCAATCTTTTGTAGGGAAAAGATCTAAAAATGCAATGTTATGTTTCTGGTTATGAGTTGGTAAAGGTAGTGTTACCATTTGTCATAGCTTCCAAGTTACATTGTTTGGTTATGAGTTGGTAAAGGTGGTCTTACCCTTTTCGTAGCATGCAAGTGGCCAAGACAAAACATTATGTATCAAACCAAATATTATCAATGAATGAAAAGTAAGTTCAATGAAAATATTTTGAAGAAAACAACCTTTATATTTTATCTATTAAATCTATTCTACATGCTCTATCTCTCGATGATTTGATATTAGAGACAAAGTTTCATATTGTTAGAGAAGAGGTGAAAGCCATTTATTAGATGCATGAGATGAGTGGTATTATTGATGGTTGATGCAGAGGTAAATTGCCAATAAAATCACCTCTAAGATCAACTTGTGTAATGTTTTTGGTATTGACTGCATAGGAGATTACTGTATATGCTACTTTAGTATGTTAGAAACACTAAATTAAAACAATCAAAAAGCATTTGCATACTAATTTAACATAACTTCATGAGAAAAAAAGTGAAGTCCTCAAATGAGAATATGAGCTATGGATAGGCTCTCTCAATGAGGATGATCACTTGATGTAGAGGTGTGCCTAATAGCTAAGATGGCTTGATTATGTATGTATGCTCAAATGCTCAAATGGGCTTCAATGGAAGATTTTTGATAGATTTTGGTGAATGGATTTGATGTAAAAAAATGGCTTCTCAAAATGGAATTATGGCTTTACTTTCTAGATTGTGTTAAAATGGCTTGGGAGAGGATTCCTTAAATAGGCAAAGGGCTTGAGTTATCAAGGGCTAGGATGCAAGGATGGGAGAAATTTTATGGAAGGTTTAGATTGAATGAGGGGAGAGCACATGGATTTTGCTTCTTTACAATCAATTAGGGAGTGACACATGTCATAGGGTCATTGGTTAGAGCAAGAGGGGTTGAGGGGTCAACAAAGGAGGCTCAAAGCTCATAAAGACCCTCATAAATGCTTGTAAGAGCAATGAATGGGCTTGTATGAGTCATTTATGGCTTTGTGAGCTTCATAAAGTTTTATGGTTGGGATATTTGTGAGAGAGTTGAGATATTTTGAGTTGGGTTGGATTAAGAAAGTCTTAAACTTGACTTAGGAATGTGCAAATGATTAAGGCTTGGATTAGGCTTTGGTTAAGATTAGATTAGGCTTGTTAGAGATGGGCAAGTGGATGACATTTAATGAAGGTGGGTGAAGGAGGAAAATTTTTGTTAGCTTTGGCTTGGGTTAGCAAGTCTTAACCCATGTTTAGGGAATGTGACAAGGTTAGGAGGGGATTAGGATTAAAGATAAGGATTGACATCTTCTAGAAGAGTCTAGGCTTTGGATGAGGATGAAGACTTTCTAGAAGAGTCTAGAACTTCCTAGGATGAGGACAAAAAAGGTTTTTAGGAAATAAATAAAGTTTTTTTTTATTTCAAGGGTTTGGGTTGAGGAGATATTTATTAAAATATTTTTAATAAACATGAGGATTAATATTTAATCTTAATTAAATATTTTGAGTTGGGATTAGGGATAGAAAATGATGGGATTAGCCTTTAATTAAAATTAAAGAAGGATTAGAAGATTTTGGAAGAGGTTAGTGGTCTTAAGGAAATTGGCCAAGTTTTGGGCAAAAAATAAATAAATTATTTATTTTGAGATTTTTTGGTGAATTTATTAATTAAATAATTAATAAATAAGGAAATAATGTTTAAATAAGATTTAAACATTTTTGGGAGGGATTCCTTAAACATGAGGATTAATATTTAATCTTAATTAAATATTTTGAGTTGGGATTAAGGATAGCAAATGATGGGATTAGCCTTTAATCAAAATTAAAGAAGGATTAGAAGATTTTGGAAGAGGTTAGTGGTCTTAAGGAAATTGGCCATGTTTTGGGCAAAAAATAAATTATTTATTTATTTTGAGATTTTTTGGTCAATTTATTAATTAAATAATTAATAAATAAGGAAATAATGTTTAAATAAGATTTAAACATTTTTGAGAGGGATTCCTTAATTAAATATTTTTAATGAAGATAAAGGGATCTAATGGCATAAAAATAAATTAATTAATTAAATAATTAATAAATGATGATGTCATCAGAGACTTTTTTCAGAAAATGAAAATATTTTATTTTCTAAAAGATTTTTAGGTGTCTACATTTTGCCAATCTTTGATGTGATGCCACAAGTGGCATGGCATCAAAGATAAGAAAATAAGATGCCCAAGGCTAGAGCAAAAGAGGAGAGAATGGACTACGAGATGCCCCCTCAAGAAGGCGGTGGGGAGAGAAAGCAAGGCTCGATGACTTCTTGAAAAGTACAAGAATCTAGGATAAGCAAGGAGACTTAGATTGGCAAAGAGAAGGCGTTGAATTAGCTCAAACTCTCGCTATAGGAGAATGATAAAGGAGAATCAGATGCACAAGAGGAAGCAAGCTTAAGACCTTAGGGAAGGTGGAGGATGAAGGAGTGAAGTGCTCTAAAAAAGAATCTAGGATAGGGAGAAGGATGAGGGGATTATAAATCTGATGCAACAGGATTTCAAAGAGTCAGATTGGTGGAAGATGGGTTTCGGAGATCCCTAGGACTAGGATTGTGGATCTTGAAAGATGAGGCTTGGTAGATTGATTGGATTGGTGGATCCCTAAGACTAGGATTGTGGATCCCTAAAGCTAAAAGTGAAGATTGCTTCAAAGGGATACTGATGCATAAGTTGGGGTAGAAGAGACAAATGCTAGATATGGATGGGGGATAATGGAGATGAAGGGAATCCATTGAAGCTTTTTGAGCAGGGGGATACTTCAAACAGAAGTACCACCATGTAGTTGAGCACTAGATTTGATATAGGATTGTTGGTTAATTGCCAAGGTTACCAAGAACATCAAGGCCATGTCACCAACCATCTAGAGGACTCACAGATTGACTCAAAATAAACACGCAAGGATTGCTTCAGTAGCACACATGAAACCTTGAGGAAACAGCATGGAACCAACACTGGGTAACCCACAAGAAGAAAAGAAAAACAAACGAAAGACCTGATCAATACCTTATGCTCAGATTGTCCCATTTGCAGCATACCATGATATGGAATATCGTGGCAACCGTGAGGAGGGAACAAGGAGATTGCATGGAAAAGATACGTCAAGACCCAAAAGGGAAGATTCCAAATCAAAAGAAAGCGAAAATCCAAAAGAGAACCGTTTGCCAATGAGATGGGTAGGACGAGGTACTAACAGACCAAGATCAGACATGAGGAAAGCTATATCCTATAAGGATCTATCAGAGAGCACCTAAGCTGATGGATTTGGATGAGTGATGCACTGAGCAAGCTGAACTAAGAAGGATAACACTTTGATGATAGGAGATCTAGCTAAAGAATGTATTGGAATAGCTAACCAAGATTTGTGTAATGTGTGCAAGATGCTGATCAAGGATGAACTGACATGAAAGTTGGATAGATACAATGGTACTAAGCTAAAGAGGATGTACAAGCTGACGAACCAAAATATGGTACAAATGTACAAGTTGTTTTGGACAAGATTTGATATACAAGCTATGATACAAGGTATGATACAAGCATTGGATACAACATTATTAACAAGCTGTACAGGAGCTCTAGATGATAAGATAGCGGGATGGCTCAAGTTGGTGCAAGATACAAAACCTAAGGATGAGGTGATAGTGAAAGATATGGATTTGACAGGATGCATCCAATGATGATGATAGATGTGCGACCAAGGATGGGGACAATGCTAAGGTTGGTGGTAGCTGAGCTGATAGATGGCGCTAGAGTGAATGGCTAATGAGAGGATGACATTGGATTTGCATGAGGATAGCCTAGAGCGAGATACCAATGACAAGGGAGGATGGACAAGACAAGATCTCTAAGGAATATAGTGCCCCTAGTCAGAAGATCACATGCGAAAGGAGGTCTTACAATGGATGTGATAGGATTGAAGCTAGGATGGAAAAGCTTAAGGCGCTAGGGAGATAGATTATAGCAAGGATGATGGGGTGAGGTTGTAGAAGATAAGTGGATTGTGATAGATAAAAGCTGGAGAATGAAAGATAGGTGGATAAATTAGAAGATGGAGTTGGATGGCAAGATGTGACCAAAAGCATGAGGATGATAGGCTAAGCTGGGGATGGCTGGATTACGCATGACACTTGTTTGCCATGTTTTCAGCATGGTACTTGTCCAAGGCGCTTGAATTGCCAAGTTTTCACCAATGGATGCTTTATTTTTTCTTACTTTTTGAATTTTTGACTTTGGACTTAGCTGGAATGATTTTGGCTTTCTTAAGCTATTTTTGGTTTTTTTTTGAGATTTTTCACTGACTGTTGGAATGTTCAATTTTGTTGCTAGTTGTTGGTACACCGGATGTGTGATTTATGCAATAGATTGGATTAGATGGGATTGATGGTAGGAGATGGAGGGATGAAAAGGCTGGAATGGAGCATGAGATGGGGATGCTTGTAGGATCAACATTGGCACATGTTGGGACGGGTGTGAAAAGAGCATATGGGGGATAGATGGTAGATGTGGGCTTGATGGAGGATTTGTGGAAGTGCGCTTGGGGATATAGGCACCCAAGATGGAGTTAGGAGATGGGGGACACATGTCACTGGATGGGGGATTAGCAATGGTGGATGCCATTATGCATTGGGTTTCAACTTTTTTCTTTGGGATCCACATGGTTTTGGATTTTCTTTTCATAGGCTTTTGCATTGTTTTGCATTCTTTGATTGGATTTTGCCTTTTTGGAGTATGTCTTTTAGAATAGACATATGATTGCCTAGGATGTGGATTTTAAGCTCTATGCATTTTGAAGTTGGCATTCACATTTCTGTGGTAAGCTTTGGGAAGATGGTTAGGAGAAGCTTTGTGAGATGGAGAGGATATGGAAGAGCGTGTAGGGGTATGATGATGGATGATGTGCCCTGATATGTGCCTTTGTTGATCTTGCATAGGAATGGAGGGAATAGGATTTTTATGATGGCTGATAGGAGGATGGAGGATGGTAGATTTTGGGACATGAGGACCCAAAATGGATTTAGCGGATGAAGGGGGGATGTGGTAGGTTGTTTTGGGTTGCAAAGATGGTGGAGGGGGGATGACATAAGATTTCTTGAAGGAGTGATGGGAGGCTGGCATGGTGGGGGGCTTGGAGATAGGCTTGGTTTGGGGATGGTGTGTAGCAACAGTTTTAGATGGTGAGCCTTTGGATACATATCCAAGACCATGAAATCCTGAATTCTTTTCTACAATAAGAGGCATTTTGATTCCTTGCTCTTGTGGTCCTAAACTTTGACCTTGATAATGCCATCAATTGAGCGTTTGAACGAGCTGAGGAAACTTTTTGCTTGTAGAAAATGGTAGAAGTGCTTTATTAGATGTACTGCAACAAGGAGATAATGTTCTTAATTCTTCTACTGAGAGGGGACCACCATGGATAAATGTAAGTGAACCAAGAGGGTAGATTATAGATGGTGGAATAGATTGGATAGGTGGTAAGATGGAAGCATGGAGCGGAGGAAATGGTAGGATAGGATCTTGATTTAGCTAATGGGATGAAAAGATATCATGTAGTAGAGGAGGTATGGCTTGAGGTTTTGGAGATGGAGGGGATGGTGATTGCACTATGGATGGAAGACATGGTACAATGATATCTTCATTTATGCTTTGGGGGATGTCAACATCCTTTTGGGAAGGATCTTGATAGGATTGGATTGGAGTGGATGGTGCATAGGAGGTGAAGGGATGGATTCTTCAAAGGCAGCGGATGGATAGATGGGAGATTCAGTAGTGGAGATGGGTGAGTAGAAGATGGATGCATAAGGGTCATTGTGAGAGATTTGGAAAATGCTTGGAGGCGATGTGGATAGGATTTGGAGTGATTTGACAGGTGGTGGGATTTTGATGCTTGTGGGAAGTGGAAGGATTTTAAGCAATTTGATGGATGGTATGGGGATAATAGCTATGGGAGATGGAGGTAATATTATAGATGGGGAAGTGTCATCACCGACTAATTCAGATGGTTGGATTAGCTGACATGGCTTATCGACTTTTGGAGGCATATTTTCTTGTATTTCCTCTAGGAGATTCTTGGGAGACTCGTGTGTCAGAGGTGGAGGTGGTGGATTGACAGGAATAGCTGGTGTGATGGGGGTGGAAGATTGGAAGCTTGGTTGATTGGTTGATGGAGGAGAAGCTAGGATATGAGATGGCATGACTAGATAGTTTGGAGGAATGCTTGGATTTTGGGGGATGGGTGGCAAAAGGCATCTAAGGCTCTCAAGATATCCCTCATAGTCAACAAGATTTTCATCATCATTGGAATAGGATGTAGCAGGAGAAAGGACAATGTGACCAAACTCATCATGATAGGGTTGGGATTTCATGTTTTGATGATGAGTTGGATGGGGATGGGGTCTTGCATATGGATGAACATGGAAGCTCATGGTTGGATTTGGATTAAGCAAAAATTTTGGATTGGCTAATGAAAGATTTCTTAGGGAGAGTCAAAGCTGCATGACAAACCTAAGGAAGATTGGCTAGAGATTTTTGGCTTTCCTGTAAATGGAAGACTTCAAGGGTATGCTATCAAAAAGTGAGAGCTTTGCTTTCCTATGTGTAGGATTGCTCGCTTTTGGTGTCAACTTGAGGATAGACAAATGATCCTATGGGCATGACACGAGATTGACCACTTGTGGATCCCAACCTTTAGCTTAAGGTGATGAGGGATGACAAGTGACAAGGCTAGATTACCTTAGACAAAGCTCTGTCAAAGGGATAACCTTGGGGAGATTGAGGGATTTGGATAGATTGATTGGATAGCAAACTCTAGCAGAGTAACAACAATTCCTTAAAGTCTTGGGTGATTTTGGATTGGGTTGCTAGCTGGTTGGGGAGATGATTTGGATGGACTTTGGATTTGGGATTGTTCTAAAGCAAAGAACTAGAGAGATTCGATTGCGGCAGGGGAGCTTGGATGATTTTTTGATGAGGCAGTGACTATGCTAAGTATGCCTTGAGCTACGAGATTTTTGCTTTTTTGAGATTTTGACCAAAGTTGGCAAACATTCATTCAAAAGCTATGAACAAAAAAGAAAAAAAAAGTTCGGAGTAAGCACGTCAAACACACCAACATCCTAGGAAGCTTTCTACAAGGATAAAATTTGGTTTAGATAGGGAGTCCTTGATATACGCAAGGTATGTGAGGCCTAAATTCGTAGATGAAACCAAAAAGATATTACATAGCTGAGAGGAGCGGTAACTCACTTCTCCTCTTTCACTTCTCAAGGGTATAAAGTTCCTTGAGGCTTAGCCCAAGTGACAGAATTTTGATCCCAAGACAGGTGTCTTTGGATTCACCTCCCGATCTTTATACTCTGCCAGAACGCTGGAGTTGAGGTCATCCTAAGGGGTGATGAAATCCCTGAGCAGGCCTCTTAAAAATTAAAAAAGATTTTGGATCCTAATCTTATGCACCCAAGATGGCCTCGAAAGACGACAAGGGGAGAGAAGACTTAGATGATCTTGGGCTAAAAGACAGAGTTCTTTTCCAACTGACGCTTAAGTTTTTTGATCTAGACTTTTTGAAAACACACGTGATTAAGATGCAAAGGTTCAATTCCAATTTGAAATGTGCCAACAAAAGAGAAGTGATCGAAGAATGAATACATAAAGGAGAGTTAGGGTCAACAAGAAAGTAAACTCGCGCGCCTAGAGGCCCTCCATGTCAAGTATTGATTAATTTCCTTTAAGGCATTAAGAGTTGGTGTTTGTTCATTTTAAGGCCAAAAAAAAGATGTGTGTAAAGCTTGATTTCAAGCGCACATCCAGAGGCCCTCCACATCAAGATTTGTTCAATTTTTATGCCCAAATTAAGTGTTAGCGAGACTAATCTGCATTCATAAAATTTTTTATCTTAAAAAAACTAATAAAAACTCAAGTGAGTGGAGTTTGATTTTTGTGAAGCATTTAACACCTTCTTAGGTAGACCCATCCCCATATATGGTGTTGATATTGCAACCAAAGGTTAGAATGATGGGTGATTAAAGAGGATGAGTCCAACAACAAATTCACACAAAGTGTCTTTATTTGTTTTTATAACTTAGAAAGTTTCTAAAATGTGGATTCTTTTTATGCCCCAAAAGATGAAGTGTGATGTATGATAATGATTATTTGATCTATGGAATTCAAAATTGGATTTGTTATGCATTTCAAAAAAAACAAACTTGATTTTAATCCATGGCACTCAAGACTGATTTTAGCAACATGCATTCAAAGACGAGTGTTTAAAAATTCAAGTTCTTTCCTTTGAGCATTCAAGATTGAGATTTTGCGTGTTTTTTTAAGAACTTTGAAGTGCTTTGTTTTAACCTTAGATCATTCAAGATTGAGTTTGTTTGAACTGAAATTCAAGGAGGAAGGAATAGGGATGCTTTTCTTTCCCATTTAGATCATTCAAGATTGTTTTTGACTCAAAAAAAATGACTCTTTGGACTTTGGTTTTCATTCAAGATTTTGTGTTCTAGTTTGCATGTTTTAAGCCCCAAAAAATAATATTCCTAGATTGTTTTGATGCATGAAAAACCTAGGAAACATTCAAGATTTTGCAACAAGACATTTGTTTGGAACAAATAACAAAGCTTTTAGGACAATTTTGGCAACCATTTAGGACTCTTAGTTTTCATGAAATTTTTAAAAGAACTTTAAAATATTTGCAAATGAGGTTCATTTTATCCTTAATTGATGCTTTGAGTTTGATTTAGATTTTAGTGTGCACTTAGTGTTGATTTTGAACCTTTTGAAATGGAAACTTGAAGTTCTTTTTAAATTTCCAAAAATGAAGTGTTCCTAACTTTGCATGAATGCATCTAAAACCTTGATGTTGCAAGGATGCAAATGATTGGATTGGTTTAGTTTCACTTGTTAAAAGAATTTTTTTTTGCAAATTTTTAGTCTTCAATGGATTTAAGTATGATTTGGGGGTTCATTTTAAGCACTTAAAAAAAAGTGTGTATAATTTTGCTTCCTAAAAAAAAGGGCCAAGATCCCTCAAGAAGAAGAAGAAGAAGTAGATGGAATAGAAGAAGAATATAAACAAGAAGAGGAAGAAGAATTCCAAGTGCTTTGTCCACCTATAAGCTTGAAAAATCTGCAAACACTATGAGATAGACTATGAGTTTCTTTGTCTTCTTCATAGTCATGTGGACCTGCAAAACCAATTTATACAATCTTACCAATCACAAAAACAAGCAAAATTAGCCAAAATTAGCAAATGACATACAAAACTTGACCAAAAAAGCTAATGAAGATGACTCATGCGGAGTCCCACCAGGCGTGCCAAAATGTATATGCTACTTTAGTATGTCAGAAACACTAAATTAAAACAATCAAAAAGCATTTGCATACTAATTTAACATAACTTCATGAGAGACAAAGTGAAGTCCTCAAATAAGAATATGAGCCATGGATAGGCTCTCTCAATGAGGATGATCACTTGATGTAGAGGTGTGTCTAATAGCTAAGATGGCTTGATTATGTATGTATGCTCAAATGGGCTTCAATGGAGGATTTTTGATAGATTTTGGTAAATGGATTTGATGTAAAAAAATGACTTCTCAAAATAGCATTATGGCTTTACTTTCTAGATTGTGTTAAAATGGCTTGGGAGAGGATTCCTTAAATAGGCAAAGGGCTTGAGGGATCAAGGGCTAGGATGCAAGGATGGGAGAAAGCTTATGGAAGGTTTAGATTGAATGAGAGGAGAGCACATGGATTATGTTTCTTTACAGCCAATCAGGAAGTGGCACATGTCACAGGGTCATTGGTTAGAGCAAGAGGGGTTGAGGGGTCAACAAAGGAGGCTCAAAGCTCATAAAGACCCACATAATGGCTTGTAAGAGCAATGAATGGGCTTGCAAGAGTCATTTATGGCTTTGTGGGCTTCATAAAGTTTTATGGTTGAAATATTTGTGAGAGATTTGAGATATTTTTACTTGGGTTGGATTAAGAAAGTCTTAAGTTTGACTTAGGAATGTGCAAATGATTAAGGCTTGGATTAGGCTTAGGTTAAGATTATATTAGGCTTGTTAGAGATGGGCAAGTGGATGGCATTTAATGAAGGTGGGTGAAGGAGGAGATATTTGTTGGCTTTGGCTTGGGTTAGCAAGTCTTAACCCATGTTTAGGGAATGTGACAAGGTTAGGAGGGGATTAGGATTAGGATTAAAGATAAGGATCGACATCTTCTAGAAGAGTCTAGGCTTTGGATGAGGATGAAGACTTTTTAGAAGAGTCTAGAACTTCCTAGGATGAGGATAAAAAAAGTTTTTAGGAAATAAATAAATTTTTATTTATTTCAAGGGTTTGGGTTGAGGAGATATTTATTAAAATATTTTTAATAAACATGAGGATTAATATTTAATCTTAATTAAATATTTTGAGTTGGGATTAGGGATAGGAAATGATGGGATTAGCCTTTAATTGAAATTAAAGAAGAATTAGAAGATTTTGGAAGAGGTTAGTGGTCTAAGGAAATTGGCCAAGTTTTGGGCAAAAAATAAATAAATTATTTATTTTGGGATTTTTTGGTCAATTTATTAATTAAATAATTAATAAATAAGGAAATAATGTTTAAATAAGATTTAAACATTTTTGGGAGGGATTCCTTAAATAAATATGTTTAATTAAGTTAAAGGGATTTAATGGCATAAAAATAAATAAATTAATTAAATAATTAATTAATTAATAAATGATTATGTCATCAGGAACTTTTTTCAGAAAATAAAAATATTTTATTTTCTAAAAGATTTTTAAGTGTCTACAATTACTAGTATGTGATCATTTAGAATTTGATAATTTCAAATGTATATTAATGGTTTGTTGATACATCTAGATTGCATTCATTATAACTAGTACCAATTTAAATTGTTAGTTATAAGTATTGGCTGAGTACATTGCTACATTGGATGCATGCTTTCTAAATGTTGAACAACATTGAACTTGAAGATCAATTGAAAGTCTGGAGTTTTTTCATTGAAGAGATAAATTAGTATGGTAAGACATAATTAAGCTGAATTAGTATCACCATGTCTAACGAAAATAGTTGAATTATAGCTAGAAACCATATTCTATGTTTTAAAAGCTCCAAATTATTGTTATGAATATGCTTTAAGATGAATCATAGATGAAACCCTTTGAAGAAATAATATGCCAATATAAAATTAACTATGTAACTAATGATGTATTTGAGTGAGTTTTATGTGGATATATATTTTTTTGGTGTGCCAGTGCAGAAGTAGAATATTCAAAGCATTGATAGTTTGATGAGAATAAATCTAAATTACTAGACTATTGAAGATGAGGTATTTGGGTTTAGTCACAAGTTTTTGAATCATATAGTTGTACCTTTATTGTGATGACATGGAGATGCTATTGTTTTTGGATTAATGAAGTTAGTTTTATTCATAAAATGATTTACAATCCACCATAAGATGTGTTAGTATAGGTAAAAAATAGAAGTGTCACTTGTGCTTCAAATATGTAGTTAAGTGTTTTTTTTTGTTTTTTTTTTTCTAGAGGGTTGGATCTAATTTTAAAAATGACTAAATGTTTTGGAGGTTGTAGTTACATGATTTTTGAAATTATTTAACATTAAGTATAGATTTGGGGAAAATGATTGAATTCTAGTAGAAAGAACAACCCATCTAAATTTTGAACCCATCTTTTGGTATTAAAATGGGTATTCTCTTTGGATAAAAATTGATAGTTGGGTGGTTTGTTTTACAACTTTTAGCAATTTAGAATCTTAAATATGGAAGGTAAAATATTATTGCTCTTGTTATTTCAAAATCTTTATGAAATCACAGAACAAAGGCACAAAGATCACAAGAGAATGATAATGAAATGCAAAGATCACAAGGGCATGACAATGAAATCCTAGATCTCCACTGATCTCCACCAACTTTAAGAGCTCTCCACACTCTTTTGTGCATAGCTCTCAATAATCAATCAAAAAAATGGGGAATGATTAGTGTCATTTTTTATTTATTTTTGTTTATAATCATGCTAGTGTCATAATTATGATGCCAATATTGGTATAATGATGATGTCAGAAACACTTGCAAAAAAATATAAAAATCACAAACAAATTGCACCATTGTTACAAATTACCATCATAATTTGACTCCAAACATTGTAGTGCCATATCATCTAGAAGAATATATATATATATATATATAACCCCTAGTTGGACCAAATTATGCAAGCAGTTAAAGTTAATCAACGATTCAATGTCTACTATTTCCTATGCTTGTGGGAGGTGATAGTTGTCAATTGAAATAAAAAATTGTAAATGTCATTCATCCACTCATTCAATGAACTCATATTCATCCCAATATTCTTTTGTACATGATGGACAAAGGCATGCAATGTTATTATTATCTATAAATAATTGATCACCCCCTCTTTCACATAGAATGGTAGAAATGAATTTACTTGAAGATCTAGGTGGCTCATTTATGTTACACTCCTACGTAACAAAGTTAGAATGAAAAAATATAAATACATACCTAAAAACATCAAAATGGTTAGAAAATTCAATATGAGCCCTACAACAACTAGTTGTGTGGGTGATTCATCTTCACATAGAAAGTTTTACCCATTTCAATGTATCTTTGAATAATTTTATTTTGAGGATACATAACAATACATTTTGTAAAGAATTGTGTTTGAGTTGAATCCAAAAAATGTTTTGCATGTGGGTCAAGGTTTTTACTACTAATCCTCCTTCTTACTAGATCTCTTTGATTAGGTTACAAATGTGTGTTATTCATCCAAACATCTTCATTCAATGATTTCAAAGGTTTAGTAAATTCTTTATCCTTCTATAGTAGTCTATCACTAAATATTGACTTTCATTTTTGGTTGGATCTTACACTCTTTCTCACCTTCTGATGAATATCATTAGAGTATCTCTAGCTATTTTCACTATTTTTCTTATGCCTCTAATGAGTGGACATTTATTTATTTGGGTGTTTACTATTGTTGATGTAATTACACTTCTTGTGATATTACTATCTTTCCTCTCTTTCTTAACCCCAACTTTGTAATATGCACTCATTAGATTATGTAAAACATTTTTTTTTTCCTTCCTTTTTCTGTCAAATATTTCAAACATACAAATTAAAATAATTTCTAAACATCAAATTATATAAACATACAAATTACAATAATATTGATAAATACAATATATTACAACATACCAAATTATGATACAATTTTTCTCTATGGTCACAATGTACATTTATTTAAAGTACTCCACTAACCTCAAATATGTTGCAATGTTGATTAACAATTGAAATAATGCAAAAAATGGTTGAATTTGGTACTTCCAAATGAATAATAGTGCTTTGTGACTTCCAAAACCACAAAAATTGTGTTTCCACAATAAAAATAGAATAGTACATATTATGAAATAGAGAATGTGGGCTTGTCTCAATAGTCATATTATTATTTTAAAAAAATTGTGTACTTACATAGTGCACTTGAAATATACTATGAATGTGCTAAACACACCTTTTCCTCTCTTCCTCTCCATCATATCTCCTATAGGTCTTCCAACCCCCTTCTCTCTCCATCCTATCTAAACATGTCTCTCTTTGTATCCCATTCTCTTCACTCTCTATCCATCATATGTAAGCCTCTCTCTCTCTCTCTCTCTCTCTCTCTCTCTCTCTCTCTCTCTCTCTCTCTCTCTCTCTCTCTCTCCCATTTTCTCTTTCTCTCCATCCTATCCTAAAGTGAACTTCCTACCCCTTTCTATGCATCTTATCTCCTACTCTCTCTCCATCAATCACTCTCTCTTCCTATCCCCTACTCTCTTTCTATCCATTGTATCCCCTCTCTCTTCCTATCCCCTACTATCTTTCTCTCCAATGTATCCCCTTGATCTTCCTACCCCTTCTCTGCATCCTATCACCCTCTCTCTCTCTCTCTCTCTCTCTCTCTCTCTCTCTCTCTACTAGATATCTCCTATCGCCTCTCTATATTTTTATCCCCTTCTAGATCATTCTACATCCCATCACTTTCTCTCTTTTTCTTCCTATATCCATCCTATTCTTTAACTCTTTCTCTATTAGTCATTCTCTATATCCTATCTAATCTTTATCTTCTTATCTAGGCATCCTACCCAAAATCTTTCTCTTCCTATCTCTATTATACCCCCCCCCCCCCTCTCTCTCTCTCTCTCTCTCTCTCTCTCTCTCTCTCTCTCTCTCTCTCTCTCTCTCTCTCTATTTCCTTTTTCATAGATAAATGTGCTCTCTCTCCTTCTTTGTCATACCCTCTCTCTCTCTCTCTCCATCGTATCCTCTCTCTACTTCTCTTTATACTATTAATTTTCTACCTTTCTCTTCATATTGCATTCTCTACCCCCCTCCCTCTCTTTTGGCTATGTAAGTGTCCTTAGTAGCACGCACACCCTATAGTGCATACAAACTATAGGGTGATCATACTATTGTTTACATAGCTTGCATGTGCTATAGCACATGCACACTTTATAATGCATTCAAATTCACCATACCTAAGGCTTGGATTTATATTGGAGATACAATCAAAAGGTTAGTCATTTCAAACTGGTCTCAAATGTGATTTTCATCAAGCATACCAAAAATGCATGATTTTGTTTATGTGCTCTCCATTGGGTTTCACCATGGTCCGTGTTAGCTATGTAACCATATAATTTTTTGAAGACTATTTTAAACCTTTTAACTATAATTCCTTTCTAATGTATGTCCATTTTCTCTCTAAGTAGTATTTGGGGGCTTAGATTTCACCTCCTTCTTCTAATTTTGTAACAAGTTATTTTTTAAGAAAATAGACTCCATTCTACACACATTAAAGAAAAGAAGTTTTGCTTTTTTATTAGTTTTCAATGATTTTTAGGGGGAGTACACAGATATTTCATGTTTTTGGGATGTGTTCACTTACAAAAATCATAAATATATATATATATATACACACACAAACATATAAATATATACATACATACATACACACACACATATATATAGACACATACATATGTTTATGTATGTATGTATGTATGTATGTATGTATGTATGCACACACATTAAAAATTTACCTAAAAACTATAGAATAAACTACATAGTGTTAGCTAAGTTCTGACTAGAACGAGTAAAGAAATTCCAAAAAAAATAGGATTTTAGGGAGACCACACTTCACACTATGTTATGTTTTTACTAAAATAGCTATAGCACTTTCCATGGCAGGCCTTTTTGAGGGCCTTATAGTCCACCATTTTAAAAATAAATTGATAGTTTAGAAACTAGATTTAGAGGACTACAACTTTTCTGTTAGTGTAAATATCTCTAAATACTTGTTGAAGTTTAGAAATTGCTAACATTAGCCAAAAATAAAATGGCATCTTATACCCCATTTTTTGTATCACAACTTTGTGCACTTACTATCTATAGAAATTGCCTTTCTATAGGCTACCAAGATTGGCCTTTTTGAAAACTTATCTACTACAACATATAAACAATCATGCCCATCACTAGTGGTAGGAAGACCAGACATGAAATCCATAGAAATTGAATTCCAATGCTTTCCTTGAATGGGAAGTGGTAGATATAAACCATCCTTATGATTTGCAAGATTTGAAATGGCACATTCTTGAATGTATGCAAAAACATCATTTTTCATTTTTGGCCAATAAAAATATCTTATATGTATATTAGTAGTGTTACACATTCAAAAATATCCTACAACCTTGTTCTCATGAGCTTCCCATATTAATTTCTTGTGTTTTGTCTCAGGTACACAAATTTGGCCAATGTGGCAAAGCATTCCATCTATAAAAAAAAATCATTCACATGTTTACCTTCTACAAGCTAAGTATATACATACAAAAATTCATTATCATGCTCATATAACTAGATACAATTTTCTATTTAGTGCCTACATAATTTTAACACCATACTTATTCTTACAATTGGGGGTCTACTCAAGAAATCTGCTACCTTATTGGTGCTTCCCTTCTTATGGTGAATGTTGACATAAAATTGTTGAAGATACACTGACCACCTTTGATGTCTATCATTCTACAAATTTTTTTGTGCTTGAATAAATTGAAGGGGTTTGTGATCTATATGGATGACACTTACTTTTCCTAAAATATAATGCTTCCATTGTTTGAAAGCTTGAACAATGGCATATAATTCCTTATCATAGGTGGGATACCTACAGATAGTATCAGAGAATTTTTGAATATGGTAGGCAACTAGATGTCCATGTTGCATGAGGACTTCTCCTAGGGTATATTCTAATTCATCAATTTGTATTTCAAAAGACTGTTGTAAATCTGGAAGAGATAAAACTGGTACATAGTATAACCTTTGTTTTAACTCCCAGAATCCTTGTTGATGAGAACCTATCCATTTAAGGTTGTCTTGCATTCCTCCTCATTGCTATTCATTTAGAGGCCAAGATAAATGTGAAAATCCAAGCATGAATCTGCAATAAAAGTTAGCCAACACCAAGAAGCTACACATAAATTCCTTGGAGAAGTTCCGTCTTTAATTAGTTATATCTTTTCAAGATCAGCATGAATACCTTCACTATCAATAACATAGAAAAATATTTAATACTTTACATACCAAAAGAGCATTTTCACATGTTGTAGATGTTTTTCCCAAGTTTTGCTAAAAATGAGAATGTCATCTGGACACACTACTACAAAAGAACTAGTGAATGACCTAAGTACATCATTCATCATCATCATAAACATGGCTAGAGCATTTGTGAGGCCAGAAGGCATTACCAACCATTCAAACAATCCCTCCTTAGATTTAAAAGAAGTCTTCCATACATTTTCTTTAGTGAAGAATTTTACCCCTCCAAGTTGGTCCAATAGATTGTCTATCCAAGGAATTGGATATCTATTTTTTACAATAATCTTATTCAATGATCTGTAGTGAAGACAAAGTCTCCATGTTCCATCCTTTTTCTTTGCAAGTATAATTGGGCTACTGCAAGGAGGTGCACTTGGGTGAATATGCCCCTTCTAAATCAGTTCTTGTATCGACCTTTTGATCTCATCATCTTCTAACATAGATCTTATATATATTGGCTCATTAGGCAATGGTGTACTTGGAATCAAATCGATAGAATGTCTAACTTGGCAATGTAAGGGTAGTCCTACTAGTAACTCAAACACATTATCTCCCAACCAATTATCATCCCAAAACCTAATTGTGTTCCCCAAAGAGAATATTGGTCCAAAACCTTGACGAATAAAAATATCACTATTATCAAGCTCATGAAAGAAGAAAACTTCCGTAGATACTTAGCCCTCATGATTTTGCACCATCTACTGAGTTTTGAATCGATCTCCAGCCAAACTTAACCATGAGAGCCCAACTAAAGTATCCAATTTTCCTCAAATCTAATCCCACCAGAAATTTCTGTATACAAACCTTATAATTTATTGTTTGAAAAATTAACATAGCATTAGAAAAGTGCGTACGCAACGCTTTTGTCATGCTCAAACAGTTGGAGTCCTATTTGAATTGGACACATTTCCTTGTCATTTTTCACGTGTATATTCTTTTCACATGTATTTTATTTGATACCTACCATTTAACTTACGTCTCTCGCGAAGGACATCGAAAAGCCTTTAAGTTGACATCATTTATATATTTTATTTATAATTTCTCTTAAATTCCGCAGATCTCAATTAAATGCATTGAATGAGTGTAATTACTAATCATTTCAATTGAAGAAGATAATGAGTCCAAGGAAAATTTAACTGCACTACTTTTATCAATTTCAATAAAATTTAAAATTCAATTGAAGAAGATAATGAGTCCAAGGAAAATTTAACTGCACTACTTTTATCAATTCCAATAAAATTTAAAATTCGTTTGGGTTTATTGTGGAAGTATTACAAGATAAATAAATAAATAATTTCTAATAGATATATTCTTTAAAAGAATTAGTTCAATTTGTTACTTTTTGAAACACGATATTAAAGTTTTTAAAAAGTTAAATCTTTTCTTTAAATAAAAAACATGTCAAATAATAACTTTTACATTTCAATCACACAAAGTACATATGACAAATGACCAAAAGATATTACTTATGATATAAATTCTCTATTAGATTGTAGTGGCTAAATAGACAATTAAAACATAAAATTTATGAACGACAATTAGAGAAAAACCAATGCATGTTTCATGTGCCCTGTTGAGTATAAATACATGAACTTATGCATTGGTAACTCATTTCTCTTCTTCTTCTAAGGCGTAAGAGAACATCTGTGAAAATGGTGGCAAATAATTTGAAGCTTTATTTGTTAAAGCCAGTAATGGTTATGAGTCTAATGATGTTTCATGGATTAAGATCCCTCCTCACTAAATTTGTAGTGCCAGTCATATTACACCAGAATCAGAAGTGGAAGAAAAATCTCTCACTTACATTAATGAAAATTGTGAAGAATGTTGCAGCACCATTGAAGGCATTGGGTATCTTGATAGAATTTCTCCTCAATCTGTTTTCTCAAAATGGGGGGTTGTCAAAAACCCTGTTCAGCTTATTAAACGGTACTTATGATTGGACATGCTCTCACTAAAATATTGTTAAAATATTTTTAAAACGATTTTTTTCGTATGGATCATTAGTTTCCATATATTTTTTATTTTTATATCTCTCTCCATTGATTTTTTTGAGAGGAATTTTGGTAAGCTTTTCCTTGGAGTAAGAGAGCAAAACCACATGAGTGTAACAGACTGAGACCCTTCTGTAGGAATTCACCAGTAAAAATCTAATCATATTATAATTTCTTTGGTTTCAAATTAAGGCCGGGACTCATATTTGTTGAGGTATTTGTTCATTGCTCATTTCTAACACCTCTATCTGTTCGTTGCTCATTTCAATATTACAGGAACCATAAAACAAAGGATCATAGAAAATTAAATAAAATCCTCACTAATTGTTGACTTGGTTGTTTTGTGCAGGGAGCATGATCTCTTTTTCCTCTTTCTTTGATACCCATATTAGTAGACTTTTAGTTATCGTTTTTCATTTTCTTCAGTACCCATAAAATTTACTATAGAAGCTATAGACTAATTGTTGGGTGGATTGTTTTGTACAGGAAGCATAATCATACCCGAGAGAGGATCAGAGGAATTTTTAAGTGTGATTGGGCATTTAGAGCGGCGCAAGGATTTGTATAACAATGTAGGCTCTCAAGATTTATCGGTCATGGAGGCTGGTGATAGATTCTTTGCAGATATCTCAGCCATGGCTTCAACCTTAGCTTATGAAAACAAGCTGGTTATCAAGAATAGAGTCAATCAGCACTGGAAGGTATTTTATTTTATTTTACTTCTTTTAGTATCAGACCAACACATGACTAAAATTATTCAAAATTTTCTTACTGAACGAAAAAAAACCCAATCTTGCAGATGCATTTTGTGGAGTTCTTCGACTTCTGGGACGGTATGAAATCTGTAGAAATCTTAGTTACATGTTTTCGATCTTGATTGATAAGATAAATTCATATAAATTAAACTTTAGGGTGTTCTTATATCGATCTTTAAATAAACTTATATATATATATGAAAAATTGATAATTGGATCATTAAACAAAATGATGTTTTAAAAATAGAACAAACTTATGGCCAATTCAAAATAAATCCTGTTTACATACACATTATTTATTTATAGAAGATACCTCTTGTAATAGAAGCTAATAAATTTATAGTCTTTTTTCAAACATGTTTGAATATTCTTTTAGCTTATTATATTTTTTCAATGTCTTTGTTGTTATTTTTTATTAACATGGGAAAATAATTTGTGTCAATCTTTCATGTTTTTAGTATAGGTAATAGATTTATATGCATTCCATATTGGGAATATTAATATGTTGATTTGGGTAATATACAGATCACTTGCAGAAGAAATCAACACAAGCATTTGTACTATGTGACAAAGAAATCGATGCAAAGTTAATAGTTCTGGCTTTTAGAGGAACACAATCATTTGAGGCAGATGATTACATAACAGATTTGGATTTCTCTTGGTATGAGTATCCCCAAATAGGAAAGGTTCATTTAGGATTTTTAGAGGCTTTGGGACTAGAAAACCGTTCAATTGATAAAAATTTCTCACATCGAATTGAAACACAAGACATCAACAAACCTCTAGCTTATCCTGTGTTGTGTCAAAAGTTGAAAAACCTTTTACACACCCACAAAAATGCAAATTTTATTGTTACAGGACATAGTCTAGGAGGGGCCTTAGCTATACTATTTTCAGCAATGCTATTTATGAACAAGGAGGATGAGTTGTTAGATAAGCTATTGGCTATCTATACATTTGGACAACCTAGAGTTGGTGATAAAGCATTTGGAGATTTCATGAATAGTAAAGTAAATACACCCAAACCTAAATATTTTAGAGTTGTTTATTCCAATGACCTTGTTCCGAGTTTGCCTTTTGATGATGACATATTTATGTATAAACACTTTGGAGTGTGTCTTTACTACAACTGCTTTTACTATCAAAAGGTATTGATTACTATTTAGTTTTGTGATATTCATTATTATTTTTACAATTTGTGATATGTACTAAATTGTAGTAAGATTTTCTTTATCAATTTAATATATATTTTGGTTCAAAATTGTTATGGCAGAATCTAATGGAAGCCCCCAATAGAGATCTTCAACTGGTATTTTTCATATCCATACGAATAACTGCGATATGGGAGGTGTTACAATGCTTAATATTACACTACATAAAGGGAGAGAGCTTCAAGGAAACCAAATTTTCTATTATCTTCAGAATATTGGGAATTTTGGTTCCAGGGATTTCAGCACATAGTCCAGTAAATTACATTAATGCAATAAGATTGGGTCCTCCTAGGTTGAATCCAAATTTGAGCATTAAATAATTTCTATATTCTCAATTTGAGAGTCCTAGTATTTCTTCTTCTACATTCCCTTTTTTTGTATCAAGTGCCGGAGTTTTTCTTTTCTGGTTCTTTTCTCCGGGAGCTCTTTCGAACCAGTTATTGTTAGTATAAATATAATGTTTCACCAAAAAATATTACAAAATGATAGCATATCTCCTTCAAGAGATACATTCTTACTAATATAAATGGTTGAATACAAATATTTCTTTTCATATTAAAACAAACACATTCACTTTGATCCTTTTATTTCAATTTGGTTCTAATTATTTAGAAAATATTATAGTACAATTAGTATTAATTCTATTAGTCTCATTTAGGGAAAATGTGTTACTAAACTATCTATAGATTCAAACATTTCATAACAAAAATAATTTGAATAATAAATTTTAAAATTTTAAAACTTGTCAATTGTTTTACTTATATATTCATTATTTTATGAATGATTGTGTAAATGAATGTTTATCAATTGTTGGATGTACTAATTAAAATAAATAGAAGACATATTATTGGTAATGTACATAATAAAAGGGATAAGATGTTGCAGCTAAAACTTGAGATGGTAGATAATATGTCCTAGGTATGTATGCATGTCTATATATTGCACAAAATATATTCTTCATCCACTGCTATGTGTTTCTAAAATAAAGGAGAGTGCAATATTGACAACTTTGTTTCATCTACTTAAGAAATATCTAAGTGAATATGGAAGTATGGATAATTTGAGAAATACAAAAAAGTTAGTATATGTAGGAGTGAGTTGAGCTTCAATAATGTAAGGTCATAGGAAAATTGTATGGGAACTCTAGCAAATAAAATGGAATCTAACATCAATCTCAAAATGAATAGGTTTATTCAGCTTTATCATTATGAAAAAAAATATAATTAACGATTATAAAATAGATCATGGAAATGATTGTTTCCCCTCTCATTCGGATTGCTACTATGAGCCTCGTCCTTCTTCTTTTGATTATCATTTTAGTCTCCATAAGAACATCCATTAGATCTTCCACCACAACTTATGCCACTATTTTTGTTATCAAAATTTTTGTTCATCTTGTTGGTGCTCAAAATTGCATGGTCAATTTTGAGTACTATTGAGAAATTGAGCCCTATAAATGCTTTTGATGCGATTGTACCTAGCTGTACCTTTGATGCCCCTGAGGTGTATCATATTTCTAACACCTTCCATTTAGCTCGTCCAAATGTTCCATGATGATAAACTTTCGTTCTGAGTCATTTGGCGAAGTCCTACTTTGAGCAGATGTTAGATCTGCATTTTTCACCAAAGTGTCAAATAGTTACAGGAGGCTATGTTTGCATATAAATATCTTGCACCCAAAAATATTTTGTAACTCACCACTTTGCGAATGTCTAGTGTCCATACCTGAGAACCTATGTTTCATATTTCGAGCCGTTTCGAGTTCGTTTGATTAGCTTTTGAATCCATCAAAGTTGGTCATTTAAATTTGTCATGTTGATGCACATTACACATAATTCTGGGAGGCCCTATTTGATAAGTTATAATTTTGACTCAGTTGACCAAAATATGAAATTTCCTTTTGCATTGCATTATCGACGTCAAAGACTCATTACATTTCAAGTTTCAGCTTATGAAAAATTCGTTTGATCAGTTTTCAAGTGTGATTCCAAAAGTAATTTCTATCATTTTACTAGTGTTAGCAAGTGCAGATTGATTGGAACCCCTGTTCATGACGTTATATCTTGAGATGCATGATAGGTGAGATTGAATGGATTATACCATTGTATTGTTCTCTGAAAATACTTTAAGTGTGCCAATTTTCAAGTCTTGACGAATCCATTTGCACACTTTTCTAGGTCAATTCCATTCGCAAAAAATGTTTTGTCATTGTTTCCAGTTTACAAATTATGAGTAGCCTACTTTGACCGCTTGCCATTTGGGTCTTGTCATTCGTCATGAGCCCCAATTGCAGATTTATAATGTCCTTATGAAAGAGAATCAATGCCCCAGTTTTCAGATCCTCAAGTGCCCATTTGCCCAATTTTCAAGGCCAAAACCAAATGCAATTTCTAGTTTTCTGACATGTTTATCTACAGGTGATTTTAAGAAGGCATGTTCGGAGGTCAATATCTTTTGATCCTGATGTCTTCATACGATGAGATTTGGCAGGTCTATTGAACATGTCAGAGAGATAATATATCCAAAGTTTTAGAGCCCTGCCAGATGTTTGAATCAGTTTTTAAGGCTAGCTAGCAGGCCTCCTAACACAATTTTTACAGTGGTGCGAAAATGTTTTAAAATAAGTTTAAATGATTGTTTCAGTGGTCAAATTTGATTTCAAACAGCTCAAGAGTGTCGATGGATCAGTTTGGATGTCAATTGTTCATAAACAAAAAAAATTTTAGCCGGACCCACTTTGGGACTAACTGATTCCATCATATTAATAGTTTGTTGTGAAGGACAAAATGTCTCAAACGGTTAATTTATTATGATCACCAAGTTTTATTTCATTTTACACATGTTATCATTAATTGGGATCTGATGAATGTGTGGAATGAGGTATGAGAATGTCCGAAGTGGAAGTAGGTATCCTCCAAATAACATAAGTAGAACATGGGTAGAATGATTGTTCAGCGAGAAGGGCATAATGCACTATATTTTCAATTTATTTCTATAGGGGAAGAATTGAAGAACTGTTTAAATAAATCAAAATATTAAAGGATTAGAAAGAAAATCTCCTTTGAAGGATCTGAGCAATGCTTTCAAGTTACACCAAAAGATATCAATGAAAAGTAATGGACTGTAATTTTAATTGTTCCAAAATTAAAATTTATGCGAGCTCTAGTCAATGAAGGAAGGAATCTACATCTAACAACTATAGAAGGCATTCATCCATATTTGCAGCCCCAACTCCATGGCATTGCAAAGAAGGAAGACCACCACAGAGAGCAAAGGTGCTATCAGAGGAAGCCAGCTAGCGTTTGCAAAAACATAGCATCTACAAGAAACAGAAGCCACAGACGAATATGGATGAATCCTACTGCTAGTTTGAAATGGATTCCCTTAGCCTAATGTGTTTATGTGTACGAAAAGCATCACCATGGATAGGCTTGCTTGGTGCTGGAAGAGTATGTGCATATATCATTATCATTAATGACAGGGTAGGCAATGAAGAGGGGGGTTGCCCATACGTTCAAAGGAGAAAGTCGTAGTTTCAACAAAAAATGCCACAGCATTCATGCTACCCATGTATCCACAACCTTCATGCCAATCAGAGAAGAGGCAATCCATAGCAAAAAATGGAAGCCGCAGCTTGTGGATAAAAGCGCCAGGAAGGAAGAATGAGCACCTATGTTGGGGAGGACCTCCAAACAAACAGGGGTAGCCCATGCACATGGAGGCAAGGGGGAATTCTTTCAGTTTGATGCCCAAAGAGGGGTAGTGAAATGAAGCAAAGAAAAGCTCTAACATACAGAGCATGTGATGGCGGCAGGGGTATCTGAGAGCAGACCCGCGTGAAAGGAGTAGGAGGCTCCATGTTTCAGAATGGGAGGTGACATATCTAGTAGGGGCAGAGCATCATGTGCAGTCCATGCACAGGCAGAATGAGTGCATTACTTTGAGGTAGTCCATGACATGGGCCAAAGTGGAAGCACTCATGTTCAAAACAAATTATCCCACATTCATGCAAGCTGGTAGTTTCAACTCTTTATATACAAGTCATTACAGTAAACTGCTGTGTTGAAGAGACACGCTTTTAAAAAGGCAAAGCTGCATGCTCGTGGGTCCCAACTAGTTGGTAAGTCGATAGGTAAACTTCTGAATGGGCACGCAAGTTGAGACCATCGGGAAGTGTTCCCAGAAAATTGGAAAAAGACGTCAAAAAAATGGAAATGTTTGGTAGTCGCTATGTCGGCATCAAAAAATGGCAAGAATTTTTAGTAAGCAACATAGCGACTTATCGAAAAATCACAAATTCGGGCTGAAAAACTTTGAAAACTGGTAGAGAAGGTCGTGGGTCCTGAAGATGATGTGGTGAGATCGCAGGAGGAAGGAAATTGTGCCATGTGGCACATCCAACGGTTCTCACTATCTTGCCAAGGAGAAGTTGCTCACACAATAACATGGCAACATAGCAAGGGTAGAGGTGGTGATGACACATGGCAGCAGGTCCCGGTAGCGCTGACATGGCAGATGCGAATTTTGACCAATAACGGAGCGTCGTGTGGTAATGAGGTGGTGGTGATGAGGTAGGTGTTGACTAGACAATGACTGGGCGATGAAGGAGCAACCAGGCAGCCAATTAGGGGCTACCATGTAGCAGCCCGGGGGGCACCTAGTGTGCCCGGTGAGGAAAATAAAAATAAAAAGTTGAAGAATATAATAAGTGATTTTAATTATTTTTTTCACACAAAAGCACGTCAAATCATTTTAAATCAAAAAGGCCTCTTTCTAAAGTTCAAACATTGGAATATTTTAAATTTTTGAATTTTTAAAATTCAAAGGTTGGAGACATGAGGTAGTTATACTAGAAGAGCATTTTTCAAACTGAGTTTTAATGGGTTTCTGGAAGGCAAAATGTGCAATATTATATATCACCGAAATCATGAGAAGACGAACTTTCCAATTATGGAGTTCATTTTTGCACAGATGCTCACTGGTTTGAGTTATAGCTAGAAACATGAAATTTGGGGCCTTCTTAGTGAAATGAGCAAATTTGATCATTGATAATCAAAATTGGTTAGAAGGTAGTTTTAAAGGCTTGCTAGGATCTGAATGTTGAGAAAATCATCCTTAAGCAGTTTTCTTGCATTCTTGAAGACACTTTTCAACTGATTTTCACTTTTTCCCGTGAATTCATTTTATCACCAAAATCAATTACATTCTTTCACCATGAAATTTCTCAGATATTTCTATCTTATAGAGGCCAAATGATGGAATTAGATATGCAATTATAGAGAGAAGGTACAGAGAGGCTTTTTCAGCTTCTTAGGAAGGAATTCAGAGGGGACACATGTCAGTTGCAGATTCAATCCGAGAATTGCCCTCTTGATATTTATACTTTCTTCTTCTCTTTTGTAAGGGTTGGAAAATGATGTGGTGAGATCGCAGGAGGAAGGAAATTGTGCCATGTGGCACATCCAACGGTTCTCACTATCTTGCCAAGGAGAAGTTGCTCACACAATAACATGGCAACATAGCAAGGGTAGAGGTGGTGATGACACATGGCAGCAGGTCCCGGTAGCGCTGACATGGCAGATGCGAATTTTGACCAATAACGGAGCGTCGTGTGGTAATGAGGTGGTGGTGATGAGGTAGGTGTTGACTAGACAATGACTGGGCGATGAAGGAGCAACCAGGCAGCCAATTAGGGGCTACCATGTAGCAGCCCGGGGGGCACCTAGTGTGCCCGGTGAGGAAAATAAAAATAAAAAGTTGAAGAATATAATAAGTGATTTTAATTATTTTTTTCACACAAAAGCACGTCAAATCATTTTAAATCAAAAAGGCCTCTTTCTAAAGTTCAAACATTGGAATATTTTAAATTTTTGAATTTTTAAAATTCAAAGGTTGGAGACATGAGGTAGTTATACTAGAAGAGCATTTTTCAAACTGAGTTTTAATGGGTTTCTGGAAGGCAAAATGTGCAATATTATATATCACCGAAATCATGAGAAGACGAACTTTCCAATTATGGAGTTCATTTTTGCACAGATGCTCACTGGTTTGAGTTATAGCTAGAAACATGAAATTTGGGGCCTTCTTAGTGAAATGAGCAAATTTGATCATTGATAATCAAAATTGGTTAGAAGGTAGTTTTAAAGGCTTGCTAGGATCTGAATGTTGAGAAAATCATCCTTAAGCAGTTTTCTTGCATTCTTGAAGACACTTTTCAACTGATTTTCACTTTTTCCCGTGAATTCATTTTATCACCAAAATCAATTACATTCTTTCACCATGAAATTTCTCAGATATTTCTATCTTATAGAGGCCAAATGATGGAATTAGATATGCAATTATAGAGAGAAGGTACAGAGAGGCTTTTTCAGCTTCTTAGGAAGGAATTCAGAGGGGACACATGTCAGTTGCAGATTCAATCCGAGAATTGCCCTCTTGATATTTATACTTTCTTCTTCTCTTTTGTAAGGGTTGGAAAATATTGGAAAATTTCTCTGGAATGAAAACACTTAGTAGAATTGGCCCTGGAATTGATGAACTCTGAATGGAAGATCTGGGATGTGCTGGTTCCATAACATGAAACTTTTCTTTGGCTATGATACCCCCTTCCCATCCCATCAGCTTCTCATTCCCGCCATTTTCTCTCTTGTATGACAGCATTTGCTCATTGTATAGTCTGGTTTATTAGGTTGTTTGTGAGTTAATTTCATGCATTTTTATGTATTATTTCAAAGAAATCAATACAAGAAACAACAAGTGTTTACTTTCAGTTCAAATCTTGTCTCCTTTCTTAGTTGAGCTGTGATGTTAAATGGTCTTTGAACAAAGAGCCTAGATCATAAGTGCAGTCCCTTAAGGTTGTATGTTGCTTCATTGTTGCTTGTAATTGAAGGAATTATGTAAATGCTTCATAGATTCAACAGGGTTGCATGTTTATTGATGAGGATATCAGGTAAGAATGAGATTTAAGCTGAACATTGATGTCTATTTACAAGGTGAATGGATAGATCATATATCTAAATATATGAATAAGTATCAGATATCCAAAATGCATGAGGGAGATTTATGAATTTCCCCAACGGATTAGGCACTGATCAGCTACAAGATCATTAGCTTGTTGTCTATACTTGGTTTTCATCTGCTTTCCCAACCCACATAAAATCAAATCAAATTCAAATAATCTTTACATTTTATGTTGAAGAGCTAGAACAGTTTAACCCTCACTCAGCTTGTGCATTCCATAGAGTTGTAATTTGCTACTACACTTCTTTGTTACTGCATAAGTCATTAGGAGATATAAGGGTTTTCATCTGCTTTATAGATTCAGGGATTTTTTTTTGCACTGGTATAGTATCAATTGAATCTGAGGTCCACCCACCTAGGTCTTGCAGAGCTTGAAGTGAAGAAGGAGTTATGCCTTGTAGTTGGCCCAAGACTACAGTTGAGTGTATCCGTCATAGAAATTTGCTAGCCTTAGATGCATCTGTTTGGTTTCTTGGTCATTTTCAAAAGTATTAAATTAGGAGCCAACACATCTTTTCCTCAAGTCTTAGGGAAAAATGGTATGCCTTCTCAATAGTGTTCATTCAAACCAAACTTGGCTCCTCCAGAATGCTTAGCCTCAACCCATTAAGATAACACTTGAATTTATCCTTATCTACTTCCTTAAAGCCAGTTCTAATGAGAACTCGATAGAACTCTTTGGTGTACTTTTGAATAGATTTGTTCACTTATTCAATGCTTGAATTTTCTTCAGTACATCAAGCTCATAGAGGGAGAGAGCTTCAAGGAAACCAAAGTTTTTGTTATCTCCAAAATATTGGGAATTTTGGTTTCAAGAATTTTAGCACATAGTCTAGTAAAATACATTAATGTAATAAGATTGGATCCTCGTAGGTTGAATCTAACTTTGAGTATTAAAAAATGATAATATATCCCCTTCAAGAGATACATTCTTAATAATATAAATGGTTGAATACAAATATTTCTTTTTATATTAAAACAAACACATTCACTTTGATCCTTTTATTTCAATGTGGTTCTAATTATTTAGAAAATATTATAATAGAATTAGTATAAATTCTATTACATTATAAATATATATATATATATATATATATAAATATGATTATGTAAATGAATGTTTATCAATTATCGGCTATAAATAAATTAAATAAATAGAAAGTATAGTATTGGTAATGTACCTAATAAAAGGGAGAAGAAGTTGCAGTTAGAACTTGACATGGTAGAGAAACACAATAGTAAAGTTTACCAAAAAAAAGGATTATATTTGAATAATCATTCATAATATTAAAAGGAGCAATAACTTCATGTTAAGTATGCCTTAAGTAAAGATGCACATTGGAAAATATAATTAGATATTCTTGAATTTTGTGTTTCTACTAAATCTCATTTAGTATTAAAGGTAATGAAAATAGCATAATTGGAAATTTAAAAAAAATGTTAAGTGTTGTTGCTTTCATATTTTGACTAGAGGGCATCCTATGAGAAATTTCCTAGAACATAGTACTTTATTACCCTTTCTAGGAATTCCTAGCTTTCCTAATAGTCTCTAGTGAATAAATCGTGGATAGTACTAGGAAAGTTGTCTCATTAAGGTTGAATAATGAGATTAAAGGAAAAGCTAAGAGTCAAACTTTATTGCATTTTCTTTAAATAATGTTACAACAAAAGATAATATGTCCTAGGTATGTATGACTATCTAGATATTGCACAAAGTATGTTCTCCAACCTCTACTATGTGTTTCCAAAATAAAGGAGAGTGCAATATCGACAACTCTGTTTCATCTACTTAAGAAATATTTAAGTGAATATAGAAGCATGGATAAGTTTAGAATTATAAAAAAGTTAGTATATGTAGGAGTGAGTGGAGCTTCAATAATGTAAGGTCATAGGAAAATCAGATGCAAACATAGTATAATAAACTCAACCAATAAAATAGAATTGAACATCAATCTCAAAATGAATAGGTATATTCACCTTTATCATTATGAAAATATATAGAATTAAAAATTATAAGATAGATCATGGAAATGATTATTTCCCCTATGATTGCTACTACTAGCCTCATCCTTCTTTTGATTTTTGTTTAGCCTCCATAAGACCATCCACCTGAACTTCCGCTATAACCTCTACCACTATTTTTCTTATCATACTTTTTGTTCATCTCAATAGTGTTCATGTACACTAGACTCGGCTCTTCATAAATGCTTGGCCTCAACCCATTAAGATAGCAGCTAACTTTATCCTTATTTGCTTCCTCATGACCATTTCTACTAAGAACTCAGCATAACTCTTTGGTATACGTTTGAAATTGGATCTTCTTGCTTCTTCAACCCTTGCATTTTCTCTAGTAGATCAAGCTCATAATCCATGGGAATGAATTTTTGCTTCAATTTTTGGTGATGCAAGATTTCCCTTACACCTATGATGCTCCTGCATCATAATTCAAAATTTTATAAATAGTACAATGAAGAGAATTTTTAACTAATTTGATAAAAAGATCATAAGCATTTTTTAGTTCTATTGGCCATGTAGTTGGTGGTCATATTTGTATGGTTTGAAACCCATGAATCTTTGGGGTAGATCTTTTCTAATATTCTAGTAATGGCTTCAAAAATTGTGTATGAAAATGAGTTGGCCAATTCACACAAAAAGAAAAAGTACAATTTAGTACAAGAAAAATGTGAATACTATTGTAACTACTTTGCATAACATTATAGAACTTGATCTATGTCAATATGAGGTACATTTCCATGGAAGATAATGTTAAAGTGTGTTACTATTACCATTGTCCCTTCCCTCAACTACTTTAGGAATAGGGAATTTATCTCCTTTCCTTACTTGTTATTGAATTCTATGGAAGACTGTGTGTGGACAACACATAAGAAGAGAAAAGAGGGTACAAGTTACACTATTTACCACTGAGCCTTGATGTTTTAGCTATAAGTTCTATAAAGGCCTCTATCCACAAATTCCTATCCTAATCCCTTCCCATCTCAAAATCAATAATGTTTCCCAAAAATTTTCCCCTTCTACTAAAATCCAAGTTCATAAGGAGCCCTCTCTATTGCTAGAAAGGTCAAAATGGAGAAAATTGAGATCTTAGATGTTGAAAGCACTAGAACCACTAGTACAAAGGGCACCAATAGTTTGAGTAAGAGATTGGGGAAAAAAAGCCTTTGGTCACCAATGGTAAGGAGAAACCTATTAGTTCCAAGTCCACTAATGACTTAGAAAAAAAGGCAACTCTAAACCCTAAAGGAATGATGGTAGGAGAAATTATGGTGAATAGGATGAGGAAGAGACTGATAGAGAAGGACATTGGTGGGGATCATGATAGATCGATGCCTTCTTGTGGGGTTTTAAACTTCTAAAACTAACGCCAACACCCCAGAGTCTAGAAAAGAAAGGGATAGGGTGAGTAGGGAAAAATTACTTCCCTTGTTAAAATCCTTAATATGGCGGTCAGAAAAAAGGGGTGGAACCTATGGGGTATGATAAAAAGAAACAAGGGAATATGGTGGGGTTGACATTCAAAAGGAGGAAAGAACAATGGGGTAGGCTACTACTGTCAAACAACTCTAGGCTATTTCAGATTTTACCAAACTAGAGGAATCCATGACAAGTCCGATCAAGAGAAATGAGGAACTAGAGGAAAAATTCGATAAGGTTGCCAAATTTTCTCTCTGTGTGGTACATTCCATTGCTACCACCCTTCACCTTTTGCAAGCTGGGAGGAAGGAGAGTGCAAATGTCAAAGACATGTAAACAACCCATTCATTGTATGAGTTTTTGGTGGATGATTAGTTGCATCTATTACTAGAGAACCTGATGAATAGAGTAAAGAGAGTTTGCTCCTTCTCTCTTGCTTTCTTTTTTCTTATGGTTTCTACTTTCTACTTGACCCAAGGAGCTTTTTTCTTTCTTAGGTACTTGAATTTCTTTTATGCCCATAGATTTTTATTGGACTAGTTTTATGTATAATTTTGACAATATCTTAGTGATTAGTTATAGTAGGTTTAATTATAGAAACATGTTAGTTTGAAGATTTTTGATATTAAGGAAGGAGGTTGATAAATTGTATGGTGATACCTTATTTTTATGTTTTGGGAGCCCCCATTTTAGATTCTTTTTAGTATTAAAAACATTATAGAAATTGATGTATAATTATATGAAATTAGAACCTACAATTTTCTATAAATACTATGTTATATTGTGACGAAAACCATCAGAGGCAAACTGTGGCTATTGATCTTCCAAATGAAAATTATTTTGCACCTCTAAGAAACTTTTCATGTAGTTTATTATTTATGTGGCTATTGATCTTCCAAATGAAGATTATTTTGCACCTCTAGGAAACTCTTCATGTAATTTATTATTTATGTATATGATTTTATAGATTATATGTTTCAGAATGTGGATGTACTTGTTGAGCCAGTATAAATTCATGTGTTTTAATTTCTCATATTTTCTAAATTTGATATGTGGTTCTCACTATTACTTTAATATATATTTTTTAATTATTCAATTAGTATCAAAGTTCAGTTGAGCTAGTTGAAAATGGATGAAGAACTTCTAAAAGCATGGAGGATGTTAAAAAAGAGAAATTTGCAAGGCTGAATTTTGAACTTTGGAAAGTGCAAATGAAGTCATTGTTATTTAATTTTAATCTTTGTGAATTGGAAATGAAGTCATTTCCATTTAAACAAGATCTTTCTCTAATGCTAGAAGGAAAGACAAAGAAACTAGCTTTAATGAGATATGAAGATTGAGAAATCCTTGACCAGAAGGTAGAGGAATTGAATTTTCCTTCGATGTCAAATAATTCCCTCTTTAGTGTTTTAGATTAGCCAAATGAAAAGGCCATATGGGACAAACTTGTGACCATGCATGCAATGACATCAATTGCAAAAAAAAAAAGGTTTTCATCATGAAGAGATTATATATAAACTCAAGAAGAAGGAAGGTTTGAATATTTCTAATCATTGAGCAACCAATTTAACTCTCTTGTCAGCCAAGAAAATTTGGTGGACATGACACAAGATAATGAAAACAAAGTCATTCTTTCATTATGTTCACTGCCTAAAAACTAGAATAATATCATGATGATGATTAGTACTTTAGTTTGGAGAAAAAATTAATTGGTCTTCAATGAATGTTGTAAAAGATGGTAATTTTTAAATTGTGATGTGAATATCAGGATTTAACTGTGTGATTTTTGAGTCAAACTCGATGACCCATGTTTCATGAGTAGTGATTCAACATGAATCCATCTCTCATGAGAATAAATGGAACACTTAGCACTCATTGGATCTAGGTGATGCTCACAGGGGTGAAGCACCGGGACTTCCCGGGATGTCACCCATCCCAGTACTACTCCAGCCTGAGCGCGCTTAACTACGGAGTTTCCTCCACAGTTAAACCCAAAGCTTGCAACCCCATTTGATAAAAGTGGGGTGTGAGATGTAGTACATCATCAATAATATGATAGGTCATCTCACAATAGTGGACTCTCATTTCTACTATTTCTACCAACACATTCTAAGAGAAGGTGGATCATGCTACTCACAAGATGGCGATAGAGAGTCATTTTATTAAAAAAATGCAAAAATTTGGGAAGACTATCACTCTATCTCTATGAAATCTTTTTTAGAGATGGATAAGTATGTGGAGAAATGGTGGGTCATTTATCACCTTGGTTTGTCTAAAAAGTTCATAGATTTGTGGCAAGTTGGGAAGATTTGTATTGTTGGTGTGGCCTTCATAATGATGACTGAAATTATTTCAATGGGCACAAAGATTAGTTGGAAGATATCTAGATGCTTAGAAACCCCTAAGGTGTAGATTAAAAAGATGACCTTAGCTACTTCCTTGACATAGGAGAAAAGATTTTGAGATTGCATAGTGGGTTCAATAGAGAGAAGGGGATTGGAAGGTGATTGTGACATTGCTTATCAAGTTTGTGATTCAAAGGAAAGTACAAAAAATGTCATTCTCATTTATGTGAAATGTTGAACCAATTTTTTAGGGCTATTAAGTTATGCTATCTCTACTACATTTTCTCTTCTTTGTCTCATTCCATGAGTAATGCTAAAGTTAAAGGGGGTCACCTTTACAAGAAGGTTTAATTTTTAGGCTATACAATTTCTATTTGATTATTACCCTTGGTCTATTTCTTATTCTATTTATTGTGTTAACTACTCCTATTTTCACCCCCTTTCATCAAGTTCTTGTTGAGAATTGTGTCTCAACCTTGCAAACTTTTTCTAAAAAACTCTAGAAAATTTAGAAAATTCTAGAATTTGTTTGTAGTAGTTTTCCACATGTTTATGAGTTGAAAAAAGGTGTATGATTTGTTAAAAATGTGTCTAGTCTCTAGAACAAAGTAGAAGGGCTATTTTTAGAGTGTAAACAATTCATTATATGAATTTTATGGGGGTCTAAACTAGAGGAAAAAATTATGGACGAAAATGGTATTCTTGGAGTTACAAATTACAAGTGGGTAGCATGTGGCATGGTTATTTTGCACATGGTTTTGCAAAACAATGAATGGTTTCCAAGTGGAAAATCACTATAAAAGGAGGGTTTGGGGAGGTGTTTGAATCATCAACTTTAGTTCGCAAGACTAGTGTTAGAAGGAGTTTCTCTAAGTTCAAGTCTGAATTTGAATTATGGTGATGCACTCCTGTAAAAACTTGCATTGCAAGTGTATTGTAATCTTCAAGATTTGAGAATACATTGTGTAGGTTTTGGAAGGTGGGGTTTTTCTCCCAGAAGGTTTTTCCCATGGTAATCATTGTGTTATGCATTCATTGTTATTTTCATTATGTTATTATGAATTTCTTGAGATCTCTACAATAGTTAGTTGAATTTGCATAATCGTCCTCTAAAAGATTAGTGTTCAAAGTGATTCCACACACCTTAGCTTCCTTATAAGTGGTATAATAGGCTAGCCAGCTTTGGTTTTATTTGTTGGGTACAGGGTTTTTTGAGCTAATTAAGGTTTGAATGGGAGCTTGTGCAGAGGTTTTTATTTCTATGTCACAGGACTACAAAGATGGCAAGCACATTAGGGAGGATTGAAATAGAGAAGTTTTTGTCATAAACTTTGAAATGTGGAAGCTGAAGATGGAAGATCTATTGATTGATCAAGATCTATGGAAGGTAGTCGATGAAAAGAAGTTGACACCCATAGGTCCAACATGAGCTATAGAGTATGATGTGAGAGATAGAATAGATAAAATTCTCATTAGATTATGTCTTGAAAACTCTATAATAATTAATATTCATGAAGAACCTACCATAGAGAAGCTTTGGAAGAAGCTAAGTTAGATCTATTAGGCGAAATCACTTGTGAACAAGATTTTCTTGATGAAGAAGTTGTATTCTTTGACAATGGAAGAAGGTGGAGATATTTCTAACCATCTTCAAAATTTTAATATGTTGGTAACTTAGTTGACCTTGGTTGGGGTGTGGATGGATGAAGAAGAACAATGCCAAATCTTGCTATGTTCATTGCCAGACTCATGGGATAGCCTTGTCATGGCCATAGGGAGCACTTTAGTTGTCTTGAAGATGGAAGACATTGTTGGTTCTCTACTTTCTGAAGAAAATAGAAGGAAGGTCTCTCTGAATGCCAAAGAGGCTTTGAGTGTTTGATGAAGACCAAAGGAAAGAGGCATGAATGAGAAGAAGCATGGCCAT
Organism: Cupressus sempervirens; assembly: GCA_028749045.1. Lineage (NCBI taxonomy): Eukaryota > Viridiplantae > Streptophyta > Pinopsida > Cupressales > Cupressaceae > Cupressus > Cupressus sempervirens. Next base: position 7,894,510 of record CM053788.1, read on the forward strand.
TCTATGTCCAACAATAAGGGGAGATCAAAATATCATTGTAAGTCCAAGGTGATCTATTTGAATTATGGCAAACCTAGACACTTTTGAAAGGACTACAAAGAGGAAAAGAAAAGGGAGCAAGATTTTGATTCTAAGTCAAAGAAGGAAGATGGAGATACTTTCATTGTAGCCTTGGCCACTCATGTAGGTGATAATACATGGTTGATAGACTCATGTACATCTTTTCACATGATTCCTAATAGAAATTGGTTTAGTAAATATGAAATGTTTGATGGTGGTAAGGTGTATTTGAGTGATAACTCAATTCTTGGTATTATTGGTCATGGAAGTATTTGTGTGAAATTTTTTGATGGTAAAATTAGTAGATTTGATGGTGTATTGCATATCCTGAGACTAGTGAGGAATTTTTTATTTGTTAGTAAACTAATAGATTCAAGTGTGCATGTACAATTTCTTAAGTAGGTGTGAAAATTGTGAGAGGTGCTATGGTAATAGAAAGAGAAAGTAGATTGGGTACATTGTACCGGCTTGATGCATGCATGGTTGAGTGCAATAGTACTTCTGATAAGACTATGAAGAGGACTACTTTGTTGGAAAAGGAGAGGATTTCTCTTTCAATAGATGGTCACAATTTTTTGGTACCCATAGGTGCTTTATCTACTGAATCAAAGTTACCTACAGAGAAGACTATGTTAGGGCAACAAAGAGCTTAAAGAATAAAAACCTTGTTAATGAGTTGAATGACTACAATCTTGATTTTAATATTTGTGAGCATTGTATCTATGGTAAACAAAATAGTGTTCAATTTTACTCAAGTTCTCATAAGTCCTCATCTATTTTTGATCTAATCCATTTGGATGTATTTGGTCCAGTTGATGTTCCTTCTATTGGTAGATCAATTTATTATGTTTCTTTCATTGATAATTTCAATAGAAGAACATGGGTTTATTTTCTTAGAAGTAGAGCTGAAGTTTTCAATTATTTCAAAGAATTTAAAACAATGGTTGAGTTCTAGACTAGAAAGAAGATACAACATTTGAATTGATAATGGTGGTGAATATTGCTCCAATGATTTTTACACATTTTGTAAAGATTTTGGTATTAAAATAGAAAAGTCAACTTTGTATTCTCTATAGTAGAATGGAGTTGTAGAAATAATGAATAGGACCTTGATGGAGAAGGCTAGGAGTATGTTGAGTGGAGCTGGACTGGAACAAAAGTTTGGGCTGAAGCTATAGTCACTACTAGCTACCTCATAAATAGGTCTCATACATCAACTCTTGTTGATAAGACACCAATGGAAGCATGGTTGGGCCAGAAGCCTTCACTTAGACATCTGAGAGTTTTTGGTTGTAAGGCATATGCTCGTGTGCCAAAGGAGAAGTAGAAAAAAATGGATAACAAAGATATTATATGTATCTTCATCGTATATAGTTATGGTGTGAAAGGGTACAAGCTTTTGGATACTGATGAACAAAAGGTTTTTTACTCTAGAATTTAGATAAAATAAGCCTTCTTCTGCTATAGTGTAGCTAAAATAGATAAAAGAAAAGAAAGATGTGATTCAACTTCCTACTACTCTTAAGAAATTTTAATTGAGGTCCTTAGAAAGACAAGTTGTTGAAGAGAGCTCTACAAGTTCTAAATCATTAGAGGAAGAGGGAGAACTTGATCATGAACTTGAACCTGAACCTAAACCTAAACCTAAACCAAATCTTGTTAGAAGGTGTAGTAGATAGAGGAAAGCACCAGAAAGGTATGGATATTCTCCTAATGATTGGAGGTGTATATTTTCTTTGAATGCTAATATTTGTGAACCAAAATATATACAAGAGGCTCTTGGTATGAATGATTCAAAGTCCTAGAAGATAGCCATGAAAAAAGAGATGGAAACTCTTAAGAGGAATGACACATGGGATCTTGGACCATTGCCTAAAGGACACAAGCTTTTTGGTTGTAAATGGGTTTTCAAAAGGAAGATGAGTTCAGATGGAAGCATTGAGAAGTATATAGCACGATTGGTTGCAAAAGGTTATTCCCAACTTGCAGGAATTGATTATGGTCAAATTTTTTCACCTATAGAAAAAATGTCATCCATTCAATTTTTACTTTCTATTGCAATAGCTTATGATCTAGAAGTTGAGCAGATGGATGTGAAGACAACTTTCCTTCATGGATATTTGGAGGAAGAAATTTATATGACATAGCCACAATACTTTGTGGTGAAAGGTAAAAATCATTTGGTCTATAAATTAAAGAAATCATTGTATAGTTTAAACCAAAGTCCTAGGATGTGGTACTAGAAGTTTGATACATATGTATTGAGTTTGAGATTTGTGTGATCCAAATCTAATTACTGTATATAATACAAGTCCAGTGGTGATTATTTCCTAGTTATTTCCTTATATGTTGCTGACATGTTGTTTATTGGCAAAGGAAAATGTTTGATTACAAAATTAAAATCTCAGCTCTCAACAAAGTTTGAAATGAAAGATCTTGGTGTAGCAACGTACATTCTGGGAATGGAGATTATAAGAGATAGACAAAATAGAAAGCTTTGGCTAGGCCAGAGTAATTATGTTGGTAATATTCTAAGAAGATTCAATATGTAGGATTCTAGACCATTAAGTGTTCCTGTTACTATGGGAAAAAAACTTTCTAGCTTACAGTGTCTGTTAGGAATAAGGTGTCTTAACCTTGTATAATTCCTATTTTTATTATTATTTGTTTTGTAAAATGTATTTTTGCAAATAATATGTAAATGTGAGTGTACATGTCTAGTTGGCATGTTGATCACTTACATGTGTTGGCATCTTGAAGTGTGTGAAGGAGATCATTGCTGAAATGGTTATGATGGATTCCTATGACACGTAAGAGCTATTTAAGGAATGAGCTATGACAGGCGTAAGAGCATCTTATGACATGAGGCCTATTTGGGTGCCCAAGAATGAGTGGTTGGTGTGTGTAAGAGAATATGCCAAAAATAGGTTGGTATGACGGATTCCCTTACACTTCTCTTGTGACCGCTATTTTTGGTGGATTCTATGACAAGCTGTCATTGCCTATTCAAGGGATGGATGCCCTTTTCTTGGTATTGGATGTACATGTGGCATTGTGCATGGTTCTTGGTGGTTGAGCCATGAAAAATGCCCAACTCTTTTGTGGGCATTTTGTTGGGTCTTAAGATGTTCATAAAATGAGTATTGCATGTTGTAATGCAATAGTGTGAAAGATGAGAGTTATGCAGGTACTAAGGTGCTGTTGGAGTCTCCTTTTGTTGCTATTGAACTTGCATTGCAAGTGTATTGTAACCTTGTGTTGAAGATAATACATTGTGCAAGTTTTGGAGGGGTGGGGTTGTTTTATCGAAAGGTTTTTCCCCACCGGAAAATCTTTGTGTTATGTTTTTCTTTCTTTGTCTATTTTCTGTATGCATGGTTGGCTGCAATATTGTTGTTTACATGATATTGAATATGCAAGTGTAGAAGATTTTAATAGAATTTGAATCTAATTTCCTTATGAGATTAGTGTAGGAAGCTGTTTCCACACCTGAGTTTCCTTACAAGTGGTATCAGAGCTTGATCAACTTTTGATCCTAGTTGTTGGGTAGGGTTGTTTGAGCTAATCTCAAGTTGAGTGGGAGTCTTGTGCAGATCATCCTGAATCTTATTTGTAGATTGAGATGGCGAGTTCATCATATGGAAGAATGGAGGTGGACAAATTTAATGGCACTAATTTTGAGTTGTGGAAACTCAAGATGGAAGACATGTTGGAAGATCGTGACTTATGGGAAGTGACTACAACCGCTACAAGACTAGCAACTATAGCTCAAGAAGATTGGGATATCAAAGACCGTAAAGCTAAGGGTCTCATAAGACTCTGTTTAACCGATGCAATCCTTCTGAATGTCCTAGATGAGAAAACCACATATAGTTTGTGGGAGAGACTTGGGGCCGTGTATCAGGCCAAATCTTTGGTGAACAAGTTGTTCCTGAGGAAGAAGAATTATTCTCTACGAATGGAGGAAGGTGGATCCTTAACAGATCATTTAAATGCATTTAATCTATTGGCTGCACAGTTGACATCAACTGGTGTCAAATTAGAGGAGGAGGATCGTTGCTACACACTTTTGTTATCTTTACCGGATTCATGGGACCATCTTGTGATGGCTCTCAAAAGCACATTAGTCACCTTCAAAATGGATGATGTGGTGTCTGCTATCAGAGGAGATGTGGAGAAAGGCTTCCATTTTGAAAAAAGAAGTCCTTGCTGTTCGTGGGAGATCCACAGAAAGAGGAAAGAAAAATGACAATAAGTCTGACAATAAGGGTAGATCCAAATACTGTGGGAAATCAAAGACTTCAAATAAGTCCAAGGCAAAATGTTGAAACTATGATAAGACTGGTCACTTCTGTAAAGACTGTAAAGAGCCTAAGAAGAAGAAGAGAGCCTCAGATTTTGGTTTTGAAAAATCTCAAGAAGATGGTGATGCATTCATCATAGCTTTGGCAGCCCATGCATCTAATAATGTGTGGTTGGTTGACTCGGGTGCATCTTTTCACATGACCTCTCATCGAAAATGGTTCTCAAGATATGAAGAGTTCGATGGTGGAAAGGTGTACTTGGGTGATGATTGTCACCTAAAGATAGTTGGACGCGGAAGGGTCACTATCAAATTTCCTAATGGACGAGTAAAGGGAATCAATGCAGTTATGCACATTCCAGGTTTGGCATGAAACCTATTATCTGTAAGTATGATGAACGATGTAGGTGTGCAAGTTGTTTTTTTGAAACAAGGATGTAAGATGATTAGAAGATCGATGGTGCTTGCTAAGGGTACTAGGAGAGGTACTTTTGTTTCAGCTAGATGCATGTATTCCTCTATGTAATAGTTATTCATCCTCACCATCTGAATGAGCAGTGAAGAATTCTATGGTTATTGATTTCGATGGCAATGCAAACACTTTGGAAGGAAAGCTTCTTGCAGAAAAGACAATGTTGTAGCATATGAGATTTGGCCACATTGGTGAGAAGGGTCTCAGAATCCTGAAAAAGAAAAATCTCGTTGAGGGGTTAAATGATTGCAATCTCAAGTTTGACTTCTGTGAACACTGTGTATATGGTAAACAAAATTGTGTTCAATTTTACTCTAGTTCTCACAAATCTTCTGATGTTTTGGATCTTATTCATTCTGATGTATTTGGTCCTATAAAAGTTCCTTCGATCTCCAAGTCTGTATTTTTTGTATCTTTCATAGATGATTACAGTAGAAGGACATGGATTTATTTCCTTAAAAGTAAGATACAAGTCTTTAGTCGATTCAAGGAATTTAAAGCCCTTGTAGAGAATCAAACTAGTAAGAAGATTAAGTGTGTGAGAACTGACAATGGTGGTGAGTTTTGCTCAGCAGAGTTTGAACAGTTCTATAAAGAACAAGGTATCAAGAGGCATAAGAAAACTCCTTATACCTCAGAGAAAAATGGAGTTGCAGAGAGAATGAATAGGACACTGATGGAGAAGGCTAGGAGTATGCTTAGTGGAGCTGGTTTAGAACAAAGGTTTTGGGCCAAAGCTATGGCCACTGCTTTCTATCTGGTTAACAAATCTCCTACATTGGCTCTTGTTGGTAAGACACCCATGGAGGTGTGGTCTGGTAAGAAGCCTTCAATTAGACATCTTTGTGTTTTTGGTTGTGAAGCTTATGCACATGTTCCAAAGGAGAAAAGATCTACAGTGCTGGTGTGAAAGGATACAAGGTTTGGGATCCTATGACTAGTAAGGTGTTGTATAGCAGAAATGTTATTTTTAGAGAGCTAACATCTTCTCCTATTGTGCTACAACCAGAAGAAAAAGAAAAGGAAAATGATGTTGCTTAGTTTCCTCCTACCCCTGAGAAGACTGAATAGAGAGACCATGTTGGGTCTAATGATGAGGAGAGCTCTAGCAGCTCTGACAGTTCAGAAGAAGAGGAAGAACAACCTCAACCTCAGCCCTTGAGGAGATCATGAGAGAAAGAAAGCAACTAGAAAGGTTTGGTTATTCTATGTTAGATTCTAGTTGTGCTTTTGCTTTGATTACTAACACTGATGAGCCTAGATTTGTGAAAGAGGCTTTGGGCATGGAAGATGCAGGTTCCTAGATTGAGGCTATGGATGATGAGATGGCTTTATTAGAGAAAAAAAAAACTTGGGACCTTGTACCTTTTCCTAAAGGGAGAAAATATGTTGGCTATAAATGGGTGTTCAAGAAGAAATTCTATGCAGATGGCAGTGTTGAAAGGTACAAAGCTAGATTGGTTGCAAAGGGGTACTCACAGGTAGAAGGAATAGATTATGGTGAAATAATCTCTCCTGTTGCAAAGTTGACATCCATTAGATTTCTGTTATCTCTTGCTACATCATATGATTTAGAGATAGAATAGATGGATGTGAAGATAGCTTTCCTTCATGGTGATTTGGAGGAAGAGATTTATATGTCACAACCTGAGCACTACATTGTTAAATGTAAAGAATCCTTAGTTTGTAGATTAAAGAAATCTCTATATGGTTTGAAGCAATCTCCTAGGATGTGGTACCTTAAGTTTGATGCCTTTGTGTTGTCAATTGGATTTGTAAGATCGAAATCAGATCATTGTATTTATTTCAGAGTTGAAAATGATCGCCTTCTTATTGTTGCATTATATGTTGATGATATGTTGCTATTTGGGAAGGGTAAGGGTATGATTTCTGATTTTAAATCTCAGTTGTTAGCACAGTTTGAGATGAAAGATCTTGGGGAAGCTAGGTACATCTTGGGTATGGAAATCAGTAGAGACAGGTCTAACAGAAAACTTTTCTTGAGTCAAAGTAAGTATGTGAAGTCTGTGTTGGACAGGTTCAGCATGGCAGATTGTAGACCACTATGTGTTCCTATTTCTGTGGGAACAAAGTTATCTGTAGACGATTGTCCAAAATCTCCTAGTGAGGTGGAGGACATGAGTAGAGTACCTTATGCTAGTGCAGTTGGCAGTCTTATGTATGCTATGGTCTGTACTAGACCAGACATTGCGCAAGCAGTGGGAGTCCTGAGTCAGTTTATGGCTAACCCTGGACGGGTACATTGGGATGCAGTTAAGCGAGTATTTAGATATTTGAGGGGTACATCAGATTACTCCATATGTTATCATGGTAACTCTTCTAGATTTCAGCATTCAATTTGTATTCATGGGTTTGTGGATTCAGATTAGGTAGGTGATATTGATTGTAGGAGATCCACCAGTGCTTATGTGTTCACTATGTTTGGTGGTGCCATCAGTTGGATGAGTAAGCGACAACCTGTGGTTGCTTTGTCCACTACAGAAGCTGAGTACATGGCTACTACTCATGCTTGTAAGGAAGCCATTTGGCTTAAAATATTATATTTTGATGTTGGTGTTGATGCAGAATAGATTACTATTTGGTGTGACAGTCAGAGTGCTATTTGCCTTGCGAAGAATCCAACTTTCAATGCCAGAACGAAGCACATTGATGTTGAGTTTCACTTTGTGAGAGATATGGTGGAAGATGGAAAGGTAAATTTTGAGAAGGTAGATACTGTGAAGAATGTTGTAGATGCATTAACGAAACCAGTGGGCACTGAGAAGTTCAAATGGTGTTCAGAGTCTATGGGCCTTTCGACCTATCGTGGTTAGTTCCTATTATGTTCTTGTTGCTCTTACAAGGTGTTCGACAAGTGGGAGAATGTTAGGAATAAGGTGTCTCAACCTTGTATAATTCCTATTCTTATTATTATTTTTTTTGTAAAATGTATTTTTGCAAATAATATGTAAATGTGAGTGTACATGTCTAGTTGGCATGTTGATCACTTACATGTTTCAGCATCTTGAAGTGTGTGAAGGAGATCATGGCTGAAATGGTCTAAACTAGATGGCAAAATTATGGATGAAAATGTATTCTTCAAGTTACAAATTGCAAGTTGTTAACATGTGGCATGGTTATTTTTCCCATGGTTTTGGCCCATGGTTTTGTAAAACTAAAAATGGTTTACAACTAGCAAAGGACTATAAAAGGAGGGCTTTGGGAGCTGTTTGAATCATCAAGTACACTTTGCAAGACTGGTGCTAGAAGGAGTCTCTCTAAGTTCGAGTCTAAGTTTAAGTTGTGGTGATGCACTCTTGTAAGAACTTCCATTGCAAATGTATTGTAATCTTCCAGATTTGAGAATACATTTTGTAGGTTTTGGAGGGTGGGGTTTTTCTCCTAGAAGGGTTTCCCCACAATAATCATTGTGTTATGTGTTCATTGTTATTTTTATCATGTTATTATGCATTTCTTGAGATCTCTACAATAGTTAATTGAATTTGCATAATTGTCCCCTCAAAGATTAGTATTGGAAGTGATTCTGCAAATCTTAGCTTCCTTACAGTTCTAAGGCTTAGGTTGTGTCCATTTCTAATTTCTAGGTCATTTCCACTACATAGGCTCTACTAGATTTAAACTGATGGAAAAGACAAAAAAAATGTCATTATTAGGTATCTATTGAGCCATTAATAGACTCGACTTCCTTCTAGTCCACAAAATTTGGGTGAGCCCCAAGGATATTATTCCTAACACTATTCCAATTTTTCACTTTGTCTCCATTATCCTATTTTCTCTAGAAACTAGTTTAATTATCTGGGGGAGCCTCTCACCCCAAGGTATTTCTCCTCTATTTTCCTTCCTAATACTACTCATGTGCTAGATAAGGATTCTTTGGTTGAAAAAAAAGGAAGAATTGTGTATTTGAGGAAACAAGCTCAAATTAGTCACTTAGTGGCTCTTTTACTATCTTGATATTTCCAGGTGGAGAATCAACAAGTTACGGGTGACTATGAAAGCTAAAAAGAGAAAAAAGGATTTTTCTAAGGGGATGGATGATGATAACCTGGGAGAATATTTTTTTCAAAAATTACACAATTGAGATCTTTTGGAGGAGCAGATTGTGGAATTGAAAAGCTAGGTGTCCTTAGAAAAGGATAAGATAGAGATCCTAAATTCCTTAGACATTAGTAAGGAGTCCCAGACCCAATTGAGATAGAAGTTGTTGGAGTTGGCTTCTCAAAATAGAGAGATGCGAGAGAAGACAAAAAGGACAATCAATGGTATATATGCATAGATGGAAGAGAGAAGGCTAGATTCTCCTAGGTCAACTTGGAAATAATAGTTCGCTAGAAGTTCAAGCTCCAACTCCATAGAGAAAGCCTTTGCTACTAAATCCTTTCAAAATGATAAATGAAAGTTCAACAATATTCTAGTAGAATTCTTCTACTCCTATTTCAAAAGGCTCCTAGAACAAGAACATTCAATGCAACTATTGTCACAAGTTTGGTCACATGAAGGTTGAATATTGGAAATGCTCAGCTGCATTCATTGGCAAAAGCAATAGTGCAAATCACATTAAGCAGCGTGATTTCTTTTTATATAGGTTCAAGGAGTATACAAATATCGTTGTTGCTAAGTTTTATTTTTAGGTTGTATCTTGGGTTGTGTGCGTTGGTTGTGGGTTCCATTATGTGTTCATGGTGGTTTTTGGAGTTGATCTTTGGATCCCTTTTAGTTTTTATTTATTTTTAGGTTTTCTAGCTTGCTGGTAAAAGTTGTTAGTTGTTTGAATTCACTTCTTGGACTTGACGATTTTTACTATTAAAGGTTTGGGCCCTATCTGATGTAAGAACATAGAAGATTTAGAGAAAAGCCTCATATGGGCATACAAGTAGCTCTCTCCAACCTTTAACTTACACTAAGAGTCACAGAGAAACTTATATGCTTTGTGTTTCTTTTCCTTTCACTTGTTTTTGAAGTCTTTTGGCATTTCAATAATCAAACTTTTAAAGATATGTCTTTCAACTTTCAACCTAAGAATAGTTCATGATTTTGTGCCCTTCTATATTTATTATGGATCATCACATTATTCTTAGATGGAATAAAAGAATCACGAGGGTGCTATTTGAGAGGATGAAAAAATTTAGAAGCAAATAATTAAGCTAACAAAAAAGAAATATTCCAATATTCTTAAGGGTTTATTTTCAATTCTAGTCATTACTCTCCAATAGGCTAATTAGGCCTAATTGCAATAGGCCTAGTTTCACTATTTTGAACAATTTATCCTAATTATTCCACAAAACCCAATGTAAGACCTTATGATTCTGAAATATATCACCCAACACTTCATGAATCCCAAATTATAGAGCCCCAAATCACCCACAACCCCATTTTCTCTTGAGCCCTAGTTTCTAGGATAACATTTAGGCCTTTGGACCAGTTTCCGCAAAATGTCTCATAGATGTCTTCAAACTTCATGATAACCCTTAAAACCACATTTTTCCTAAATAAAAAATACTAGGTCTTCTAACCATGCCATTAGTTTGGCCATGTCAGATCATGGGTGTTCTTTGGAAGTGCATTTTCTTGTTGTCTTAGCTCACCTACTCCCAGTAGTCAGCATAGGGCACCACTCCATAACTAGAAGGTAAGTTGCAAAAAAAGAGTTTAAAAAAATAGTATGTACAATCAAAATATATAAAAATGTTGCCCAAGTTTTAGTTCATATCATTTTCTTTAGGGTTTTGAATGAACTCAAGTGTCAATGTCTTGAGTTTGAGTCTAGATTTCCCAAAGGATGGCCTTTCTTCTCATCATTCCTTTGAGCTAACCTGATGTGGGAAATCATATGAGCAATGTGTGAATCAAAAGCTAGGTGATTATGGTTTGGGAGGTTTTTATGTGTCATCTTGATGTGGGAAATCATATGAGCAATGTGTCAGTCCAAAGCTAGGTGATTATGGTTTGGGAGGTTTTTATGTGTCATCCTAATGAGAAGAAGGTCCAAATCTTCTATTTATTTGTTCCTAACCATGATGAAGACAAAGATTCAATGTTACATTGTGGTTTCAATGGAAGACATTTCAGTTGAGCAAGGTTAGTGAGTAGAACAAGTAGTTCATGCAAAAGAAAAAATTCAAAAACCTTCCTAAAGTCAAAATATGAAGATAAGAAAATATGCATCGTTAATTTAGTACATGAATGGATCAGATGTGGTCATAATAAGCTACATGGTGGAAAAAAGTAAAATGAATGAAAGAATACACACCATTGGCCAGTTGAAATGTCAAATGGTTTAGAAGTCTAAATCTAGATTTTCGATAAAGACCAAATCAATGGATGATGTTTTAATGATGGAAATATAAGTTTTCAATGATGCATCTCATCGACCGTCAGATCAAAAGAAGATCTATTCTTGTCATTATGTCACTTTCCAAAGTTGCAAGAAGAATAACTAAAGAGAATAATGATGATACAATACATGGATTAGATGGGCCCATTTTATAGAGAAAAAAGGATAGTTAAGGCATTTATGAATCTTAATCATCCAATCCTAGAAATCTACATATGGTTATCACATGGTCGCTGATGATTAACATAAACCCTAGGTTAAGGTCGTGACTAAGAAAAAGGAAAACATCACACCATCATAGTCAAATTAAGGTAACTCATGGTTAAAGTTGTGATAGAGAGAAAACATGGAAATCACATGGTTGCAGGTTAAGGAAAAGAAGTTAAGTTTAATGTTGTGAAATTATGATCTAGGTTTATGAATAGTTGTCATTGAGTCACCACAGTTAATGAAATAAAGGCATGTTAAGTTACAACCTAGTGAAAAGGTTAATGTCAAATTCTCTAAGTAATAAAATTGTGCCAACTATCCACCATAGTGTGCTTAGCTGGAAAGTGGATTTGCATCGCATAAGTAAAAGGGTTAACATCAAATTATCACCATCGTTAGATCAGAAAAAGATCTATGTTTGTCTCTATATCATTATCTAAAGTTGCTTGACTGTTATTCATAGGGACATAACAAAAATTCAACACGTGTACACAGAGGGACTCCTCAAGGAAGTTATAAAGGAAGGGTTATAATGTTTTAATCATGATCATTGGTTTAAGATCAATGGCCTAAATTCAAAATTACAGTGACTGTTGGAATATGAAGTACACAGGCTTGGTACAAAATAATAGAAGATGAAGAAAATGATGATTTTTTATAGGATTCTAGAGATTGCATGAAGTTGCGCATTCATCAAGTGTTTTCAAAAGTACTATGAATTCATAATCATCGATGGAAAGGATGCCACATGTTCATATCATTAGATAATTTCATAGTTTATTATCTTTTCTATTTTGTGATTATTGCTCTGCTAAACCAAGAGATGATAGAAAACTATAAATGTAATCTCATTTGACAATACAAACATCAACAAACTTGATGGTGAATTGGTCTATAATTCCATTTACCCTATCTGCTTGTCATGTTTTTTTGCCCATGCATAGAGTAGTTTTGCATTAAGAGTTGAAAGACAGTCATGTACAATTCTATGAATAATCAGATGAATTCCATTTTACTTTGATGTTTGCAGTATAGTGATTCCATTTACTTTCCTCACATATGGTTTAGTTTATTCTCTTGTTAGTTTCATATCATGTTAGATAGTTTCATTGGGAAATGAAACATAAACATGTATGTATCTATTAGTTATTGGTTGGATTCCATTTCATTCAAGGATGATAGTGAAAGCAATTCCATTTGCCCTCATGTAGATATCTTCTTCATTCCTTTTCTGCATTTAGATGGTTAATCTAAATTTTAAATAATAGAAGTAAGGGTTAGAAATATCGAGATAATCTACTATAGTCATTCCATTGAGTGTGATAGGTTATTCAAATCCATCTTGCCTTTATTGTTTGTGCTCACAAACAATTTGGTTATCTTTTACTACTCTTGGGCTAAGAGGTTATAATGTCAAAAATTCCAATCTCATAAAAACATATTCATTGCATATCATTGCAAATCATAGGGAGTTGTACCTAGTAATTTAGAGGGAAGTGATAGAATAAATATACTAACCCATTTGTTGGTAGAAATCCTTTTGTTTCTCCAAAACATTGGGAATTAAAGAGTTAGGTTATAAAATCTAATAGTAAGAAAAATTATTTTTGATAAGAAAAATAGGTTTTACAAGGATCCTGAAACCCAAAAGTTCCTACATAACAAAGGGTTGCAAAATAATCAAAATAAGCTCATAAATAGTATTGCAATCAATAGAAAGGCCAAAACAAAAAAATAGGCAAAAAGCCAAAGATAAAACCTACAAAAACCCAAAAAAAATAAATGATAAAATTTTATAAACCTTTACTTACTCCTTCACCTTCCTTTCAAGGTCCTGAAGGGTTTCTGTCAATTCATAGGCTTTCTAAAACTCCTCTGCTATTTTCTCCTAGTTCTTCACATAGGTTCGATCCAAGTGGCTTTGGGTTATTCCAGTTATGGTGTCCTCTTCCATCATATCTTCTACTTTCTCCTTTCCCTCATTCTCCTTAACAAAACCCCTAGCTTTCAGCTTACCAGCAAGAGTAATAATGTTTTCATTGAGAGAGTTCATAACAGAGATCATCTAGTTAGTCATGTTGTAGTTGTAAGTCTCCAGATTATGCATCCTTTTCTCAAACTACCTGATACAATCCCTCTAGTCTATCGATTTCAATTGCTCAAACTTCTTCCCCTAGCTCTCCAAGTATCCCATTCTTTCTTTTACCTCTTCCAATTCATGAAAAAGGCGTTTAATTGATTTGAAGTTATCAATCATGTTATTTTATGCATTTTTGAGCAAGTTCATTTCCACTTCCCTTGCATTTTTAGTGATGGCCACCAACATTGAATCAATAGTAGGAAAAATTGTTAACCAACAAAACCCTACACTTTATTTTGTAAATAACATTGACTATGTTTTAGGTAAGATTAGCATTAGTTTTCTATACCTTGTTTTTGAAGTAGAGAAAAAACTCATTTCATTCCAATAGACACATATTTTGGATAAATTATTCAATCTCAATACATGTATAAAAACTAATATTTCAACATTTATATAAAAACTACACTTATTTTCACACTTTAGGTTTGTGCTGCAAATATACCACTTATGATGCAGGAGTATCCAATGGTGTAAGGGCAATCCTGTATCATCCAAAAAAATGCTTAGTTTTTGTTTTTGTTTAATGTCTCTTTATTTTTGGATACCCATGTGCGTCGAATAGAGATTCCAACTCTCAATAGTTCCACTATTGATTTTATAGGTTAGAGTTTTTCAACACCTTAGGATACATGCCAATGCAAAAATAAGTTATTTTGTAATTGAGCCATAATTATGATGGGTTAGAGGGTGTAAGTTAGAGGTATAATTATATTTGTAATTATAAGCACTCCAGAAAAAGAATCAACTCAAAAGGCTTTACAGTTTGGAAGTTATTGTAGTTCTAAGTTTCCTAGAGACCCCAAAAGAATGCTTCAAAGTCAGATTTGAGGCACTAAATAGTCTTTTATCAGCCCTAAAAATGGGGTGTGAGAAAATTTGGTCAATGTGGCTATAGAGAAGTTGGAGAGATTTTTGAAAATGTAAATGGTTTGTCAATTGGAGTTCTGAATCAAATGTTATGCCTCCCAAAAATTGGACTACCATTTTTGGATTCTTCTAATTTTACACCAACTTCTAACATGTTTTCTAAAACCTTCTATTTTGGTGGTGGATTCCAAATGGCATAATCTATAATGTATTCCTAACATCAAAATGAAATGGAATCCACTTGATTATCGGAGGTTCACATGCAACTGTACTTCAACTCTTTATGCAGAACTAATCTAAGAATGGGCAACAATGTATGGCAAGTAAATAGAAAGTAAATGGAATTACAGACTCATTCACCATCAAGTTTCCTGATCTTTGTATTATCAGATGAGGTTACATTTAAAGCTAATTTCTATCGTCTTTAATTCTGGAAGAGAAATAGTCATAAATAGAAAATAAAATAAGGATGAAATATGATGTTATCCAATAATATGACCAAGTGGCATCTTCTTCATCAATGATTTTGAATCAGTGATATTCTTGAAAACCCTCCATGACCTTTCATCTTCTTGCAATTTTTAGAAAACCTTGTGATAACACTATTTCCTTCATCTTCTATTATTTTGAGCCAAATATGCATGATTAATATTCCAACATTCATTGCTAGTTTAAACTTCCATCATTGATCTTAGAACCTATGATCAGGATTATATTATGAGAAACCTCTTTATGTCTTTCCTTTATATTTCCTTAGTGGGTTTGTCTTGTTGCTATGTTGCTATGAATAATAGTTGAGTGACTCTACATAGAGAGATAGTGATGAATGTGGATTCATCGTAATCTAATGATGATAATTCAAAGATTTTAACTCATTAATTACCTTTGCATCATGGGTCCGCCTTCCAGTTATATACTTCATGGCATACATGTGGTCATACTTTATTGCCTAATGTCAGACTATTTTGCCTCATTGGCACCTCATGACTAGACTCTAGCAGTGCTTCATGAAATGTGATGGCTATTCAAACATGTGCCTTTATGTTGTTATGTCACATATAATAATGATTGAGCATCTTTGTATAGCGACATAAAGACCTCTATAGATCTTTTTTGATCTGACGATCAACAAGATGCATTTAACTTTTCATTTCAATAGGACCCAATATGATAGGTAAACATTTGACATTTCAACTAGCCAATAGCATGCGTTCTTTCATTTGATTGACTTTTCAACTTAGTATTGTGGATAATTAGACATGTTTTGATTCATCTAATTGATTTCTACTCAAGTCTTCGCCACTTTCAATCATGTCCTTCACCATTTTTTTTTTTTTTTTTTTTTGTGTTCATTTTGCATTGAATTCAATTGATTTCATTTGTATCAAATTCTCATGATCTACATTTTGTCTTTAAGCCTTAGTCCTCGATATTCTCTATCATCTTTGCTTTGAATATGTTTGCGATATCTTCATTCTACCTATGTTATGTCTTTAATGGAAAATTTGATCATAGAAATAGGGTTTCTTAGATATTTGTAGGAATATTTTCATAAGGGGCTACCATAAATCTTTGTCTTTCACATGATTAAGAATAAGAAAATATGAATTAGCTGAAAATCCAGACCTTCTTCTCATCAAGGAAATGCATAACAAACCTTCCAAACCCTAATCACCTAGCTTTGGACTTACGCATTTCTCACATGATTTCACACATTAGGTTAGCTCAAAGGAATGATGAGAATAAAGATCATCCTATAGGAAATATATACTTAGACTCATTATTTTGACACTTGGCTTGACTCAAAATCTTAAGGCAAAAGATAAGAACTGAAACTTTGGAAACAATTGGCTATATCTGGGGATTTAAGTAGGATAATGCTTGAAGGAATCCAAGAAATCTCTGGTTCCTCACAAGGCTGACAACTTGGAAATAAAAAGAATAGACTAAACTAAGAAAGTAACAAGAAACTACCTAAGAAAAATGAGCAACTGAGCAAAATGCATGAAAAGGGAATCCTACCTAACTATCTACTATACAAGGGTTACTTGTTTTCAATTTTGCATTTGATACAACTTCAGATGTTGCCCATTATAAGAACATGATAGGGTTTCTCTAGTCAGATATGCCAATTTGAAATAATTGCTTTGATTTTCTTATGTAATCTAAAAAGGTCCTTTCCATAAAGAATGAAACTTGGAATGCATGACTCTTGGCTAATGTCTCTTATCCCAGAACAACACCAAGTCACCTTTCATAAATTTTCTAAGCCTTGTTCTTCTATCAAATAATTTCTTTATCCTTCCATGATGTTTAGTAATCTTGTCAACCATCTCTTCTCTCTCTTCTTGCAGTTAGTAAGATAGAAGATCCTCTTCTCTAACCCATCTTGGAAGACATCATCTTCAATTGCAATTTTCAATTTACAAGTAGCTAGTTCTAATGGTAGTGGAAATTTAGCTTCTACTCAATATACCAATTCAAAAGATTAGATCCCAATAGCCCATTTAGGTGTGGTCTTATCAACCCATAAAGAATTATGAATCTTCTTGTTCCAACCTTTATGATTATCTAAAACCAATTTCTTCAAAATATTAATCAAGTTCTTATTACTAGACTTAGCCTACCCTTTTCCTTGAGGGAAATAATTAGAAGAATGTCCAACTTGAATACCACTATCATAGAAAAACTCAATGATCTTTTAAGAGGAAAGATGATATGCATTATCTATTACTAACTTCATAGGAACTCCAAACCTTACCAGAATATGTTCTTTGAGGAACTCGTATACCACTTTTGAGGAAGTCTTCTTCACTGGCTTAGTTTCAACCCATTTACTAAAATAATATTTAGCAATCAGTATATATGAATGTTCTTCACTAGAGGGAGGATTAATTGGACCTATAGAATCTAAATCATATTGATGGAAAGGAGCTTCAACTACTACTGGCCTAAGAGGTAAGGTAGCCAATTGAGGTTTAACAATAAACATCATACATTTTTCACAATTACCCACCCACTTATATGCATCTTTGAACATACTAGGGCAATAATAAAATTGTCTCAATATTTTGAATGTAGTGATAGTGCTAGAAAAATGTCCTTGAGATGCTTTATCATGAAAAGATCTTAACAACTTCACCTGATGTTTCTTATCCACACACCTTAGAAATGTTCCATCAATAGCTTTCTTATACTAGACATCATCATGAAATACATATCTCAAGGCTTTAATTTTTAGATCTCTCCTTTGCTTAGTAGTCAATCCATCAGGGCATTCACCATATGTCAAAAAAAAGCAATGCTTGAGAACCAGGGATCTTAAAGATTTACCATAAGAACTTTTGGAGTATCTTCTTCTTTTCTTTGTTGATCCTCTACTAAGGCTTTATCGAGTGCATTTCCTCTTACAAGTTTGGTTGGTTTTATTTCTATATCATATTCTTGAACTTTGGCTATCCACACTCCTCTATTATTGCAACCAACATCTTGTTATGTCAAGATACTCTTCACTGTAGGATCTGGCACATATATTATAGAATGAGAATGCAACACATACAATCTAAAATTCTTGAGGGCCCTTACCATTGCATATGCATGTTTTTCCATTTGAGAATATCTTAGTTCTTGATTTTTTAATGGTATACTCATGAAATCAATTGGAGCCTATAGTTTCTCTCTATTCTCTTGAATCAATATAGTTGACATAGTATGTTCTAAGGCATAATAGTAGATGATGAACTCCTTGGTGTAGTCAAGATGAACAAGCATAGGGGCTTTGGCAATGACATCCTTGATATCTGCAAAAGCCCTTTTTCGGACATCACTCCATTTGAAAATTTTATTTCCTTTCATCATATCAACTATATATTTAACTATTTCAAAGAAATTAGGAACAAATCTTCTCAAGAAATTTACCTAGCCAAAGAAGGACTTTAGTCCTATTTTTCTCAGTGGAAAACTTAATTGCTAAATAGATTTAACCCTATTTGTATCAATCTTCACTCCTTCTTGAGATACAATATGACCAAGCAACTTACCTTCTATAACACAAAATACTAATATATTTGGGTTCAAAGAGATACCATGCTCTCTACATCTTTGTAACACCTTTTCTAGATCTTTGATATGATCTTTTCTCTTGTTGGAAAATACTATCAAATGATCAAGATATATGAAAATAATTCTATCTTTCAAACCTTCAAAATCCAAATTCATGCCATGCTAAAAATTTGTTCCTACATTGGTTAAGCCATGAGGCATTTTATTGCATGCAAATGTGCCCCATTATGTGGTGAATGCAGTCTTAAACTGATCTACTTCAGTTCCTTAGATTTGATTATATCCTAAAAATCCATCCAACATGGACATCATCTCTAATCCTACAACAGTTTGTAAAAGATGATCCATATTAGGGAGAGAGAAATTATCCTTCAGTGAGGCTTGATTTAAAGTTCTAAAATCTACACAAATTATTATTTCTCCACTCTTTTTTCTCACTGGTACAATATTGGCCATCCAAGTGAAATGATGAATAGGGTGTATAATCCTAGCTTGCAACATTTTGTCAATTTTCTTGAAGATTGCCCTTTAACTATTGGATTATAATTCCTCTGCTTTTTCCTGAATGATGTTGTATTTGGTTTAAGAGGGATCTTTTGTTTTAAATTGCCACCCATGAAATTATTTAGGTCTTCATAACTCCAAGAAAATACATCTCGAAATTCAATGAACAATTTCTTGATTTCTACTCTCTCTTCTAGTGTGCAACACTTGCCTATGTTTATCATCTTGGGATGAATTTTTTCCCTATGTTGATTCCATCATATTCACCATATGTATTTCCCTTCTTATCTCTTTCCCTATTCCTGTATGCATCATGCCTATCAAAAAATTTTCTAAAGAGATTAAATGAGGTGGAATCTTATTACCTTTCAACTGAATCACATCAGATTCTATCTTCTTTTCATCTCCTAGCATTGAATCATTGTCTTTTTTATTAGTGATTCCTTCAAAATAGAAACATTCAAAAGGATACTCCCCTTCAATGTATTTGAGTACTTGTTTATCATTTTCAAATACCTATCATGGCTCCTCATTATTAGGGACACTAGGCCTAAATAGAACTTCTACTTTGTTCGTTTGATTTTTGAAATTAGTGTGTGGTAAGAGCAATGATGTAGAGACTGCCAAATAATTAGCTCCTAAATTTAATTCTCCAAGTACTAATGTAATTAAGAAGGCATCAAAACCCTCAATTTCATCCCACACCTTGATACGGTGGTTTCTCAATCTTGAATTCTTCACTACATATTGATTTCTAATTTGTCTTATTACCAAATCTACATCTCCTTGTGCTTTAAGAATTTTGACTCCCTTTTTCTTTACTTCCATTATACCCAAAAGGAGAGCTTCATATTCTATAGTATTATTAGTGTTTTTGAAATCCAACTTATAAGAAAAATAAGTCATTTCTTCATCAAGTGATATCAACACCACACCTACACCTGAACCAACATTTGCACAACTACCATCAAATTCTAGGGTCCACAATTGATCACCTTTATTTTGTTATAATATTTTTAAGATTTTAGAGGTTCTAGAGAATAACATATAATTGCTAAACTGCATTTCATGATACAATAATTGAGATCTAGGATGATCTAATTTCAAAACAGTGAATTTTGATTTTTCTTTTGATTCTAGCTTCATCAATTTGTCTCAGACTTGTATAGTGGTTTAGACCAATCTAATTTTATTTCTCCCCCCATGTCTTTACCAAAAATTCTACTCAAGAGCATTCCATAGCTTGTAGGGATGTCTACTACTAGAATGGTAAGTTTCATTCTCTTAGAGGGGTAAGTAGCAAGGGAAACTTGAGCATCTTTAATTTGTCCTAGCAATGACACTTGTTTAGCATCCATTGAGTAGCATCTACCAAAAATTTTACTCAAATGAAGACCTAAAGATTTGGCTACAAATTCAGGCATTACATTGTTAAAGGCTCCTAAATCTATGATGCAATTACTCAATCTATTTCCATTGATGAACAGAGAAATATAACAAGGATCTAGCTTTTACTTTGACAGGTAGCTAAAACAATAGATTATTCTTCCTAAAATAATATTGGAATTGCAAAATCTTCATTATCAAAAGAACCTCCACTAGTGCTAGCCTTATTATGATGTTCAACATTGGCATTAATATTAGTATGATCTGTCTCTTTATTATTGCAATGCTCAAGTAATCCTTTCAATTGATAAGGATTAGATTTCAAATAATCCAATGGAGATATCTAAATTCTTATTTCTTCATAATATTGCACTATGTCAAAGGAATTTGTAGACTTACCTTTATACTCCTTTTGTGAAGATGAAGTTACTATGCCACTGCCTTTATCAAATTTATTTGATGGTGTATCATTCTTGAGAAGGACAAAAATTTTGTTCTAATTTCTGTTCTTCTAAACTCTAGTCATTACTATTAATTGAGGTTCTTCTAGAGTAGCAGAACAATCTCATCCTGCTTCTGAATCTAACTCATACTCCAAGAAATGTTTTTCAAATTCGCCACAAGGAGCATGATCATCTTCACTTTTAGGATATTCAATTGTTTTTCCTTTTTTATCCACCATCTATCTATATCTAATCATATCAACACATGTATCTCAATCATAATCTACTCCTAGGTGAAAAGCATGTTGGATATCTGATTGAAAAGCTCATTGTTGTTGAAGATCAAAGAGGGAGATTGTTGTAAAAGAATGTTTTTAATCATTTTTTTGTCATTGATGTCAAACTTGCTATTTGTAGGGATGATATTTTCTTATAAGATCCAAGTACTATCACTTAGTTGATTGATGAAGAGGATTTGATCAACAAGACGTAACAAGAGCACCTCAGGGAAAGGTTGAGTTATGATGTTGTAATGAAGTGCAAGGATCAGTTAAGACAATGGTTAAGTAATTTATTGATGACATACTCAAAGATACAAAGGTTGGTCACACTTAGAAGTATTGGAGGAAGAACTTGTAACAAGGTTGATTGCAAAGCTTAAACTAAAATCATAAGTGGGTGCCAAGTAAGTTAGTTGAAGCCGAGCAAATTTTTAGTAGAAGCTGAGTAACAGACATTTCTTCATGTGCTAAGTAATCTTCATGTGCCAAGTGATCTTTAGGTGCTGAGCATCAAGAAAAACATAGTTCATGCCGAGTAACACAGTGTGTGTCGAGCATCAATATTTCAATAGTGTCGAGCTACTGCATTATTTCAAATGATGAAGATTCGCCAAATCTAAGCCAACATAGTGATTACATCAAATTTTATGAATGAGTTGGAGGATAAAGATGATGAGTTGGTGGAAAAGAATCCTATCTAAATCATTTTTGGGTGAATTCTAAAGGATTATTCAAGAACTATTGATATTATTGTTGTTGAAGAGCCAAATCTACTAAGTAGTTAGAAGGGTGTCAAGGAGGAGACATCTAGGAGAAAGAAGAGCACAGAGGCTCTACTTCTACGAGTGGTCATGAAGAGATGATTACATTGGTACATTGATTATGGAGACTCAAGGAGAAAAATATTGAAAGAAGGGTAAGTTGTTAAGAGTTGCAGAGATTGAAAGCCAGGAAAGGGTATGAGCTGAGAAGTGATCTGAGATCTACAAGATAAGTTGTATGTTGTAGTCAGGTCAAAATTTTCTAATACTCTCTAGCAATTGTATTAGATCTAAAAATCCTATGAACTTAGGTTTGCCTAACAGTAATTTTGTAAATCTTTTAATAGGGTGGCATTCCAAGTGAATGTTCTAAAGTCCTTTAACCAGGCCCACTTCTAACAAGGTGGTTAAATCCTCTAACAAGGTCACATTTAGTAGTGTTTTGTAAGCCTTTAAAAGGGCAGGCCTTTCATAGGGCATCACTTTAGAAGGGTGAGAATTGAGTAGCATGTTACTAGTGGTTTTTCTCAAATTGGGTTTCCATGTAAATCACTGTGTCATGTGTTGATTTCTTATATTTATACTTGCATGTTGATTTACAGTAACTTGTTGATTAGATAAGTTAAAGCTTGGATGAATGAATGATTGAATCGGTTCACTACACTTAGTGAAAAGTTGGAATAGGACATTTGGACCTTGAATAATTGATTCACCCCCCACCCTTCTCAATTATTCTAAAGCAATTCTAACAATTGGTATCAGATCCTTCTGCTGATTTAGTTTCAAGGTACTAGAAGCAGGAAGATCAAGATGTCCAAGAGAGAAGTTCCCAAGCTCAAGAAAGACAACTTTGTTGTATCCAGTAGAGTTTGATGAAATTGCACCTTGGATCTATAGGTTACTATTCACAAACCTCAATTGGAATAGAACATGTAACTCCAATAGGACCTCTTACTACAGATGATTTGAACAAAAAGAAAGAGCACAATCAAGCAATGTTGGAGATTGCCTCTGCACTTAACTATGCAAAATATGATGACATCAAAGATTTTGACACTAAATTCAAGATTTGAAAAACCTTATTAGAAATCTATGTAGGAGATCAGAATGTCTAGAGAGAGAAAAGAGAAAGTCTAAGAGGAAAGTTTCATGACATGAAGATGGAAGAAGGTGAAAATGCTGCTTAGTACATTGCAAGAATGAAAGAAGTGGTGAGTGCAATGAGAAGTCTATATGGACGATTGGAAGAAGAAATAGCTATCAAAAAATACTTAAGAACTCTGCTCCCTATCTATGCTATAAGAGTTTCAGTCATTGAAGAGCCAAGGTGTGTACAAGGGAACACACTAACCTTTAAAGGAATAGTGGGAAGACTTACTGCATTTCAGATATCCAATTTTGACAACTATAGACCTGAGAACCTTGAATCTTCTTTCAAGGCTAAGATGAAAATAAAAGATACTGAGGAGGACACGTCAAGCAAGAAAAGAAAAAAAGGAAAACATGCATCCAGTGATAGCAGCATAGATGAGGAAGATGTGGAATAGTTAGAAGCACTACTGGCTAGGAAATTCCATAGAGGTAAAGGAAAATTCAAAGGTAAGCTCCCTATCATATATTTCAATTGCAATGAAGTAGGTCATATAGCTACAAGATGCCCATAGAAGAAGAACTAAAAAGAAGGAAACAAGTACAGGAACAAAAGAGAAGATGACAACAAAGAGAAAGACAAGAGATGCTACATTGTTGAAGAAGACTCTGATGAGAATGATGATGAAGTGGTTTATGTAGCCATGAAGGATGAATTAGATAAAGACAAAGATGAAGCAATAGCATTGGTTACCTATGTGAAAAAGAATGACAAGTGAATCATAGATAGTGGATGTTCACATCACATGACATGAGATAAAAGTAAGTTCATTACCTTTACTCAATATGATAGAAATAGTGTTAGATTTGGTAATGATGCTCCATGTCAAATCAAAGGAAAAGGCTCTGTCAAACTTACAGAGAAAATTTCATGTGATAATGCATACTATGTTGAAGGATTGAACTACAACTTGTTGAGTGTATCACAATTAGGCAATGTAGGTTGCAAAGTTGAATTTGAAAACAAAACTACCAAGTTCTATGACACTGATAGAAATCTGATAGGAAAGGGCGAATAAACCAGGAGTAATCTATTTTACCTAGATATGGAAGATCCAACATGTCTTGTTGTTAGAATTGATGATGTGTGGTTGTGGCATAAAAGGTTGTGTCATGTTAACTTTGATAATCTTATTAGTATCAACAAGAAAAAGAAAGTCAGAGGGTTTCCCAAGTTGAAGAAACCTGAAAAAACAATGTGCAAACAATGTCAACTAGGAAAGATGACTAAGTATAGTTTCAAGAGAAAAAATACACTACCAATGAAGTACTAGAGTTAGTCCATACAGACTTATGTGGCCCAATAGAAGTGCAAAGCTACCTAGGAAACAGATACATAATGCTATTTGTAGATGACTATTCTAGGATGATGACTGCTATGTTCTTAAAGAAAAAATTTGATGCATTCCAAATGTTCAAGTGGTATTTGGCAAGAGTTGAGAAGGAAACATGAAAGAACCTGAAATGCCTAAGGTCAGACAGAGGAGGTGAGTTCACATTAAGAGAGTTTGAAATATTCTGCAATGACAAAGGTATCAAAAGAAAAACATCAACAACTAGAACTCCACCACAGAATGGTATTGCTGAAAGGAGGAATAAGTCAGTGATTGATGGTGCTAGAACCTTGATGATGGAGAAAAATGTTGCACTAAAGTACTGGAGAGTAGCTATAAGTACTGCAATCTACACACTAAATAGAGTTCAAGTCAAGAAAGGTACAAATGCAACACCTTTTGAATTATGGTATGGTCATTCACCCAATGTTAAACATTTCAAAGTATTTGATTGTAAATGCTATATTTTAAAAGATACTAGAAATGGAAAGTTTGATGCAAAAGGTGAGAAAGGCATATTCCTTGGATACTCCACTAGAAGTAAGACATATAAGTGTTTGAATACTAACACTAACAAAGTTGTGGAGAGTGCAAATGTAAATTTTGATGAGAATGCAACAGTTCAGGTTGATGAGTCAAAGCAAATAGAGGATTATTGATCCTTTGTATACTTCTCTAAAGGAATGACAATTAAAACAGTGCTACAAATCAAGTTGGCAATTAGCAACAAACTTTAGTATTTTCTGAGTCTCAGCTTGCGAATGCCAAGCTGCATTTAGAAGCCGAGCTGTAGAATGTGGAAAATGTACATTCTGATTCTAAAAATAGTTTGCAAGAAAGGAATGATGAAATGCCAGATGAAGAAGAATGAAATGACTCTAAAGCTAATGGATCAAACATGGAAAGAAGGACTAAACCTAGATTGGCCAAGTATGTAAGAAGACATCATCCTGCAAATCCAATCATTAGTGACAAGGACGCAAGGCCAATGACAAGGAATAGGCTCAGGAATGAATCATGTCTACTAAACAAGGTTGAACCCAAAATAGTAAAAGATGCACTATAAGATGATGACTGGTATAAAGCCATGAAAGAAGAGATAGATCAGACTGAGAAGAACAAAACATGGTCTCTAGTTCCTAGACTAGTTGATAAGAATGTGATTGTTACAAAATGGGTGTTTTGAAATAAACTTGATGAGAATGGTGAGATAACAATAAACAAAGCTAGATTAGTTTGCAAAGGCTATGCACATGAAGAAAGACTAGATTATGGAGAGAAATTTGCCCCTATTGTAAGAATGGAAGGAGTAAGAACATTACTTGCATATGCTACATACAAAGGTTTAAAAGTCTTTCAAATGGAAGTGAAGTCTGCTTTTCTGAATGGTATACTAGAAGAGGAAGTCTACATAGAACCAAAGGGAATTTTTGATGAGAAGAACAAGGACATGGTTTGCAAGCTACCCAAAGCACTTTATGGATTGAAGCAAGCACCTAGAGCATGGTATGAGGGTTGCATAAATATCTTGTGAAAATAGGATTTGAAAGAACATATGACAACAACAACTTGTACATCAAAGATGAGGAAGGCAAAGACATTTTGATATTAGAAATCTTTGTTGATGATATAATATTTGGAGGAAAAGATGTTTTATGTAAAGATTTTTCTGATCAAATAAAGCATGAATTTGAGATGTCACTATTTGGAGAAATCAAATTGTTTGTTGGATTACAAGTACATTAGTAGAAGCATGGCATATTTGTGACGCAATCCAAATACATCAAGGAAGTACTCAAAACATTTGGGCTAGAAGACTCAAAACCAATCAACACACCAATGGCAATAGGCCATAAACTATCTAAGAATGATGAGTCTGCTGAAGTAAATCAAACATTTTATAGGTCAATGATTGGCAAGCTGCAATATGTTGTACATAGTAGACCAGACATTGCATTAGCTGTTGGAATAGTAGCAAGATTTTTTGTAAATCTTAGAGAAAATCACTTAATGGTAGTGAAGAGAATATTGAGATACCTGAAAGGAATTGATGACTTTGGTTTATACTACAAGAGGAATTAGAAGTTTAAACTAAAAGCCTACACTGATGCAAATTGGGAAGGTAATATTGATGATAGAAAAAGCACTAGTGGAGGAGCACTTTTCTTAGGAAAAGGTTGATTACATGGACAAGCAAAAAGAAAAGTTGCACCTCACAATCTACTGCTGAAGCCAAATATGTGGCAATTGCTATAAAGTGCACCAATCTTGTATGGATCAAACATTTGCTACAAGGTATGAAGGAAGAAGTAAATGAGCCTATGATACTTTATTGTGATAATACAAGTGCTATCAATATATCAAAGAATCTAGTAATGCATGCTAAAACCAAGCATATTGCAATCAAGTATCAGTATGTAAGGGAGTTGGTGGAAGAAAAATAATTGAAGATGGAATATGTTAGCTTAAAGGAACAAATTTCTGATATCTTCACAAAAGTACTACCAAAAGATGCTTTTTAGTATCTTAGATATAAGTTAGGAGTGATACTGGGCTAGCTAAAGTTACTTGAACCAAAAAGCAAGTATGCCTTGCATCAAATAAGCTGAATGTTGAAGATTTTATACATTGATGCAGAGGATGTTTACTTTGGGATCCATGCCTAAAGTAGTAGAAGTGTTGAAATTCCAAATCAGTCACAAGAAAGGTGACAGAGGGAGAAATTAAATGAGCTTGTAAGAGCTA
Source organism: Cupressus sempervirens (assembly GCA_028749045.1). Classification (NCBI taxonomy): domain Eukaryota; kingdom Viridiplantae; phylum Streptophyta; class Pinopsida; order Cupressales; family Cupressaceae; genus Cupressus; species Cupressus sempervirens. Next base: position 7,921,585 of record CM053788.1, read on the forward strand.
CATCTACATATTAAGATGTTGATATGTCTTTGGCATTGTTGTCAAAGAGGGAGAAGTAGACAACTGATCAATAGTATGAGGTAAAAGATGTTTGAGGTTGATTAGAATAGTAGAAGATGAGAAATATAGAGGGAGAACAACAAAGAACAAGGATACAGTAGTAAAGAGGGAGAATCTGAAATGAAGCAATCAGAATACTAGAAGGAGATGTGATGCTACAATTTACTTTTTGGCATTTGACTTACTGTTCTAACCTAGCAATCTTATGGTTAAATAGTTTAGTCTGATGGTTGATTAGTTTGGTTTGCCATCAATGCCAAAGAGGGAGATTGTTGGAAATCTGATTAAAAGGCTCATTTTTGTTGAAGATCAAAGAGGCAGATTGTTGTAAAAGAATTTTTTCAATCATTTTTTTGTTATTGATGTCAAACATACTATTTTTAGGGATGATATTTGCTTATAAGATCCAAGTACTATCACTTAGTTGATTGATGAAGAGGATTTGATCAATAAGATGTAACAAGAGCACCTAAGGGAAAGGTTGAGTTATGATGTTTTAATGAAGTGCAGGGATCAGTTAAGACAATGGTTAAGTAATGTATTGATGACATACTCAAAGATACAAAGGTTGGTCACACTTAGAATTATTGGAGGAAGAAGTTTTCTCAAGGTTGATTGAAAAGCTTAAACTAAAATCGTAAGTGGGTGCCAAGAAAGTAAGTTGAAGCCAAGCAAATTTTTAGTAGAATTCGACTAACAGATGTTTCTAGTGTGTGCCAAGTGATCTTCATGTGCTGAGTGATCTTTAGGTGCTGAGCATATGGAAAAACATAGTTGATGTTGAGTAACACAGTATGTCGAGCATCAGTATTTCAATAGTGCCAAGCTATTGCATTATTTCAAATTATGAAGATTTGCCAAATCTAAGCCGACATAATGGTTACATTGAATCTTGTGAATGAGTTGGAGGATAAGGATGATGAGTTGGTGGAATAGAATCCTATGTAAACCATTTTTGGGCATATTCTAAAGGATTATTGAAGAATTTTCTAGAGGAAATAGAATATGGGTTAGATGCAATGAATCCTACCTAATCCATGCAAATTGAAATTGAAAAATGGAAGAATTGAGCAAGAAATGGTACTCCAAGCCTTCTATTTCAGAAGTCATAGACCAAGAAGCAAAGAGCTATTGATACTATTTCTCCTGAAGAGCCAAATCTGCATAGTAGTTAGAAGGTTGTCAAGGAGGAGACATCTAGGAGAAGGAAGAGCACAGAGGCTCTACTTCTATGAGTGGTCATGAAGAGATGATTGCACTGGTACATTGAGTATGGAGACTCAATGAGACAAAGATTGAAAGAAGGGTAAGCTATTAAGAGTTGCAAAGATTGAAGGCCAAGCAAGGGTATGAGTTGAGAAGTGATTTGGGATCTACATCATAAGTTTTATGTTGTAGTCAAGTCAAGATTTTCTAATACCTCTAGCAATTGTATTAGATCTAAAAATCCTATGAACTTAGGTTGGCCTAATAGCCATTTGTAAATCCTTTAATAGGTTGGCATTCCAAGTGAATGTTCTAAAGTCCTTTAACCAGGCCCACTTCTAACAGGGTGGTTAAATCCTCTAACAAGGTCACATTTAACAATGTGTTGTAAGCCTTTAAAAGGGTAGGCCATTCATAGGGCATCACTTTAGAAGGGTGAGAATTGAGTAGCATGTTATTGGTGATTTTTCCCAAATTGGGTTTCCATGTAAATCACTATGTCATGTGTTGATTTCTTATGTGTTATACTTGCATGTTGATTTACAGTAACTTGCTAATTAGATAAGTTAAAGCTTGGATGAATGAATGGTTGAATGGGTTCACTACACTTAGTGAAAAGTTTGAATAGGACCCCCCCCCCCCCACTCTTAGTTATTATAAAGAAATTCTAACAAAGAACACATATTTTGTCTTTTTGGAGTAGGTTCAATTGCTAATCTCTATTGAATAGGTGGTATTTACAATGATTTACCTGCATTTGTATTTTTGTAACCATCCTGATGAGTTTGATAAGCAAGTCTATTGATATGTTTCTTTAATGAGATGAGCTCATTAGACAACTTTTGAAGCATGGCTTCTATAGCATTAGAAATACTAGCTGTATTGATCATAGTTCTAGATTGAAAATCTCTTTTCCACCTAGCAGAGGCTATCATGTCATCCTCCATCTCCACAACTAGTGTTTGAGTAGCTTGCAAGTTAGCTACATTCACTCTTCTAATTTGGTATCCTAGATCATGTGGCATTGAGCTAATGTAGAATTTTATATTATTATCATCAGTAGGTGTACTTGTAGAAGGAATTCTTTTGAGAAGTTTATTCAATTTTACATTGAAATCTCTCATAGAAACTAAGGTTTCTTTCTTTATTTGTACCAATTGTAATAACAAGGTTTGTGCATCTTCTGTGCTTTTGTATCTTTCCTCAATCCTTTTTTTTCATGGTGTTCCAATTTGTGATGCATCCTGTAGGAAGGTCTTGGAACTAATCAATATCATTCTCCACCAATGTATCCACAAATATTCTGATTGCTACATCCTCATATTGAGGATTTAATACACCACAAGCTTTATGGAAGGCACTAAAATGTTGTTCTGCAAAGGTAGATACATCTCCATTAAATCTTGGAAATTTTTTCCTAAATTCTCTTGGTAGATCATTGTTAGCCCCAAGGGCAAGAGAACAAATAGAATTTCCCCATAGTTGTGCCATAGCTACTAGTCTAATATTCTAATTTACCTAAAAAGTAATAGAAAGTGGAAGTGTTCCACCAATCAACAAAAAAGCATCAAAAGTAGGAGGAATGCAATTTCTAACAATTGGAGGAGTAGAAGATTGACTTCTCTATGTTCTATTAGGAGGAACAACTACAAATAAGAGAGTATCTTGGAGTTTCTTGGTTACAAATTCCCTCATATGTATCCTTCCTCTTCTACAAAGGTCTTTTAGGATAGGAAAGTTAGCCTTATTGAGTTCTTCATATATTGGGTCAATCTTTCCTTTGTCCTTGGAAATCCTAGTATATTTAGGATCTAGAGTGTATCAAATGTTCAAATAAATGATGTTTTTCAAATATATCTTACCAATCTTCAACTTTGAACTTGTCTCTACTTCTTCAATACGTTGAGGCTAGAAACTGATATCAAGTCCTAATGGAAAACAATTGAATACCACAAGTATTTTCTTGCAACTCAAATATATGGAATTAGAATGCAAATTAATGTGAAGGAAAGTTCTTTAGAACTTTTATCTGAATTTTCCTATTAGTGTTTCCAAAAACTTTTGGTTAATAGTTTGTCCCTCTTACTAACTTGGCTTTACCTTGACTCTAGTTGCCCAAAATGTGAGGAAATGAAAGGATGTTACCAAAAAATGGGTTAGTGTATGTGTTATATCACTGCCCTCTAAATTGTAAGGTACAACTCCCTTATGTGTAATATATAAATGAATTGTGTTTTTAATAGATCATTAAGATATGGGATATGCTCTTAACCTGAGAGCAGAAAAGGATAAACTAGGATATTCATAACTACAAACACCTTAGGTAGAAATTGATTTGGGCAACTTGTAACACCCAATGAAATGGATATCACAAGCTACCTTGAAGTTCTTCTAACATCTACTCCTACTTCTAAGTGTAGATTTACCATCTCAATGAAAAAGAGGAATGAAGAGATAAGCACATGAGGGAAAATGGAATTGCTTTCAGTATCAGCCTTGAAAGAAATGGAATTCAACCAATAAATAATAGATTCATATACATTTATCTTTTTTTTTTCCAAATAAACTATCTAACATGATATGAAATGAACAAGAGAGGAAGTAGAGTCATATATGAGGAAACTAAATGGAATCACTTTCACTACAAACATCAAAATGAAATAGAATCCACCTAATTATCACAGGTTCACATACAATTGTCCTTCAACTCTTTATGTAGAACTTATCTAAGAATGGGAAACAATACATGACCAATAAATAGAAATTAAATGGAATTACAAACTCATTAACCATCAAGTTTTCCAACCTTTGTATTATCAAAAGAGGTTATATTTAAAGCTAGTTTCTATCCTCTCTGATTCTGGCAGAGCAATAGTCATAAATAGAAAATAAAATGAGGATGAAATATAATGTTATCCAATAATATTGTTAGAATCTGAAAAGATTAATAACTCAGAAAACTAGTGCAAAGAGTAAATATCTAAACTATGAATGCAAATGATACAAAATCAAAATAGCATCATAGAGTTAGTCTCCAAGAGAGTAATGCAAATGTTGGAAGCAAAATAGCATTAAGAGGATGCAAAAAAGAGAGATGCAAATACAAGCCAGGTAGCATGCTTATATAGGCTAGGAAGAGGGAGGAGGTGGCAACACCAACCAATGAGGAGCAACCATCTATCAAACTAAAGATAGCAAAGTATCTTTCCAAGATAGCTAATGGATGCTCACATGTAGGAAGGTGACACCTCACAACCATTCACCTAATAAGACATGCTTTATTAACCTAAGCGAGATTATTAAAAGTGCAGGAAAAATTTAGCAAAATAGGAAAAATCCACCAATGGATAAAGCACAAAACAATAGCCAAGTTCATAACAAGAATCATCAAAATCAGAGTCCGTATGAGCAAGAACGAGACATTTGAAAGTTGCGTTCAAATCTGCGACTGCCAATGGAGAGGGGTATGGCTGTAGCTTTGCATGCTCGATTCTAAAAAATATATAGCTTGCATGCAAAATCTAAAAGATACCCAGATGGTTTTTTGAGGCTGCGAACAAAACTTAGAAATCATTTTTCTTGCTAATTTACAAAAGATGTTGCTATAGTGTAAATCAGACGCCTTTAACAATAAAAAACGGCTCCAAAAATCAAGAAACAACCCCAGCAACCAAAATATGACATGCAAATGTTGGATCAGCTTCCTAAGTCCATTAATGGCATGCTGGAACCTGCAATACTGATTGAAAACTCCAAATATGTAAGTTGGTTGTCAGATTTGAGATTGAAACCCCAGAGAAAAATCGTTTTTGTCAAAACTTTTCTGATTCTCAGGATCATCCAAAGATGCAAGAGAAGAACATACTTCATTTTTCAAAAAACTACAATAAAGTTTATTAGCCCCCTCCAAATCTCTAAAATAAGGAAACTAAAATCTACTCTTGCACGTAGAAAAGCTCTGATACCATGTTAGAATCTGATAAGATTAATAATCCAGAAAACTAGTGCAAAGAGTAAATATCTAAACTATGAATGCAAATGATACAAAATCAAAATAGCATCATAGAGTTAGTCTCCAAAGAGTAATGCAAATGCTGGAAGCAGAATAGCATTAAGAGGATGCAAAAACAAGAGATGCAAATACAAGCCAGGTAGCATGCTTATATAGGCTAGGAAGAGGGAGGAGGTGGCAACACCAACCAATGAGGAGCAACCATCTATCGAACTAAAGATAGCAAAGTATCTTTCCAAGATAGCTAATGGATGCTCACATGTAGGAAGGTGACACCTCACAACCATTCACCTAATAAGACATGCTTTATTAACCTAAGCGAGATTATTAAAAGTGTAGGAAAAATTTAGCAAAATAGGAAAAATAAAAAACTACACTAATAAATATGACCAAGTGGCATCCTCTCCATCAATGATTTTGAATCAAAGATATTCTTGAAAACCCTCCATGACTTTTCAACTTCTTGCAATCTTTAGAAAACCCTATGATAACACTATTTTCTTCATCTTCTATCATTTCACACCAAATATGCATGATTCATATTCCAATGTTCATTGCTAGTTTAAACTTCCATCATTGATCTTAGAACCTATGATCAGGATTATATCATGAGAAACTTCATTATTTCTTTCCTTTATATTTCCTCAGTGGGTCCCTCTTGTTGCTATGTCACTATGAATAATAGTCAAGCAACTCTACATAGTGGGATAGAGATGAACATAGACTCATCTTGATTTGATGGTGATCATTTAAATATTTTAACTCGTTAATTTCTCTTCTCATCATGGGTCCACTTTCTAGTTATATACTTCATGGCATACATGTGGCAATATTTTATTATCTGACATCAGACTACTTTGCTTCATTGGCACCTCGTGACTCAACTCTGACGGTGCTTCATGAGATCTAATGGCCCACTAGACATGTGCCTTCATGTCACTATGTCGCATAGAATAAAAATTGAGCATCTTTGTATAGTGACATAATGACCTTCATAGATCTTCTTTGATCTAACAATCAATGAGATGCATTTAACTTTTTGTTTGAATGGGACTCAATATGATAGGTAAGCATCTGACTTTTCAACTAGCCAATAGTATACGTTCTTTCATTTGATTGACTTTTCAACTTAGTAATGTGGATAATTTGACATGTTTTGATTTATCGAATTGATCTCCACTCAAGTCTTCACCACCTTTGACCATGTTCTTCACCATTTCACCATTTTTTGAGCATTCATTTTGCATCAAATTTAACTGATTTCATTTTTGTCTCATTCTCATGATCTACATTTTGTCTTTTAGCCTCAATCCTCAATATTCTCTATCATATTTGCTCTAAATAAGTTTGTGATATCTTCATTCTACCTATGTTATGTCTTTAATGGAAAACTTGATCATAGAAATAGGGTTTCTCAGAGATCTGTAGGAATATTTTCATAAGGGGCTGCCATAAATCTTTGTCTTTCACATGATTAGGAAAAAGAAAATATGAATTAGTAGAAAATACAGACCTTCTGCTTATCAAGGAAATGCATCACAAACCTTCCATATCCTAATCACCTAACTTTGGACTTATGAATTGCTCACATGATTTCCAACACTGGGTTAGCTCAAAGGAATGATGAGAAGAAAGATCATCCTATAGGAAATCTAGACTTAGACTCATTATTTTGACACTTGGCTTGACTCAAAATCTTAAGGAAAAAGATATGAACTGAAACTTGGGCAACAATAATAAAAGGGAGAAGTTTTTGTAGCTAAAACTTGTCATGGTACAGAAACATACTAGAAAAGTTTATAGAAAATAAATAAATCATAGATTAAATGGAATAATCAATGATAAGATTAAAAGGAGAAATATCTTAATGTTAAGTATGCCTCAAATTATGATGTACATTTACAAATAGAATTAGATATTCTTGAATTTAGAGGTTTTACTACATCTAATTTAGTAAAGGTAATGAAAATAACATAATTGACCAAAAAAGGTTCAGTTAAGTGTTGTTTCTTTCATATTTTGACTAGAGGGCATTCTATGAGAAATTTCCTAGAACATAGTACTTTATTATCCCTTTTATGAATTCCTAGCTTTCCTAATAGTCTTTGGCTAGTAAACACTAGAGAAGAATGAGAAAATTATCTTGTTAAGGTTGAATAACAAGATTAATGTAAAAGCTGAGAGTCAAATTTTATTGCATTTTCCTTAAATGAAGTTAAAACAAAAGATAATATATCCAAGGGATGCATGCATGGTTATATATTGCACAAAACATGTTCTCCAACCTCTACTATGTGCTTCTAAAATAAAGGAGAGTTCAATATTGACAACTCTATTTCATGCACTTAAGAAATATTTAAGTGAATATGGAATTATAGATAACTTGAGAATTAGAAAAAAGTTACTATATGTAGGAGGGAGTGGAGCTTCAAAAATGTTAGGTCATAGGAAAATCCTTCTCTTGCAGATTAAGTATAATAAATTCAGCCAATAAAATATAATTTAACATCAATCTTTGAATGCATAGGTTTTTTTACCTTTATCAACATGAAAACGTATATAATTAAATATTATAAGATAGATTTTATTCAATAAAAACTAACATCAATCTCTATTTTGACATAAACAATCCATTCCAATGACCACTCTATATTAGATGACATAATTTTATTTCAACAATAATCCAATCATATTACAACTACTTTATTCAATTGAGATAAACTTATGTTTTTAAAAGAGTAGGCAACCAAATATTTATCTATCCTCTATATACACCATTATCTTTAACAAAATATTTGCATTCAATTCCAATATTTACTTGTTTGACTCAAGCCCTATTTCTCCATGCACACTCTATTTGATCACCTAAGGTTTCTCAAATTATTTGAAAAAACCATTCATCTTTATTTTGTAGCCTATTTCCACCAAAAATGCAAAAGTCAACTTTCGTTGCTTATGAATTTTTCTTTCTCTACCTTGTGTTATCTCTTAGCCTTCCCTCTCACTTCAATTTTATCCCTTTCTCTCCTCTATTGACTCCCTCTCTTTCATCTAATCCTTCCTTTTCCAAATAAAAACAACATTTTTTTATGCAATCATTTTTCTTGTACAAAACGAAATTTTAATTGCGAACATTTAGTTAGATATTTTAAAACATATTGTTAAAGGCCAAACATAAAGACACAAAATAAGAAAACCAAAAATGATTTAAGAAGATAATATTAAAAAATAGTTTGAATTAGGAAGCATAACTAATGGTGGATGAACTCACAAAGTTCTATAGGAAAGTACAAATAGTAAACCCTAAAAAATTTCAAGAAATGTGGACAGTGGCAAAGTAATGTGGAACATCTCATGTAGGAAATATAGTGTAGATGTTTGCATCATATATGGAAACACAAGATATTGCAATCGACATTGTGTGATACAAACACAAAATAACCTTTCACATCTTGAAGAATCCATTGAAGTAGCTCCAAATGCCCTTCATTTGCAATGATGTGAAGAAAAATATTGCCCTCAAAGTGTGCTAGGAGAATAAAGATTTCACACCTCCATTGCTCAAGTTTTAGCAAATGTAAGAAGACTATATTTAGAATTTGAGGAATATAAAATCCATTTTTCTTGTAAGAACAAAGGTAAGATCTGGAGGAGACTAACATGCTTGGAGAACCAAAATTATGTCTGCCCTAACTATTAAGGAATGGATTATTAGTTTTAGGTAGCTTGGACAGCTATTCATCTATATGTGATTAATTGGAAAATAATTGTTAGAGTTACGAAAAATATTTGTTAATTAATTGTATCCTTCTAGAAGCCACTAGCAATGTATAGGTTAGGTTATTTTAATTGAGAAGCAACTAGAAACTTCATGGTTAGGAAGAAACTAGAAACTTCTTAGTTTGGTTGTCTTGATCACGAAGCAACTAGAAACCTCTTGGTTAGATAGTATAAAAATGGGGTCAAGGGAGGCATTTGGAGAACAAATTAGACAACAAAAAGAAGTTGTAGAAGAATTTGCAATGTTAGCAAATAAGTTTGTAGTGATAAAAAATAGTCTTGCAGTGTTAGAAAGGGGAACAGTGATAGCGTTGGGGATAGCAGTGGGGAATATCAGCATGAGAAATTAGGAGGTTGTCTGAATTATACCAGTGATAGGCAAGGAATTTTGTATCTCTTGATTTGATGAAGTTAATATATTTTCCATCTACAGAACTGGTTTTCCCTTAGGGGTTTTTCCAAGGATGATTCTAGTCCAAAAATACTGTGTTCTTTGTGTTTTGAATTTCTTTCCATATTTTACTAGTGAAGTTGCAGTTGTATTATTTTTCAATATCAGTTCTAAGTTTTTTTCAATAGTTTAATTTTTTTTACGATGGGAGATTAATAATCAGTGGCTTTAATAGTGTTAATTATCATATGGTATCAAAGCAGTGTTGAGATTAGAAGAGTTTTTCCCTAGGAAAGAAATTAAGGGTTTATATAACCTAGTGTGGTCTCTTCAAAATTATTATTGCTTTAATCCCTTGAGATGGTTCAGCTAGTCTAAGAGATCAAGATAGATTGGATGGTGCCTCAAATTTTGGTGTCTGGAAGGCTAGAATTTCTTTATATTTGGAAGAGAATGGTATCAAGGATTATGTTACTAGTGTTATAGCTATAACAATGGATGCAACAAAACTTCCAAAATATAAGAAGGATGATGCCAAGGAAAGGAGGAATATCCTGAATTGTTTCAAGGATCATATTGTTCTACATATCTTAGAGCTAGATATAACAAACAAGATGTGGGATGGCATTTTGAATCTGTACCAGAATGCTACCACTAGTAGGAAGATGATTCTCAGATAAAAGTTGAAGAATACTTAGATGAACTAGGGAGAAGACATTACAAGTTACCTCAGTAGGCTTAGACTTGTCAAGGATGAGTTAGCAACTATTGGAGATAATCCCAATGATAATAAGCTAGTACTTGAATAACGCTAAATGGGTTTTCTAAATAGTGGAGTGTCTTTGTTCAAGTTGCCAGTGGACAAGATACCTTACCAAGTTGGGATTGACTATGGACTAATTTCACTTAGGAGGAGTTTAGACTAAGTCTTGTCAATGGGGCCAACAAGAGCAAGAAAAGTGAGGTGGAATAGGAAAATGTTGCCCTAGCGGTGAAAGGGAAAGCAAAGAAGGGATCTAGCAAAGGATCAAATTCACAAAATAAGAAGAAGAAAGAAATTTCTAAGGTCACTTTCTTTGGATGTCACAAGTATGGTCACTATGTCAGTGATTTCCTAAAAAGGAAAAAGGAAAAGAAGTAGTGGCAACTTCAGCAAGTGTAGAAGAACTTTCCACTAGAATGGAAGATAAGTTTGCACTTATAGCTTGTATGGTGAGCTCAACCTCACAAAATATATGGTATATAGATAGTGGGGTGTCATTTCATATGACAAGAGTTAGAGAGTACTTCTCCAATTATAAGGAGGAGAACACCAATATCCAGATTTCTATGGGAAACTTGTCCAAGCTCAACCTGGTTAGTAAAGGGACTATTTGGTTTTAGAGGGAGAAAGGAAAGATAATTCTAGTTCATGATGTGTTGCATGTGCCAGGCTTAGGTATGAATTTTATTTCTGTATCTATTCTTCAGGATATGGGGTATAATGTTCTCTTTAGAGGGACACATGTTGATTAAGCACAAGGATTGGAAATCACCCATAACTATTGGAGTTAAGAGTGGTCACCTTTATAGGTTTTCGTTTGATACTCATAAGGCACTCATGAGCAGCTTTAATCCTCGAGATCTTGGAGAGCTATGGCATAGGAGGATAGGCCATATTCATCATGGAGCACTCAAATTTCTTCACGAGATGATGATAGGTGTTCCAGAGGTGAGAACAGAGCATGATGATGTATGTAAAGGATGAGTGTTGGGGAAGTTCGTGAAAGCATCTTTTCCAAGGAGTGACACTAGATTTGAAGGTGTTCTTGATCTAGTACATTCAGATGTATGTGGATTGATGTCAAAAAAGTCTATTAGAGAATATGAGTACTATGTTACTTTTATTGATGATTTATCTAGGAAAACCTAGATGTACTTCTTGAAGACCAAGGATGAGGTTTTCAGTTGATTCCAAGTGTTTAAGGCTCTAGTGGAGAACTCAACAAGAAAGAAGATAAAGGTTCTTCGGTTAGACAATGGAGAAGAGTACAAAGGAAATAACTTCCATGAGTTTTGTACCAGGGAAGGAATCAAGAGAGAGTGGACTATTTTTTACAATCCACAATAGAATGGAGTTTCTAAGAGGAGGAACCATTCTATATCAGAGGTGGAAAGAGCTATGCTACATGACTAGGATATTCCTTACTACTTATGGGCAGAAGAATGTAGTACAATAGTCTACATTCAAAATAGGGTTCCACATAAGGTGCTAGGGAGGATGACACTAGAAGAAGCTTTCATAGGTAAGAAGCCTAATGTTATCCATTTTAGAATATTTGGGAGTTTGGCATATTTTCATATTCTAGTTGATACACATACCAAGTTAGATAAGATTGCAAAGAGGGGCTACTTTCTTGGGTACAGTGAAACCTCAAAGGCATATAGAATTTTTTATCCCAAGGACTAGAAAAGTTATTGTCAGACGTGATGTTAAGTTCATGGAGGAAAAGGTATTTAGAAGGTCCATAGATTTTCCATCAGATGATCAGAGTGAGTAGCCAATAGAAGCTCCAAGGCCTAGTCAAGGGGAAAAAAGAACAAGTGGGTAAAAGCATAAACCTGTGTCAGCCTTTTGTAAAGGCAAAGGCTAACAAAAGTATAACTATTCACTTTCAATGATAAAAAACTAGTATTATTATTTAGAATTTGAAAATGAAGTAAACTAATGAAATGTTTAGAAATTGATCAAGTTTACAATTATAATTTTTAACAATTATTTGGAATAAGAATTGAAATATTTTCATAATTTTTATAGACAATTTTTTATTTGTTGAAAAATCTTGAAAATTAGGGGTCTAGTTCCCACCACAAATCTGTATGGAAAGAAACTTATTTCCCTTTGATCTTAGACTATGTTATAGATAACATATATATCTAGAACATTCAAAATTAAAAATTGGCTTTAGACCTACATTTTCTCTTTTATAATGAGGGCATGTGTAGGATCATGGTGTGCCAAAAAGTGGCGATGTGAAAAAAATAGAGTTTGAAAATGTCTAAAATCATTTCAAAATCCACTCTGACTTTTTTCCACCCATCCTGATACCAAAGCTAAAAAGCAGGCCCAAGCCTTATTGGGTATCCAATTTCATGTCAGATATCCGATATGAAATTGGATACTCGATACTTGTACTATGATTTTTTTTTTTTTAAATAGAAAACCTGAGGGCTATTTGTTCACATTGCTTTTTTGGTTTTGAGCTCAAATATTTGATCTACAAATAGATACATGATATAGGTTAGTGATTTTATGTTTTTCCTTAATGTTTTCAATCAATTTTATTATAAATTTGTTAGATTTTATTAAAAATTTGTTAGTTTTAATTGAATTTGTTAAAATTTAGGTTTTTTGATAGAAATTGTTGAAATTTAGGTTTTTTTAATACAAATTATGTTTTACAAATTAATAGGCTTGGCTTACTAAAATGATGATGCTGGGGCAAGAAATACTGTTCTTCATAACCCCCACCAAACGCTCTAGTGCCCCCTCAAAATTGTCCACCAAATGATCCCCTACCCCCTCAAAACCCTCCTTGAATCAAGGACTTGATATATAAAAATCTCACTGAATTGAGGGCTTTGTGAACAACATATATTACTGTACCTACATTGGCTCCTATGTTATCCATGTTAAACACCATAGTGGATAACATTGAAACACTTACCAAGGAACAAAATGTCGCTCTTCATTAGCATGATGAAATGTATGAAATGTTTGATGATGGGTTGGACTATGATGAGGTTGCAACCCTCAATATAACTAAAGATGATTTGGTTTCCCTTTTTGTGAACCCAAAAAATGGTTTACCAATCGACCGCAAAAAGCCCAAACTATTGATTAAATGGTGCACAAATGATGCCATACATGTGAACTTTTGAGATTGTTGGTGGATGGTTTTTGACATCCCTCCACATACCAATTTAGAGGTTCCATTTTATTTCTTTAGAAAATTGTATGTAGAATATGCTACATATGCATTGGGCCTCAAGGTGAACTAGTGGAGCATGAAGCCCAACATGGGTGTAGGAGGAGGAGCTCCTCAAGATAGACCCTATTCCCAGTGAAAGAAAGCTAGCACTTTTGTCCCCCTTACTAATGTCTCCCCCCTCCTAGAGTGTAGCATCGTGATATCATTGTAGAGGCTAGCTCTCAACTATTAGAGCCATCCATAGATTGAGTAGCCTATTGATATCCCAAGCTAGGTTAGTGTTGCCTTCCCATGTTGATGATGCTGGTGTGAGTTTGTCATCGGTGAGCTCATCACATATTTGTGTGCCCCATACTTGCATAACATGCAAAAATATTTGTTGAGGTCCCATAGGTGATGATTCTAAGTATCAGTTTGTATATTATGAGGATACACCAGACGCACATGCAAAGGCTATAGAACCTGATGCAAGAGAGGAGGGGCATACAGAGGCATGGACTTCTTCAATGTCGGCACATGTATTCATTTTATATCATGACATATGCAATTTAAATTTAATCTTTATAATAGAGTAATTTATATTTTTAAGCCATACTGACTTATACATGTATGTGATCTTCATTCATGTTTAGTTGATGACTAAGGAGGAGCTGAGACAGGTTGATGATGCCATGCTTTTGGCTATTTATTTGGCCTTGAGACATATATGGTACATTAGTTTGTGTTCTCATTGTTTTTTCTATTTGATATTGTAGCATATATGGTTTCTAATCTTTCTTTTATCTTGCAGGTACCACTTGTCCCTTGGGGAAAAAGTGCGGGGGATGAGCCAAGACCCATTGATAAAGGAAAGGTAATTAGATGCTTTTGATTTGATTAAATATTAATGCATTCTTGTAAAATGTTTGTGGTAATGAAATTTAATTACATTTTATATTGTATAGGGCATGGCTACTAGTGATAAGCCCATTCAGATTCTGCATCGTAGATGCTCATGAATTTCCATTCGCACTGAGAGCCCCATTGTATGTATAAGTATCATTTATTTTTTATTTTCCTTATTTTCATAAATAAATTCAAAATTGACTTCCATGATATTAACAAGTAGTATTTTTTATCTCATAGGAAACTCCTAGTGCACATGAGGTTGGACAGGAGAGTTTTATATCTTTAATGATGCAACCACTATATCCTGAGAAGGAACCTACACTAGTAAGTTGTAGTTTGAATTCTTGATTATATGTTATAAATTCAGCATGCTATGAATTATAATGTTATAGTTTAAGCTATAGATTCATCTAACAAACATATTTGAATATACACAGGCCACAATCAGTGAGGTACAAGCATTGTCAAGGGCATACGAGAAGACTCTTGACCAGTGTAGGAGGTTGACAAGAGAGGTATTTATGATGAAAGTTTAATAGTATAAATATTCACTAAAAAAATATATCATTATGCATTTGAGTAATTCAATGTTAGATACAAAGAATCATATAAATTTAGTAGTCTAACATTGGGTTTTTCTTTTTTTTTCTTTTTTATGTAGGAGGCATCCAATCCACCTAGTACAGTGAAGAGGCTACATTTTAATCATCCACCAATAGCCTAGGATAGTATATTTGTCATAGGATGTGTCATGAGATATTTTGAGATGGCATATGCCACATTTTTTAGAGAAACATTGATATTATATACATTCTGATGGTTTGATCAGCCACATTTCGTACATGGATCTATGTATTTTGATATATATTTGTGTAATTTGTCTATGGATACATGAACTTTGATATATATATTTGTGTACTTTGTCTATGGATACATGCATTTTGATATATATTTTTTTCATTTATGTGCATAATGATATACATATTAATTTAGTATCTAGTATTGTTCAATTTATCATGGATCATGTGTATTGTTCATGTTTATGGAATATTATTAATTTTGATCATGTTTGTTATATTCAATTAAAATGAAATAATTTGTGAATAGCATTTTAACAACCTTTATTATCAAATTTGGATGCAATGTTTAATTTGAAATGCTATCATGAGTTATATCTTTTTTCTATGAAAAATTCTATAGTTAATAGATGAGAGTTCACTTTTATATTGTGATTCAGAGTAAGCAAAATAGGGAAACCTTATTTATAGAGAGAAACCATAGAAATGAGTGACATACAAAAAAATATTGTTTTCCTTGTGATTTTAGTTTTAGATTGGATTTATTCCTTATCTTGGCCATGTTGGAATATTCAAATGGGAAGAGTACTTCTGAGAGGGGGGTGAATCAGAAGCACCACACCTTTTAAACTTTATGTATCCTTTAAAAAAATAATTGAAAAACAAATTGCATGCATGTAAACATATAAAAGAACATAAAATCGATCACATGCAATAACACATAACACCAAAATTGATAACCCAGGAACCCTCCATGAAAAAGAAGGTAAAACTGGGGTGGGGATGATACCCACAAAAATCACTGCAGCAATCAGTGTTCAACCACTTTTGATGGTCTACCCTATGAAAGGCTTGCCCTATTAAAGGCTTTACACTATGTCAATAGTGACCTAGTTAGAGGATTTATAAACACTTACATGAAGTGCCACCCCGTTAAAGGATTTACAATAGGTTGTCAAACCCTCCTAATTTAATAGGACTTTCATGACCTTCTCCAAAGGTTCTCCTACCTAGCTGTTAAGCTAAACTATCAACATAGGATTTCAACCTCTAATACAATTGTGAGAGAGTATTAGAACATTTGATTAGATTAAATGCAATATCAAATTGTTGGATTCAGGTACTAGATTTTCTCTTCTCATTCTGATCCTTGTTCGATTTGATCTTTGTATGT
The DNA here is from genome assembly GCA_028749045.1 of Cupressus sempervirens. Classification (NCBI taxonomy): domain Eukaryota; kingdom Viridiplantae; phylum Streptophyta; class Pinopsida; order Cupressales; family Cupressaceae; genus Cupressus; species Cupressus sempervirens. The sequence goes on from CM053788.1 coordinate 7,937,864, forward strand.
GTTCCTTGTCCCCTATGTTGTTCTGATCAACTTGATATGAAATTGTTGCTCTATTCCTCTAAATCTTTTCTTCTTCCTACTAAAATTTTGCTATAATTTCCCCATACACTGTTCTCTTCTACACATGCAATGGTGCATTCAACCTCCTTATAAAGAATGCAAAGACTTAGGGTTTTAAATGCATTCACAAACTCAAAATTCCTACTCAAATCCTTTGTTTTAACCTATTGGTTGCATGCTATCTCCAATTTTCTGATTGGTTGCATGTTGATTTCATAGGCAATTGGAAGGATTTGATCTTATCTTCTTATCCTTTCATGACTCGTGCAAAAAATATTTTACATCTTAGTTTGTGATGGCACAAACTCTTATGTTGATCCTGAGTTACTCGGCACATATTGTATTCCTAATGCTCGGTACATACTATTTCTAGATTGCTCGACATCTACTACATTTTTGGTTTTCTTGGCACCTGTTATATCATGGTTTGCTTGGCACCTAAATGTTCTTGGATCGCTCGACATCTGAACAATTCTAGATCGCTTGACATACATTGTGTACTTGGCATATATAGTAAAAATGGTTAAGTGTGTTGACACTCACTTGTCAAGACTATTCTTTTGACCAACAATCTCCCCCTTTGACATGAGTGTCAAAAACACTTAACTAAGCATTTATGAACTTAACCTTATTGAGTACATTCTTTATTTTCTTGGCATTCATGCAAAATTTCAAAAAAAAATTGAGTAACAATATACCTTATGACTCCCCCTGAGTTTATTATGCCTTGTCCAATCTTGAAACTGAAATTATGTGCTTAAGTTCCTAATCATCTCTGTCCTTTGTCCTATTTTTGCATTCTGAGCCTGTATGTTGTATCTAATCTGTGTGAAGTTCAAAATTTTGCATCTCCCCCTTTCTCCTTATTACTTGACTCCCCCTTTTTGGTTAATTACAAACTTTCCACTCTATTCTCAAAATGAATGAAAGAATTTAATAAAAAATGAGCAAAATTTTCAAAAATTTGGTATTCTCCCATATTTCTGTATACATATCTCCTTATTTCTTCCCCTATACATATTTCTCCCCCTTTTTGACACCAATGTCAAAGGGTTTTATAGAGTAATACCATGTTTAGCCAAAAATGTGCTATTTACCTCCAAGAGTATCTTCAGAGTTGCATCCCAATTTGCTAGTGCAATGTCCAATGACTTATGCTGGATGGAAATCTCTATTGCTAGATGTACAAGTCCATCTAATGTAGAAATATTTGAATCTTTCTTGAGGAATATTTCTACATAAATTTTCTCCTTATGGAGTACCTCCAAGTGACGAGTTATAGAGGACTGGATTTGCATCAACTTAGCTTTTGTATTAGCCTCCTCTGTTGTTAATACAGCTAATTCTCTTTGAGTGTGAAGCATTTGAGAAAAATACTTCTCACTTTGAGCTAGATTGGTGGGGAGTTGCATAGTAGAAATCTTTAGATTTCTTTCCAAGCTCATTATTCTCTAGCTAGTCTCATGTGTGAAATTTGAAAAATCACACAACTTGTTGTAAAGGGAGAATACATTCCCAAGTACAATCTTTACTCTTTCCGATTTCTTAGCCAGCTCAACTTGAGATAGTGTTATATAACCAAATATCTTCTCATTAACTTTACCTTGGAACTTCCTCTCTAACCATTATATTAATTTGGCATTTGTATCATGATCTTCATTTGTCACCTAGTCAACTATGTTAGATAGTTGCTCTACTATTGGCCTTGACTCATCAGGTGTCCGCAAGCTGAAGGCATCCATAAAGATGTCCTTTATCTCATTCAGTGCTTGCCTATATTTATATTCTTTTCTCAATACCTCTTGTCTCCTTCTTCTATCCAATGCACTATGTATCTCATTAATCTTTTCCTCAGTGAGGGTGCTAGATTCATAGTAGGGTATTTTAATTTCTTCATCTAGCTCAGGAATTCCATAATGAAGTTTCCTAGCTACCCTTTTTGAGCTTGAGCCAGGTGTTCTAACTTGCAATGCTAGCATGTTAGTGCTTGGTTGTTGAAGAGTTTGAGTGGGAGTGCCTATTTTGGGTAGTTGAACCAATGTTTGTATTGTATATTCCTCCTCATCTCTTGTCTCTTCCTTCTCTTGTGTTTGTCTTTATTTTTCACTATCAATGGCTTGGGGTGTACTAGCTGACTGTATTGATTTTTCTTTGTCTTCCCCTATTGCTGCACTCGACACTTGAAGTGCATCTGTGACTTCTTTTTGGTGTAGATGGTGGAGGAAGGAATATGAGTCTAGTAGTTTGAGTGGTCAAAGGTGGTTCTTGTGTTTTCACCTTGTCTTCCTTTGATTATACTACTGACTTTTGCAACTCATCAACACTGACCAGTATAGGACTTGTGCATAGTCTAGCTGCTTGGGTTGATTGATCAAGGATCTTTGTGAGATCCTCTGCAGTCAATGGATTGATGTTTTTCCAAGAAGTGTCAATAACATCCTTTATTTTGATACTCTTTATAGTTGTGATAATAGCATGAGGAGGGCTAGGAGGTGACAATTGTGTGTCTTGCACACTTTGTTCTTACTGCTCATCTGTACCCTTTTCTTCCTCTTTCTACTCTTCATCTTTCTTTTCTTCTTCCACTTTCTTCTCTTAGTCAACCTTCTTCTCTTCTTCCTTCTTTTCTTCTCCCTTCTTTCCTATTTTTTTTATTTCCTTTATCTTGGAACTTGCTTCTATGTTGTATTTCTCATCAAAAACATCATCAATTTTTTTATAAATTATTTTCCACAATGGTGTGGATTTGCTCACAACATCCTCAATTTTATTCTGCAAAGTACTAAATGCCCTATGCTTTGGAACAAATCTACTATTGTGCCTCTTGAATACATTATTTATTTGACCCTTAGTCAAATTAGGCAACAATTCGGCTAAAGTAGACTCCCTTATTTCCTTTTCCATTTGCAAGCAAAAATGCCATTCGACTTCTACTATTTTATACAACTCTTTAGGCATTGAGCCATCTAGCTCTAGAGGTGTGTCCTTGTAATCTGCCATCATTGTATACACATATTCCTCTATTTTATTTTTCTCTTCCTTTGTGGGCTTATTGAAATCTAAATTCTTCAAATCTTTTAAGTCTCCATTCCTAATTTTTGCACATAATCTATTAATTGAAGACTTCGGTGGACAACTTACCACTTTGAACTAACTATTATCATCTGACTCTATCTTTTCTTTGTCTGAGTCAGGTTGAGCTACTTATTTTCTTCTCTTCCTTGACTCCTCATCAATCTTCTTGGTGGCTTTCTTCTTCTTTTCTACCTCTTCTTTAGCCTTTTGAGTAGTGGCCCTTGTGGTGGCTCTAGTAGTAGGCTTCTTTGCTGTAGGTTTTGTCACTTTCTTTGCCTTGGGTTGAGGAGCAGGTTGAGCTTTAGCCTTTTTTTTAATGACCTTGGTTCTGATAGGTGCTTCCTTGGCTTCTTCTTCCTCTTCACCTTCTTCCTTGTCCTCACCTAGACCTTGTGTCAATTATAGAGGCTCTTTTTTAGGTTCATCCTCTTCATTTTCACTGTCGTCCTCTTCTTCATCTATTTCCTCTTCCTCTGTTGTGCATGCTGCATCAACACCAAACCTCTTCTTGATCTTCTTGATAAATTTTTCCTTCTTCTTCACTGTAGTGTCCATTTTAAGGTCTATGACCACTCTAGATTTAACAACATCATAAGTTCCAAAATGTTTTGCTACCTTGTTAGTATCTTCTGCAAGTAGTGTTGTTGTTGTTGCTGAGGCTTGATCAACATCAAGTTCATAACCTAGTGGCCTAAGAAATCTCACTCTAGGTATGATTGCTTGTATATAAGTGTAATCTATATCCACAAGAAAGAAAATGTCCTTTACATGCTACTCAACCAATGAGACCAGTATCCCCATCCTCTGTTTCATGGACTTCATGAAGTCCTCAAAGTAACTTGTCATCTGAGCATCAAAATTTTCTCCTATTTGATCAATGTAGTCATTGATTTGTGTGACAATTGTCTTGTTAGGATCCCATCTAACCTTTCCAACTAATGGAAATTCCTTCAGAACAGAGAAAAATATACAGACCAACAGAGATCTGAATTTGGATTGGGCTCCTTTTGATTTCCTTATGGCTCCAAAATTTTCATTGATTTGTTATAGCATGTGCTTTACTAGATCATTTGTGTGCTCCTTCTTTACAAGTTTGAATGCTACATCCACTGCTATGCATGGCATGCTATTCAATCTACTTGATTGATAGAATTTGTGAGCTATGACTCTAATAGTGAAATCAAGTAGTGGATCAGTAATGGTATCAATGATCATTCCCTTGTTATTCCATTTGCCACCATTGTTCTTCTCTATGGACTCCTTTTTATCACTTCTCAAGGTCTTGGGCCGATCTAGGGTTGGGAAACCAATAACCCTATGAACAATTTTCTTTGTCATCTTCACTGGCCCTGTTTCTAACTAGAATGACCTAGATCATGAATTTGACTCAATAGTATATGAATCCATTCAATCTTAAACACAATGGGGAAAACCAGGGCTTTAGTTGAACCCTTCTTTTCAACTATTTGAAACTCTTCCTTCAATATACATTTGTCACATAGCTTATCAAAGGCATTGAAAAAATTTAAGTCACCTATGGCTCTAATCTTATAGTTATAGCATTTTCTAACATCTTGGACCATTACAACTTTGTCCAAAATGACTAACAAAGCACTAGCAGGGTTGTTCTTATAGGAAATTTCAAGAATGGGCCTAAACTCTGGTTGTTTGACTTCATTACTAACAAGTTGAATTTCATGACTTTCCTTCCCCTTAGTGGTTTTTGACCTAGATGTCATCGTTTACTGAACTAGGGTTTAAAATTAAATAATCTTTCAAGTTCTATGTAGCTCAGCACTTGAGTGAAATACCTATTGATCAATGAACTGGAGTTGAATCATGGTTGGAATCATTGCAAATCGCTGCTAAATCATTGTGTGATCACCTATTTTCTCTGCTCAACTTCACTCTTTGTTCAAATGGCTTGAAAATGAATGGTTTTCACCTTTATTAGGTTCAAAAACCTAGCATTTATTACATTTTTCCTTACAGTTGTACACTCAGCTTCCAAAGATTTTATCAACTTGGCTTCCACTAAAGTTCATCTACTCGGCAACTACTATCTAATTTCACTCCTCATCAACTTAACTTTTCAATTGCTCGGTAGCCACTAACATTTGTTACTCAACATCCACTAGTCTGTTTAACTTGGCATGTACTAAATTTTTACTCAGCAACCAAAGGTAGCTCGGAATCATCTTCTAACTTTTCACTTAACAACTTTTCTCATGCATAGTTCTTCTTTGTAGTACTTCTATGTTTTCTTGGGCTGATGTATGATACATCTTTATATGTATCAGCCCCATGTATCTATCTTGTGCTTAATTGGATGAGGTGTGATCACTTGACCTCTTTGGTGAAGTGATCTCTCCATTTGATGTATTGCATTCACCTTTCTTCTTCCATGTCTTGTTCATTTGTCCTCTTATTTGTTCAACATCAATCTTCTTTTTTCCTTTGTTGACTTTAGTCTTTGGTGCTTTTGACTTTGTAGGACATTTTTTGCTGATATGACCAATCTTCAAACAACTAAAACATGTAGTTTGGTTTAGCCACCTACTATAACTTCCCTTGAAATGTGTCCTTATGCAGGAATGTGTCCATACTCTTGAAAATAGTGACAGCTATACCTAGTATTGTAATCCCAATTGTAGTGATGTGCATGATTGATTCCTCTTGTAGGCTAATTAGGCATCTACATAGGCTTTGATCTGCATTCAAATGTTCTATGTCCATACTTTTTGCAATTGTAGTAGTGACCTTCAAATCTTGGTGTCCTCATGGTCTTGGTTTTGCAGTCTTGTGTTGACTGTCCTTTCTTTTTGCACTTGTGACAAAAGTTTGCATTTGTAGGCTTATCGTGCTAATGACTATTCTTGCTTCTACACGAATTAGAGGTACGTCCCTTTTTACCACAAAAATGACAAGTAGTTTTAGTGTTCTTACCTTTGTTGCTTCTTTCTTCTGCAATCTTGGATGATTCTCCTTGTTCTGTGCTGATGTAGCCAAGTCCTGAAGTATCATTACTAGCCCTTGGTGATTTTAGCAATTGCTCAAAGTACTTGATGGCCTCATTGGGTTTTTTGTAACTTTCTACTATTTCCTTTTCTCTCTTCAATTCATTCTGCATCTTCAAGGTGTAGATCTCAATGTCCTTCATGTTTAGCTCATGATGTGCATTCATCATCTGGCTTAAGGTGTCTAGCTGCATGTTTGAGATCTTTTCAAATTCAATTGTCTTCTCTTCCAGCCTATTGGTGAGATTTCTCTTGTCATCTTCTATCATGGCCTTGTCTTCAATAAATCTTTTCTTTTGTTCAGTCACTTCACAAAGTATTATGGCTTGTGATTCTTGTTCAAGCTTGAGTGATCTAATTTCTTCAGCTTGTGCTCTATTTTTCTCCATTAATTTTGCTATTGCTGCATCAAATTCCTTGGAATCTCCATTGGAAAACACTTATGTGGTGTCAATATCCTTGTAGTGAATGTCATTTTGAGTTATGGCTATCTCGTTCCTTCTTTTCAAGGATTTTCTCAATTCCTCCCTGGCTTCCTCTACTTTGCGTAGAGCTAGTTGCACATCAATCACCTGATTGTCAATGATCTTCCTGAGTTTGAAGACTTCCATCTTCTAACCTTTTTCTCCAAGCTTTTAGGCTTCTCCTTGTGAGAACTAGTGCTCTGATACTAATTTTTGGAATATTCAAATGGGAAGAGTACTTTTGAGAGGGGGGTTGAATCAGAAGTACAACACCTTTTAACCTTTTTCTATCCTTTAAACATATGAATGAAAAACAAATTACATGCATGTAAACATATAAAAGAACATAAAATCAGTCACATGCAATAACACATAACACCAAAATTTATAACCCAGAAACCCTCCATGAAAAAGAAGGTAAAAGTGGGGTGGGGATGATACCCAAAAAAACCATTGCAGCAATCAATGTTCAACCATTTTTGATGGTCTACCCTGTGAAAGGCCTGCCATATTAAAGACTTTACACTGTGTCAATAGTGACTTGGTTAGAGGATTTACAAACACTTACATGAAGTACCACCCTATTAAAGGGCTTACAATAGGTTGTTAAACCCACCTAATTTAATAGGACTTTCATGACCTTCTCCAAAGGTTCTCCTACCTAGCTGTTAAGCTAACCTATCAACATAGGATTTAAACCTCTAATACAATTGTGAGAGAGTATTAGAACATTTGACTTGATTGAATGTAATCTCAAATTACTAGATTCAGGTACTAGATTTGCTCTTCTCATTTTGATCCTTGTTCAATCTGATCTCTGCATGTGTTCCTTGTCCCTTGTGTTGTTCTGATCAACTTGATATGAAATTACTACTCTGTTCCTCTAAGTCTTTTCTGCTTCTTACTGAATTTTTTCTATAATCTCCCCATACACTATTCTCTTCTACACATTCAATGGTGCACTCAACCTCCTTATAAAGAATGTGAAGACTTAGGGTTTTCTATGCATTCACAAACTTGAAATTCCCACTCAAATCCTTTGTTTTCACCTATTGGTTGCATGCTATCTCTAATTTTCTGATTGGCTACATGTTGATTGCATACGTAATTGAAAGGATTCGATCTTATCTTCTTATCCTTTCGTGAGTCATGCAAAAACTATTTTATATCTTATTTTGTGATGACACAAACTCTTATGTTGATCTTGAGTTACTCAACACATATTGTATTCCTGATGCTTGGCACATACTATTTCTGGATTGCTCAACATCTACTACAGTTCTGGTTTGCTCAAAACCTATTATATCCTAGTTTTCTTGGCACCTAAATTTTCTTGGATCAGTTGGCATCTGGACAATTCTGGATCACTCGACATATATAGTGAAAATGGTTAAGTGTGTTGGCACTCAATTGTCAAGACTATTCTTTTAACCAACAGGCTGAATGATACAGAGCCCTTCGGTACACCTTTAATAAATAGTAATTTAAGTAAGGGTATTCACAAATGGATGGTATTCTATCAAGGAATTGGGATGAACTCAAAGGCTTCAACAAAGATCCATGTTATTTTAGAAAATAACATTAACACACTTTTTAACCTCCTACACAAGGTTTACATAACCCTAAATCTAATTTTAAACTCCACCTTCAACCTTGAAACTAATTCTTGGCTTCAAATCTAATCTCAACACGCTTAACAAAACTTAGGAACCAAATCATCCAAAGCATACCTTCTTGTTGTCCTTTGTATAGACCCAAACACAATCATTCATAACTTTTGAACCATACTTCATTTCCTCAATCTAACCATCGAGTAATTAGATCACTTGACCCTCCATAACATATCCAAAAATTAGGCCAATCCAACCATGGAAAATTTAGATATGGCCCCCACAAAAGCACTAAAAATTCTAGGACAAAACAATCGTCTTTTGACAATCTCATTAAAAACATGTTACCAACAAAGTGTAACAATGGAAAATGATACAAATTGCAGAAAGAAACTTTGTTTTATTACTTCTTATTAATCATACACCATAAAATTTTTTTTTATTTGAACAATATACCTTAAAGATATTCTCTAAGAGTTATAAACTGACCAACTTTCTCCACTAACTAACTTCTACTCCCTTTGAATCGATTGATAACAACTTATTGTCAAGTTTTAATTGTAATTTAAATTTGCATTACATTGTTTTCCCATTATTGATATAATCAACATCTAAAGGCCCTAATAAGACATTTTCCACCCTATATAGTACTACAAACCCTATAATCCCTTAAATTCCCATGATTAGCCTTCTGGGCCATATTTTGCACCCTATATAGTACTACAAACCCTATAATCCCTTAAATTCCCATGATTAGCCTTCTGGGCCATATTTTGCATATAATGCAACTTTTATGTAAACTGGCTTCATTAATGCATTCTATCATTTCACACCTTATATAAGCATTTCCAACCTTGTATGCTTGTGCTCAAACCCCTAACTAACTCTTTGTACTCATTTTCACTTTGCAAGGAAAAGTTTCAAAAGTTGCAAAATTGCAATTTTGCAAGTTTTACAATTTTCAGCATTTTTTCTATAACTTTAAATTCTCAATTAGAAGAGTTCACCAAACTTGGTAAGGGGTTATCAATAGCCCTCAAGAGCTCCAAGTTATGACCCTTAGAAGATTGACCTTGATACACAGTTAAAGCACCTTGGAGACTCTTCGATATGGGGTGGCTACGGATGATGGAGGCTCTCCACGACTGAAACAAGGGTGTCACTAGGGTTCACCTACCCATATAGAGCTAATGGTTCTAATGATTTGATGCAAAGATTAGTAGTTTCAAAGGTACATTGTGGTGCACTTATGAATTAAGGCACACTACAAGTTTTGGCATCGAACGAGATCATTGTGCTAAATCTAAATAGAATGTGATCTCTCAAAAATGAGATAGGTTATTTTATGTCTTAGCATGACCATCCTATAGCATTTGATGTTTCATTGATAGCCCTCATGAGCTCTGAGTTATGACCCTCAGAATATTGAGCTTGATACGCACTTAAAGCACCTTGGAGACTCTTCAGTACGAGGTGCAGCCAAAACAATGGTGTCACTAGGATTCACCCATCCATCTAGAGTTAATGGAACTGATGATTTGATGCCAAGATCAGCAGTTTCAAAGTTATGTGGTGGTACACCTATGAACTAAGGTACACTGCAAGTTTTGGCATTGAGTGAGATCACTGTGCCGAACCCAAATAGAATGTGATCTCTGAAAAATGAGATAGGTTATTTTAGGCCTCAGCATGACTATCTTCTAGCATTCAACATTTCATTGATAACACTCACAAGCTCCAAGTTATGACCCTCAGAAGATTGACCTTGATACACACTTAGAGCACCTTGGAGACTCTTCAGTATGGGGTGGTCGCAGATGATGGATGCTCTCTGTAGCCATAAGAAGGGTGTCACTAGGGTACACCTACCCATCTAGAGCTAATGGCACTGATGATTTGATGCCAAGATCAGCAGTTTCAAAGTTACGTTGTGGTGCACCTATGAACTAAGGCACACTATAAGTTTTGGCATTGAGCAAGATCGTTGTGCCGAATCCAAATGGAATGTGATCTCTTGAAAATGCGATAGGTTATTTTAGACCTTGGCATGATCATTATTTTTGATCTTGGCATGACCATCCTATAGCATTCAACATTTCATGGATAGCCCTCACGAGCTCTAAGTTACAACCCTCAAAAGATCGACCTCGATATGCACTTAGAGCAACTTGGAGACTCTTTGATATGGGGTGGCCATGGATGATGGAGGCTCTCCGCAACCCAAAAAATGGTGTCACTAGGGTTCACCTACCCATTTGGATCTAATGACACTGACAATTCGATGGCAAGAGCAACAGTTTCAAAGTTACGTTGTGGTGCACCTATGAACTAAGGAACACTGCAAGCTTGGCATCGAACGAGATCATTGTGTCGAATCCAAATGAAATGTGATCTCTCAAAAATGAGATAGTTTATTTTAGGCCTTAACATGACCATCTTATAGCATTTGACATTTCATTGATAGCCCTCACGAGCTCCGAATTATGACCCTTAGAAGATCGACCTCAATATGCACTTAGAGCACCTTGGAGACTCTTTGGTATGGGGTGGCCGCAGACAGTGGATGCTCTCCATAGCTAGAACAAGGGTGTCACTAGGGTTCACCCACCCATCTGAAGCTAATAATGTTGATGATTCAATACAAGGATCAATGGTTTCAAAGTTACGATGTGGTGCACCTATGAACAGAGGCACACTGTAAGTTTTGGCATCAAGTGAGATCGTTATGCCGAATCCAAACGAAATGTGATCTCTCAAAAATGAGATAGGTTATTTTAGGCCTCAACATGATTATCCTGTAGCATTCAACATTTCATCAATAGCCCTCACGAGTTCCAAGTTATAACTCTCGAAAGATCGACCTCGATATGCACTTAGAGCACCTTGGAAACTCTTCGGTACGAGGTGGCCATGGACGATGGAGGCTCTCCATGGCTGAAACAAGGGTGTCACTAGGGTTCACCTGCCCATCCAGAGCTAATGGGATAGATGATTTGATGCCAAAATTAGGAGTTTCAAAGTTACATTGTGGTGCACCTATGAACTGAGGCACACTGCAAGTTTTGGCATCGAGCAAGATCATTGTGCCGAATCCAAACAAAATGTGATCTCTCAAAAATGATATAGGTTATTTTAGGCCTTGGCATGAACATCTTGTAACATTCAACATTTCATCAAGAGCCCCCACAAGCTTCGAGTTATGACCCTCGGAAGGTCAACCTCAAGACGCACTTAGAGCACCTTGGAGACTCCTCGGTACAGGGTGGCCGCAAACAATGGAGGCTCTCTGCGACCATAAAAAGGGTGTCACTAGGGTTCACCCACCCATCTAGAGCTAATGGTGCTAATGATTCAATGCCAAGATAGGCAGTTTCAAAGTTACATTGTGGTGCACCTATGAATTGAGGCACACTGCAAGTTTTGGCATCGAGTGAGATCGCTATGTCGAATCCAAACAGAATGTGATCTCTCAAAAATGAGATAGGTTATTTTAGGACTCAGCATGGCCATCCTGTAGCATTCAACATTTCATTTATAGCCCCCACGAGCTCTGAGTTATGACCCCCAGAAGATCAACCTCGACACACACTTAAAGCACCTTGGAGACTCCTTAGTACGAGGTGGCCCCAGACGATGGAGGCTCTCCGTGGTTGAAACAAGGGTGTCACTAGGGTTAGTATTAAAAGAAAAAACATTATTTTTTACCTCTCTCAAGTTTTTGGAATTGGGCACAGTGCAAGTTTTGTGTTAGTATGTATTAAAATCATCAATTTTTAAGTCCCTCCACATAAATTGCATTAAGTAAAATCATCTTTGTTTCTTACATTAACTCAACAAGTTTACATTTACAATATATCAAGTGTTTCATCATTATTACATCAATACACAACTATCCAAAATTGTAGTGTCACTAAAAGTATTGTCAAAAACTGTAGTGTCAAAAATAGAATAGATTTTTCTTCATTATGCTCCTTATTTAGGTTTTTATCTTCATGCATGGCTACTCTTCATGATGTACCTACATTCTGATATCATAAAAAATATTAGTAACTTATTTTTTTAAACAAGATAATCATTGGTTCACTGAATCATTATAAACAAAATAACATAAGAAGTAAACATACCTAGTCAAGTCTTCTAGTAGGGTCCTCTCTATTTTAGGGTCTCCAACAAAGCTTCATGATCAGCATTAGTAATAGTAAAAAGTTATTTTACTTTTGGTCTTCCTTGATGCTTCAACAACTTTACATTTGTTGCTATAATAAGATGCAAATATATGAGAAGTGTTTTGTGCTTATGATAGTTTTTAAATGTAGGAATTCCATTCCTCCTAAGCATGTATGTCCACAGCCATGTTCCAATGACAACCACTGAACTAGTAGGATATGTGAATCCATCATCATCTATGATAGGTTGTGCAAGATTTTTTTTACCTCTTACACAATGTACTAACCAATAATCTAATTTCTCATCATTCCCCTATGGTGCAACTAATGAAAAGACATGTCCTGGCTGAAGAAGATCTGATAGATAGTTATGCTCAAGTGAACTTTCCATGTCATTATTTCTAATAGAGGGTATGATAGACAATAGAGTAAGATAATGTGGAGCCCATATGTCCACCCACTCACTCAACTCATGGTGATCCCAATCACACTGAAAACAACTAGGAAAAAAGAAAGCTAGTTGTTGTGTCCAAATGGTCCATGTACTAGAATCAGTGCTCTAGAATGAATGCATTTTTGGTGAGTCTCTTACTGTAGCACAATCTAATCAATCACATATGGATCCTTCCTCAACCAAGCAAAGAACCTATGTACTATTTAATCAAGAGTCCCCCCCTATGATGATGTATAACTACAACAATCAATAATGCTACGAGCATCAAGAAGCTTTGCTCCTAAAATCTTCAATTGCTCCTTAACTGGAGCTCTCTTCACACATGCCCCTAGTCCATCATGTTCCCCTTTCCCATGGTTGGACTCAAAAAAATTCCAAATATGAGGCACCCCCCTCTCTATGTGCATCCTACACAACCAATAAAACATGTAGGCATTCTTGAATTGACTTGTATAGTTATCTGACCAAATGTTATGTCTATCCATAGCAATTGCATGCTTCTATAAGAAATTTAAATAATTCTTGAAACAATGTTGCACAAACTTGTGAGAGTGAGATCTATCATCGCTCATATAAAAATGATACTCTCTAATAATCTTTTGATTATCTTCTGTACTATCATGGGCATGTCTATATGTTATGTGGCTAAAAATAGCAATCTAAATGAAGTTGTAATACTAAGATTGTGTCTTATTTTGAGGTTGCAATGTGTTGTTCTTAGAAAAATCAGCAACTACTATAATAGTGCCAATGGGAAAAGTATCCTTACACATTCTAAATTATTGATCCAACCACTGAAACCTGTGACTATGTCTTGCATACTTGTAGAAAAGATTTGTCTTGAAATCTGAAATAAAACTAGCCACACTAATTTCTTTTACAACCAATTCACATCTAGAGCCCTTACCCCACTCTTCAATGTGTATTTCACTATTTCATATACCTTTTTTTTTACTATTGTCTTCCCAAGATCTTGTTCACACCCCTCATGGAAACATGTGTCAAACTTGGATAAGCCACCATATTTTGAACACTTCTCATCTAAGCAAGCATTTTTATAAAAGAAACATCCATCAACTCTATGACATAAAAATTGATCTAGCAAGTCTCTTGATGACTTTGGAGGACCACTAGCACCACAATTTTCTAACATTTCTTTACTATGCAAAGTAGAACGAATGGAGCATAATAGTTCATGGTGCATAGAAAACTTGACATGATATTTGCAGCATGTATTTCGAATTTTAGGTGGCACACAATAAAATGGCTTCAAAGATTTAAAAGCCCTTTTGATATATGAAGACTTAGATGACTCTCTCTAAATTGTTTGAACAACATAGTTTGACTTACCTCCAAATAATGTTTAGGATGTGGTGTGTGGTCTTTGATGCCAATTCTCAACTTTAACATGTCTTTAGCATTGGGTGATACTCTTGAGCTAGAGTGCCAAAATTGTGTAATTTCTTCCTTCAGATCATCGAATAGCTTCTTATCAAAACATGGAAGTCTCCCACCAAAAGCCCATATTTCATTTTGAAGAGTATCATCAATTTTCTCTCGTCTACTAAGCAGTCTTCTCAAACTAGTACGATTTAGGTTCAAGTCAATACAAGTTTGTCTCATATATCTACTTTTTCTCAAATGATGAGTTACCAAAGAGGTTGTAATAACCCTTCGAGCAGCTCTCTTATCCTTCTCCCTACTATTTTTCCTAATGGTATTGGGAGCACTAAAAAGATTCTTCACAATAATGACATTTCTTTCCATATTTTTATTGACACGAATCTTCATTTTGGAAAGCATAGATCTCATCTTTTGCATCTTTAATAAGTGCATAAAAAGTTGACATTGCTCCACCACTGTCTTGTTGCCGAAAAAAATCTTATATAGTCTTGAAACCTGTAACTGAATGGTTCTTTCTGATTTTTTTCCTTCCAAATTGGTAATAATCATTTCATCAATTTCAATTATCCATTTTGGTGTTCTAGAACCTTCATGTCGATTATAATTAGGAGATATGTAAGGTTCCTTTGCATTGTCATGTTCGGCATGGTCAATCATGCAATTTACGTTATGACCTAGTAGCATTTCATTCTCCAAATTTTCATTCTCTAAATTTTCAATCTCAGCTTTATCGTTCTCAATTGGTACATTTTCATTCCCCAACTGCACATATTCATTATCCAACTCTCTGATTTCACCTTTGACCAATACATCATCAACTTGACTCACATTTAACATACCTTGTTTTTTCCTTCTATGATTTACCTTGTCATTTTCCCTATATGCAACAATGTCTTCCTTTGTTACCTTCCTTTTGTGCTTAGCCTTTTGATGACTACTGCTCCCCATTCAAATGATAATATCAGACACCTAATGATATGTTATCGAACCTTTTTTGATCGTTTGGAACCCAAAAAGTCAATTTTTGAAAACCCATAAAAATGGCCCACAAAAAGTGATATTGTCAGGTCTGCAGTGATAGGGAATATGTTATGAAAATCATGCCACTTTAATCAGGTACCCAATCTCATATTGGATACCCAATACTAAATCAAATATAAGATATGTATTCCCAAATTTTGGAGGGAATCATGGGCAATGTAACAAATTTCATTAACTTATATGTATGATATATATATATCTATATATATGATTATTATATTATATTATTATGATTTTTACTATTATAATTAAATATAATAATGTAATATATGTTATTATTGTTATTACTATTATGACCTATAAATATTATATATATATATATATATAATTATTATATTATATTATTATGTCCCTAGGGGCCCTAAGACCCCAAGGGATGCAATTGGTTTGTTCTAATGCATCAAGAGGGGTCATAGGTTAACCTATGACTCCTCTCAACGTATTTCATGACAATGTATGTCCCTAGGGGCCCTAGGGACCCATCTGGTTGGTTTGAATGCGTCGAGAGGGGTCATAGGTTAACCTATGACCCCTCTCGATGCATTTCATGACAATGTATGTCCCTAGAGGTCCTACGGCCCCTAGGGATGCATTTGGTTGATTCTAATGCGTCGAGAGGGGTCATAAGTTAACCTATGATCCATATCGATGCATTTAATGACAACTTATGTCCCTAGGGGCCCTAGGACCCCTAGAGACGCATTTGGTTAGTTCTAATGCATCGAGAGGGGTCATCAAGAGGGGTCATAGGTTAACCTATGAACCCTCTCAATGCATTAGAACCAACCAAATGCATCCCTAGGGGTCTTAGGGCCCCTAGGGACATTTCATGACAACATATGTCCCTAGGGGCCCTAAGACCCCTAGGGATGCATTTGGTTGGTTCTAATGCATCGAGAGGGGTCATAGGTCTCAATGAATTTCATGACAACATATGTCCCTAGGGGCCCTAGGACCCCTAGGGACCTACTTGGTTGGTTCCAATGCATCGAGAGGGAACATAGGTTAATCTATGACCCCTCTCAACGTATTTCATGACAACATATGTCCCTAGGGGCCCTAGGGACGCATTTGGTTGGTTCTAATGCATTAAAAGGGGTCATAGGTTAACCTATGACACTCCTTAGGGTCTGTAGGACCCCTAAGGACACATTTGGTTGGTTCCAATGTGTCGAAAGGGGTTATAGATTAATCTATGACCCCTATCGACACATTTCATGACAACATATGTCCCTAGGGGCCCTAGCCTAGGGACACATTTGGTTGGTTCTAATGCATTGAGAGGGGTCATCGGTTAACCTATGAACCCTCTCGACGCATTTCATGGCAACATATGTTCGTAGGAGCTCTAGTACCCATAGGGACGCATTTGGTTGGTTCCAATGCATCGAGAGGGGTCATAGGTTAATCTATGACCCCTCTCGATGTATTTCATAACAACATATGTATACCCATAGGGATGCATTTGGTTGGTTCAAACCCTCTCTTTAAAACCACGGTCGTTGCAGGGCCTTTAATATTACAACTAGTTACAATTCATCAATGACCATCTTTCACTTCATGAAAATCAAGGAGAGGATAAAGCATTGTGTGGTAGAGAGAAAACCTTGACCATGACTCATGAAGTTGTATTTGTGCCTATCTAAATCAACATCAATGTTCAAAAATGTCTCGAACCTAAATATTATAGTCTAAACACAAGACTTTTGCATGGACTTTGACTCTTCTTCCACCACACAATCAACTTAGTGTTCCATGTAGGGCTAATTTTCTCACAAAATACTGACTTGAAATGCTCGCGACGAGATTGAGTGTGATTCCCAATTTCTTTTTTATGACCCCTCTTGATGCATTTCATGACAACATATGTCCCTAGGGGCCCAAGGACCCCTAGGGATCCATTTTGTTGGATCCAATGGGTCAAGAGGGGTCATAGGTTAATTTATGATCCCTATCGATGCATTTCATGACAACATATGACTCATCTCGACACATTAGACCCAACCAAATGCATCCCTTGAGCCCATTCCAATGCATCAAGAGGGGTCATAGATTAACCTATGACCCATCTTGACACATTTTATGACAATGAATGTCCCTATGGGCCCCCCTAGGGATGTATTTGTTTGGTTTCAATGCATAACAAGGGGTCATAAGTTAACCTATGACCCCTATTGATGCATTTCATGAAACCATGTCCCTAGGGACCCTAAGACCCCTAGGGATGCATTTGGTCAGTTCTAATGTGTTGAGATGGGTCATAGGTTCTTGATGTATTTCATGACAATGTATGTCCCTCGAGACCCTAGGACCCCAAGGTATGCAATTGATTGGTTCTAATGTGTCAAGAGGTGTCATAGGTTAAACTATGACCCCTATCGACGCATTTTATGATAACGTATGTCCCTAAGAGCCCTAGGACCCCTAAGGAAACATTTGGATGGTTCTAATGTGTTGAGAGGGGTCATAGGTTAACCTACGATCCTTGTTGATGCATTTAAATGCAACATATGTCCCTAGGGGCTGTAAGACGCCTAGGGATGTATTTGGTTAGTTCTAATGCATTGAGAGGGGTCATTGGTTAACCTATGACCCCTCTCGATGCATTTCATGACAACATATGTCCCTAATGGCCCTAGGTCCCCTAGGGACCCATTTGGTTGCTTCCAATGTGTTGAGAGGGGTCATAGGTTAATCTATGACCCCTATCGATGCATTTCATGACAATATATGTTCCTATGGGCCCTAGGGCCCCTAGGGACGTATTTGGTTTGTTCCAATGTGTCAAGAGGTTTCATAGGTTGACCTCTATCGATGCATTGTTGGTTCTAATACATCAAGAGGGATCATAGGTTAACCTATGACCCTTCTAGACACATTTCATGATAACATATGTCCCTAGGGGCCATAGGACCCCTAGGGACGCAATTTTCTTGTTCTAATGTGTTGAGAGGAGTCATAGGTTAACCTATGACCCCTCTTGACATATTTCATCACAAAATATGTCCCTAGGAGCCCTAAGACCCCGAGGGATGCATTTGGTTGGTTCTAATGCATCGAGAGGGGTCATAAGTTAACCTATGACTGCTCTCGACTCATTTCATGACAACGTATGTCCCTAGGGGCTGTAAGACCCTGAGGGATGCATTTGGTTAGTTCAAATGCATCGAGAGACCTATGACCCCTCTTGATGCATTTCATGACAACGTATGTCCTTAGGGGCCCTACAGCCCATAGGGATGCATTTACTTGATTCCAATGCGTTAAGAGGGATCATAGGTTAACCTATGACCCCTATCGAAGCACTTCATGAAAACATATGTCCCTAGGGGATCTAAGACCCTTATGTATGCATTTGGTTGGTTCTAATGCATTGAGAGGGGCCATAGGTTAACCTATGAACCCTCTCAACAAATTTCATGACAACATATGTCCCTACGGGCCCTAGCACCCTTAGGGATGCATTTGGATGGTTCTAATGCATCGAGAGTGGTCATAGATTTACCTATGATGCCTCTTGACGCATTTCATGACAACATATGTCCTTAGGGGCCATAAGACCCCTAGGGATACATTTGTTTGCTTCCAATGTGATGATAGGTGTCATAGGTTAATCTATGACCCCTCTCAATGTATTTCATGACAAGATATGTCTGGATGCATTTGGTTGGTTCTAGTGCATCGAGAGGGGTCATATGTTAACCTATGAGCCCTGTCGATGCATTTAAGGAATACATATGTCCCTAGGTGCCCTAGGACCACTAGTTACCCGTTTGGTTGGTTCAAATGTGCTGAGAGGGGTCATAGGTTAATATGTGACCCCTATTGACAAAATTCATTACAACATATGTCCCTAGGGGCCTTAGGGGCCCTAGGGATGCATTTGTTTGGTTATAATGCATCAAGAGTGGTCATAGGTTAACTTATGACTCCTCTCCATGCATTTCATGACAACATATGTTCGTAGGGGCCCTAGGACCCCTAGGGACACATTTGGTTGGTTCCAATGCATCGAGAGGGGTCATGGGTTAACCTATGACCCCTCTCGATGCATTTCATGACAACGTATCTCCCTAGGAGCCGTATGGCCCCTAGGGAAGAATTTGGTTGGTTCCAATACGTCCAAAGGGATCATGATTTTATCTATTATCCCTATCAATGCATTTCATTACACAACATATGTCCCTAGGGGCTCTAGGGTGACTATGGATGCATTTTGTTGATTTTAATGCATTAGAAGGGCTCAAAGGTTAATCTATGATCCCTATCAACTCATATCATGACAAAATATGTCCCTTGGGGCCCTAGGGCCCCTAGGAACATGTTTGGTTTATTCCAATGCATTGAGAGGGGTCATAGGTTGACACATATCGATGCAATTCATGACAACATATGTCCCTAGGGGCCCTAGGACCCTTAGGGACACATTTGGTTAGTTCTAATGCATCAAGAGGGGTCATAGGTTAACCTATGACCCCTCTCAATGAATTTTATGACAACATAATTTTTTAGGGGCCCCAAGACCCCTATGGATGCAATTGGTTGGTTCTAATGTGTCAAGAGGGATCATAGGTTAACATATGACCCCTATCGATGCATTTCATGATAACATATGTCCCTAGGGGCCCTAGGACCCCTAAGGAAGTATTTTGTTGGTTCTAATGTGTTGAGAGGGGTCATAGGTTAACCTATGACCCCTCTCAATGAATTTTATGTCAACATATGTCCCTAGGGGCCCTAAGACCCCTAAGGATGTATTTGGTTGGTTCTAATGTGTCAATAGGGGTCATAGGTTAACCTCTGACCCCTCTCGATACATTTCAGGACAACATATGTCCCTAGGAGGGATCTATTTGGTTGGTTCCAAGGAATCGAAAGGGGTCATAGGTTAATCTATGACCCCTATCAACAAATTTTATGATAATGTATTTCCCTAAGGGCCCTAGATCCCCTAGGGACACATTTGGTTTGTTGCAATGCATTGAGCGGGGTCAAAGGTTGACCCCTAGTGACATGTTTCATGACAATGTATGTCCCTAGGGCTCCTAGGACCCCTAGGGATGAATTTGACTGGTTCCAATGCATTGATAGGGTTCATATGTTAACCTATGACACCTTTCAATGCATTTCATGACAACATATGTCCTTAGGGACCTTAGGACCCCCAGGGACACAATTTGTTTATTTATAATGTGTCAAAAGGTATCATAGGTTAACCTATGAGCCCTCTCAACACATTTCATGACAACATATGTCCCTAGCAGCCCTAGGACTCCCAGGGTTGCATTTGGTTGGTTCTAATGCATCGAGTGGGGTCAGAGGTTAACCTATGACCCCTATTGACACATTTCATGACAACATATGTCCCTAGGGGCCCTAGGACCCCTAGGGACCCATTTGGTTATTTCCAATGTGTTGAGAGGGGTTATAGGTTAATCTATGACCTCTATCAACAAATTTCATGTCAACATATGTCTTTAGGGGCCTTAGGGCCCCTAGGGATGCATTTGGTTGGTTTTAATGTGTCGAAAGGGTCATAGGTTAACCTATGATCCCTCTCAATGGATTTCATGACAACCTATGTTCATAGGGGCCCTAGGGCCCATAGGGACACATTTGGTTGATTCCAATGTGTAGAGAGTGGTCATAGATTAATCTATGACCTGTCTTGATGTATTTCTTGACAATATATATATACACACCCTTAGGGATGCATTTGGTTGGTTCTAATGCTTCGAGAAGGGTCATAGGTTAACCTATGACCCTTCTTGATGCATTTCATGACAACATATATCCATAAGGGCCCTAGGACCCCTAGGGACTCATTTGGTTGGATCCAATGCTTCGAGAGCAGTTATAGGTTAATTTATGATCCCTATCAATGCATTTCATGACAATATATATCCCTAGGGACACATTTGGTTGGTTCTAATGCGTCAAGACGGGTCATAGGTTAACCTATGACCCCTCTCGATGCATTTCATGACAACATATGTTTGTAGGGGCACTAGGGCCTGTAAGGATGCATTTGAATGGTTCCAATGCATCTAGAGGGGTCATAGGTTAACCTATGACCCATCTTGATGCATTTCATGACAACGTATGCCCTTAAAGGACATATATGGTTTAATCCAATGCATCAAAAGGGGTCATAGGTTAACCTATGAGCCCTATTGATGCATTTCATGACAACATGTCCCTAAGGGCCCAAGGATCCCTAGGGATGCATTTGGTTGGTTCTAATGCATCAAGAGGGGTCATAGATTAACCTCTCGATGCATTTCATGATAACATATTTTCTTTAGGGCCCTAGGACCCCCAAGGACACAATTGATTGGTTCTAATGCGTCGATAAGTGGCATGGGTTAATGTATGACCGCTAGTGATGCATTTTATGATAACATATGTCCCTAGGGGCCCTAGGACCTCTAGCGATGCATTTGGTTGGTTCTAATGCGTCGAGAGGGGTCATAGGTTAACAAATGATCCCTCTTGATGAATTTTAATCTAACATATGTCCCTAGGGGCCCTAAGACCCCTAGGGATGCATTTGGTTGGTTCTAATATGTTAAGAGGGGTCATTGGTTAACCTATGACACCTTTTGATGCATTTCATGACAACACATGTCCCTTGGTACCCTAGGACCCCTAGCGACCCATTTGGTATGTTCAAATGCATCAAAGGGGTCATAGTTTAATCTATGACCCCTATCAACACATTTCATGACAATGTCTGTCCCTAGGGTCCTAGGGATGCATTTGGTTTGTTCCAATGCTTCGAGAGGGGTCATAAGTTGGCCCCCATCAACGCATTTCATAACAACGTATGTCCCTAGGGACCCTAGGACCCTTAGGGATGCATTTGGTTGGTTCCAATGCATTGACAGGGATCACAGGTTAACCTATTACCCATCTCAATGCATTTCATGACAACATATGTCCCTAGGGGCCATAGGACCACCAGGGACTCAATTTGTTGGTTCTAATGTGTCGAGAGGGGTCATAGGTTAACCTATGAACCCTATGGACATATTTTATGACAAAATATGTCCCTAGGAGCCCTAGGACCCCCAAGGATGCATTCAGTTGGTTCTAATGCATCGTGAGGGGTCATAGGGTTAACCTATGACCCCTCTTAATGTATTTCATGACAACATATGCCCCTAGGGGCAATAAGACCCCGAGGGACATATTTTCTTGGTTCAAATGCATCAATAGTGGTCATAGGTTAACCTATGACCCCTCTCGATGCATTTCATGACAACGTATTCCCCAGGGATGCATTTGCTTGATTTCAATGCATCGAGAGGTGTCATAGGTTAACCTATGACCCTTATCAAAGCATTTCATAACAACATATGTCTGTAGGGGCTCTAGGAGCCCTAGGTATGCATTTGGTTAGTTCTAGATACACATTTGGTTGGTTCTAATGCATCGAGAGGGGGGATATAGGTTAACCTATGAACCCTCTCGATGTATTTCATGACAACATATGTCCTTAGGGGCCCTAGGACCCCTAGGAATGCATTTGGTTTGTTCTAATGCATTGAGAGCATTCATAGGTTAACCTATGACCCCTCTTGACACATTTTATGACAACATATGTCCCTAGGGGCCCTAGGACCCCTAAGTACACATTTGGTTGGTTCCAATGTGATAAGAGGGGTCATAGGTTAATCTATGACCCATCTTAATGTATTTTATGACAACATCTGTTCTTAGGGGCCCTAAGGCCCCTAGGGACATATTTGGTTTGTTCTAATGTGTTGAGAGGGGTCATATGTTTACCTATGACCCCTCTCAATGCATTTCTTGACAACATATGTCCCTAGGGGCCCTAAGACTGCTAGGGATCTATTTGGTTGGTTCCAATGTGTCGAGAGGGGTCATAGGTTAATTTATGACCCCTATTGACGCATTTTATGTAATGTCCCTTTACTAATTTTGCATGGTATTTCTAGCCTCAAATTAGATCTTTAAATCAAACAACCAATATTACAAAGATCTGCCAATT
Organism: Cupressus sempervirens; assembly: GCA_028749045.1. NCBI lineage: Eukaryota > Viridiplantae > Streptophyta > Pinopsida > Cupressales > Cupressaceae > Cupressus > Cupressus sempervirens. Next base: position 7,961,169 of record CM053788.1, read on the forward strand.
TCCCAATAAAACGCAAATCAGGTATGTCCAAATTAGTGCCAAAAAACTTCACAATTTCACAAATTATTAATAAATCTGAGAATGGACATTTTTACAGAAATTTAAGCAGCATAACAGCCTACAAAATGAAATTTTTAGATTTTTATAGCCTTTACACAACAACTCACAAATGTAGGACAAAACTATGCTCAATCGAGCTCCCGAAATTAACACACAATGCCCGGAAACACCACAAAAACACTCATAAACTATCTCAGAAGTTTAATCATGACCCAATACATATATTCAGCTCTATTTTAACATCTTAAAGTCTGAAATACAGTAGCAACCCAAACTAATATGAAACACTCAACTGAAAACACCAAACTCAAACAAAAAATAATCGCAAAAACCCACAAATCGGCACTATTCAGCACAAAGGCAAAATCTGTATGATCATTCACATGGAATGGCTTCAAACTCCCATCCTTAGCCTTCCTGGAAACCTACAAACTCCCATTCTTGGGTCTCCTTCTCCACAGGTTTGGCAGCCTCTGAAGAACAACAAGAAAATTAGCAAAAATCAAGTTCTGGAATGAGCCCAAAATGCCTCCAAACCCCTTAAAAGAGGGCATAACACTAACTCACGTCCAAGAGGATTTAATAAAATATAATTTAATAATAATTTTTATTTATTAGTCCATTGGTTTCCAAAAATTAGCCCCTTTTTCTGAAACTTCACCTTTTTGGAGCCTGCCTGCCTTAGCAAAGTTTTTTTTTTTTGTAATTATTTGAAAAGGGGACATGACAAGTCCTCCCCTCCCAAATATTTCTTGTCCTCAAGCAATGAAGGTTGGAATTCTCAAGAATATGTGCTCCTTCCCAAGTTGCATCCTCTAGTGGTAATCCTTTCCATTTGACCAAATGCTCTATGACGCTCCTATTTCTCAACCTTTTCTCTCTTGTATCCAAAATCTCTTCTGGTATCAAAACTAATTTTCTTTCATCATCAAGAGGTGGTAATTCTATAGATACTATGGTTTTCTGGCCTAGAACCTTCTTTAAGCAAGATACATGAAAAATATTATGTATTTTGCTGTTTGGTGGGAGCTCCAATTCATAAGCTACCTCTCCTACCTTCTTGATGATTTTATAAGGCCCATAGAACCTTGGCTTGAGTTTCTCTGCCCCACTCCTCTTCAAGGTGCTTTGCTTATATGGCTACAACCTAAAAAATACCAAATCTCCCACCTCAAAAGATCTTTCAATCCTTTTCCTGTCAGCATATATCTTTTGTTGGTTCTGTGCATGTTGTAGATTATCCTTGAGGGACCTTATTATGTCTTGGCTTTGTTTGATGAAATCACTTGCTGCGGGTACTCTGCTATCGAAAAGTATTAGATCAACAAAGGAAAGGGCATCATAACCATAAATAGCATGAAAAGGAGGCATACCAATAGACATGTGATGAGATGTATTGTAACAATACTCCCCTAGGTGTAACCATTTCGCCCAAGCATGTTGTTGATTTGAAACATAGTTCCTCAAATATCCCTCTATCCATTTATTAACTATCTCTGTTTGTCCATCTGTTTGAGGGTGATAGCTAGTACTGGGAGTGAGTTCAGTTCCTGCCAAATGAAAGAGCTCCTTCCAAAAAGAGCTGAGGAATCTACTGTCCCGGTCACTAACAATGTTTCTAGGAAAACCATGTAATCTAAAAATTTCCTTGAAGAACAATTCGGCCACTTGTGATGCCTTGAAATCAGATGTGATAGGAAAGAAATGTGCATACTTAGTTAGTCTATCTACCACCACATATATGCAATCCTTACCTTGAACCTTGGGCAACCCAGTGATGAAATCCATGGAAATACTTTCCCATTTTTGTTCGAGAATAGGAAGTGGCTGCAACAACCCTGCAGGAAAATTTTGCTCACTCTTGCTTTATTGGCATACCATACATTCCTTAATGTGTTTAAGGACATCCTCCTTCATACCCTTCCATGAAAACCGCTCTCGAATTTGCCTTTATGTCTTGAAGTATCCCTAATGACCAGCCAAAGGTGTGTCATGAAAGGCCCTCAATACCCTCTCCTTAGTTTTTGACCATGGCACTAAGAAGATCCTATTCTTGTAATAAATCAATTCATCAACAACCTTGTACCTGTTATCATCCACTAACTTATCCAAAATCTTGGTGTCAAATGAATCTTTAGCATACTCTAAAATTATGGAGACTTTCCAATCAACAGAGATAGATGATAAGGAACACAAAGTGGGCTTTCTTGAGAGAGCATCAGCAACCACATTATTCTTCCCTTTCATGTATTCAATATCAAAATCATAAGCTTGCAATTTGCTTACCCATTTTTGTTGGTGATCATTCAAATCCCTTTGGTTCAAGAAGAACCTGAGGCTATTATGGTTTGTCTTTACAATGAATCTCACATACCAAATATTGTCTAAACTTATGAAGTGCATGCATGATTGCCAACATTTCCTTATCATAGATGGAGTAACCTTTCTCTGATTGATTTAATTTTCTACTCTCAAATGCTATTGGATGTCCCCTTTGAGTTAGGAAAGCCCCTATACCTTCTCCAGAAGCATCACATTCAACAACAAAAGGTAAAGAGAAATCTAGAATTGCAAGCACAGGGCATGAACTCATTACCTCCTTAAGCTTATCAAATGTTTTTCGTGCCTCTTCTGTCCAAAAAAAATCTCTTTTCTTTGTCAAATCAGTCAAGGGGGCAGCAAGCTGAGAAAACCCCTTGGCAAATCTCCTATAGTAGCTACACAACCTGAAGAAACCTCTCAACTGTTTAAGATTAGTGGGTGGAGGCCAATCCAAAATTGCCTGGATTTTTTGTTGATCAACTTGTACTCCTTTAGAACTTATAATATGTCCCAAATATAGGATCTCTGTCAAACCAAACTCACATTTAGATAGCTTAGCATAGAAGGATTGCTGCTCCAAGATTCCCAAAACAGTGTCTATGTGCTTTAGATGTTCTTCCCATGTTTTACTGTATATCAAGATATCATCGAAAAATACCAAAACAAATTTTCGAAGATGCTGACTGAATACCTTATTCATACAAGATTGGAATGTTGCAGGTGTATTAGTGAGTCCGAATGGCATAAGAAGAAATTCAAAGTGCCCATAGTGACATCTGAAAGAAGTCTTTTCCACATCTTCACTCCTCATTCTGATTTGATGGTAGCCTGATCTTAAGTCAATTTTTGAGAAGTATATAGCACCATGTAACTCATCAATGAGTTCATCTATGTGTGGTATGGGATACCTATTTTTTATGGTCTTCTTGTTTAGAGCCCTATAGTCTATACACATTCTCATTGTACCATCCTTTTTCTTGACAAGTACCACAGATGATGCAAATGGACTAGAGCTAGGCCTTATGAATCCCATGTCCAGGAGTTCTTTAATAGTTTTTTCAATTTTTTCCTTATAACCTCTTGGATGGCAGTATGGGGTTGTTATAACTGGTGTGGCACCCTGTTCTAACTCTATAACATGCTCAAAACCTCTATCTGGTGGTAATCCTAGAGGCAAATCATTGAAAACTATACTATGCTTATCAAGAATATTTTGAATTTCAAAATGGAAATTACCTTGATTCTTTGGAGAGCTTGTTGGTTGGATTATGACTCCTACTGCCCATGTTAATTGTCCTCTTCGAAAAGTCCTCTCCATCCTCTTTGCAGAGACTGCCTTAGGTGCTCCATTCGATAACCCTCTCAATATGACTTCTTTCCCATTGGAATGAAATTTAAACTCCATAGTTTGATGGTTCATGTAATAGCCTCCGATAGAGTGCAACCATTGAACACCGAATACAAGATCTGTCTCCTCAATACCAAGCACATAGAAATCATCACATAACTCATAATCTCCTAAGGTCATCTTGAGTTGTTTCACCACCCATGTGCAAGGCATAGTGAATCCATCAGCTACAGTAACATTGAATCCCTCAAAATCTTCTTCTTTAAGCCCTCTTTTCATGACAAATCCCTCATCAATAAAATTTTGAGTTGCCCCACTATCAAGAAGAATGGTCAACCTTTTCCCTGCTAGTACCCCTCAAATTCAGAAGGGATGGTATCTTGGGACTCCTGATAATGCTGCTAAAGTGCCATCCTTGCTGATTTCTTTTACTTTCTCTTCTTCTACCTCCTCCTTAGTATCATGAAATTCCTCATGCTCATCTGAATCAGATTCTGAAGCAACTTCAATATAGTGCACTTGACCTTTCCCCAAACATCTGTGTCCTAGAACCCATGGTTCTCTACAAGTAAAACAAAGCTTTTTCCTTCGTAATTCACTCTTACTCTCTTCATTTACCTTCTTTTTTGCCACATTTGTCACATCTTTTGGTGGTAGTGTTGGGAAAGTCTTTTTCTGAAAATTTCCCTTATGTTGCCAAAGATTTGGGGGTTTTTGATTAGTGATTGATTTCATAGGCACGCAAGTTTCAATTTGCAAGCTTCTTTTGATAGCTTCCTGTAAGGTTGAGGGTGAGAAAGCCTTAACCAAACCCTTAACAGAATCTTCTAAACCATCAAGAAAAAGATAAACAATCCTCTTTTCACTTATATCAGGTACCATAATAGCCGCTTTTTGAAATTCTTCTATATACTCATTAACTGATTTGGTTTGCTTCAACTTTGACAATTCTTTAAAGTACTCTTCATCATCCTTGAGGTCAAATCTATCTATCACTCTTTGACTGAAATCTTCAAATGTAGTTACCTGATCATGACCTTGAGTAGTCATTCCATGATACCACCAATCATAGGCTGCATCTTCCAAGTGTAGACTTGCAAATTGAATAGCATCACTCTCTTTCATGGGGTTAAGTGTGAAGAAAGTTTGTAATTTTTGTAGCCATGCTCTAGCTGAAATTTTATTTGTTCCATCAAAAGTAGGTGCTATAAACTTGCTTATTTTATTTTTGAGCTCTCTTCCACTTGTGTCATGCTCCCTCTTGTTCTCTTTCTTGGGCATCAAAACATTCATCATATCCACATATTCTCTAAAAGGAACTGAACTACGAAAGTCATCATCTAAGCCATTGTAAGTAGCTCTTAATGTAATCAAGTTACCTGTAACCTCTTCCACTGGATTAATGGCTGGATTTGGTACTGGTGGCTCATCTGCAGGCAAGAAAATAGTTTTGGTTGATTTAGATGGTGTGGATCTCCCATTTCTTGGCTCCTCAGAAGTGCTCCCTTTCTCATTAATAGATGCAATTCCTTATAATTTTTCTGTCAATATTCGTAAAGCCTCTCTAGTTTCCGCCAAACCATCCACTATTTGCTTCTGAGTATTTTGGATGTCTTGGAAGAATTTCTTTGCCATCTCATCTGGATCAGCCATACTTTTTTCTTCCTTGGATTTTGTACTTTTTCTTTCAACTGGGGGTTTGATCAAAATTTCTTTATTCTTTTCTCGCTGCAAATATCTTTTTTCTCTTTCACTTAGTTGCATGCGATCATAAATTTTGACATGCAACTAATTAGAAGCAACATGCAACCATAAAATATGACATGCAAGATCTGGGTAGTTGTTAAAACTGACATGCAACTTCTACAATCCCTTAGGCTGGCAAGATCATGGCTCTGATACCACTGTAATATCCCTTTACTGATTTTGCATGGTATTTCCAGCCTCAAATCAGATCTTTAAAATCAAACAACCAATATTACAAAGATCTGCCAATTTCCCAATAAAACCCAAATCGAGTATGTCCAAATTAGTGCCAAAAAACTTCACAACTTCACAAATTATTAATAAATCTAAGAATGGACATTTTTACAGAAATTTCATCAGCATAACAGCCTACAAAATGAAATTTTCATATTTGTATAGCCTTTACACAACAGCTCACAAATGTAGGACAAAACTATGCTCAATCGGGCTCCCGAAATTAACACACAATGCCCGGAAACACCACAAAAAAACTCATAAACTATCTCAGAAGTTTAATCATGACCGAATACATATATTCAGCTCTATTTTAACATCTTAAAGTCTGAAATACAGCAGAAAACCAAACTGATATGAAACACTAAACTGAAAACACCAAACTCAAACCAAAAACAACCCCGAAAACCAACAAATTGGCACTATTCAGCACAAAGGCAAACTTTGTATGAGCATGCACATGGAATGGCTTCAAAATCCCATCCTTAGCCTTCCTAGAAACCTGCAAACTCCCATTCTTGGGTCTCCTTCTCCATAGGTTTGGCAGCCTTTGAAGAACAACAAGAAAATTAGCAAAAATCAAGTTCTGGAATGAGCCCAAAATGCCTCCAAACCCCTTAAAAGAGGGCATAACCCTAACTCACGTCCAAGAGGGGTTAATAAAATATAATTTAATAATAATTTTTATTTATTAGTCCATTGGTTTCCAAAGATTAGCCCCTTTTTCCGAAACTTCACCTTTTTGGAGCCTGCCTGCCTTAGCAAAGTTTTTTTTTTTTTTAATTATTTGAAAAGGGGACATGACATTTTATGACAACATATGTTCCTAGGGACCCTAGGGCCCCTAGGGATGCATTTTTTTGGTTCTAATATGATGAGAGTGGTCAGAGATCAAGCTATGAACCCTTTCAATGCATTTCATGACAACATATATTCGTAGGGGCTCTAGGACCCTTAGGGACGCATTTTGTTGGTTCCAATGCATCGAGAGGGGTCATAGGTTAACTTATGACACCTCTCAATGTACTTCATGACAATGTATCCCCCTTCGAGCCCTAGGGCCCCTAGGGATGCATTTAGTTGGTTCCAATACATCAAAAGGGGTCATGGTTTACTCTATGACCCCTATCGATGCATTTCATGACAACGTATGTCCCTAGGAGCCCTAGGGCCCCTATGAATGCATTTTGTTGGTTCTAATGCATCAAAAGGGGTCATAGGTTAATCTATGACCCCTATCGATGCATTTCATGACAACATATTTCCCTAGGGGCCCTAGGGTCTCTAGTGACGCATTTGGTTTATTCCAATGCGTCGAGAGGGGTCATAGGTTGACCCCTATCAATGCATTTCATTATAAAATATGTCTCTAGGGGACCTGGGACCCCTAAAGACACATTTGGTTGGTTCTAATGCATCGAGAGGGGTCATAGGTTAACGTATGACCCCTCTCGATGAATTTCATGACAATGTATGTCCCTAGGGGCCCCAGGACCCCTAGGGATGTAATTGGTTGGTTTTAATGCATCAAGAGGGGTCATAAGTTAACCTATGACCCCTATCAATGTATTTCATGATAATGTATATCCCTAGGGGCTCTAGGGCCCCTAGGGATGCATTTTTTTTGTTCTAATACATCAAGAGGGGTCGTAGGTTAACCTATGACCCCTCTTGATGTATTTCATAAGAACATATGTCCCTAGGGGCCCTAAGACCCCTAGGGATCTATTTGGTTGGTTCTAATGCATCGAGAGGGGTCGTAGGTCCACCTATGACCCCTCTCGATGCATTTCATCACAACATATGTCCCCAGGGGCCCTAGGACCCCTCAGGATCTATTTGGTTGGTTCCAAGGCATTGAGAGGGGTGATAGGTTAATCTATGACACCTATCAACGTATTTCATGACAATGTATTTTCCTAAGTGCCCTAGGGCCCCTAGCGACACATTTGATTTGTTCCAATGTGTCGAGAGGGGTCATAGGTTGACCTCTATCGATGCATTTCATGAAAACATATGTCCCTAGGGGTCCTAGGATCCCTAGAGATGCATTTGGCTGGTTCCAATGTGTCGAGAGGGGTCATAGGTTGCATTTCATGACAACATATGTCCCTAAGGGCCTTAGGATCCCTAGGAATGCAATTTTTTTGTTCTAATGCATTGAGAGGGGTCATAGGTTAACCTATGACCCCTCTCGACACATTTCATGACAACATATGTCCCTAGGAGCCCTAGGACTCCCAAGGATGCATTTGGTTGGTTCTAATGTGTTCATAGAGCCCTCTCGATGCATATTATGACAATGTATGTCCCTAAGGGCCCTAACACCTCGAGGGAAACATTTGGTTGGTTCAAATGTATCGAGAGGGGCCATAGGTTAACCTATGACCCCTCTCAATGCATTTCATGACAACGTATGTCCCTAGGGGCCCATTTTTTAGGTTTGAATGCATCCAAAGGGGTCATAGGTTAACCTATGACCCCTCTCAATGCATTTCATGACAACGTATGTCCCAAGGGGCCCTAGGGCCCCTGGGGACTTATTTGGTTGTTTTCCAATGCGTAGAGAGGGGTCATAGGCTAACCTATGTCTCCTATTAATGCATTTCATCACAACATATGTCCCTAGGGGCCCTAGGACCCCTAGGGATGCATTTGGTTGATTCTAATGAGTTGAGAGGGGTCATAGGTTAACAAGTGAAGAAGAATTCTCCCCAACAAAGAGAAGATGGATTTCATAAATAATGTCTTTCACATCTTCAATTTAAGACTCCACAAATAATACTGCAACATCTAGAAGGAAGTCATCCCATGGAGCTAAAATAGGAAGACATGGTGTTTCTTGCTACACCAAATTAGGAGCATCTGTGCATGGAACTAGATCAGTAGAAGGAAAAGGAGCATCAAGAAGCATGATCTCAATTGGATTTGTAGGTACCACAACTAGAGTGACTGGAGGGAGAATATCCTCTAGGAATGAAGGGATTTTTGGATGTCCATATACTTTCCAAAGACACATTGAAAGTTCATAAGGATTACTTTCCTTTCTAAGGACAATGAAATAATCCATACTGATATTTATAAAAATAGCTTGATAAACCATTCTAAGAACCACCCAATCAGTATTATAAGGTAGTTCTTTGGAACATAGATAACGTAATACTTTCTTATGTTCTCTTAGATGATCAATCATCAAAGCACTCCATTTATAATTCCTTTTTGTCAATTTAAATCTTAAACCAAACTGACACTTGTGATATGACTACATCTTTCAAATAATGTATGCACCCCCAAAATACAAAAAAAAATCAAAGAACCCCCTCCTCCCCCCCCCCCCCCCCCTTCGAATGAATGCTTTAGGCACTTTATACTTAGTGCAATTACAATAAACACTTTCCAATTTAGGGCGTAAGTGAACTTCTAATTTTGATGGTTACAACAACAAATATGAAGCTATATCAGACTCAACAAGATAAAACACAAGACCTCTCAAGGATCTAATTAATTACAAGTGCCAATAGGCCAAAATGAGACAAAATTTTGAATTTACTATGTCTACTCAAAATTACTCCAAACTGATCCCAGATTTGGAAACTAGACAAAAACTATGCACTCTAAAAAAAAATAACACCTAAATATATGTATAGATGAGCACGAACTAAGCCTTTGAAGTTGCAAAAATCAAGATTTGCAATTTTCAAAAAAAAAAAAAGAACAAAGATCTAAAACAACCTACACCAATGTGTAGATCACAAAATTCTACCCCAAAACAAAAAAAAAATTGCTTGAAAAAAAGAGTTCGTATAAGGGAGATATTGCTATTTGAAAATCACCTCTGTAATTATTTTTCCTAAATCACTGTCGTTGCACCTCCAAAAATCAAATGACTCTATATTTCAGCTCAGATGTTCAATTTTGATGAAACAAAAGTCCATTTGAGAGTTTTTTGACCTTCTAAATATGATGCCAATATATCATTTGCACCAGCAAGCTTCAATCTTGATCTGTTAAAAAAAAATCTCTCCAATGGCTATGCAATGAAACTACTATGACTCTGATACCATGTAAGAATTTGCTATAACTTTGATATCATTTAAGAATTTTGTATAGCTTTGATACCATGTAATAATTTTCCTAAGGCAATAATTCAACACCGAGATCAAGAAGCTCAATAGATAGCACAAGAGATACTAATGATGATAAAATGAGAATGGATATCAAATAATTAAATAATTGGATGAATACATCATAGAGGGTGCATGTACATAAGGGAAACCAATATGTCTAGAAGTCACACAAGAGATAAGGATTACAACTCAACACATGTCCACCAAATGTAGATTATCCTCCATTGAGCACAGGAGTTTGTGCAATGATGAGAGGATAAGTTTACATAGGTGTATCTCATAAAGAGATGTTGTAGACACCATGTGCTCAAATAAGTTACTAACTCTTGTGTTATCAACAAGAAAACTCATGTGTCTATGCATATTCCTAAGTAAACTTAAGTAAAGTGTAATAATAATTAATTATTTACACTAACATTGAGCATTAGTGAGGTAGAAGGACTAGAGCTCTTGATGTGCATGGGAGGTTTTCAAACCAAGCTCATCTTCCTCTTCTTTGTCATCATAGTGGAAAAATAGATGTAAGGGATTTCAACATATTATATGGCTCTGGCCATAGTGGACATGGTGCAAAGAAGAAAAAACATGGTCTCAAGGCTACCAAACCCCAGATCTAGCCAATTTTTGACATTTGTCATGGGCCACTTCAGAGGCCCACACCTATTTTTTCTAAAACTAGTGAGGAGATCAGACATTTCAACTACCAACTCCCTTCTTATGTGTCATGACCAATGATGTCTCCATTAACAATCCAAAAGTTTTGTCTTATCTTAATAATATTTCACTTGGCGGTAAAAAATCTGTGGGAAATCAGCCTGCCAAAGTTTGGAAGGAAAAATTGGGGTCTACATCTTCAGTAAGATCAACTAGTCCGAATAATAATCTAGATAGTTTAAATTCCACACTCACATATGTTGATGCCCAGCTTCTTGTGATTGAAGATGGACTTCTTGAACCACAAATCTCTTACATGCTCAACACAACAATCATCGGTAAGAATTTTTCCTTGCTCCGAGCTATAGATATTTTTTCTTGGGTGAAGCATTACAGGTATAGTGTTACTGATTTATTCTATAGTGATCATGACTCTTTTTTTATTTTTTTATTTCTATATTTGATTCTAAGCTTGCTTTATATAATGTTCTTTGAATTAAGAATTGGTTTTGTAAAGGGTTGGGAATATATACCAATGCTTGGTCTCCAAACTTTAAACCTAGTCATACAGTCTATGATTTTATGCCAGTTTGGATTGAGCTTCCTGCTTTACCAATGGAATATAGAGATCAACATTTTATTGAATTAATAGCAAATAAAATTGGGGTATTCATCCAACATGATCTAGTGCCTTTTGATGAACAATCTCTTTCTATAAGGTCTTGTACCTTGCTAAATCTAAATAAACCATTACCTTCTTCCTTAATTATGTCATCTAAATATGGATGTTGGAAAAAAAACAATTATTATTTAGGACGCATAGACTATGGTTAAGATGGTAGGTTGGTTGGGCCATTTTACTAATCAATGTTGAGATCCAAGTTGCTCTAATCTAATAGTTTGTAGTAACCATGATTCTGACCTACTAAAGTGCACTTTTAGGATGTAGTCCATTCCTTTTGCCCCTAATGATTCTTGTGTGTCTTAAGCTAAACTATCAAGTGACCCATATCATTTCTCATTTGTTTACCATTTTCCAAAGGATCATTGTTATACACAAAAATATGAATCCCACAGAGACTGTTCAGGTCCTAATAACTTCCAGTGTTCATTTTTAGGGAATTCATTTTGTCTAATGGATTTTCCCAATTTAGGGCCATTTTCCTCTTATTTTTCTAAAAACTTTATGTTTTTTTGAGCCATCTTTTCTCTAAATGGAATACTCATCAAGATATTATATAGGTCTCAATCAGTCTCTTTTACATCATTGACATCTTCTAAACTTGCAATTACATATCTAGCTACTATTGAACAAGATGTTATTTATCCCTCTTAGATGGATGTTTTTGTTAATGAGTTTATTTTTAATGATCAACCTCTTTCTTTCTTGTCTAGATTATAAGTTGCATCAGTTTCTCGAGGACATTCATTGTCTTCTAAATATACCCAAATTTTAGCAATAGAGTGTAGTGTACCAATTCCTCCCAAATTATTTGATGAAGATAACATGCTCCATGACCTACTTGAGGATAATATACATTTTAAGTTGGATCCACCTTCACCTAGGATGGAGGTCTTTATGAATGTTTTTGATCTTGACTTGGCAGTCAAAAAGTATCCTGCTCAAACAGATAGCTCTAATCAGACTAGGTCTCATTTTGCTAATCCACTTCTTACTAATGTTAGTTCTGATTTCTCTCAAAAATTTTGTATGCTACAAACCTCCCTCGCATCATCTCCTATAACTAAAAAATCTTCTAATCCTAGGGGTAGGCAATTGAAAGCATCAAAAGCTAAAAAAGAAGTTGATGTAGGGATCCAGTCAACTTTGGATAGTAATTTTCCTACCTCTAAATGGTTGAGAAGGAGTGCCAAGAGTGCTGCTTGTCAACATCAAGATCCTCTCATGGAATGTCAGGGGCATTAATGCCCCTAAAAAACATAATAGGATCAAGTAGTGTCTTGATTCTATCCAATGTGATCTACTCTTGCTTTAGGAGACTAAGCTATCAAAAAATAACTTTCACAAATCTATTGGATGTTGGTCAACATGGAATTCCTCACATGTTCCTAGCTTAGGTGCTTCTGGGGGCCTTATTGTATTATGGAATCCTAAGACTATCAAAGCTCAACATCTTCATCAAGGAACTAATTGGAAAATGTTATCCATTCAACCCTATGAACTTTCATTCCATTTGATTAATGTTGATGGCCCTACCCCTATGTCTGATAAAAAAAGTTTATGGCTTACTCTTACAAGTTTTATCCTGCAATCAGTAGGTGTCAAATTTATTATTTCCAATGACTTTAATTCCATTCTTCATCCAAGGGATAAGTATAGAGGTATTATTCCACCTCCTAGAGCTACCCAGGACTTTAATGACTTTGTTAACAATAATGCTCTATTGGATGTTCCCCCACAAGCTAAATCTTTCTTTTGGAATAATAGAAGAGTTGGGTTCCACTAGATTGTGGTTAGATTGGATATATTTTTGTGCTCACAATGTTGAAATTGGTGAATTATACTATCCAATTGGATATACTATCATATTTAGAATCTAACCATTTCCCTATTCAATTATCCATTCTTCCATCAAATTCTCCTCTTACTAGTTTTTCTAGACCATGTTTTAAGTTTGAAAGTGTATAGTATTGTCATCCCTACTTTGATGGCCTCTTAAAATAATGGTTGAAGGATGCTCCACTAGAGCAATGAACCAAAATATTTTAGTTTCAAAATAAAATGCAGTATGTCAAAGGGCTTATCAAGATTAGGAATAAACATGTTTTTAAAAATATTTTTGAGAAGGAAAAGGTGGTAGTAGAAAAACTTGTTGAGATTAATGAAAATATTTTACTCCATGGTTTAAATGTTGATATGCATTCAAGACAGAAGAATTTGCAAGAGGAGTGGTCTTAATCATGTAAGCGAGAAGAAGAGTATTGGAGACAAAGGTCTAGAGAATTGTGGCTTCAACAGGGGGACTAGAATAGAAATTTTTTTCATGCATCTACCAAACAAAAGAAGGCTAATAACACAATCTTTACAATTTATGACCATCTAGGAAATTTGATTTCTGACACTAAGGGCATTCAAATTGAGAGTGTAAGGTTCTTCTCTAATCTAATTTTTCCTCCACCATAGGATCCCCCTTCTTATCACATTGTGGATGAGATCTTGGACTCCATTCCTTCTTTGATTATGCAACAAGACAATCTGATTCTTGTGGCCCCATTTACTCTTTCTGAGATTCATGTTGTAGTCCTTTCTATGCCTATTGATAAGGCACCAAGCCTTAATGGGTTGACTATATTATTTTTTCAAAAATGTTGGGATGTCATTTGTTTTGTATTGATTGAGGTTTTTGAAGAACCTAGGATAATTGTTTCCATTTTGAAGAACTTTAATACCACCAATATTGTTCTCATCCCAAAGGTTAATGATCCCTATTCTTTTTCTGATTTTCATCCTCTTTCTTTATGTAACACTACCTATAAGATTATCACAAAGGCTATTTATTTGTGACTTAAGCCCATTATTCCAAAAATTATATTGAAAAAACAAGGGGGTTTTGTTCCTAGTTGAGAAACACCTGAGGGAGCTATAATAGCCCATAAGACCCTTCATTCCATCAAAGAACATAATATTTCAACTTTTGTTACCAAATTAGATATGATGAAGGCTTATGATAAACTGAATTGTTCTTTTCTTCTTCTAGTCCTTCATCAGTTTGGTTTTTCTTCTAGGTGGTTTAAATGGATTAAAGCTTGCATTTTAGGTGCACATTTTTCTATTCTCATTAATGGTGCACCAACAAGTTTCTTTGCTATTTCCCAAGAAATTCGTCAAGGTGACCCTCTTTTTCCATTATTGTTTATCATTATGGAAGAGGCGTTCATCAGACTTATTAACTCCTTTAATCAAAAAGGGTTTTGGAAAGGTATCAGTATTGTAGGTACATCTTTGTCTATAACCCATTCTCTTTTTGTTGATGGTAATTTACTTTTTGGATCATCTACATATCAAGAAGCACAAAGTATGAAGAAAGTCATTGACTTATATACACAAGTTTCAGGTCAATGTATCAATGCAACTAAATCTAAAATTTATGTTTTTAATATATCCCAATTGGTTACTCAAAGAATAATCCATCTTCTTGGTTTTTCCCATGATCATTTACCTTCTATTTATCATGGTGTTCCCCTTTTTTATGGGATTAAACAAACCCTCTTATTGGAAATCTATGATTGATCATATCAATAGTAGAATTAGTACTTGGAAGGTTCTCCAATTATCCCTCTTGGGCAGAATTTTGCTTATCAAAATTGTTCTTTCTGCCATTCCTAATTATTACTTCTCCATTCTACAAGCCCCCAAAGGTATCATCTCTCTAATTGAAACTTTAACCCATACCTTTCTTTGGTCAAATAATATGAATGGTCAGAAGAAAATATCGCTAATTTCTATTCATGCCATGTCAACCTCTTATAAAACAAGAGGTGTCAAACTTCCCAACATTACTAATAGGAATAGGGATTTTGGTGCTAGACTTGTTTGGAAAATTTATGAAAAATCCTCTACCAAATGGTGTTTCCTTCTACAAGAGAAATATTTAGATAACTTGGAACCTTCTAGAGTTCTTACTGTGCTAGACCTACCAAAGGGATTTGTCATTTGGGATTCATGATGGCTTCTCAAGAAGTTATTACTTCATTCATATCATGGCAAGTGAACAATGGGGATAGTGTCAATTTTTGGTTTGATTCATGGAATGGGTTCGCCCACCCTCTCACTATTGATTCTCTAAGGGATTTCTAAAACATAGTGATTCAAGCTTGGGGAACATCTTTTTTTACTTATCTATTTATAGATTCACAGGGCTAGTCATTTGGCAAGACCCCTCAATTCTTCCTATATCCCACAATCAGGCTACTTCTTTCAAACAAGTACTAGCTGAAAGGATTGTTTTTATGTCTAATCAACTAGATTGCCTCTTTTGGGTTCTAGTTAAAGATGGTAAATTGATGCTGGAGCATCTTGCATCCAAAATAAAGGGGACGCATGTTGAATGTAAAATTTATAATTTTTTTAAAAAAAATAATAAATAAATAAAATTGTGGAGGAGAGAGAAAGTGACGAAAATTAAAGGAGAAATAATAAAAAATAAAAAAAGGGAAAGAGGAGAAAAGAAAGGAAAAGAGGATTTCTATTTTCGAGGTGCATAGGTGGCATAATAGAAAAAATAAATGGTTGTCATTCCATTTATCGAGGTGTGTAGGTAGAATTCTAGAAAGTTATGAATATTGTAGAAGGTTGTGGAAGTTGTAGAAGGTTGTGGAGGAATTCTAGAAGGTTGTGGATAAGTCATGCATGGGGTGGTAAGTGCCTATTTAAGCAAGGCATATGAGCATTTCTAAATCAAGCTCAAGGAGTAAAATCTCGAGAAGAAGGTGAAAGCTCAAGGAGTAGAAGCTTGACAAGTGGAAGCTTGAGGAGTAGAAGCTGAAGGAGAAGCTCGACGAGTAGAAACTCGAGGAGGAGAAGCTTGAGAAGGAGAAACTTGAGTAGTGGAAGCTTGGAAAGCTTGGAAAGTTTCAAGGTGTGAAAGAGAAGGAGGAAGTGAAGAGTGAGTTTTCCTAAGTCTGTGGACAGAGCACCGAATGTGAGGTAGTTTACAACAGGATTATAGTGGAGTTGTGAGTGTGTAGACAGAGCGCCGAATGTGAGGCAGTTTACACTTGGATCTTGGATTAGGTTGTGAGAAGAGCTAGTGACTATGGTTTAGAAACAAGGAGGTTTCTTGGTGGCTTGCGAGCACAAGTTGAGATCTCAAAGGTTTCTACCAGAGTGTGGATCCGGACTAGCTTGGGTTTGGATTGGATCTTGAGAGATCTTGCAAAAATGTTATTGTAATTGCTATTGGATTTTCAAGTATAATAAAATTGTCTTCATATTGTTGCATTCTTGGTTGTGAGTTGGTAAGGGTGGTGTGGCCCTTCATCAGTGGTATTAGAGCGGTACTTCATCATAAATACTCTATTAAACTAGGATACTTGGCTCTCAAACACAACCAGTTTAATCAAACCACATATCATGCTTTTGAATTCTGTTAGAATAGCTTAGTTCTACCAAAAGTAGGATGCTTTGCATGGCTTGCACTAAATAACTGAATTTTAACTAGGAATCCTCTTCACAGATTGAACATCTTTTATCTCTTTAATTGTGCACTCCGTCTGCAAGTTATAGAAACAACAGATCACCTCCTCTTAATCTACCCTTTTTTCCAAGATTGTTGGTATTTTGTCCTTAATAAGCTTAATCTCCATATGTTGAACGTTACCTAATTCTCTATGGGATTTATTCTAATCATGGCCAATCTTATACCCTAAATCAATGTTTTCAAGTCCTTGGAAGTGCATCCCCACATCTATAGTATGGGTAATTTGGTGAGAAAGAAACATGAGAATTTTTAGAAAAATATCATCTCCAATCCCTCAATGTTTGGAAGGATTTGAGAGATCAACTGTTGAGCTTGTTAGTGCTTCAGTAAGTAAATATAAGGGTAAACATGTTTTTTCTCCTTGGGATGGCTATGTTATTCATCAATGGAAGGGTTTACTTTTTCCTCATCTTCCTACTCCATTGTGTCCATCCAAGATTTCTCTTATCTAAGCACAAAACAAGTGGATTCCTTAAAGTGAGGGTTATTTCAAACGCAATTTTGATGGGGCCTCTAGAGGAGATCTAGGCAACTCTAGCTATGGCATATTCATTAGAGATTTTAAAGGTCATGTGATTGCAACAAAATTATCTTCTCTCCCTCATTGTACTAACAACAAAGCTGAGGCCTTGGCCTTGCTTTTTAGTTTGGAACTTGAAAAATCATTTTTTATATCCAAGTTACATATTGAAGGGGATCCATCAATTATTATTAATGCATTTATTAAACATCATGTATATAATTGGTCTATACAATATATATTACATCAAGTATGGTCTCTTCTTGATTCAATCTCTGAATGTTACATCATGCATATTTATAGAGAAGACAATATTTTAGTTGTTTATTCGGCTAGTTTGGGTACTAGAAAGGTTTATATTAACTCTTTACATTTCCCACTTAACCTCCTTGGTCTCCCCAAATTTGTGAATATTGTGACAAAAGAATATGTTTAGAATAAGGTTGAGTCCTTCTCATATTTTATTTGATAGTAAATCATGACTTCTCTATGATTTTGCATGCTTTTTCTTTTATGGATCTCACTTGTTCTTTTGAGATATTGTATGCAGGTTAGGGTCTTGGATTGCACTTCTATTAGATGACTTTCTAATATCATGGTTTCAATTGGAGTTTTGGATGTAGATCAGTGATGGTAATCTTGATGACAGTTTTTGGTTGGGCTCTTAGTTTTGTCTCTGGCACCAAACAATGAATTGTATTCATATGAGTTTTGGGCTCTTTGTAATCGCTATATTCCCAATTTGGGAATCTCTAGGACAAGATTCTTTAGTGTTGATAGATACTCTCTCTTGATGCAATATTTCTTCTTCTACATCCTTTTTGTATCAAGCAATGACCAGAGTCTTTATTTTTTGGTTCTTTTCTCTGGAAGCTATTTTGAACCAATTATTATTAATATAAATTTAATGTTTCACCAAAAAAAATTAAGAAAAAAAAATCAAAATATTACATTGTGTAATCCTTCTTGGAAGCTCTAATATCAAAAACCAAAGGTAGCTCGAAATGTTTCATAATGGTAGGAATCATGAACATTTTTATGAAGTTGAAAGGTGAATTCCATGTTTTTCTAAATTTGAAGATCTGACCCAAGAAGACTCATCTACTAGATGCTTCTTCAAATGAAGTAGACACTCCAAATACCCCCTCCTTATTCTTTTGATAATATATAAAATCAATTATTTAATTAACCTATTGAAACTTCTATTTTGGAAATTGATGCTCCCATTCATGACATGTGACAAATATACATATATATTGTGTTTCTCACTTGATTTAACTTCATACTACTTGTGCAAATTAGCCACATTGAGTTCAATGTCAATTCAATTTCACATTAAATCTCATATCAATTCTATAAGAACTTATGTAAAACTTTACAAGGGCCAATTTTCTTCCATTTTAGTATGTTGTAGATGTTAGAAAGTAAAGTCCACCAAGATAACTTGGGGGCGGGACAATCAGTTATGTAATTAAAACAACTAAACATGTCAACATGTAAATAGTATATGCCACAACTATAGAAATATAACCGTACACAATAACACCAAATTTGTTAGCTAGGGAAACCTTTGATCAAAGGGAAAACCCTAGTGGGAACAATGCCCATAAGATGATGTACTAATATAAAAGTTCCTTGTGAAAAGATGAGCTCTATTAGGAGTCAATGAAATATAATCAGTACATATGAGGTCCTATTAGGATATTTTTAATCCATGTTAGAGGATTCAAACCATGTTAGGAGTTGTGCCAACCCTATTAGGAATTGAAAGGAAGATTCAAACTTTAGTACTATCCTCACTGAATTATACAAGTATATAGAAATAACTGTCCAACAATAACTTCTATTGCTAAATGTAGTTCCTTGTAATCTCATTGTGCGTCGACTACACCAATCCCTTCTCTAATCAAAAAGGTATTTGCATGTAATCTCACACAATACAGTGTCACATTAAATGATCTCAAAGATAATTATAACCAAGGGAACCTCTTTCCTTTATACCAATTTATAGAATATATAAGTTATTGAGTTGGCCTTGATGCTTTCCTAATTTACAATAGTAATATAGCACCATCTTAAGATAATATAATACACATTACATTACAATATTACATCTTTTTCGCAATTATAAGTAATTTGTTAGATTATTTTCTTCATTACTTTTCACAAGTTGATCATCAGAATGTGCATGATTAACTAAAGCATCTTCAACATGTCTTAAACCTATGTCTCATCTCAATCAACTAGATTTCATCTTTGTTAGGAGATACAATCCAAACATTAGTACACACTTTCCATAAATAATATCTTTAAGCGGTCTTCACCAAATCTTTCACAACTCTATCTAGAATTCATATTTTTATACACTCTCTTAACTATAGCATCTAGACATATTCTACAACAAAAGCCCACATGTGCATAAGCTGACATCAATGGAAAACTCTATCATGAATGCAACACGCAACCTTTAAATCATGTTTCCAACACTTCTAGGATGCTCCCCCATAGGAATATCATCAGTATTCATGCTAATGGTAGGTACCATGAGGAAATATTTTGTAAATGAGATATTGATAACTCTCCAACTTCTAACTCTCACACCCTCCTATTTTGATCAGCACATTCCTTATACTTCATAGCACTCTTCTATGTTTTTTATTTAACTTCTTTGTGTGATTCATGAATATAATTAGAAAAATCCTCTACAACAACAATCTTCCAATCCAAATTTGCATTATTTTTCAACTCACCCATGACCTTTAGTTTGACCATACACCACATGAAATAAAGTTTTTATTACACTTTTAGATGGATTTCTCTTATGAAAATTCTACTTGTTACAAATTAAGATCCCATTGACTTGGTTTATTCGCAACCAAAAACTCTGTGTGTGTGTGTGTGTGTGTGTGTGTGTGTGTGTGTGTGTGTGTGTGTGTGTGTGTGTGTACAAGAATACATATGTACATGTATACATACATACATATGTATATGTATGTATATATATATGGTAAGTATTGTTGAGATAATGGGTCTTGTACACATTGCATAATATTGTTATATTGTATTATTTTGTTTTATTATGTAATGTTGCACCTAAATGGAACATGTAAAGATTCCCATGAGATATATTCGATGAGTTGTATTTTAACATTGTGATAATATTTCATGTAATTATTTAATATTAGGGAAAATAATTAAAATTTCAATATTAAATGTGGGGTCAGTGGGTTCAATAGCACATGGTTTATGTAATACAACTTAGTGGTTTTGTGGGACTTGCTACTATATAAGCAACCACAAGGGTAGTTGTTGTATGAGAAAGTGAGAAAATAGAAGAAAAAAAGTGGAGAGAGTCAAGTGGGGCAAGACTTGATAGGTTAGCCAAGGGAGCATTTGTGAAGGTTGGAAGTAAGGCATAGGATGTGTGGATTCATGCTTGTTCACATAGATTTCTCAGTAGTGGCTATGGATTTGAAGACTTCAATGGTTGTATTGCAATAGTGTTTTTTGTTGAATAATACATAAAGATGGATTCTTTTGGAGTCTGGGTTTTTCCCTTAGTAAGGGTTTCCTAGGGTATATCTTGTGTCAAAATTTTGTGGACATGTTCTTTATTCTCTTGCACATGGATTTTAATTACATATTTATTTCATATCTATTATAGGTTATGTGGAAATGGTTCTATTATTTCTTGCAAGTTTCCTTACAAGTGGTATTAGAGCTATGTTTTTGTTATTGTAACCCTAGGTTGAATCCATGGGACTGCATGAGAGGATAAAAAAAAGGGCAAGATATACGGGTTGTTTATTCCGGATCTAAGAGTTTTAGATTTGTTGTTATGATGGGATGTTGGCAGATTTTGGGCATGTGAAATTGTTGGATAAAAAAGTTTTTTAGATGTTTCATTTAAATAAGAGTTTTAGGGGGAGCTTGTAGAAATGACCTCTTAGGCAAAAAAAATTTACCATTGAATTTGAGGCAATGTTTTCAAAAATTTTGATATATAATATACCATAGTTTGGCCATGTTTAGAGGAAATGAACGATTTTTTTAGTTTCAGCATGTGATGGCCATAAAATCTAATCCCCTCAAAATTTTCATCACAAAAAAAAAAATCACAATGAAAATGGTAAAAATATTGTCTTCGTAAAAAGGTCATAATTTTCTCTTAGGATATTGGATTTCAGACTTCTTATAGGCATTGGAAAGATAATTCAAAGCACTACAAGTTGGTATAGGTTTAGTTCTGTGATTTTGACATTTCGTCAAGTTTTAAGAGCCCAAAAGTTAGATATTATTTATTTTAAGCACAAATTAGAGAATAACTTGGGCATACGAAGTTGGATTTTGGACTTCGAGTAGTCAACAAAAAGCTCTTGGAGAGCTCTACATATTGGTTCGATTTGGTGTAGGTTTGGTATGGTTTATTTTGATGATATATTAATCTAAACAATTTCTGGTATATATTGACTATGCTAACATTGTGAGTTTATGACATTGTATATTTTTGAGATTTGAATTTGATGTTATTGTATACTCATTTCGTATTTCATATTGGTCTCATGATAATATGATTATTAGTGTTTTGTTTGGATATGTATGATGACGTGTTGGGTCTACAAGTTGTGCAATTTTGTAAGTGGTCTATACTTATAGGTTACATTTATAGCTTGGTTATGGGTTGTCTTTGCCCATTAATATTTCATTATTGATGCATATTAAGATTGGTGGATTGGATTTGGTTTGTGTATGCCTTAAGTCACATAATTTGCTAATTTTTTCTTCATGTAAAAGGGATAAGATGTTGTTACCTGGTATAGTCATGGTGGAGGATTGTGGTTGACCATTTTATGCTGACAAGTTGAACACATTGAGAGTTAGATATCTAGTTCATGGATGTGATCATGGTGCCATGGATTTTAGCATGACATGATTGGATATGTAGGTACATCCTTGATGTTCATTGGCTTGGATTTCTAATTTGGTTATGGTGGTACATATCTTCTGGATTGAGGATAATGGTTATTTGGTCTCTTTTGGAGAGCTCATGATGTGCACTTTGAGTTCTTTGATGGTTTGATGCCTTGGTTGATTCTCATGGTTAGATGGTGGTTTTTCATCATGATGTCATGGATAGCTTGGATACATAGTTTAGAGGGACCTTGTGATAGTGATGAGGTGGTAGTACATGATTAGTTCTCGATTTGGTTTGGAAATCTTGGTTTCACTTGGTACTGACACTTTGGTTGTATGAGTGTAGACTTGGAGGATCTTCATGTAAGAGATGGATTTTATGATGCCATGGGTGACTTGGTACTACGATTGAGTAGGAGTTGTTGGCATTAATATATTTATTGAGTGTTTACAGATGTTGGAGGTTTGTCTTAGATCTTATTACTGCAGAAGTTCCTTTGAAATTTGCATGATGCACTTGGTTATCTTCATGGTGTGTGAAGATGGTAGGATCTTGAGGACTCATGGGGTTTTTGGTTTTCTTCATGGTGTGTGAAGATGATTCTTCATAGTATGTGGAGATGGTTTTTCTTCATGGTGTGTGGAGATGGTTGCATCTTGAGGACTAATGGGGTTTTTGATAAAGGTGTGATTTATGTTTTCATTTGACATGTTATCCTTGGTGTGAGGATGGTTTCATTTTATGTCATGGTATATTGTTGATACATGTTTAGAGTTTTGACATGTTATAATATGTTCATATGGAGCATGATATCTCTTTGATTGAGATGGTTTAGATCATGTTGTCATATTTATTTTCCTGAGGCCATGGTTGGAACTTTGATAATGATCTTGGTTTAGTTTCTTGGTATTCAGTACGTTGATCGTAAGCTGGATACTTCATGATATGACTATCTTGGATTTGGAGTTGACATGAATTGATTGGTTATAGGTACTCATGGATACTTAGAGATGATGGTGACACTAATTTCTCTTGGATTAGAGAAGTATTTGTTGGGACAGTTGATGGTTTCAATAGGGAGTCTGAGGGGTAGTCACCTGATATGGACTTGATAGGAGATTGTCCTTAGATGAGTCTTGGTTGGAGACTTGGGTATATTGATGAGCATTCTCATTCCCCACTCTTGGTCTACTCAGTAGTTTGCTACTTGAGAGGTATAGTCCATTGTTTCTCTCAGGTGCATTCTGTTTATGCTTGTCTTTCATGGATATGGATCTTAAGCTACAATACATGAGTTAGTTCTGGAGGGTTCATTTGAGAGATGGTTTAGCATTGGTTATCTCCATTTTCATATGTTATTATGCTAGTTAAGTTTGGGAGATGGTTTTATATTGGGCATATTCCTTAGATTAGGAATGGTTTATGAGTTTGATATTCTTGTGAGAAGCTTACATCCATGATTAGTTATATGGTATGGTTTGGGTGTTGTTGAGGCTTCTTTTTGGGGGTTTTCTAAAGGAAATAATACTTGCACAGTTTACATCTAGAGGTGTGTGTAGAAGGACATGATATGGGTTATTATTTGCAAGGTTTCTCTTTGGTCTTGGTTACCTTTCTGGATGTTCGATTTCACTTACATTGGATTTGACATTGGTTAGAGATTGTGATCATTGGCTTGTACTCATGTATGTCATGTGAGAGATGACATGGTTATTTCTTTATCTCTTTCCTCTATTGGTCGTGGAGAGCTTGGGAGATTGTTGGAGACTTGTAATGAGAGTTGTTCTTGCAGGATATCATCCTTGATACTACATGGATTCACTTTGTTGAGATGTTGAGTGGATTGGTTATAGATTTGACATTATCTTTTGCAATGGGAGCTTCTTGGTACATATGTGGCAGGTATTGCTCTTGAGGCTTGTGATTGTAAGTTATAGATTGGATATGTTGATAATGTGAGATTCACTTGGTATACATTTGGAGGTATGGATAGTTGGATGAGTTTCACACGTGCTATGGGTGCTATTTCAGCTATGGATATTTTGACAACTACAGATACATGTGATTACCTTTAGATTAGGTTTTGTTTTGTGCTTGACATTTCAGTTGGTACAGGATTTTAGGATCTTCTAATGCAACAGGTCAGGAGGATTTCTCTTTGGATGGCTTCTATTTATATCCAGTAGCAATGGCATAATTGGAGGTGAGATCATTCATGTTTGAGAGGTCAGATACTTTGATTTTGTTGCAAGTACCAGGATGGAGCACATGGTGTACTTTGATCCATGATGGTGCATGTGCTGAGAGGGATTGTTCTCTTGTTCATTTATGTGGCTATCGATTGACCCTATGCAATGTATACAACAAGTGAGAGATTGTTGAGATAATCGGTGTTGCACACATTGCATAATATTGTTATATTGTATCATTTTGTTTTATTATGTAATGTTGCACCTAGATGGACATCCAACATGTAAAGATTCCCATGAGATATACTCAATGAGTTGTATTATAATATTGTGATGATATTTCATGTCATTATTTAATATTGGGGAAAAGAATTAAAATTCTAATATTAAACGTGGGGTCAATGGGTTAGGTAGCACATGGTTTATGTAATACCACTTAGTGGTTTTGTGAGACTTGCTACTATATAAGCAACCACAAGGGTAGTTGTGTGAGAAAGTGAGAAGATAGAAGGAAAAAATGAAAAGAGTCGAGTGGAATAAGGCTTGACAGGTTAGCCAAGGGAGCATTTTTGAAGGTTGGAAGCATGGTATGGGATGTGTGGATTCATGCTTGTTCACATAGATTACTCGACGATGGCTATGACTTTGAAGGCTTCCATGGTTGTATTGCAATGGTGTTTTTTGCTGAATAATACATAGTGATGGATGCTTTTGGAGGCTGGATTTTTCCCTCAGTGAGGTTTCTCAGGGTATATCTTGTGTCACAATTTTGTGGGTATGTTGTCTATTCTCTTGCATGTAGATTTTAATTACATATTTATTTCAAAACTATTATGGGTTATGTGGAAATAGTTATATTATTTCTTGCAAGTTTACTTACAAGTATCACTACATTTTCTCCATGGTCTAAAATGACTCATTTAGAAAATGTTGTTCACTACAACAAAAGAAGAGTCATTACCTCTTTGTGTTCATGGAAACCCCAAAAAAAAGTTCATACTAATGCATCCCCATTGCTTTCTAGTATAGAAAATGGCTGGTAAGATTTGGTGCTTTCTTCACTCCCTTGATATACTAGCATACTCTACATGTGTGTTTTTCTTATCTATCCTAATAATTTGTCCACTCTAAAATGTTCACTCAAACTCCATATGTTTCCTTCATTAATTTTTCCCTCACCAATGCTTGAAGTACTCCAAAACATCCACTCAAACTTCATGTGTTTCTTTCATCAATTCTTACCTTACCGAGGCTCGAGACATGTACGATCTCTTTCCTTTAAATAAAAACATTTCTTGTACAAAATACTCCAACCATAAAGTTCTATTAATTCCAATATGATTCTTATGCATTGCCTAGATGCTTCCTTAAAATCAACATCTTTCTAATACAACTCTTCCAAACAATCAAAATTAACTACATATACCTACATCTCAATTAACAACAAACACTTTCTACTCAATGCATCCACAACTCTTTGACTTACCACTACTATATTTCAAAACAAATAAATAAATTTGCAGAAATTTAACCCACTTAATATATTTTTTATCTTTTGCTTTTGGATTTGATTGTGTTTGTTTTTTTAGCATCAACATTTCAGATCACATTGTGTGATCCATCCACTTAATATACTTATGAGTCTTGATTATTAAAGAATTGTAATGTATGATGTTCAGTGTACAACACAAACTCCTCGGACAACAAGCACTCTCCACTTCTTGAGTGCAAACACAATTGCATAAAATTCTTGATCATATACAACATACTTTATGTTTGATTTATTTAACTTCTCATTTAAATAAATTATTGGTCTGCCCCCTTACTAAACCTTCCTATCTAATCATCCCAACTTGAAACACTTTATTGAAATTAAGAAGTGACAATATGAATTGCTTAGTTAGTTTCTTCTTCAAGATGTTAAACCCCCTTTCAACTACTGCTGTCCAAAAAGAACTTATTTCACTCCACCATTTTCATAATTGAAGCCCACATACTATTGAATTTTTTAATGCACTTCGTATAAAAAAATTAACTCGTAGAGGCTTCTTGCTTCCAACATAGTTCTTGGTGAAAGCCAATCAATATGGTAAGGTTTACATAGAATACTTACAGATATTCATCAATATATTATATTATCCTATAATCTTTAAAGTTTTGTCTGTGATTTCACATCATAATAATCTGAAAAATGCATCAATATATTAGAGCATCTTACATGGGTTTTCTTTATAGTTTCACATCATTATTTAGATCATTTTTTTGGCATATGGAAACCTGAAGTAGATTCACGTTTCCCTTCCAAATGTAAGTAGGTGAAAGGTGTAACGGTTGGAATATTATAATGACTTTGACTGCTTTGAAGCCCAACTAGTGTTGTTTCTTTATCTTCCAAACTACTTTTTGTCTTCCACTAGTTGTGACTGAAAAACAGAAACACGTAAAACAATTTTTGTAGTTGCTAAAGGATAATTTATTGTACACTGTAAATATTATTAGAATAAGAGATTCTCCTTGCTTGAAGAGTCGACACAGTCCAACATTTTAGATGAACCACTATAAATCATGTCTTTCTTGCTTGTGTTTATTGTCTTGATTATTATTATTATTATATCTATTTTTTCTTTTCAACTCAACAATTTGTATTAGAGCTAGTTAATCTCAATTCAACTTTATAGGAAGTGGGTGCCATGAATGGGGCAAATAAATGCAAAATCAATATTTTTTTAGCTAGAATTTTGGGCTATAGGGAGTGTAGATAGAATCATTTGTTATCAAAAAATATTTGTAACCTACATTTCTTGGTAAAGTAAAGGGAAAAGGCCCAGCATGGGAAAACTTGATTTGAAAGCAAGATCAATTATCTTTCTATCACTTTCAAGCAATGTATCATTTAATGTTTCAGTAGAGAAGACAATAAGAGAGTTGATTTAAATTTTTACTTCATTATATGAGTTACCCTCAACATCCAGCAAGGTGTTAATAATGAAGAAGTTGTACAATCTAAAAATGAAAGAAGGGGGGATGGTCGGTAATCATCTAAATGAGTTCAATACTTAGTTAATCAGCTGATTTTATTTAAGAACCATGTTCTATTTAATTTTTGTCACATCATCAAATTCTGAAAAATGAGGAAGAGAACCAATCAAAACATTGTGGAAAAGGCAAACTGATCAACCATTAACAATTAGTTTAATAACATAACATAAACATTATAATGCTGATAAAAAGTTTCACATCTATACATTATTCGAAGAATGTTCAGAAATTACATCAAGATGGTGATGATAACTCATCATATGATACAACTGAACTCTGAATATCACACCAGACCTAATTGCTGGTCCAACATACATCATGCATAGAATTTAATCATTTACATCAATTTTCTAGAATTTATATTGTTGTCATATACAATTTACATAGTTCTATTCATCTCAAAGATTAACAATACAATCAAATTAAGTTAACCCTTCCTATTGTGTTCTTCAGCATAACCTATCTCCAAAGCCGTAGGATGTCATTCACCTATTATCTGAGACAAGAGTATGGCCTAGGCGCTTTCACCTCACCAACCATAAAGTGATTACTCCCCCAGGATTCTTCCTGACACGAAGAATACCCCCACCCTGGTACAAGAATCCTAACTTCCCAGAACAAGATGGATCAAATGGATCTGGTGCGGTCATGAAACACACTACATTGCAACCATGTGCCTAGTGGCCTAATCACCGAATGTAGTAGGGAATAAAAATAAACTACACATCTACAGTAAAACCAAATAAGCATAGCCACATACACACATATGCATTATCTGGAAAATCAAATGGCTTGGCCAAGCACTTTATAAGCCAGATTTAACAATAGAAGAAACAAGAAGAGCATGTATCCATTCTACAAAACAGGCAGATAGAAGAAAATAAACGTGAAGTATCCATCTATCTTTCCAATAATTGCTACATTACACCCAACGATGAAGGAAAACACACATCTCAATGCTGCTCTACAACAAGTTGTTCAACAAAATCTATTTTTTATTAAAGAGAACACTTATGATGATTCCTTTCGTAGAGCACAGTCATCATATCAAGGCTGTTTGAATACTTTTGAAATTGATTTAATACAAATATGAATGTTCTTCCCTATGGTACACTAAAGCACTTAAATGCTGATTGAGTATTCATGAAACTAATTTAAGTACATCTAAGTTTGTACTATTTCTACAGTACAATCATGCTGATACGAATACCATATGATGATTTTGTTCCTAAGAAACAGCTAGCTCATCATTGCTACATTTAATGTTTTAAAACTTAATACAACTTACAACAATCTAATTACTCTCAGAGTGAAAGAAAATCAATGAAAAGAACCACAATTTTAATAACCATAAAGTACCCTAAAACTCTATCATACTAAAATTGGACTTATTCAAAAACAGTCAGCAATTATTTAGTATTACAACTAAAGTAGAGTTCAGTTTGCTAAATGTATTTACTCTCTGCTAAAATTAGAAGATATTTTTTTTGCAATAGGAGAATACAACTAACTTGGATAGTCTCAGTCCTTATTACAATACTCTTTGTTTTCAATTACACTCTTCCTTTAGCCTATGTATCAAACCAATTGAACAACTATATCAAGAACTATGTTTCTCTGGGTTAAAAGAAGAGTTTTAGAAACATTTGACTGAAAAAGATTCAAAAGAGCAGCAATCACACAACTTTAACATTTAGTTAAAAGAGTAGCTCAATGTTTGATTCATCATTTGGTTAAGCACCTATTAGTACAAGGGATGTCCTAAACTCAAGGTTTATGGGTAGTAGATTCGAGCACAACTGTAATTATAAGGTTGCATTTTAATACCATGATCATTAAAACCTATTCAACAGTATGATAATGCTCTGAAGTTTTTAAAGAAGTTTCAATTTAATAGATACTTGTTGTTTACGGGTTCTTATTCAAGTTCATTGTGTGTACCCTAATAAGTAATTAGGGTAAGGAATCATGATTAGAAAGTAAAACCATTCAATCTGTAACTTGTGTTTCAGTTTTGATTCAAACTTTCTATTTTTGATAACCGCATTCGTTGTTTTATTCTACTTTCAATAAAAGAATCCATTGAACCAAAAACATATGGAGCATACAACTGCAAATAAAGCAATGGTAGAAGAACATAGTAAAACAGAACAATAACAAATATGTTTTGATTTTATTGTTTTGTTTTTCTATTCCATACAGCTGGCAACCTATGGCTGAGTAGGGGGTTCACCATACGACTTCATAACAACGGCATAACGGTATGTTAAAAACAAGGAAGTCGTGTCAAGGGCTTTTCCTTTATAGAGAGTCAAGACAAAAACATACAGATAACCAAAATTGGTTTAATGGTTACAAATAACATTTAGTGGACAGCTAATCTACTTCTATAATTTAGGTTTTTCAACCCCATAATGCTTATTCTAAGATCATTGAAATGTTTCAATAACACGGAATCACACCCAAAACAACTGAAATTCTAAAGAATTGAAGAGATGGAACCTGACGATTTCTGTCTTCCGTGTCTTGTCTCCTTGCTCGCCTGGTCTCTTCCCTCTCTCCAAGCCACCATGTCCTGTTTCCCCCAAAACCCCTGTTATTATTAACCTTTCTTCCCATAACTGACCTAATTTGTTTTGTGGCTCCCCTTGTTATAAAATATGTTTTTGTTTTGCGGTTTCAGATTTGAAAGGAAATAAACATTGTTTTAAAACAAGTTTTTATTTTGTTATTTGGAAGTTTTAAAAGCAATCAATGTTTTAATAAATGCACACACATATATATAAAAGAATATTATATTTCTAAAATTCCTTTCAAATATAATTAGAACTTATATATATATATATATGAAAATCAAACATCAAAAATCTTCTATTAACAATTTAATTTATATTCATGCTCTATCTAAATAGCTTTAAATATATCATCTATAAATCAAATGAAACATCTAATTCATTTCGATCTTTCAAGGTTAGCTCTAGTAATGTAACAAACAACAAAATGAAATTCTACGTGATATGTGTGGGTGGCAGTATGGCATCCAATACATCCCCTTCCAAGAGGTTGGCCCTCTCTACCTCAACCACACTCTCGTCATGATGATCCTTGCATCCACTCAGACACTTGCAACCATAAAAACAAATCAATATCCATCATAATGAATACATCAAATCTTAATTACATCATCAATTAAGAAATAAAACATTAGCACTAATCACTTTGCTATTAATTCAGGACATTTAAGAACACATCTTATGACATCATTATCATAACATAATAGATCACGAATTTCCATATTAAAATAATTCATTTCATTTTTGTAAATCTAAGATGTTAACTTTCATCGTCTGAAATTAGGATTAAACCATCTTTGACCAAGTCGGCATTTGAATATTCACCACATAAGCAAGAAAAGAAAAAGTTTCTAGAGCAAGACGTGACATGTTAGTTGGTATACCTTTCAATCATGAGATAAAATCCATCTTAGTTCAATTTTCACTTCCAAATAAGTGGGAAGGGGTAGTAATGGCTTTGATTACTTTAGTTGTAGCCAAGAGTAAGTTGAAATTTGAAAAATAAGCAAAAAATAATCTGATCAATCTTTGGTATGCTAGGTAACTTTCCCCAAAAAGAATCACATAAGTTCATTTTTTTGCTCCAAAAAGGGTGGTTGTACACATGTGGTATGAAAAGTTTTAAACAAGTAGTATTTTAACATGCCTACCAAAATGTAGCTCAAATAATGTGGGTATTCCAACAAATTACATATTTG
The DNA here is from genome assembly GCA_028749045.1 of Cupressus sempervirens. Classification (NCBI taxonomy): domain Eukaryota; kingdom Viridiplantae; phylum Streptophyta; class Pinopsida; order Cupressales; family Cupressaceae; genus Cupressus; species Cupressus sempervirens. Next base: position 7,992,316 of record CM053788.1, read on the forward strand.
AAAACTAGACTTTGAGCACTACACTTTCTATTAGTGAAGTTTTCCAAGATTCAATCTCAATGTGTCTCAAACATGGACATCAAGTTATAGGAAATTTTTATAAATAGGGAAATCACTTCCACTTTTTGCCCAAAAGTGGAACTCAACTTCCTACACCTATCCACTATATACATCATCAACCCAGCTTCTCTTGAGAGTCATTTACAACAACATAAAGTAAAGGTAAGGAATACAAAAATTACATAATGATTACTACATATTATACTTCATGTTGTCTGCATTGTAATTTTGAGTTTACATATCATGATTTTTTTTATCTAGCATAAGATAATTGAATTACATATGTAGGAACCAAAACTACTTTCACGAGCATCCCACATAGTCTCATGGATCATCAAGTATAACTCATTACACCCTATAGAGATTAATGTCTTTTATCATTTTCAAACTATCTCTCTCATTGCTAGCCATCTCTCTTGTTTCATAGAGTGCAGGTACCAAGAAATAGGTATTTATCATATGTGTCTTCCTTGAGTGAGGAAAATATAAGAATGGAAGAAGAGAGTGAGACATTTAGTAGGTCTACATTAAGGAGATCAACTAGACATTAAAAGATTAGATAGAACTTCAATAAATACATGAAATATTTCCTTTCTCAAGAGGGCTAATGTTCTCATGATAATGAGAGGAGACAACTCTAAGGTGCCTTTTAGATACCGACATCTATAGAGATAGTGGGTCCCCAAGGAATTTCCTCCAATAAACACTATTTTTTGTGTTGAAGAGAGGATATATGGCTTAAAGGTCTCTTATGACAAAGTGGTTGAATTGATGGAGTATCTTAGATCTTATTACAATTACAATAGTTAGATAAAGATTGTTGGATATATTTTTAAAAAATTGTAGGTATGCATTCTCGGTAAATAATATACAATAGAAAGAGAGTTTAAAAAGTAATAGAGTAGCTATATACACTGACAGAAGGCCAAAATTATTAGGAAGTATTATAGGTTTTATAAATAATACATGAATTTATTTCAACTATTAAGAAATCCAATTGCATATTTGAGGCGCATGAGAGAAATTGTGAATTAGTATGCATGCGATAAAATTAATTTGTACTGGAGACAAGCTTCTTATCAATTACAATTTGAATTGCATAGATCCAAATAAAGCCACTATCATGGCTGGAGTGGTACATACTATGCATCATTTAAATCAACATCTAATCATTTACTACAACACACTATTAAATTATATTAAAAAATTGTTAATGTTTCTACTAATATATGTCACTCATTTCCTAGCTATAAACTATTAGTATTGTTCAAGGTAGTTGAATGTAATTAGCACTAGTTTTTTCATAAATATTTTGATTTGTTTATAGGCTCAAATTTTTGTATAAAATAGTAAAATAAACTCGTGCATAATTTAAAATCTTGAAAAATAAATGAGTTAGATAGAATTATTGTATCATCTAATTATCTCTTCTCTTAATTGAATCTCTCTTATAATTGGTTATTATTCAATATAACTTAGAATAATAACATGTGTTTTAATATGTTTTAATGAATATTTTTTGAAATGTAGGGCTATATTATGGATAAATAGCCACATAGACATGATGATGACTATAGTGAGAAATGTCCTCCATAACATTTCATTAGAATTGCAGTGATTGGGATCTCTACAACCTTAGACTCATAAGACACAGAGGAGAGGGATAGAATTGATGAAACTAGATAATAGTTATCAAGTAAGTATTGATGTAATTTTTAATTATAACAAAATATCAATAATGAATTTTATATTATACTTTTTTATTTATATTATTAACTAGAATATTGATGTATCAAAGGGTTTTGATGAGCATGCATCCATGCAATTCATGGATACCTAGACTAACAGAAAGGTCATTGTCAATGGGGTTTCTTTTGAAATTAGGAAGGAACTCATTGCAAATGTGGGTGGCCTTTCTCTTGAAGGAAGGAGCTACATTAAGCAACCTAGATTCTTAGACAAGGTGAGCCTACAAAAATATTTCTGACCTAAGGATGAACCTATGAACATGTGTGGTGGCTTTTCTAGAAAGGATCTTCTGGAGCCATGGGATGTTGTGTGTTATGCTATCATGTTCTTATATCACACTTGAGATCATTTCCAAGTGCTTTAATATTACCAGTTCCCCATCTTAAACCATGAGTTAATCTCCTTTTCGTATGTCATTCTATATTCTATGGAAGATGGTGTTTTTAATGTTTGGAAGAAGAGGGGAGAGAAGAAACTATTTTATGTCATTCACTAGGCCTTTATGTTCAATATTTATAAGTTTCAACAAGCCCTAAATCCTCCCCTACTTGTGAACCTATTGGCCATCTCTACCCCTCACATCTCTAGAGACCCAAGCCATGGATTAGCCTTGAAAAAAATTGTTAAAAAATCACTTGGTACTGGGAAGGATATTAGTGCGATAGACTCAAATATTGATATTGGTAGGAGCAATAAAGTTACTAGGAGGTCAAGAAAGAGTCTCAAAATGGAAAAATTTAGAACCCTACCGAAAGATGATGTGAGCTATGAATCCACGAAGATGGAGGTCAAACCCACCAAGAAGCATAAAATTAAAAAGATGCACCTTGGCTCTGGAAGTAAAGACAATACTAGCTCATCCCATATCTCTGATACCCTTAAAGGTAACACTTATGGGAAGACAAGAGTGTGGGTGCTGATATCACTTCTCTTATGAAGAATACTGAGAAGGGCAGGGGGAAGGCAGAAGCCCTCTTCCCCCCCCCCCCCCCCCCAAGGAGAAAGAAAAGGGTAATAATTGTAAGGAAACTCACGTGCGAAAATAGCTTCCTACACTAATCTCATAAGGAAAGTATGATGCAAATCCTATTAAAATCTTCTACACTTACAGATTCAATATCATGTAAACAACAATATTGCAGCCAAACATGCATACAAAAAATAGACAAAGAAAGAAACACATAACACAAGGATTTTCCGGTGGGGAAAAACCTTTCAGTAAAACAACCCCACCCCTTCAGAACCTGCACAATGTATTATCTTCAAAAAAAGTTACAATACACTTGCAGTGCAAGCTCAACATCAACAACAGAAGACTCCAGTAGCTACTCGCAGTACCAACAATACACCCTTTTCACATCACATCTCTTCGCAACCCCAAAAATGCTTATAACATGCGCTTCACTTTAGGGCTACTCCCAAAGCTCTTATAACAGTAGTCAAATATCTTAGTTGCCACATGTCTTCACCTGTCATTGAATCTTCCTAAGATAGCTCTTACGTGTCATAGGAATCCGTCATAACCGTTTTAGTCATGATCTCCTTACACACAATTCAAGATGTTGACACATCAACATTATTTGCAAGAAATACATTTTACAAAAAAAATAATAAGAATAGGAATTATAAAAGGTTGAGACACCTTATTCCTAACAATAATAGGCTGGATAGGCTGGAGAAAACCATGCATGAGCTTGTGATAACCAAGAGGCAATGTACAAGAAATTTGAGACTCTTGTTGAGCATACCACTAAGGTGATGCATTCGATGGCCACTACTCTGTATCTTCTACAGGTTAGTAATGACCAGAATGACATGAGAAAGGAAATTGAAGCTACTCACTCACTCTATAGCTTCTTAGTGGATGACTAGTTCAAGACCATACTGGACAAACCTATGAAGGAGGAGGATGATTGGGCTGGTAAGAAGGACCCAAGATATAAAAAGGGGAACTAGCCTATGTGCTAGTGTTTTATTGGTTCTTTATTCTTTTTTATTTTATTAACTTTGTGCCCAGTTAGCCTAATGTGTATAAGTTGAGACACTACCATAACCATAGAAGCACTCATAATATGTGTTGCTACTATGTTTTTTGTTTTAATCAATTAGATATTATTTACATTTTTTATCTAATATTGGTAGTAGTAAGGATCTTGATCATTATTGTGAAGATGGGTTTTTTTTAATGTTTTAAAAAGGTATAGGATGAACTTCTGATGAACGACTACTAGCTAGCCTCTTGTTGTATTCTAGTGTCAGCTCCCCCCCACCCCTGCCTTTATGGTTTTTTTTTAATACATCAAAAGGTAGAATACAAATGTGTTATTTTTATAGGTTTTTCTAATTGGTTTTGTACCTAATGCCCTTGATGAGGGTGCTTCAAGTGGTTCAAGTAAATCACATGTTCTATCCTCCACTTATTTTTTTCTTGAACTATGTTTTTTTTATGCTCTAATAATATTGTCCATTCTTTTTTATGCTCTAACAGTCTTATTATTTAGTGCCAATTAATGATCCTATGATAACATCGCTTGTAACAAGAAATAGAACCCTAGATGTATTTCTAACTGTGATGTCGAAAACACACAACATGGCCACATATGCTACTATAACACCTATAATTATGTATAGAGTCCTCTCCCTCTCTCTCATTTTGTATGTGTATATTTCACTTGAACTATTCTTTCTTGGGGACATTTTCTAATATCAAATTCATTTTATATAGAAGGTGATGCCATAAAAAATGAAGAGGAAATTCTTCGATGTACCCATATTAAATGTACAAGAACAATGGAGGATTACTTCTTTCTTGTGAGTGATAAAGATGAAATTCCCTTGAGAGTTTCCCAGCTTCCAGGTACTACAAAGATTGGTCCTTTCTTATAATCTTAAATTCATAATTAGGCTACTTGAGAAAGAAAGGCAATAACTATTGATCCCATGACTATTTTGCAGAGAATAATGTTTTCTATGATAAATTTAATGATGAGTTGTTGTGTATATTTGAACCCACCATATGTATAGGGTGGAACATTTTATCTGATCTAAAATTCCCCAATTCACTTTTTTGATTTCATATCATTGCTAGAATAGTTTTCCTTTGATCCATTTATATATGAATCTAACATTTTTTTCTTCCTTAAAAGGTAGCAATCCCAATGTCCAAATTTAGAGGAGGCTCTCATTGAGAGTATGATTACCAATTTTGGCCCTTGTACATTTCAAAAAATTAGGCTTCTTGAGAAAGCAGGGTATAGTTTGAGGTATATTAGAAACTACGACAAAGATAAATTAGAAAATAACCCTAACTATGAGTGCCCTTGCATTCCTAATTTAGAGTAGTAGAATCTTAAGTTGGATGGGGAAGAGACATGTGAAAGACATAAAGGACATGAACTACCAATTAGTGAAAGAAGGTTTGTGATACTGTTAAGAATGTAATTATATATGTACTAATTACTCTTCGTACTTATATGATCTAACATATTTCAAACTTGGTTTCAATGCTATAATTTTATAGATGGTTCATGCTCATGCTCTATTTGGGTTTCAAAATGTTGTTGTTCTCACTCACTATTATGCAGCTTTTGTTGAAGTTTTCCTTACTGTTGTTGCACTTCCTAATACAGTTGTCACATTTAGGGGTATTTTTCCAAGTGACAACCATTCTTGGAAAGTCCTCTTCCCCTACTACTGCATCTAGTAGTGGGTCTTCTGGGCTATCTTAGACATTACCAGGTTCTTCCTAGACAATCTTCTTGGGGTCTCTGGTAGCTAAAAGGAGGTCAGCAATTTCATATGCAGATGTAGCTTCTTTTGAGGTGGGTATCTGTGGTCCTGGCTTTGGTGGGAGAGGGGGATCTCATCCGTCAGTGTTTCATGTCTTTGTAAGTAGCCCCATCATGGTTAATCTTGATTTTGATACTATGGATGAGATCTTCAAAACTGTAGAGGATTTCTCTTCTACTGTTGCTATTTTTGTTTTAGGGATTTCTAGCCCTCTCTTCCTGATTTACATGCTTGGATTTCTAAACATTGGGAACCCATCATAACTGATACAATTTAGATTTACCCTATGGCAAGGGGTTTTTTATTGTGAAATTTAAAATTGTTCTATAATTGTTTTTTATCTTGGGCAAAGAGGTTTCCACTGATGGCCAAGCCCTAGTATCACTGAATCCTTGTATAAAATACCCTTATGGGTAATATTACCAAATCTTCCACTTCATCTTTGGCTGGATTTAGCCTTGGAGTCTATGGGGGAGGCCATTAGGGATTTCCAAATGGTTGATATGAATTCCTCAGGTATTTTTAAGACGATGTATGCTTGTATTATTGTCGAGGTTGATTTTTCTAAGGTTCTCCCTGAATAGATTACTTTGGCTTCTCCAAATGGTTATTGGACCTAGAATCTTGATTATGAGGGTATTCCTTTCAGATGCATGAAATGCCATAAGACTAGACATCTTGTTGCATGGTGTTCCTCTGATAAGGTTAGATTGAAGAAATCACCTTCTTGATGGTTGGGGGTTTCAGATCATCATTATACAGTTTGAAAAGCTTCCAACGAAGGGGATGTGGTAGATTTCTCACATCAGATTGATCATTCTTTGGCAATTGCTAATGTTGTTGTCTTTGATGCTACAAATGATGTCTCTAAGGAAACTTTGGTTCATAATGTTAAGGTTTCCCCTTCTATTGTTTTTTTCTTTGTCTAGAACATTAATCTTGGCACTAGTTCAACTATCTTATCTCCTATTGTTGTGTGTATTGATGCCCATGTTTCTCCTGGAAGAGTTTTGGGGGTTAGTTGTGGTGCTACCCTTTTCCCTTCTGTGGATACTTATGTTGTCTACCCTTTAGTGGGTTCTTCAGGTTTATCTCTAGATTGGCAGAAGGTTGTTGAAAAGGTGGATGATGGATAGACATCAATTAAAGGGAAAAACTCAAATCCTCTAAACCTTCATTTGATATGTCTTTAAGTTCTCATAAGATTGGGTCAAAATGGTCGTGTTGGTCCTTTGTTGTGTTTAGTTGGGTTGGTTTTTAGCCCTCTTAATGGTAACTATGGTGAGATCCTCTAGTTTTTTAGGTGGTGTTCCACAATTGTTTTAAGATCTTTCATTACTATATCTTTCTTTTCTCTTTGTACAAGGTTTTGAGTCCTTTCAAAACCTATTTTTACTTAATCAAAACATATTTTAAACTTTCCATAGATTTGCTAACACATCAAAAGCAATACAAGAAAGAAACAAAAGAATGAGCAAGACAAGCTTGACTCTAGTGGTTACTCAAAACTTTGGTTACTCAAAACTTTGTGCATGAGTTCTAAGTGTTAATAATAATGAAACAATAAGCAAATATTTATAAATTGCGATTGATTCAGTTTTGGAAAAACAATGCAACAAAATTTCACAATACCAAACAAAAATGTAGGGAACATATTTTAAAAGAAATTTCTTAGAAGAGGACGAGAAATTAGCCTATGAATATAGCTATTGATCTATGGCTAAAAGGTTATAAGCTAAAATGAGTGGGAAAAATTCTACTAATGGATCTGTCATGATATTTGAAATTGAATACTTTAACAATTATTGTATTTGATGTTAAGTTTCAACATAAAGTATTTTATTTGAGTGAGAAAAAAATGATAACAATGTACATGATATTGGAATGCAGGTCAACAATCTTGGTACACCATTTGAACATGGTGAAGTTGTTGATTTTGATGTGCATTACAACAATGGAGTATACATTTGGTATTTAATTTTTTTAATAATTATTAATAAAAGTAAAAATTTAAATTTAACTTGGTGTACTAATACAAATTGAATTATTTTGGGTTTTTGGATTAATGTAACATTTGCATTGCAACTACAAAGGACGTACAAGTCATTGTTAATTATGAGAACATTGAGGTTAAGGGTACCAAACAAGATGATGTGGGTGGATTAGGTAATGAGCGTCATGATTATTTTCTTTAAAGTACTCAAATAGTTATAACAATCATAGTAAAATGTGCTCAATTTAACCCTTTTATTTGTTATTGCAGAGGACCCCTTTGCTTCATGAGCAAAAGACTAGGCATGCACAAGTGAGATCGCAAGGAAAGCTAGAAAGAATTGTTGTGGGGGGACATGAGTGTGATGACATCAATGTTCCTCTTCAAGATTTTAGACACCATTCAAATAAAGCCTTAAAGAACAAAATAAATGATTGTTATTTAATGTGCAACTTAATTGATAATGACTAATTTTTATGTCTCAATGAATTTAATTATGAACTAATGAATGTTCATGAATTATATAATGTGTTAATTAATGTTGATGATCGTTGCATGTTAATAAATGTTAATAATTATTTTGTGATAATAAATGTTATCATGTCATAATTAATGAATGCCATGTTTTATTAATGGGTGAAAGAACTAATGAATGATGTTAGATGTTAAAGGGAAATTTAGAGTGATGTTAGGGTGTGCAGGGGGGCAAAATGAGCTTCCACCATCACATGGTTGGCCCTATTTAGTGGAGAAGATCAAATTATTCTCAAAACAAAGTGAAGCTCAATAAGGTTGTTCCTTATCTAGGGTATCGGATGTACCTAAACACTTACCACTAATTATTTCTCGCACACAAAGATTATAGAAGAAACTATGTGCACTCACTTGTGTATGATGTCATTATTGATCAAACACACCTTTAAAAAATCCTCTAGCTTCAATTGACATCATTACAATGGTATTGTTATCATTATTGATTTTACTAAATATGCCAGAATCTTTTGGCTCGTATCATTGATTATAAGAAAGAAAAAAATTGTAATTCCAATAGTCTTGGATTTTTTTGGCACTTTATAATGATTATCTCTATATTAACATGGCAAAGATTACCAATGAAGGTTGGAGAACAATGAGGGGGCATAAGTAGAACACAAATAGAGCCTCATCATGGCTTACAATCAAAATTGGTTAGTTATCAAGTGAAAGCATAAGTTAATTTTTTCTTTTGAAAATGTTGCTCCAAGTTGAAAACAATAGATGTTTCCCCTCCCAATCTCATTTTTGACCAATCATTTGGTTATTGCAGATATACAAAAATACATTCAAGCTCTTTTGCCACTCCTCTTTCTACACATTTTATGCTTCACTATTGGGCTTTATATATTTCAGGTATATACAAAAGTTTGTTTAAAAAATTAGTAATATTTATTGTTGTATATACATAGATTTTTCATGTATATTTAATAATAAAACTTATGTGGAGTAGTGGTAGTAGTAGTAATAGTATTAACTATACCACACTATACTATACAAAGGTAGACTATACTATGATCATAAATAATAACTAGGCCTAGGCCTATTCATACCCAGCATATGATTATGTAGTAGGCAATCCAAATAATCCTTTATTGATCTTAGCTACAACCCCATAAACTCCTTTTTGTTCTCTTATGACCTAATTTTGCATTCACTTATTATATACCATTATTAATAATACAGAATAATAAAAATATTCTTTGATTTACTATAAGTTGATACATATAAGTATGAACTCATGTGTGGCATATGAAAAACACAAAGGAATTATTTATGATCATAGTATAGTCTATCTTTGCATAGTATAGTATGATATAGTTAGTACTATTACTATTTGATGTAGCCCAAACCCTTCAAAACAATAGCTCAAAAAATTACACAAAACAAAAGTTTTATAATATTGGATTCTTTATTAAACTTTTCCAACTCTACTCTACCTCTACAATGAAAGAAAACAAGTACTTATTACAGTTTCAAAAATTAACATATTTGGCAAATTTTTGGGCAAAAATAGATTTTTCCATTTTTGGTAATTTTCAAAACCTATCTTAGGAATCCTAATTTTTCTCAAGAAAAACACCAAAATAAGGAAGAATTTCCAAATAATCTACAAAATCAAAAATATGATTTTGGATTTATTACAAAAACAACTTTCTTAAAAACTAGAAAAAAAACAAAACAAAACAAAAGAATCCAATTTCAGAGGCCAAGATGATATTTCAGGCTCCCAAAAAAAAATGTCAAAATGGCAACCAATTGAGCCTAGCTCGATCGACAATCCAACTGGAAACAACTACAATAATTTTCCTTCAATGTATTCTTGAGTTTACCTTATGTTTGATCCAACTACCTTTAAATTTTCTCAAAAAAATCTTATCTATGCATCTTAATAATCTAAGTTATAAGAGAAGGTATAAGAAAACTTAAACCATAAAAAAATTACAGAATAAAATATAGGAGGCAATGATCACCCTTGGTGCTGAAACATATTTGAATTCTTGACCTTTTTCCTAGACTCTTTTTAGAGATGTTTTGCTAACTAGTTCAAAGATATGGAATAACATCTCAAAGGTAAGGAAATAGTTGAATGGGGGCATATGATGGACCTTGGGAGATGGTAACTAGATTAGATTCTGGAAGGATAGATGGATGGGGGAAGGTCCTTTAGAAGAAACAAATTTTTCTATTTTAAGGGGGAAGATTGAGATAGGAGAAATGGTGAAACACTACATCCAAAACAATCAATGGAAGGTTTTCAACATAGATAAATTAGATGGGATGAACAAAGCCTTAGCTAAACAACTTAACATCTAGCTAAAGGGGAACTGTATCCCTTGAAGGAGGACAGAACAATATGGAGCAAAAACTCAATTGGGGAATTTAGTGTGAAATCTTCTTATACTTCCCCAATTGGCGATATGGGAGATCGGAAGTGGCAAAATGCCTAGCACCCTAACTCTCTAGTAGAAATCAATTTCTTCTGGTGTTTACTCATCCACAATAGTGTTCTCAAAATTGATAACCTCAAGAGGCGCGGCTTTCAGATGTGTAATAGATGTGTCCTATGTTATCAGGAGAAAGAGTCCATCATGCACCTCTTCATTCACTACCCTTACTCTGTTGAAATTTGGCAAAATAGTTTTGGGGAGATTGGATTATCATGGATTTTCCACCATTCAATCTCCTAATTTATTTGTGCGATGTCATTTGTGTCACACACTATGGCAATCCTCCATAGGATTTGCGATGGCGACGGACATACCTATTGTCGAAAACTAGCGACAAAATAGATTCGAGGCCTTACTCCATCAAATATACGGTGCTCTAGCATCACAATATCAATGCATCAAAAATAACCTCAAATGTAGTAGACTAGGAACCCTATAATTTTGTACAGTCAATGTACCTAGAGTACTTTTGACTTTGATTGTCTCTCAACTTCTTATTGTACTTGCCATAGGCAATATATTATTGCATTCAGTTGCTCCAATTTTTCAATTAATTTGTACCAATCATGAATGACAATTTTTATGTAACTGACATGTTTCTAAAGTTTTTTAATTTATTGATGAATTTTATATATTCTAAAAATTAATTTTCACCATTGTGATTGGTTGTTTTCATTTTTTCTTATAAGACCCCTTTTTTTGAAGATAGCTCCACTACTCATTTTCATCGGCATGATTTTAGGAATAAATTAATAAACTATATTATGTTGACAAAAATATTAAGTATTTAATTTTTTTTTTAAATTATTCATTTAGTTCTTACAAATGCAATCATAACCTTTTAAATTTTATATATTTGCCTAAAATATTTTTGCTATCTAAATATTATTTTGAAATCTTATAGAAATAATTTTTTAAATAAATCTTTAGATATGAAAATCTATTTTTTAAGTAAAAGTGAAATTAATCATATATTTCATCTAAAAGTAAGATTTTGGATCTAGTTCTTTCTTAAGTTGTTTGATTGGAAAATATATGTAAAGTTAATTTACTTATAAATTTACAATTCTATATTGAAATAGGTTTTTTAGACTTTTCAAGTTCTAAAATAAAATAGAATAATATATATTGAAGAAACCATGCTAAGAGTTTGTTGGGAAATGAACTACCACTTCATTAATTCCATTGACTTCCAAGATAATTTTGAACTTATTACTATACTATTGTTTGATTTTAACTTCCACAAATGAAAGTGAGGATATTGATAAGATTATTAATAAAATTGTTATTTATTTAACTATTTTTTAATATTGAAATTAGATTAGTTGATTTGAAATACTTGTTTCAATAATAATTCCATCATACATCTATCTTTCTATAATACATTTACTCTATTGATTAATTATTATAATATTTAATTACTATTTCTATTATATTACAATATGGGTGATTAGTCAGCCAATTAAACAATCTTTAAATTATTTTAAATCTTTTGTAATTTATCTTCTAGACTTGGGGAAGAAATACTTAAATCTATTGTTTCAATATTAAAGTAGTCTCATATAAAACTATGCAACTTCTATTATTTATGCATATGCATATTTAGATTGTAATTTATAAAAGCATTTTCGAAAATTTAGTTTTTGATTATATCTTGAATTTCTTATATGTTTTATATAAATTTCATATTTGGTCCTTATTGAATATAAGTATATCTATAATTTCTTAGACATTCCTTTATCTCAACATATATCATTTTAAACCATTTTAGTCTTCCCAACTTTTATGTATAAGTACATGATTAAGACTTGTTTATCAATATTTTAAACATTTTCCAAGCAAATACTTTTTTACTATAAAGATGCATAATCTGAAACTTTTAAAAAACTGATACATAGATGCATTCTGATAATCAAAATAGAGCTGCAATATACATTGAATATTGTTGAATATTGTTTGTAGATATATTCAAACTTAACACCTTAAAAAATCATGTGATATCATATTAGATAACACCTCAAAGAAACCTTAATGACATTTATACAGTTCAATATAGGTAATAATATTGAAACCAAATCTCTTACAATCTATACTAAATAACAATTTTATATAACTATAAGCGAAATCCTAAAATAAAATTGTGTTGGAATCCAAGCATTTTGAGTGATTGTTGGAGTTAATTTTCTACTATACCCAAATTAGGGTTAAGTATTTTAGGACCCAGTCGTACTGCATGTATATAATTTATTGGGTGGTGTGCTAAAAGCCCTCGAATCAAAATCCCGGACTCAAAACTCCAAGCGTTCTGCAGAAAATAGAAACTTTGGTTTCTTTGAATTACTTTCCTTTTATGTAATGTAGAACTAAACACTGTAACAGATTCCATAGAGTAATTATTTTTATGGGTATAAAGAAGAGAGGTGAGAAATTTTTGTTGGGGTCTTTACAAGATTCTGCCACAACATAAAACTATTAATATATCAAATTCAAATGATGTAGAACAATAATTAATATCATATACTCTCAACATAAAATAACATGTCAAATCCAAATGATGTAATCCAAACAGTAATTAATATCTTATACTCTTAATATAAAATTATTTTTTAATATCTCTAAGAATAAAGAGACGTGGGGGAAGACAAAAAAAAAAAGACAATCAATGGTATACATGCAGAGTTGAAGGAGAGAGGTTGAATATTAAAATAGAGGATATTGTCTAGCTGGTTCCAAGGGAGGCAATAGCTAAAGTTGATGTGGCTTCCTCAAGGTTAATCAAAAGACATTTCTTCTTGTATAGGTTCAAGGAGTTAAACAAGTATCATTGTTATTGGGTTTTTATTTTTCAGGTTGTATCTTGGGTTGTGTGTGTTGGTGGTGGGTTCGATTATGTGTTTGTGGTGATTTTGGAGTTGAGCTTTGGCTTCTTTTTAGTTTGTTTTTTTTTTTTTTTTTTTTTTTTTTTTTGTCTTTCTAGCTTTTCTAGCTTGCTGGTAGTAGTTGTTAGTTGTTGGAATTCACTTCTTAGACTTTATGTTTTTTTTACTATTAAAGGTTTGGGCCCTATCCGATGTAAGAACATAGAAGATATAGAGAAAATCCTCCTATCGGCATAAGCTCTCTCAAACCTTATCTTATGGTAAGAGTCATACATAAACTCATATGATTTGTGTTTGTTTTTCTTTTATTTTTATTTTCCAAGTCTTTTGACATTTCAATGATCAAACTTTTAAGAACATTTCTTTGAACTTTCAACCTAAGAATAGTTAATAGTTTTGTGCCCTTGTACATCCTCACATTATTCTTAGATGGAATAAAAGAATCATGAGGGTGTTATTTGAGAGGGTGAAAAAAATTAGAAGTAAATAATCAAGCTAACAAGGAAAAAATATTTTAAGATTCTTAGGGTTATATTTTTTAATTCTAATTAATATAATTTTAAGATTATATTGATTTAGGTTTTGTATGGAAATGTAATAGAAATCCTATACTTTTGTATACCAGGTGTACCTAGAGTACATTTGACTTTGGTTAAGAATCTCTCAACTTCTTCTCACAATGGGTGATTAGTTAGCCAATTAAATAGTCTTTAAATTATTTTAAGAAAATTTAATTTTTGGTTATATATTGAATCTCATTTAGTTTTATACCTTATATGTTTTATATAAATTCCATATTTGGTGCCTATTGAATATAGTTATATCTCTAATTTCTTACCCATTCCTTCATCTCAACATGTTAAAATAAACTACATATCATTTTAAGCCATTTAATTTTTCCCAACTTTTATATATAAGCTCATGATTAAGACTTGTTTATCACTATTTTAAACACTTTTCATAGTAAATACTTTAAAAATGCATAATCTCAAATTTATAAAGAAATCACATCCCAATAAAATTTATACAACTCAATAAAGGATAGTAATATTGAAACCAAATCCAATCAATCTTTAAATAACAATTTCATAGTAAAAATTATTTTATACTTTTTTATCTTTGGGCCAGCCCGTATGTCTGCTGTCTTTTAATATTTAGAACTATATACTAACTCCTAAAATGAAATTGTGTTGGGACCCAACCATTTCCGGTGATTGCGGGAGTTAATTTTCTACAATACCCAAATTAGGGTTAAGTATTTTAGGACCCAGTCGTACTGCATGTATATAATTTACTGGGCTGTGTGCTGAAATCCCTGGAATCAAAATTCCCGGACTCAAAACTCCAAGCATTCTGCAGAAAATAGAAACTTTAGTTTCTTTTAATTCCTTTCCCTTGATGTAATGTAGAACTAAACACTGTAACAGTTCCCATAGAGCAATTGATTTTATGGGTATAAAGAAGACAGGTGAGAAATTTCTGTTGGGGATCTCTGCAAGATTCTGCCACAACATAAAACAATATATCAAATCCAAATGATGTAGATCAATATCACTAATGCAAACAATAATTAATATCTTATACTCTCAACATAAAATAACATATCAAACTCAAATGATGTAATCCAACTAGTAATTAATATCTTATACTCTCAACATAAATATATCAAATCTATGTGGAAATATTATAGAACAATATTACTAATCCAAACAATAATTAATACCTTATACTCTCTCAACATAAAGCGATATATCAAATCTATGTCCAAATGATGTAGAAAAGCCTGAACAATATCACTGATCCAAACAATAATTAATAGTAATACCTTCTCAGTGTAGAAACTGTTATAGTAAATACATGCTCCAAAGTCCATGTACTTGAATACATCATCCTCAAATGGAATTCTTGGAATAATGTCATTGGAATACACAATTCTGAAATATCTGGCTGTATCTTCATTCTCATTGAGATTCTTGTTCATGAAATCTGCAAATGTTTTATCACCAACTCTGGGCTGTCCAAATGTGTAAATAGCCAGCAATCTTTCCAAGGACTTTTCTTCATTCAGAAACAACATTGCTGTAAACAATACAGCCAAGGCTCCTCCTAGACTGTGGCCTGTCACAATGAATTTTGCATTTTTGTGGACCTGTAAAAGATCTTTCAGCTTTTCATGGAGCACATTGTAGGCTCCTCTTAGACTGTGATTGTCTCTGTCAGGGTCCAAATTGCATGAGAATTGTTTATCTTTTGAACAATTTGAACGATTTTTCAAACCTAGAGCCTCTAGAAACCCTAAATGGACCTTTCCCATTTGAGGGGATTCATACCATGAAAAATCTACGTCTGTTATGTAGTCATCACTCTCAAATGGCCCCGTTCCTCTGAAGGCTATCACTATTAATTTGGCATCTTTCTCTTTATCACAAAATATAAATGCCTTTGTAGAATTCTTCTTCAAGTAATCTGGTATTTTTATGTTGTTCATATCAACAGATCAGTATTTAGAAAAAAGTAATAATTACATGTCATTGAATTTCTATAATTTATCTATAATCTATATGAAGGTTTGTGATTCTTTTAAAAAGTTTATAAAACTATATGATCCATCATCAAAAGAGTCTACTATGATTCACATAAAATACGAATTTTCTTTTATATTCTTGAATTCTAGTTCATCTTAATGATAGGCCACTGAAAATATTCTAGCATTTTAAAGATAACAATTGTATAGAAATTCTTTTCCATACCATTCCAACAATAGAAGAACTCCACAAAATGCATCTGCCAGATTTGGGATTAAAATTTAATGTCAAAGATAGATTGAATAAATTTCTCACTTTTGTGATTGGAAAGAAAAAGATTTTCAAATAAATAAATCAGCAACGTACCTTCCAGCGTTGGTTGACTGTCTTTTCTATAAGTAAGGGATTTTCATAGGCTATGGTAGAAGCCAGAATTGAAATATCTGCGAAGTATCTATCCCCAGGGTTATCTTGAGGGCCACTGTTATACAGCTCTGAGCGTCCGACCAAAAGACCAACAATACTTAAAAATGTATCCGATTTTCTTTTGGGCATGTTTATGCTTCCTGAATAAACACCTTCTCTCTTAGTTTGTTTATCTTGGTAATAGAATCTATAAAAACTAAGAATGCCTCTGATCTTCTTTTGGGTATTTGTGCTTTCCGTATAAATATTTTTCCTATCAATTTGTTTAGCTTGATCATAAATCATAGAAAAAGTTTATATAATAGAAATCAGAAAATATTCAGAGTGACGTATTTTCTATTCTTACTTATAGATTATGATTCAAAATGTAGAAGTTTACTTAGACTAATTTTAAAATATATCTTAAAATGGTCAAATTTGCTTTCTCTTTTATCTTCATCTTCTAATAGATGAAGAAATGCAATCTCAAACATCTAAGAAAAAAATCTTCATAAACAAATTGAAGCACCATCCAGTATTACAAAATTGGAGCACAATCCAAGAAAACAATTCGGTGGGTACTCTGCAGGCACCTTATTATAGAGAAACAAGAGGACAATGACTAGCTGTGGAAGAAAATTAGACAAAAGTGAGATTCGAGACAAAATCTAATTTAAAATCAAAACAAAACTAAATCTTTGAAAATAATAGAAATGATGGAAAAGGATAATTGAGTCCACTTACGGTTCAATAGCTTGAAAAGGGTTCTTAGCAATCCTCCATTATGATGAAGCAGGTTCAGAAGAAATTCTATGATGTTCCCTATTGCTTTCAATGGTTTTGCACCAAACTTGACAATTTTTATGAACAGAAGAGAGAGCTTCATCCTCCAGTTCCCTTCCAGTTGGAATCCAACTGAATCTGGACGATCAATGACACAAGGTTTGAATACATGAGGGAAGATTACGCCGAGGAACAGCTTCCAGAAAGAGCATTTCTCAGGGCAAACTATCAAATAATCTGCCTCCATGTTCACAAATGTTCTTCACATCCCAAGAAGTAAAAATATGCATTTCACTTATATCCACGAAAAAAATTCATGAAATGTTTATTTGCATGTGGAAACATTTCATTTGCATGTGGAAGAGAAGAATCATTGCAGCTTCTTGTATGTTGAATTAGTCAGAATGACAGGGTTTTCAATATTTTATCTCGTTAATTAAGGCTGTCAATGTTGACCTCGATCACAATTATAGGTAAGAGTAGGTCAAATATGACAAAACAAAATGTCGGTAAGAACGTGCATTAATAATTATTTTATTATTTAAAATGGCTTAATTCAACATAATTTAGGTAAAGTAGAATAAGATTACTATCATCCTATATGTGACTCAATATTTCTTTAATTTAATAATTATTTTATTATTTAAAAAAAGTTTTATTTAACATCATTTAGGTACAAGTAGAATCAGATTACATCATTGTACAAACTTAATTTTGAAGTATTCAAATGAAAGATGTATATGAATATGCTTCTCACAATTTGATTCAAATAAGTTAAATATGTCTCTTATCATTACTAAATTATTTATGATTTTTTAAACAACATTTTCATATAAGTATCTATATTTATCTATATTTGATTGATGATGATAGTTTTTTTTTTTTAATCCAATCATTAATAAAGGTTGGAGAGTGCGAATCAGCTTTTTAGTAGTTGTTTGTTTAGTTTCTTTTTGTTGTGGGTTAGTGACATTTGTTCTAATTATTTTCTTATAATTTGCTAATAGCAACGTTTTGCAAATAGGATTTTGAATTCTTTGAAAACATATTTGATTCTTATTAAAAGACATTTAATTTATATTATTACAAAATTAAATAAGATATAAGCTAGATCTTAGGGAAAGTGGACATACCTTCTATGATAGTGGCTTTTAATAGCTTTTATGATCTTTATTGTCTCTCTATTCATAAGAAGCAAGCTAAAAGAAACTCCCATCTCAATTCTACTTTTCTTTAATCTCACGAGGAAAGAAGCACCATTACATGGTGGCGGTTGTATGATCTATACGATCTTTTGGAGAATAGGTTTTTAATTTCTCCATTGAAGATCCTTCATCAAGTATTTTTTATTCAAAAAGTGTAAATTCCAAGATTTCCTACACCAATGGATTCTTCTCTCTTTATTTTAACTAAGAATCTCTAAATAGTTTTCTTTTTTAATTATAAAATTTATATACACTTGGATTTGTATATCGTATAATGTACTTTATATATTTGCTTACCTTATGAAGATTTTGGATTTGGATCCCTTTTATGTTTGTTTTGTTGTTTCAAGGTGATTAGATGACTTATCTTTAATATCACTCTTCTAATATTTTCTAAAATTCCCTCTTCTTACTTTTATTTAATAAAGTATCATCTCTCTAATGATCGCATTTCTTATCATAAATATTTGTAAAAATATTTATCATGCATTTATATATAGATGTGAAAATGTGATTTGATCTCTTATCTATCTACAATTAAGGTTTGGGGGCATATACTTGTTCATTGTCTTAACTTATTGCAAGGAAAAATAATAATCATTTGAATTTTGATTGAAGTGAAGATAAATATTGGCATCTTCACTTCAAACAACTAAAAATGTGGAAAAACTAAATGATATTTCATCCAAAGACTTGACAACTTTCTTTCTCTTATTATTGGATTCAAAATAAGTGCACTATGAGATCAAAGTTCTTGATTGGAGAGCCTCTAAACAAAAGCTAATTAATTTACTTAAGGTATAATAATTGATTCTTAGGAATTAATTTGTGATGTTATGCATTGCTATGCATAATTTAGAAGTTCTAATTGTAATTTGCATGATTGTGAGATGTATTAAATAATGCATGTTGAATGCATGCAATGTTAAAAATAGAGTTAGCTATTTTTAGGAGATATGATCTCTATATAGTGATCTCAGTATATTGGTTTATTGAGTTCCACAATAGAAAGTGTGGCAATCATTGTGTAAGACCTCATGATAGAGGTAACATGTATTGTAAGAGCATGGAATAAAATAAATTAGTCTTTGTTGTAGCAGAGTTTATGTGTAAATCTCTCTTTTTGTATTTATGTGTTAGCATTATGCTTTGCTCTATTTTTTCCCTTGTTTCAATGTCTACATTTTTCATATAAGTCAAATACACAACTAAAATGAATGTGTACTTTTTTGTAAGGAGATAATAATATGTACATTGAATCTGAATTACTCAACAAAGAAACAAATTGACCAATTATAATTATTATTGAGTGATTTGTGTAGTGGGATCAGGGTCATTACAAATGGAAGTGTTATTTCTATCTAAATTCATCCACTGATGATGATGATTATGATTGAATTGGTCAACATTTGTGTGAATAATGATTAAGCATAAAAAAGGTAAGATAAAAAATTATAGTTGACCATTAACACTCATATTACCTATGCCTTTACAGCTTGTTGATCTTATATCAACATAACACATTCTTATGTCAACATAACACATTGTCAAAGTTCATCATTTGTGAATTTATTGAGAAAGGATGTTTATAGACAATAAAGAGATGGAAATATAGCCATTGACACTGAGATTACCTCTACCTTATGTTTTCACTTAATGTTATGTTTTTAAGTTTCCTTAGCACTTAAATTTATCACTTAAGTGACTATAGAGCACTTTATGTTATATTTTAAGTTGAATTATTTTTTAATTTTTCATTTAAGTGACTTTATTAACTATATAGTTTGATTTATTTTTGAGTTACTTAATTTTTTATTTCAAAACATCTTAGTTAAATATTTATTTTGAATATTATTTGCACATAATACATTAATTATATAGTAAAACTATTATTTTTGAGCCAATTAAGTGACACTTCTTTAGAACTATATTAATCATGTGCTTAATTGACCATTGATCACTTGTGTTGTGCAAAAATAACTTTCAACCCATTTACATGTAATTGCCTTGAGAGTGTGTGATTTGCACCAGATATGCAATTTTTAGATAGATGTCTTGATGGTTGTCATTTATGGAAATATATATTCAGCATTTCATTTATGTATTTAGAGATACAAAATTGTCTAAGTGTTAGACAGTTTGTAGTAGAATAGAGTACAGATGTGAAGTGTTCGGACTACTCATTGAGAGTTAGCTCATGCACAATTGAGGGTAGCTTCATGACAACATCATGATGATGTGTACCAGTGCATATGTGTATGGATAGTACAATATAAGTTATGATTAAAATACTAGTGCAAGTATTTAACAATGTTGAACAGAGCATTGCAGATAATTTGTTTATACGGCCTTAGGGATTATTTTGGTTATGAAATAATTACTAAGTTATGTTGTGCTGACTATCTAGATATTATTCCATAATTTATTTCATATTATGTCAAGAGTGTGAAGACATGAAGGCCAACAATGTAGTGTTTTGTAAATTTGCAAGATATAAGTAAAGATCTTATCTTGCGCAATTATTGGGAAGTTTTGTGGATTAGATGTGACATGAGAACTATTGTGAGAATAGTGGGTTCTTCTTGAATACATTGTAATTTTTCTACCAACTCCTAACAAGGTTGAGGATTCTAACAAGGCCTAGTCCTCTAATAAGGACTTGAGATACTATATGTATTTCATAGACTCCTAACAAGGTCAATATCTTGAATAGCATAGGTTATTGTTTAGTGAATCATCTAGTGGGTATCATCCCCACTAAGGTTTTCCCTTGGCCAAGGTTTCCCTAGTTAACAAGTAGTGGTTTTCTAAGCTCTCTATGTGTATAGTTATATTTATTGTTTAGCATTGTTGGTTTACTTTCATATGCAAGTTATAAAGTAATTAACAATATTCAGTTGTGGGCAAAAGTTTGTAGAAAATTGATTCACCCCTTCCCCCCCCCCCCCCCAATCCTCACTGTCTCAGTATTATCCATTTCTAACAATTTGTATCAGAGCATAGTTACTTTGAAGAGCCTTAATAGCTTAAGTAAGATCCCATTGAATATGGAACAGTTGAAGAAGAATCTCAAAGAAGCTCTTGAGTAAATTGACCTTCTTACTAAAGAAAGAGATAACTTGAAAGATAGATATAAAGATGCAAAATTTTACACTAGAAAATTGAAAGATGAGATTGATGATCTAAATATGGCACAGATCCATTTTCTTAGACTAGTGATAATGATGCTATAGAAAAACTCAAGAAAGAGATTGAGATCTTGATATATGAGTTGAAAATTGTTGAACTAAAGTTCAGTCTTAAGACTAGTAGCAGTAAGAGGGTACCTGATCTAAAATTTGAGAATGAAGAACTTAGATCCTAGTTGAGTCAAGTGATATATAAATTAGATTCTATTAAGATAGAACATGCTGAATTGGAAAAATACAACATTATTGTGAAAAGGGAGTTGACACAAGCAAAACAGTAGTTAGAGAAACTTTATACAAGTTTTGAGAAAATTGATAAACATATATTTCATCAGGGACCTTCTTATGAAAAGACAAGCCTTGGATACCTTATTGGAGAAAAGTCCTCCAAGAAAGATGAGATTAGGAAAGAACCAAATCCTATTGTAGAAATCCCTAAAGAAAATATCAAGTGGTCCGATGAGGTTGAGAAAATTGATTTGTTAGAGAAATTTGATGAACCTAAAATAATAGAGAAAGTTGATGAACCTAAGAAAGATGATTCATCCAAAGAAGTCAAACATGAATTCAAAGGTAGATGTTTTATATGCAATGAAGTTGGACATATGAAGAGAGATTGCACAAGTAAGTCTTTTATAATTGCCATGGTTATGGGAATAAAGCAATAGAATGTAAGAAACCTAAATTTGATAGTAATGATGGGAATAGTAGAATGTTTAGGAATACTAACCCTGTAGGTAATGGAAGGAATAGATCCTAGAGAAGATCTAATGATGGAGAGAGACCTAATGGTGAGAGAGTAGTTTTTTTGTTACAATTGTAACAATCCTAGACACATTGCAAGGAATTGCAGAGCACCAAAAAGCTAGAATGGAACCATTCAGAGGAGAAATGCACCTATTAGTCAGTTATGCAATGAATTTGGACACATAGCAAGATTTTGTAGAATGGACAGAAGGAACTTTAATAGGAATCCTAATCACAGAAGGAACAAAAACAAAAATGATAGAAGGAATGAAAATGGAAGTGATAACAGTCAGAAGGAAGCAGTTAAGGAACATGTTGATGAGTTCAAGGAAGAATTTATGAAAACTTGTAATCTAGAGAGTTATCATACAATCTTGGAAGAGCAGTATTTTGATGAACCTGATGGGAAGTTGAAGTCACGGATTGCTTGTGGCTCAACCTATTTGAATTAAGCTATTTTAGTAGTAGCAGAGCATCAGCTACTTCGAAATAATGTTATAGAATGAGTTAGAGGTTGCACAATTAATAGAAGATAGTAGACATGGATAGGAAGCTATGGTCAAGTGTACAAGTCTAGATGTGATCGCAGTAAGTGGGAATTGTGAAAACAAGGTCACTGGTAAACAGAGATAGTATATTGTATTTATGGTGGATACACACTTAATGCACACTATGATTTTAAATGATTTAAGGGTAGTAAGCAAGACTTATTGTACCATTTTCTCATGTAAAGTGTCTTGAACAAATTAAAGAGCGATTTGGCAATGAATTGAAGTGTGAAGTGAAGTTTGAGAAGCCAAAAGTTGCAGAAGCCCTAAATCACATTTTCAAGGTATTTTTGTGAAGCTTGAATCTAGTTTATTCTAGTATTTATAGTTATAGAGAAATGGCTTGTCAAATTTTGTATGATTTAAGTGATAGACTGAGGTATGAGTTCAAGAAACATCCATTTGTTTCTTTATTAGATGATCTAGTAGGCACATTTTTGCAAGTTCTAGAAAATGTGTTACACATTGAGGATATCAGAAGTTACATTCTCATTAAGATTGAAAGCATTGGTAATGATGAAATTCATCAAGACTTAGGATTCATGTATAATAATGACTTATCCCTTAAGTTTGAGTATGTGTATCTAGAAGGATTGAATCTAGTGAAATATATGTTCTATAATCTAGTGAAGTATATGTTCTATAATCTAGTGAAGTATATGTTCTATATAGAGTTTGACAATCACGATTGGACCCAAATCATATTGAGTAGGGTGCATGATAATATGTTTGGGTTAAGTGACATGTAGATTGTTATAGAAAACGACCTAATTCACAAGGTCATAGTAATGAGAATTGAAGGTTATTATCCTATTAATGAGAATAATGTCAAGAAAATGGTTGAGACAAACCTAAACACAAAGTTTGACAGAAGGAACATGAGAGTTGATCCCATTCAAGATAAAGGAGTGAAATTGTTAACTAAGATATTAGGGTACAAGTTGAACCATGAATCAAGGGTTAACTCAGTACCAATTGGATTTCTTCATGCGGCATATGTGATGGAAATTTAAGGAAGAAAGGTTAATCTATGTGAGATTATCATATTGAAACTATTGGACAACATTGCAAAGATCAAGAAAACTAAGAGCGTAGTTTTTAGATTTGAGTCCCTATTGACTCACTTATCCTTTTATTTTACAAGGAAGCTTCCTGAATTGATAAATTAGGATAGCAGTGAGTGCATAATGAAATTGGTGGCTCAATACTACAAATCCAAGTGGGATAATGACAGAGATGATACATTGATAGAATGATGAAGAGTTTCCAATCTAAGATAAAACAAAGGTATATAATACCTCCCTCTATGGTAGAGAAGTACAAGAATGATTTATGCTTCATGGTGGAGATGACAACACCTGCATGGAAGCAATGATTCCTAGAGTCAAATTCATTGAGCATATGGGTTATGAGATGAGCACGGAGCTCATAGAAGATTATGCACAGATCATACTTGAATCTAAGTAGGATACAGAGTGCCCTAGATGGGGAACCTATGAGGAAAGATCAAGGATAGTTTAATCTGAACTATATAGTATGAAAATAAGAAAAAGTATGAAAAAGAGATAGATTCCATCCTTAAGGAATCTCGCATGACTAGACAAGAGTTCAACGAGATAAAAGGAATTGCTTCAGACATGAAGCCCAGTGGTCAAACTAAAGTGTTTATAGAAACTCCCATTTTTGTGGCAGGAACTTTAGTAGGAATAATAGTGGTACAACCTTGTGCACAAGCTCCTATTACACCTTATGCAATAGTTTTACAAGTGCAACTAGTGAGAGAAAGATATGAACAAACTAGGAGGTAGTCAGAGGTGGAAGCATCTATTGTACAGAGGAAGTTTGAGAGATTGGTAAAGGTTAAGAAAGAAACTGCACCACAAGCTAAGAAAAAGGTCAAGTAGACCACTAGCAGACTAGGAAAGAGGAGGAAAATTATGCAGATAAGAAGTTCAAAAAATTTTGAGGATGAAGCTAGAGATAAACCTATTGAACAAGATGCATAGGAAACAAGAACACCTGTAGGAAAGAAAGCTTGGAAACCCAAGTTAGAGAATCTAAAATTTATGAAGATAATAAATGATGATAATTTTTTATAGTTGAATAAATATTACAAACAACCACCAAGACATCCATCTAACCATATTTCCAACAATCTCCCCCTTTGGCATTGATGGAAAAATTTAGGAAATTGGCTAAGTCCCAAAATGATGTCATACATAATAAAAACAAAATAAAGGTAACTAAAAAAAATTCCTTCAAAACATAATAATTTTATTCATGTTTTGATGGATCATTACATGCTTTATCACTCCTTTACATTGATACATAAGTACACTCCCTCTTACATATACAATATTGCTCCCCCTTTGTATATACTCCTTCTTAGTTCTTACAAACAAATAATTTCTTTACATATTTTCCTTACTATAATTTTCCTTACATATTACTCTTGTCCTTTGATATAAATGACAAAGGTGCCAAAACTTGTATGCAAAATTTTGGGCATTCTACTACTAATTAACTTGTTAATCTAAAAAAACAATCTACATGAACAACCTTTAGTCATTTTATCTCTTTCTTCCAGTTCTCCTTTACTATCTTTGAGATACTAATTAGTACACAAAGTGCATAGGATGTCATTTCAACTGCACTTAGGTAGTATAGGCAAAATTTTCATAGGAAGCCTTAGATGTAAGGCATTCCTCAAGTTGCCTCTACAAAATGTTGACTTTTGATGACAAAATTTATCTAAGACTAGAGAATCTACTTGTTTCTTTCTCTTTATCATATTCCAAGTCTCTGATCATACCATATATCTTCTCTACTTCTTCTCCATAGTCTTCAATACTAGATTCTAGGAGTTGTAACTTGACAATGTGTGTTTCAAGTTCACTCGTCTTACCTTTTATCTAACTCAAAAAGTTTGCAAGGTATATTTATGACTACACACATTGTCTATACAATCTTTTCCCATTGTCAATATACTTTTTGAGTCCTTTTATATTTCCATCAAGTGCCTTCATATCAGCATATTTGTGCATGTTGTGTTAAATAGTGTTGCATCATGAGTAACTTGAACTTGCATTGAAGCTACTTTTGCTAAAGTTGTGAATTCTTTATCAATAGTTTTCACCAACTCCAGGGCCTTCGACTGCAAGTCTGGAATGGCTATACTTGTAGTAATTTTCTTCTACATTATGTCCAAGACTTCAATTAATGTCTTCTCCAAAGACTTAACTAACTTATTATTTTTAAACAACTGACTTAAAGTGCTCATTTGTCCTTTCTAATATTCATCATCTGATAGAATAGATACTGTTGCTAATGTTCTAGCTACTATTACTACTAAAGCTATAGTAGGAATATGTGTAACTATATTTTTCTTCTCTTCCTCTCCTTTCTTCTTTTCCTTATCATCCTTCTTTTCATCCTCTTCAACTTTCTTCCTCTTTTCATCCTCTTCTTTCTTCTTTTGTTCTGCCTCTTCTTTTATCTTCTTCTATCTTCTTCTTTCTTCTTCTTTTCCTCTTCTTCTTTTCTTTTCTTTTCTCATCTTCTTCATGTTTCTTCTTTTCTTCTTCATGTTTCTTATTTTCTTATTCCTCATCATCATCTAAGCTAGAATATGTAGTGATTTTACTCATATTACCAATAATATTTTCTCCATAGCCTGCAAAAGGATTTTCCTTTGCATCCACAATTATGTGCAAACTATTCACTTGCATGAATTCAGTACCCATAACAATGTGAGATGGTGAAAGTTCCTATTGTGTCTCCTCTATTTCTTCCTCTTCCCTAGAAGGTGTATGGACTTGCACATACACTAGACTATCAACTTTGGTCTGTGCAACCACCTTAGGTATCGAGGACATATATTTCATTATTGCCTCCTATGTTTCTTTTCTAACTTTCTCATAATTTCCTCCCATCAGAAGAATTGATCTATTTTTGTTTGTTAGCAAGGGCTAATACCCTTCAAAACTCTATTTGATTCCTCTTTAGATCCAACATCACGTGACAGCTTATTTATTGCCGTAGTATAGGAAAAATTTTCATAGGAAGCCTTAGATGTAAGGCATTCCTCAAGTTGCCTCTACAAAATGTTGACTTTTAATGACAAAATTTCTCTAAGACTAGAGAATATTCTTGTTTCTTTCTCTTTATCATATTCCAATTCTCTGATCATACCATATATCTTCTCTACTTCTTCTCCATAGTCTTCAATACTAGATTCTGGGAGTTGTAACTTGACAATGTGTGTTTCAAGTTCACTCGTCTTACCTTTTATCTAACTCAAAAAGTTTGCAAGGTATATGTATGACTACACACATTGTCTATACAATCTTTTCCTGTTGTCAATATACTTTTTGAGTCCTTTTATATTTCCATCAAGTGCCTTCATATCATTGTGCCACTAGTACATTTGGGCTCATTTTTTGACCTTTATTGGTCAAAATTTTGACCCAATTTTTTACCAAACTTTGACCAAATTCAACCAAGACATTGGTCAAAAATTTCTTGGTCAAAATTTTGACCAACCTACTGGTTGAAATTTTGACCAATACATTGGTCAAAAAATTTTGAAATTGCAAGGACATAGTCTGCCAAGCATTGGTCAAAAGTTTGACCAATTCTTGGTAGAAAACTTTTAGGAATTGGTCAAAATTTTGACCAATGCTTGGTAGCAAACTGCAAGGCATTGGTCAAAATTTTGACCAATTCTTGGTAGAAAAATATTGGGAATTGGTCAAAATTTTGACCAATTCTTGGTGGTAATCTGTTGCAAATTGGTCAAAATTTAGACCAATGCTTGGTAGAAAACTTTTAGGCATTGGTCAAAATTTTGACCAATTCTTGGTCAAATTTTTTTGAGGCTCACAGTTATTGAGGTCCACTTCAGCAATGGCCCTTCCTGTGAAATTGCCATCTAAAACCTTTCTAATGAGATAATGTGTCATGAGCTCTTCATCAGTGAGATGGAATGTGAATCCAGGAAGCAGTTGTGCATCACCCATATCATGAACCATGAAATTGCAATCTAAATGGCCCTTCCTGTGAAATTGCCATTTAAAACCTTTCTAATGAGATAATGTGTCATGAGCTCTTCATCAGTGGGATGGAATGTGAATCCAGGAGGCAGTTGTGCATCACCCATATCATGAACCATGATATGGGTGATGCACAACTACCTCCTGGATTTACGTTCCATCCCATTGATGAAGAGCTCATGACACATTATCTCATTAGAAAGGTTTTAGATGGAAATTTCATAGGAAGGGTCATTGCTGAACTGGACCTCAACAACTATGAGCCTCAAGGAGAGTTCAATTCCCTCCTTTATTATTCACTATGCATATAATCCCATACACCCATTTGATTTTGAATGATGATATGTACAGAATGTTGAGTGTCTGTGGTGAGTGCTCCAAAACCATCCATTTCATGCCTTCATCTGTACACAATGTCTTTCTAGTTTCTTTCTACTCACACAGCCATTTCATTTCATATGATCATGTGAAAATTGTGTCACTCTAATCTCTCAACTATTTCATCTTGATTGATCATCTCATAACTGCTGAATGAGAGCTTTGGGATAAGCTATAAGCATCCATCAAAAGTTTGGGGAAATTTTGATCTAGAATATAGTACTAGAAGTTATATTTCATGCTAGTCAAAAAAATCTTCTTGGCCATGGCCTGGGGCAATATGAACCAGCTAGATGAATGCCACATTCATGTTTGATGGAGAAACCCTTCCTGAGAAAGGGGAGAGATTTTTTGTTGACCACACAGTTGCTATTGACCATCTGCATCATTATTATCAAATTCACTAGTACCATCATTGTGAGCCTCTTCATCACCTACCCAATACCATCTTCTTCAATCATGTCCTCTGGCACATTATCATCTTCTTCCATGGGAGTGTTATCCTCAGCTTGGATATTCACACCTCCATGTTCCTCTAGTAGGAAATCCATATTCAACAATGGACGAAAATTGTGGCCCCCTTCAACATGACCATATTGCCTACAATGACTTTGGGCTGTTGCGATTAGAATTCTTTTATTCTATAAGCCCTTACACTTTTTGCAAGGACAATAACATTTATTAGGTTTTCTTCAGAATTGAGCCCACAATGCAGCCATTGTCTCATTATTTTGTTCTGGGTTCATATTGTCAAGTGCAGTCTTTCTTCACAGGAAAATATACCTGCAAATAAATTGGACATGTTGTAGTTAATGTTTATATCTGCACATATGGAATTGTTGATTAATGTTTTCAAATGTAAATAAAATGATCCTATAATTTCTAGAAGGCCTAGATGTTTGCAAAATGTGGATTTATAGAAAATGTATCTTAGTTATTTACAAAATGCCTCAAAGAGATGTCACAAGCTGAAAGTTACTCAGGTGCTAATGTCAGCATGCCATGGCTAATCCTAATAGCAATGACTAATCTAATTAATGCATCAACTAATGAAGATGACTAAAAGATTGAAACATATTAATGCAATCTTCAATGAAGAACATGTGAGCTCAAAAGATGGGTAAATCTCAAAAACTCGTGAGCCTAAGATCAAAGCACCATCGTTTGATAAATTGTTGCATTGAAATATGATCTAGAAAGGGCCTTTCCACATAGTATGTTGGCACTATTTGGAAATCATCAATCATGTGGTTATTGCAAAGAGGCTAAGGACCAAACATGGAATCATGGAGATAGTGCACGGATGTACAAAGAAAATGCAAGAAACATCAAAGAGATTGTTAACCGTTCAATGGCCTTAGTAAAGAAAAATCTTGGCACTTGAAATGCATAGTGCAATGGGATTAGTAAGATATCAATTTTTTTGATAGAATGCCCAAAACAGAGCTTGGAATGCTGATTGATGGACATACACATGGGAAAGCATGATATGTAATGTTTTATGTCAAAAATGGCTTTGACTCTATTGGCTCAATTCATGAGATACAACTGCAACTTCTCTACACAATCAGTTTGCTATGAAATGTTTTAATCCAGATGGTCAAAACATGTACAAAGAACATGAATTTTTTTACTAAAGGCATTCATGACATTGGTTTCAATGGGTCTCTATGAAAGGCAAAGAAAGGATACCAATTCATTTAACAAAGTGCCAAATATCATACTTCCATCACAATTCAATTATGAAATATAACATGCAACACCATGTCTGATTAGATTCCTTCAAGGAGATATTTGATCAAGGATGAAATGAATGATCACACCTGGTGTGTACCACTTGATGCAAAGCCTTCCAATATCCCCTCAAGGAACCCTATTCAACTCGAGGACTCAACAACATCTTGGAATCCACTCAAGGAATTAGAATTCAACTCAAGGATCAAATAGAAGTCTCTAACTTTAGGAAACCAACAAAACACTCCTCTTGAACAGGTTCACTCCCCTAAATCATTTCAACCAACTTATCAACTCACCTTGCCTTTGTTTCAACTTCCCTCTCCTTGGGAATATTCCTAATTCACTCCTCATGCAACCAACTCTTGATCTTTGTACTCAAGGATTCTCCTTATCCTTACAATGCTTCAATACCCTTCAAATAACATAATTAAGGAATTCCAACTCCTACCAAACATTAGTTTTGTCTCAAACTTCAAAACTGCCTTCAATAAGCCTGTCCTATTAGCCCTATCCTGCAAGTGATTTGCACTTTATTTCCAAACTTCTCAAACAACCTAGTAACCTCTTCATCTTTTCAAATACCCTTTATTGAGTTATTCAAACCCTATGAATATCAGTCCTTCATCCTATGACTAATGAACCTTTCTATGACTATTCCTATTTGCAACTAGGCCTAATTAGCCCTCCAATTACAAAGCAACTACCTTTTACACTTGCTCCCAACATTCCAAACCTTGAAATAGTATTAAGGAATCTATTAAATAGCAGGATCCCTAAATTTTTTTGAACATCCACTCACATCTAAGCATTCTTTCATCAAACCCTCGTTTTAAGGGTTTCTAACCTAGGGATCTCTAGAAAAGACCCTTAACAATTACAGAAAACTATACAGATAGTTTAGACACCTTAAATTATACTCCTCTAAATTTTTCCAACCTTCATTTATCCATTCTAACCCTTAGACCTCTTATATCCACCATGTGGTGCTTCTAAATGCACCTTCACTGTTTTTTTTTTCACCAGTCACAGTTATGCTCCTTTCTTTGTTCACTGTCATAAAATTTCCTACATTCAAATCATGGAATGTACATATTAATTATACTCCTAAGTCCCTCTCCCACAATACATAGAGACATCACAAAAAGTGGGAAGGGATTCTACATATTAAAACAACAAAATAGTCTCAAACTGTCTCGGGACAGTGACAGGCAGAACAAGAATTTAAATCCTTTCGATGAAGTTTTTAGAATATATCTGCTTCTACTATTAAGAAATCCCTTAATAGATCATGGATGAGCTCCCTCAAACCTTAAATATTAATAAACACAAAGCTTTTCATGCAAAGAAACTTGCAAATGGAACAACAAATTTGGAATAGCAATTAACAGTCACAATGTGAAAGTGAAACAGAGATTTCATTGATGTTTGCTCTTAAACTTGTTTTCATTTTGACCACCCTCTCCTATACAATCCAAATAAATTATTTTTAAAGACTCTTCTCCCTCTAACTACTCACAAAATTTACTCTCATCGACAAAACTCCCTCATAACTATCATATGACAGTAAACAAACGGTTTGCATAACATTTGAACAGCAATCATTACATGTTTTTTTGTCCTTTTGCCACTTTGTTGGCTTAATACCTTGGGAACATTTATTATTGTACCTAAATGACTTCATGATTCCTAAGTGACTTAAATACTCCACCTTAATCCTTAACTCCCTCTAGTGTGCCATATTTGGCTTAAGTTTGCCCATTCTTGGCAATACATTACAATTTTGACATTTTCATGCTTTCCTTACATTTGATGGCTTCAATAGCCATAATTCATCATCAATTGACTTGACATGTCTTTGGTAAGCATGGATTTCCCTTGGTACCCTCATGGTCTCCTTCATACCTCCTGGTGTACCTTGTAGTTTCCTGTGTCCATTGGGTGCCCTTGCACCAAACTCCCTGACTTTAAATGTTTCCCAGTCCCTAGGAAATTATGTACCTACAAAATAAACATTAGCAAAAACATTTGCTTGCTCTTAAAAAGCTCTCAACTTCATCCCTACTGCATACTTTTCTTCTTGACACTTCATTCCTTCTAAGTTCCTTGAACTCCATGTTTTTGCACCCTTGCATAATTCTTATGTGTGACCCTTCTTTTCCATCTACATAGTAGCCTCTCTGAACTTAAAAACCCCTTCCTTATTCTTGTACCTCCTCCTCTTTTTAGGTGTAGTACTCATCAACCAAATAAGTAGAATCAAGAAGAAATAACAAGCTCCTTCTAGAACATGACTCTCGCAAATCATTGCCATCTTCCCCACACTAGAAATCTCCAACATACTCTCGTATGCTTGTAACAAAATCAAAATAACAAACCAAAAATAACTCATTCCTTTCACATTTACATATTTCTCCATGCTTGGAATATAATCACCTCATTTAATCTTCCCTTGGCTCTTCATCTCCATTGTCTTCTCATCCTTAGTCTCTTTGCACCTTGAGACCACTGCTACTATCTGCAACACATCTTCATACCCTTGCCATTTGCCTTGGCATTCCAACTCCATGTTGGTGGTTGTTCCATCAAATTCAGTCATCACTGTCTTTGTGAATTTTCTTTTTCCAACTTTCAATGGACACAATATAGCACCAATCAATATCATATCTGCTTCTCCAAGCCTTGTCTCTTTGCAATTTACATTAGCATTTGTATTCTTCATCTTTGTTCCAATCATCTCCTTTCCCTCAAGCCCTTCAAGACTTGATCTTTGTCTGTCTTCATCAGCAACCCTTCTCCTTACCTCTATAGATTTTTGATGAAAGCCCTAGCTAAAGCCATCTGCATTATTATTATTATATTTATTTAAATATTTGATTTTTAATCGAAGGATAAGCATGTAGGCATATTGTTTCCAAGCCATGGGGGGGAGGGGGGAGGGAGCATGATTACTGACTTGATGTAATACTAAATATAGAAATTTTCTGAATTATGAAATATATTTGTTCCTGATTTCTATGCTTTGTCATTTTCTAGTTGTGACCTTCAGCTTTTTGTTGTATGTGCACATTGACAACAAAAACAGAGAAATTCAGTTAATTTGTTTGTCAACTTGTGTGAATTCTAAATTTAGCTCTAATGTTATGTGAAACATTTATATAATGCATATGATGAATTAATAAGTATATAAATACTTGACATTCTAATATTTTAAAATTTTCCTTTTTTTATTGATGTCCCTCATTGTTCTACACAAAAAAGGCCTCCTACCCTCTGTGTTCACCAAGGACACGTTCCCACATTTCCTGCCATTCCAATATTAGAAACACCATGGGATGTGGGGAAAAAACAAAGTTGTGAATAGAGGCTTAGAAGTAGTGGATAGAGGCTTGAAAGCCTGTTGAGGAATATAATCAGAAGATGAACAAAAAATGTGGACAAATCCCAGAATGATGATTAATAATTTTAAAACAATACACCATTAATCAATTTAGATTACTCCATTCAAAGTGATTGTTGGTTACAATTCTCCTTAACTAGAAGATCTGACCATTGAGTTATAGAAATCTCCAACAGCTCAAAATATAATCTAGAAAATTGAAGATATCAATATGTTGAAAGATAACTGAGTTACAGTAGTCATAAATATAATGAAGGAACTAGTGTACTAGTGTCAAAGTAAAATGAGTTTTGAAGTTACAGTCATATGCCTTGCATGAATGCCAAAAACTTATATGTAGATAACATTAAAAATAAAAGTTGAAACCTAAACAAAAATTCCTAGATGATGAAACGTGCAACTTATCAAGTCCCAATCAGACCTTGCTAATGCTCTGATGCCACCTGATGGATTTATGCAAAGTCATGTGTGGTGGCACATGATAAAATAGAGACTAAAAATTATATTCCTACCAGTTTCCTATGAGTGAGCTCAGCTGCTACTTTCACACTACCAAGACAATGAATATTTGAGGCAAATTGTGTAGTAATAACTCTTCCTTTTGTAGAAGCAATCTTTATGAATAATGCTTTGGCAACATCTATTTCACTAGTAGTTCTTCTAGGTGAAAGAATGTGGAGTCGCTCATCATCTGACAACAGAAAATTTTTTAGCAAGGAGCATAATCTAACAACTATCAAGTACATTTGATATTCCAAGCACTCTGATGGACCATAAAGAACTTGACCAATTCCTGAGCATGGAAAATAAAATAACAGTTTTATAATTCACTGACATAGATTAAATAATAATTATCTAAGAAGTATTCAATTATATTAGACACAAAACCTTGATCCTTGGGAAACAACCATCTATTCATTGATTTTCTGCTAAGACACTGAGTCAAAGGTATTCTATTTCCATTTTTCATTTGACACCCTACTAAAAAACAAATAGAAAATATTTTTAAAACTATATCCACAAAAATCGTCATCAAATGGGTATATGAAACTTCAATAGAACAAAATGTTATGTGAAGTATAGTTAAATAATACAACTCTAATTTCTGATTAAGATTTGCAACTATTATACCCCATTACAATTTTATTTTCAAGCTTCTTATGCAAAAGGATTTGCTAGAAAATGGTCAAAGGTCATTCAGTGAACTAGAAATTGAAACCTTCCTGAAATCCAATCAAAAGATTGATGTTAGATATTTTCTAGGGAAACTGAGGGATACAAATCCCTATAATCATCTTGATCCACATATATGACATGGCTTTGAAGTTGTGAATGGTTCAGAAAGATACATATTTAATAAATAAGCTTCTCAAATACAGAGTAAAGAATTGTTTGGTCTGGCATCTCAAAATTCTCCCTTGATCCCCTAAAATCAAGAACATTCTCATCATCCAGGGAACATATATGCTAGCAATCATATCAAGCCCTAAAATATAGAAGACAATAGCATAACATTGCTAAGATACATGTCAGTAAGGATAGATGGGAGAAGGGTGTGTGGAGATAGCAGAACCTTTTATTAGACTGAGATACAACACCCATCCAGAAAAATGCAACACTCTTAGAGTGGTGTAGGATATTTGTGGAGTTTTCTACTTGTATAAGATTCCCAAGCTTCACCATTCATGGATTTTGTTATCTTTTCATTGCTAAAACTCAGTTGTTTCTAAGATTTTAATGCATTCACCTTCAAGTACACAATCAAAGTTCTTCAAAGTTGTATCATAAGTTTAGTTCCTTCTGAGGGATTCCTTCTAAATTCTTATGCACGGAGATGTGTATGTGTGTAAAAAGATAAAGACATTGTTAAGAAGTGGGGGGCATTGAGAAAGACTGGATGGATAAGTAATGCCTTCATTTTCCCAATCCAAGCATTGTTAGAGAAATTGATCTATATGAAAAGTGGAAAATTTGGAGAGGACCCATTTTTGAAACTTCAAGAATTGATTCAGCTCACCATAAAATACCCAATATCTACCATTAAATTTTGGGTTATGAAATTTTGGGTTGCCCAATTCAAGCACGCTTATTGAAAGGCATTATATTATTGACACAAGGCTCTCAAATTGCCAAGTCTGCAAGAATATTTAGGAGTTTGCAACATAAGAATTCATGCTCAAGATGTTAAATTTTGGATTACCCAATTCAAGCATGCCTATTGAAAGGTGTTACATTATTGACATAGGGCTCTCAAATTGCCAAGTCTGCAATATAAGAATTCATGCTCAAGATGTTAATGTTTATACTTCACTTTGATAGCCTCTCTTTAGTTTTTATCAACATAAAAGGTAGCAAGAGTCTAAACCATGAATAGTCCACGACAAATAAGAGTTTTTCCAAGAGATATTGGGAAGTTTTGGATCTCTACAAGTTGTGTTTCACTCTCCCTGTCTCTTGTTGCACAAAAAAACAAACTCTTGGGCTACATCATTGGCCTCTCATAAGGCCCAAGATCAAGCCTCAAAACAACATTTTATCTCATTTGAAATCCATGTGACAATTACAAGATCATATTAAATCCTCTGGCTATCGATAGTTTGGCTTAAAATTCAACATTGCCTAAATATGAAATGTTAGGTACTAGTAAAACTTGAGATTAATTGTTTACATTTAGCCTACAATAATTCTCATTGCAAATGTGGGTTTCATGGAGTAAAACTGATCTTCCTTACCTCCTTAACCATTTGGAAGTATTTGGAAGTAAGAGATATATTGATGAAGAGTTTGTTTGCTTTCATTGTTCTTTGATTAAGACCATTAATGTTTGGTAACTTATGCAGGAGAGAAACAGATTTAGGTCTTATTTTCTCTCTAATCTCTATCTACAGGATGAGGGAAAATTCAATATGATATAGATGGAGGAAAGAAAGATCATGTTGATGAAAGATCAAGTAGTTCTACCCTTAAGGTGAAACGTGGAAATACTGAAAAGAGAATCTTCCAAGGCTCCATCTACACCTACATAATATAATGGGTAGAAAGATACCATAACAACTGAGTTACATATGCACAACTTAACTACCAATCAAGGCATCTTTGATTAATGTCCTTGTTTTTGTATTCATTCTAAGTTACTCTTTGGTCCAAACTGGTTATAGGTGAGTAAATTGCTCCATTTGTAGGGTTATCAAAAAGAGTTATAAAAGTGAATTAAAGATGCATTTAGTGTCTCTATCAGAAGGTGTTGTGATGATTACGCAATAAAGATAACATCGGAGCCTCATAGCTAGTGAGCTGAGTTCCCATGAAGAGACTAAGAACTCACACCCATGTGACTTAAATAATCAACTCCATATTCATGCATTGTGATCCTCGTGATTGACTTAATTACCATTTGCTACCCAATTTTTCTTATAAAATAAAATTAGGGGCAACAGATGTTCATCATCAGTATAAC
The DNA here is from genome assembly GCA_028749045.1 of Cupressus sempervirens. NCBI lineage: Eukaryota > Viridiplantae > Streptophyta > Pinopsida > Cupressales > Cupressaceae > Cupressus > Cupressus sempervirens. Next base: position 8,029,191 of record CM053788.1, read on the forward strand.
TATACATCTAAACTTTTAGGGCTGGAACAAGGGATTGAGTAGTAGAAATGTATGTGACAGGAGATAAGTCAAGATTGTTACTAATACTGAGTTGGCTGCATTTTGAACTCTTACAAATTTTGAAAGGTATTCTCCAAGCTCTTATATTGACAACAATTTGAGTTACAGACATGCGATAGTATCAAGCACACACTACAAATTTTATTTATCTTTTACAAAACTATTGTATTAACTATTACTTATGCACAGAACTTCTACTTTACAAGGTATAGAATTCTGAATCCATTCCCTATATTGATTTCCATTTCTATAAATTGACACAATCAGAACAAAAATGTCCACCTAACAATCTATGCATTGCAATGTCATAAAATATTTTGAATCTTTGAAAAGGCCTGGGTCAACATACCTATTTTAGCAAATAACCCTTCAATGTCTTTAATAGATCTCTCCAAATCAGAGAGAGGTGTGCAGGCCTTCTTGGTCAGAGTGTTTCTACTCACCATACAACATCCCCAATGTAAGTCTCATCTAAGAATGTCTTGTAAATTACATCTACTAAATAACACTACATGCATACAAACCTTCTTTCTTATGGTTTCATATTATGTATTCTCTTTCTTTAATTGCAAATTTTTCCTGTTTGTAATCTTCCTTTAAAGTTGATATTGTTTTCCTGGATTGGTTGAGAATTTTCTGTACACTTTCAGATACAGTTCAAAAAGGGGATCTTCCAAAACTAAGTTACTACACAGTGACACACAATCCTCCCTTAATTTATGACCATTCAATTATTAGAAAACTCAAATAATAAATGTCTTCTAATGACATTAAAAAACACAAACTATATAAAACCACCTTTTTACCATTACAATAACTATCTTGAGCTCCAATAGATCATACACCTCTACCGTAGGTGGAAATTGTCATTAATTGTTACAAATCAATTTTTATGCAAGCAAAAATGAAGATGGAACAGTCATATATCATGTAAAACATCATTTAGAATGATTATGTACTTGCATAGCTAAGTGAAATGTGATTTATAACAGTGAGAAAGAAAAAATCCTCAATGTATCTTTGTCTCGATGATAAAGTAATATTTTTGTAAGTCAGATTACGTAATCAGTGCAACTGAACAATTCATTTTGTTGGAAGATGCCAAAGAACTTAAACAAAAAAGAGAGCATAATAGTTGAATATAACTATCCTACAATGCTGTCATTCTGTCACTATCACTCTTATTCCAATGGTTCATGACTCCTTCAAGAACTATCTTAGGATAAATATGAAGATCTCAATAACCTTGAAGCCCATGAAACTCAAAAACCACCTGAACAGTTTTGATCACATTCACATTATCCATGAGGAATGGAGCACATCACTTCATAGAAACTAAACAATAAATCAATACAAGATTTGAGGATTGTACTTCTACAACTATTAGGAAGTAGTTTATATATGCGAAAGAGAGGGACTTCTAAAAATTGTCATTGATCAGAAATTGGAAAATCGAAACAACTTTCTACACAACTACTCTCCACACATCGCTGTCGGTACCAAAACACAAGATTTGAAGCAAATATTTAGTATTAAATCTTATTCATCTATTCTATAATTCTTAGTCTTTTAAGAAATAGCTCACAGTGGACATATGTCTCAAAGAAAAGTGCAAATGAAATTTAACAAACAAGAGCAGTAACTATAAAGATGATAATGAATTTCCAAAAAAATTGATTTTGAGCACACAACAATCCGAGTTTTATCAAACATCAAGAACTCAAGGAATTCATCTATGGCCAAAACATTAACAATGGAGAAGCTAGCCAAAAACTTTTCGACAATTCACTGTTACAAAAAACAATTTTGTCTTTCAATTCTTTTCCTACCAACCAAAGGATGGGATTGTCATCTCTACTTCAAATTTTCATTATAGCTGAAGAATTAATAAAGAAGAAGTGAACCAAAAACTTTCGAGGCTTCATTGGAACAAAAAACTATTTCAGTATTTCAAGACTTTTACCAAGTAAAGTATGTTCTTACTAACTTCTAGATTTGTGAAGCTTGCTAAAAAAAAGTCTATTATCATCCATTAGTATGAATTCAATATTTGGACATAGATCCAAATGGGTGAGAGAAAATCTGAGCCGCAAAAGGGACATGGCCCTACAGAGAGAATACAGGTGTCTAGTGAACTAAACTTTAAGATATAACTAGTGATATCAGAAATATAAATTTTCCACAAATTTATCCTTGCACTTAAATATATCATAACCCTGAACCTAAACATCATCTATAAAACAACTTTGTGACTAGAAAGAATTAACAGTGGCTCTATTTTTAAAATTGCAATGAGTAGAAGAGAAAGAGAAAATGTAAAGGCATTGAATAGCTTTGGAATCTACCTCCACAACTTTTTGATAGATAAAAAAATTGGAATGATATCTAATGACCAGATTTAAATATGTGAATACAGTCCTCATTCTGCTGCTAAATTGGACAATGGAGGCTCTTGCTTGAAGAGGCATAATGAGTAATATAGTTTTGGCCTATTTTGCACTAAAATTATTCCAAAGTGGGGTATAAGGACAGCACAACCAGTCAAGGAAGTGGCCATGGAACCCTATACAATTATCTTCAAACAGGCCGAGATTGGGATAGAGCAATCTCAGGTAGCAAAAATTATAATGCAGTTGATGTTGCACCCACTTGCTATACCAATTCTTCCAAGTCAAAACTAATGGATAGTGAGGCAACTGTGACAAACAAAAAATTACCCTCCACAGAAAACATTAAATCTCTTGGGCCCCGTGAGTGTAAAGTTCCCATTAGATTAAGCAGTCATGGCCACACGCTTTCTTTTCAGTGACCAACAATAGGATAATACTGGAACTATAGGGTGGTCAATTCTTACCTCCTTCTCCTCTCCTATTGACCTTGCACCAAACTCCCGCCCACTGCAGTCATCATGGACGTGAAAAAATTAACACTGTCGTGACCTTTTATTATCACATATGTTCTAAAGGTCAAAATTTCGACCATATCAGGCCCATTTTTTCAAAAAAAAAATGAAAATAGGCCTTTGGTCAAAAATTTTGGTAAAAAATGGGGGCCTAATGTACTAGTGTCTAATCAAAGGTTAAGTTAGACAATTTATGTCAAACCCTAGAGTGCAGAATATGTATACCATATGCTAAAGTTTAACATAAATGAATAGACAAATCTTACATTGTGGCTATCAATGACCAAGAAATAAATTTGAAATAACAAGGAGCTGCTGGATATGGATTCTTCAAAAATGAGTAAACAAATTTTTCAGCTAGGCATTGGCCTACAATGTGATTTATTAGCACGTCTCACACATGTCTCAGTTTGAACGCGCGAGCTAGTGCATTACGCTATTAAGAATTAGTGAGAATGAAACCTAATAAGTAATAATGTTGTGCATATGAATATGACTTATCAACCAAAAGAAATTTTTTATTAATGATAAGGATAACCACTAAAAGAGACAGCAAAGTCCTCAAGGCAGAAAAAGGACATTAATTCTAAATCAGTTGAACATATCAGAAACATTGGCACAGGCAGGGAGAATGCTGATGAAGGTTGTAGAATTTGGCTTCACACCTACCAATAGAATTTTTTTGAAAACTTCTAAAGGTCTATCAACATATCCATCTTGTGTGTATCCTGAAATGATTGTAGTCCATGACATGACATCTCTATGAGGCATTCTGTTAAACAATTCTCGTTCTTTCTCCATTCTTCCACATTTTATATACATGTCCACCAGACAATTTCCAACTACAACATCCATTAGAAACCCTCCTTCCAGTATGCTTCGATGGAAAACTATACCCTGTTCCAATGCTCCAATTTGGGCACAGGCTGGAATCACACTAAAAAATGTGAACTTGTTTGGTTGGAAACTTGTTTGTTGCATATGATTAAACAATGTGAGTACCTCATGATGACACTCATATCTTCTATACACTATGATAATCGTATTCCATGAGGCACTGTCTTGATGTCTCATTTGGTTAAACACTTTACGGGCATCTACTAAATTTTTGCACTTGGCATACATGTTTATAAGCTTATTGTGAAAATTTGTGCGTGCACCAAAGGAAAATTTCTTGTGAGTGAGGAAATGGGAGGACATTTTTGCCTTGTAAAAAAGGTGTTCTATTGAATGCAGTTCTGCAAGCATTATACATCTGAGGAGCAATCTTCTGGGGGTTCATGTGTTGAAAGAAAAATGTGAAGTGTCTCCTTCAACTAGCCCTCTATAAATGGGTAGTATGGTGCAAGATTGACAAGAGTAGAGGACACAAATGGCATTTTGTGATAGTAAAATGTATACTGTAATTCAATCTAATGACATTACACCAATGACATTACTGATGGAAGGCTTTAGGTTTTCAATAAACCTCATGAAAGAAGAGCATGCCATATTTAGTGTAAGCACCTAAGCATGAGATAACTCAAACCACTAGAAGAAATGAAATAATCAACCAAATGTATGAAAACATAAAAAATGTATGAGGTAAATACTAGTTTAAGTGCAGAAAGTGCTAGATTTAGAGCCAGATGTGAGAGATGGAGTCGAGTGTTCCAGATGAGGAGCCAGTGGCGGGAAAGCAAGTAGCACTTGCATGGGTGGACCCAAGGTTCTGTAGCTCTAGCTACTTCATGCGCTCAACAATGAAATTGAAAACAATTTTTCATTTTAAAGTTAAGTCTGTGTTGGTCGAAATTTTGACCAACACAAGCTTAGATTTTTAAAAACAAGAAATTTTTCCTTCTACAATCCGACCAATCTAAACCTTTTCAATTGATGGTCAAATTTTTTGGTCGAAAAATGACCTCCAATGTACTAGTGTGCATATTTGTGCACATTGTGATAAATAGTGTTGCATCATGAGTAACTTGAACTTGCATTGAAGCTACTTTTGCTAAAGTTGTGAATTCTTTATCAATGGTTTTCACTAACTACAGGGCCCTCGACTGTAAGTCTGGAATGGCTATACTTGTAGTAATTGTCTTCTGCATTATGTCCAAGACTTCAATTAATGTCTTCTCCAAAGACTTAACTAACTTATTGTTTTTAAACAACTTACTTAAAGTGCTCATTTGTCCTTTCTAATCTTCATCATCTGATAGAATATATACTATTGCTGATGTTCTAGCTACTATTACTACTAAAGCTATAGTAGGAATATGTGTAACTATATTTTTCTTCTCTTCCTCTCCTTTCTTCTTTTCCTCAGCATCCTTCTTTTCATCCTCTTCAACTTTCTTCCTCTTTTCATCCTCTTCTTTCTTCTTTTGTTCTACCTCTTCTTTCATCTTCTTCTCTTCTTCTTTCTTCTTCTTTTCCTCTTCTTCTTTTCTTTTCTTTTCTCATCTTCTTCATGTTTCTTCTTTTCTTATTTCTCATCATCATCTAAGCTAGAATATGCAGTGATATTACTGATATTTCCAATAATATTTTCTCCATAGCCTGCAAAAGGATTTTCCTTTGCATCCAAAATTATGTGCATACTATTCGCTTGCATGGATTTAGTACCCATAACAATGTGAGATGGTGAAAGTTCCTATTGTGTCTCCTCTACTTCTTCCTCTTCCCTAGAAGGTGTATGGACTTGCACATACACTAGACTATCAGCTTTGGTCTGTGCACCCACCTTAGGTATCGAGGACATATATTTCACTATTGCCTCCTATGTTTCTTTTCTAACTTTCTCATAATTTCCTCCCATCAGAAGAATTGATCTTCTTTTTTTTGTTAGCAAGGGCTAATACCCTTCAAAACTCTATTTGATTCCTCTTTAGATCTAACATCATGTGACAGCTTATTTATTGTTGTGATCCTCATATTCATATCTTCCTCTAATATTCTCCTTTTCCTATTTATGAGTCTATTATACAAATCCTCTAGTATCTTATTTAGTATATTCTCAAACCTTTTGAACCTCAAAATCATGTTTCTTCTAACAGAATTTGCTAACTAGCTTCTATCCATAGTACTATATGTATTGTATGTGAAGTACAATAGTGAGAAGTATTATATGTATATCTATTTCTATGAAGAACTAAATTGTATAAATTGCATGTTAGGGAAGTAGCATCTTCTTGCATACATTGTAATTGTTCTACCAACTCCTAATAGGGTTGAGGCTTCTAACAAGGACTCAAAACACTATATGTATTTCATAGACTCCTAATAGGGTCAATATTCTTAACAAGATCCTATTGTTTAGTGAATCATCTAGTGGGTATCATCCCCACCAAGTGTTTTTCTTGGCCAGGTTTTCCCTAGTTAACAAATTATGGTGTTATGATTTTTCTATGTGCATGGTTATATTTATTCTTCAACATTTTTGGTTTACTTTCATATGCAAGTTAGAAAGTAATTAACAATATTTAGTTGTGGGCAAAAGTTTGTATAATATTGATACACCCTGCCCCTCCCTTCCCGCCCCCCACTCTCTCAATATTATCTATTTCTAATAGTTTAGATATAATTTTCTTGAGAAAGTGTGATTTGCACTAGAAACAAAATTCGAAAACACTTAAAACAAGTAAAAGCCAAGTTTTTAAAACATGTAATAGACCTTCAAGAGTGTGATTTGCATGAAAATGGTCTTTTTCATGTTATAGTGTTACATGTAAATGCGTTTAGAGTCCACAATTTTTCCTTTCAAAGCCAAAATTGCTCAATGCATATTTTTTTAATATGTAATGGAGGATAGAGAGTGTGATTTGTATTCTTATTCATATTTCATGTTTTTAAAATATGTAATGGATCCAAGAGTGTGATTTGCATTTTTTATTATATGTGTGCATTTTAAAACATGCAGTAGTACATGGAGAATGCAATTTCCTTTCCTTCCTAAGAATGCATCCACTTTAAAACATGTAAATGCTCCAATAGAGTGTGATTCATCTTCTTGACCTCAAAATACATGCATCTTGAATATGCAAAATCTCCAATGAAGTATTTTTTGACATTTTGATGCAAGTAAATGTTATTGGAGACCATGATTTTGCATTCCCAAGCCAAAAATAGCTCAAATACATGTATTTATAGGGCACATTTTTGCTAAAAAATACTCATAAAAATGGGTTTTCATCCACTTTTTTGCATTAGGATCCATGTTTTATAATTTAGGGAAGACATTTTAGAATTCACAAGTCAAAAATGACCAATATGTATGCATTTTTAAGGCATGTTTTTGCTAAAAACACATAGAAAATAGCATTTCCAGCCCATGTATTTGGATCTAGATGACACATATTTTAGTTTTAATGCATACTATTACATTTGAAATATAGTTTTTTGAACCTTTTTATGCAAAAATGACCAATCATGCATTTAGAGGGCACATTTTTACCCAAAAATGTCTCCTAGCCATGACATTCTCAAAAATATTTTACACTTGGAGGTTTTAAGAATCTATTTTTGGCATTTGTATATGAAAATACCTCATGAATGCATTGGTTATTCAAAGCCATAATTTGCAAGCATTCAAAAAATCAAGGAGTTGTTTGGATATTTTAATTTGGATAAAAGTTAATCAATCAAACCTATTAATCTTTCATATTTGGCTCTTTGATATCCAAGTAAGTTGAAGTTTTCAACGATTACTATTTTGTTGCATATTTTGGCTTATCATTGTAGTCTTGTTCAAAGATATGCCATGTATTTTGCAAATTTCCTTTAAATAAGATGAAAGCTTCTATTTTCAAATTTTTGAAATTTTTCCAAATTCCAGTTTCAAAATTGAGAGCAACATGATATTTGTCGTGTTGGAGTCAGTAACCAAAGGTATTTTTTTCTTTATGCATGTTATTTACTTGTTGTTTTGATTTCATTTATTCAAAAAGGTTAAGGATTCTTTCCCAAGAATGCAAGAGCAAATCACACCTTTTCACTTCCTAGTGCATCACATCTTTCCATATTTTACCAACACATGTCAAGGCATATACATCCATTTCCCAATATATGCAATTGCATTCCATCATCCATTTGTATTTACATGTAATTCCATATTTCAAAGCCAATTACATGTAATTATATCCTTCAAACCTAACTGTACATGTTTACATCAAGAAATAATTACATGGAGATCACTTCACATGTAGTTACATCTAGAGAACCCAATTTTGGTAAAAGGTCACTCTTTAAATACCAAAGTCATCATTTTCCATTTGCATGCATCCTCATGTACCTATATTTTCCCACATGCAATACACCTTTTACATATGCTTCCTAGTTCATTTGCAGCCAACATATGTATTTCATAAGTATGTAATCCATACTTTAAACTCTCATTCCTCATGGATTTATCATTATAACTCAAATTCCAAAGTTTTCATGGATCCAATCTCACTAAAAGATGTTTTCATCTTCATGTTGCAGAACACTCTTCAAGATACATCAAAACTTCTTCAAATAACAGAGACATCCAATCAAGAAGACATCCAATGAAGCAATAATTCATTTGGTCTTCACTTTCCCAGTGGTTGTCCTAGAACCTAAGTTTGTGTGGGAACACACCAAGCATTCTACTTCCGAAAAAGAAAAATTTAAAGGTGGTGATAGAAAGTTGTTCTGAGTTGACATCCAAACAACATCAAGAAGGTCTTAAACTATTAGACACTCTAGAATCTATAGATCTACAAAGGAGAATTTACAATAGCTCAAGCAAGAAAAATCTTGGTCACATCAAGTTTTAAAATAAAAATGGGTGATTCATAAATAGGAAATAGGAGGCTATCAAAGTAAATGAAGTGGCACAAAATACAGAAACTCATGATCCTATGATCATCCATGATTGCATCACCAAGTACAAGACTTTTATCAATAGTCTATAGGATTGAATTTAGAATAAACAATTTTAATATATTCTTTAAGTGTTTTCCATCTTTGTAGATGCACAAGATGGATTGCATGTAATCCAATCTCATTTAACTCAAATGAATGTAATGCATTCTCATGTAATTTGATTACATGTCCTCACGACATATTTAGACCAATAATATTTCTCACTTAGTTTTATTGGGTCAAATTTTGTTGACTCGCTCCCAATTTTTCCTCCATTTTCTCACTTCTTTTTGTTGAGATAATGGGTGTTGCAAACATTGCATAATATTATTATATTGTATTATTTTATTTTATTATGTAATGTTGCACCTAGATAGACATGAAATGTGCAAAGACTCTCATGGGATATACTTGATGAGTTGTATTGTAACATTGTGATAATATTTCATGTAATTATTTAATATTGGCAAAAATAATTAAATTTCCAATATTAGATGTGGGGTCAATAGGTTAGGTAGCACATGGTTTATGTAATACCACTTGGTGGTTTTATAGAAATTGCTACTATATATAAGCAGCCACAATGGATAGTTGTTGTAGTGAGAAGAAAAAAGTGCAAAGCAAGAGTTGAGTGAGATAAGGCTTGATAGGTTAGCAAGGGAGCATTTGTGAAGGTTGGAAGCATGGCATGGGATGTATGGATTCATGCTTGTTCACATAGATTGCTCGGTTATGGCTATGGCTTTGGATGCTTCCATGGTTGTATTGCAATTGTATTTTTGCTAACTAATACATGGTGATGGATGTTTTTCTAGGTTAGGTTTTTCCCCTCAATGAGGGTTTACGGTATATCTTGTGTCACATTTTTTGTGTGGATATGTTATCTATTCTCTTTCATGTGGATTTCAATTTTGTATTCATTTCAAATTTATTATGAGTTATGTGGAAATAGTTATATTCTTTATTTTAAGTTTCCTTACAAGTGGTATCAGAGCTATGGTTTTATTATTGTAACCGTAGATTGAATCTATGGGAATGCATGAGAGGATAAAAGAAAGGGCAAGATATATGAGTTGTTTATTGTAGATCTGATGGTTTTGGGTTTGCTATTATGATGGGATGTTGGTAGATTTTGGGCATGTGAAATTGTTGGTCAAAATAGATTTTTGGATCTCTCATTTAAATGAGGATTCTAGGGGGAAGCTTATAGAAATGACCTCCTAGGTTAAAAAAAACCTCATCATTGGATCTGGGTCGATGTTTTTATAAATTTTAATATATAATATGCTCTAGTTTGGCCATGTAAAGAGAAATAAAAGAGTTTTTTAGTTTTAGCTCATGATGGCTATCAAATGTAATCATGTCTGAATTTTCATCACAAAAAAAAAAAAAAAAATCATAGTGAAAATGGTAAAAATATTATCTTAGTAAAATAACCATAACTTTCTCTCAAGATATTAAATTTTAGACTTCTTATAGGCTTTGGAAAACTAATTCAGAGCACTACAACTTGCTATAAGTTTGGTTTTATGATTTTGACATTTGTCAAGTTTTAAGAGCCCAAAATTTAATGTTATTTATTTTGAGCACAAATTAGGTCATAACTTGGGTAAACAAAGTCAGATTTTGGACTTAGAGTAGTCAATAGAAAGATCTTGGAAAGATCTACACATTGGTTCAGATTTGGCATAGGTTAGGATGATTTATTTGGTGATATATTGATCTAAACAATTTATGGTATATATTGACTATGGTAACATTGTTAGTTTATGACATTGTATATTTTGTAGATTTAAGATTTAATATCATTGTATACTTAGTTCATATTTCATATTGGTCTCATGATGATATGGATATTCATATTTGGTTTGGATATGTATGATGACTTATTGGGTCTACAAGTTGTGCAGTGTTGTAAGCAGTCTATACTTATAGGTTGTATTTATGGTTTGGATATGGGTTGTCTTTGCCCATTGATCTTTCATTATTGGTGCACATTTAGATTGGTGGCTTGGATTTAGGTTATCTATGCCCTAAGTCACATGATTTGTTGATTTCTCTTCATGTAGAAGGGATGAGATGTTGTTAATAGGTATAGTCATGACAAAAGATTCTGGTTAACTAACTATTTTATGCTAACAAATTAGACATATTAAGAGTTAGATGCTCGGTTCATGGATGTGATCATGGTGTCATGGATTTTGGCATAACATGATTGGACATATAGGTACATCCTTGATGTTAATTGGTTTGGATTCCTAATTTGGTTATGGTAATATATCTTCTTGTTTGAGGATCATGGTTATTTGGTTTCTTTTGTGGAGCTCATGATATGCACTTTGAGTTCTTTGATAGTTTGATGCCTTGGTTGATTCTCATAATTAGATGATGGTTTTTCATCATGATTTCATAGATAGTTTGGATACATAGTTTAGTGGGAGCTTGTGATAGTGATGGGATGATAGTGTAGGATTAGTTCCTGGTTGGTTTGTATCTTCTTGGTTTGGAGATCTTGGCTTCACCTAGTACTGATACTTTTGGTTGTATAAGTGTAGACCAGGAGGATCTTCATATAGGAGACGGATTTTATGATGCCATTTGTGACTTGGTACCATAGTTGAGTGGGAATTGTTGCCATTGATATATTTATTGAGTGTTTGTAGATGTTGGAGGTTTGTCTTACATCATGTTGTTGTAGAAGTTTCTTTGATATTTGCATGGTACACTTGTTATCTTCATGGTATGTGGAGATGGCTCTTTATGGTATGTGGAGATGATTTTTTTTCTTCATAGTGTGTGGAGATGGTTGCATCTTGAGGACTCATACGGTTCTTGGTAAAGGTGTGGTTTATGCTTTCATTTGATATGTTATCCTTGGAGTTATGATGGTTTCATTATTATGTCATTTTTGGTGTAAACAAGTATTACTATTTACACTTTACTTAAGTTTACTTAGTTTAATGTATATTCATATTAGTTGTCATGTAGACACCTAGAAGTTTGTATATTCATATGAATTGTCATATTGACAACATAGTAGTTTGCACTCTAATTGAGTACATTTTGTCTACTACATCTCTTTATGAGATACACCTTTGCATTCTTATATTCTCATTGTTGCATGTACATTCATGCACAATGAAGAATAATCCACTCTCGGTGGACATGCACTTAGTTATTATGCATATCTCTTGTATAACTCCTAGACATATCAATTCCCTTTATATACAAGGAACTTCTATGATGTATTCATATGATATCCAATTATCTAATCGATCTATTCTCATTTGATCATATCTTGTCTCTCTTGTGCTATTTCTTTAGCTTCTAGATCTTGGCATTTCATTATTACCTTAGACAAATTTTTGCCTGGTATCAAAGTTATACCAAATTATTACATGGTATCAAAGCCATGGGATTTCATTGCATAGTCATTGGAGAGATGTTTTTGTAGGTCAAGATTGCAACTTGTTGGTGCAAATCAAATGTTGGTATCACATTCAGAAGGTCAAAAAATCCCCAAATTGACTCTTGTTTCATCAAAATCAGACATCTAAGGTTAAATCTACAGTCATTTGATTTTTGGAGGTGTGATGGTGACAATTCAGAAAAAATAATTACATAGGTGATTTTCAAACAATGATATCTCCCTCATATGGACTTCTTGTTTCAAGCATTTTTTTTTATTTTAGGGTAGAATTTTGTGATCTACACATTGGTGCAGGTTGTTTGTGATCTTTGTTCCTGAATTTGATTGAAAACTACTAATTCTAATTTTTACAACTTTAGAGGCTTTGTTCAAGCTCATATGGACACATATTTAGGTGCTCTTATTTTTTTAACTGCATAATTTTTGTCTACTTTTCAGATTTGGTATTAGTTTAGAGTAATTTTGAGTGAATATAGTACTTTAAGCATTTGGTCATTTTTGGCCTATTTTGGCACTTGTAATTAATTAGATACTTGAGAGATCTTGTGTCTTATCTTGTTGAGTCATATATAGCTTCATATTTTTAGTTTTAAATATAAAAAATCAAAGTTCCACTTTGGCCCAAAATTGAAAAGTGGTTATTGTACCCCCACTAAATATAAAGTGCTAGATCATCTTTTTTGGGGTGGGGATTCTTTGATTGAGTGAAGGGGGTGTGTCTTGTGTTCTTGTGTCTCTCTTTCTATCTTGTACTCTTTTAATTTTTTACATCATGTATTCACCTAAAACTTCACTTTTAACTTTACACAATTATACTACATGGAAAGATATTGTATGGAGAAGACTAATGGAAAAAGGTTTAAATCTATATGTCTATGGTACAATTGTAAAACCTACTGATGCTAATGCACAAGTTGTTTGAAAAATTAAAGACAACTAGGCTATAGGAATTATTAGGAGTTGTGTTCATATAGATCTCTTCTTTCACATTTCTAACTTTAAGGATGCCAAGGATGCTTCGGACAAACTTGAAGGGTTGTATGGTAAGGTGGATGAGGACAAGGAATTCCAAATTGAGGATGATATACTTCTCTTGGATATTAAGAATTTTGACACAATTCAAGACTATGCCAATAGAGCCAATGAGTTCAAAGCACTAATTAATGATTGTGGTAATCCCATGAATGATAATAAATTGATTTATTACATCTTGAAGAGGCTACCTTCAGAGTATGCATCTTTTGTTTTGAGTTAAAACACTCACAAGTTGACCATGGGAAGTGCCTTCCCTAAGCCATAATTTGATGCATTTGTAGAAATGTTGATGTTAGAACAATCCAAATTGATAGATATGGGAATTATCAAGTCATCAAAGTCTAAAGCATTAGTGGCTAGTAATGAGAACCAAACAAATCAAGGTAGTAAAAGTTTCACCAGCAACAAGAAAAAGTAGTGGAAGCCAAAATCATAATCAAAGACACAACAATCTTCCTCCTCACAACAAGACAATTCTTCTTCCAACAAGAAGAGAAACAACCACAAGAAGGATAAAATATGTTGTGCATATTGCAAGAAACCAAATCATGATAAGCATCATTACAAGACTAAAAGAATAGATGAGTTCGAAAACTTACTTAGGAAGAACAAAATCAATGTGTCAAATGCTTCTAAGGATTCAAATTGATCCACTTCAAAGGGAAAAGGGCAAGCACTTATGGAAAGTTCAAGTTCTTCAAGGGAATGGTCTCTTGACTTGGGTGCCTCACATCATGGGTAAGTGCACCAAGTTGTGCCAAAAAGGTGAGACCTTTTTTATTTTTTCTAATTTTCAATAGCACGTATGTGCTATAGTGCACACGCACTATGGCTTGGGTAACCTGAGCCATAGTGCATATGCGCTATATGTGCTTTATAAAAAATCAAATTGCTATAAATGGGCTACATACCCATAGCCCATTCATTTTTCCTTTATTTTCCTACTTTCCCTCCTCACAATGCGTACATGGATTGAGAAAATAGAAGGTTTTTGCCACCCACCTTGCCAATATGCCTCCTTGCTATCAAAGTTCAAGATCATGAGCATGCCGTATGTTATCTAACTTTCTTTTTGCATTGTTTTATATGTTTTTTTTTCAATTTTTCTCTAAATTTATTTATTTATTTAAATTTCAATTGATTTCTTATCAAGAAATGTGAATGATGAATCAACAAATCCCTAAGAAGATCAAAACCAAAACCCTTGACAAGATCCAAACCAAAACCCTCCACAACAAGAATAACAAATTCTGCAACCTAAACCAATTACAAGACCTCCTCCTAGCACACAAGAAAATATTTTAAATGAAACAAAAAAAGGCAAAACCGAATTAGAAGCACTCATTGGTAGGTTGAAAGCTTGTGGACAAACCAATCCAATGAGAGCTCAATTAGCATCCTTCATCGAGTCCATTAAGACCCACATAGCTTCTATTAGTGGTTAGTTAGATGTTTGGTGGGTTAAGAGGGATGAACAAAAAAGATTTATGCAAATAAATTATCATATCAAGATGTTAAAAAAAAAGATATACCAAAAGGTAGGATTTGTGCATTATTTAGAAAGCCTGGTGAACAAGATACTATTAGAGAGGGTACTAAGCGGTTCCCCATCCATTGGTGCATACACGATGGTATTAGAAATAATTTTTGGGATATATGATGGATGGTTTTTGATGCCCCTCCTTGCAATAATCATGAGGTTCCAATGTATTTCCTAAGGAAATTGTATTGTGAGTTTATCCTTAGGGAGATACCCAATTATTTTGATATATTAGACTCTCAGGGTAGAGGTGGGGGGTCATCATTTGAGAGGTCAAGGGCATGTCGTGAGCCTAATGTAGTTAGGGCACCTGTGGTCAAGCTGCAGAGTGAGCGTGTGACTATTCCTTTAGTTGTGAAGGAACATGTAGAGGTCAGCACTCTAGGGACTATTAGTGCTTTGACATAGACCCTCATTCATTTCACCAGTCCATTAGATAAGGAGGAGCCTTCTGCATGTTGCGGTCACATGTGCACATCATGCGGATCCCTATGCACATTTCGCAGTCATGTTGAAGATGGTGTGGACGATGGGCTAGTGATTGATCAATTCTTGAATGAGACATTTCACATTGACACACAAGTAAATTACAATTATAATAAACTAATTTTCTCACATTTCATATGTATATTGAATGACTAATTAATTAGCATGTATTGACATTTTCAAAATTCAAGGTTAGAGTGTTGGCAGCCCTAGTAGCGATTCCTCGACCCCATTTTTCATCTTGTCAAAGAGTCTAGAGTTATGTATCGATTTAATCATTTAAATGAATACATATATTTATTAAGTAATCATATGAAGGATTGACAAAAAAAAATTATGCATGTGCATCAGTTCTCTATAGGACCATCGACATTCACTAGAAACTCTGAGCCTAGACGTGACACGAGCTTTGTAGAGGTACATTTGTTTCATGTTAATTTAATTGTTTTGATTAAATATTTGTTTCATGTTTCATGTAACATTTAATGTGTATTGTATGACATGCAACTCTTGACATCTGAGACTCCTCCTCATCTTCGACAGTCCATCGATCGTAGAGTGGTTGTAGCTATGGCTAGTTCACAGCCATTGACTGAGGTATGAAAGAATTTTTTTGGTTTTAGTTTTTTTTAAATAATAGTTAGTATCAAAATTTATAATGTTATTTATAAGTGATTATATTGATTCAATTTTTGTAGGGTCTTGTCACACCCGATCCTCCATAAGCCTTCGAGGTGGACTTGTAGAGAAACTACATGATGGTAGTAAGAAAATAATTAATTTTGTGTGTAAATATATTTGATTTCAATGTATAATAATTATTGATTCATATCTAATTTTTTTGTATTAGCTCAAGTTAGAGAAGAGCATCAAAAAGAGGATGAGGGAGCATGTGAGGAAGACCCCATCATCGCCACCATCTCCCACCACACGATGACTGAAGACCTCTACAGATTTTTTTCCTTCCCCTCATAGGAAGGAGAAGATATAGTTGATAGACATACATGTATAGGCATCAATGGACATATATGTTGGATTTTATGTCAGTGGAGGGCATGTGCAGGATCATGGTGTGCCAAAAAGTGGCAATGTGAAAAAAATAGAGTTTGAACACGTCTAAAAGCACTTCAAAATCTGCTCTGACTTTTTTTCAGAACTTGGAAAGTAAGGCCCAAGCCTTATCGGATATCCGATATGAGATCGGATATCGGCGACATAAAAATTGGAGGGAAAAGGGACAAAAATTAGAGGGAAAAACAAATTTGTAAGTGATATAACTAATTTGAGTTATGAAATATGTAAAGATATAATATATAATCTATAAATATATAATATAATAACATAACTATTATATATAAAATAATATATAATCTATATATTATATAATAATATAATATTATATTATATATATATAACGTAATGTAAAGATATAATATATAATCTATTAATATATAATAATATATTATGTTATTATTATTATTATTATCTATAATTATAATATATATTATTATAATATATTATTATTATATTTACTATATTTTTATTAAATATAATAATGTAATATATTATATATATGTTATTAATACATATTATTATTATTATCATATATAAATTATAATCTATAATATATTATTATTATTATCATATGTAAATTATAATATATAATATATTATGTTATTATTATTATAATCTATAAATTATATATATATATATGATTGTTATACTATATTATTTCTAGTGGATTCATTTATATGGGTCAAAAGGGCTCACAGGATGACCTATGACCCCTTTCGACACATTCCATGATGACATATGTCCCTAAGGGATCTTAGGACCCCTAGGGACATATTAGAATAGTTTATATGGGTCGAAGGGGGTCACAGGATGACCTATGAACCCTTTCGACATATTACAAGATGACATTTGTCCCTAGGGGTCCTAGGAGACTTAGGGACATATTAGAATCATTCATATGGGTCGAAGGGGGTCATAGGGTGACCAATGACCACTTTCAACACATTCCACGATGACATATGTCCTTAGGGGTCCTAAGACCCCTAGGGACATATTAGAATCATTCATATGGGTCGAGGGAATCATAGGGTGACATATGACCCCCTTCGACACATTCCACGATGACATATGTCCCTAAGGGTCCTAAGACCCCTAAGGACATATTAAAATCTTTCATATGGTTTGAAGGGGGTCATAGGGTGAACTATGACCCCCTTCGACACATTACATGATGACATATGTCCCTAGGGGTCCTAGGACACCTAGGGACATATTAGAATGCTTCATATGGGTCAAAGGGGGTCATAGGTTGACCTATGACCCTCTTTGACCCATTAAAAGATGACATATGTCTGTAGGGGTCCTAGGACCCCTAGGGACATATTAGAATCATTCTTATGGGTCAAAGGGGCACATAGGGTGACCTATGACCCCCTTGACCCATTAGATGATGAGATATGTCCCTAGGGGTCCTAGGACCCCTAAGGACATATTAGAATCATTCTTATGGGTCAAAGGGGGTCATACATTGATATATGACCCTCTTCGACACATTACATGACGACATATGTCCCTAGGGGTCCTAGGACACCTAGGGACATATTAGAATGCTTCATTTGGGTCAAACGGTGTCATAGGTTAACCTATGACCCCCTTCGACCCATTAAATGATGACATATATAGCTAGGGGTCCTAGGACCCCTAGGGACATATTACAATCATTCTTATGGGTCACAGGGGGTCATAGGTTGACCTCTAACCCCCTCTGACCCATTACATGATGACATATGTCCCTAGGGGTCCTAGGACCCCTAGGGACATATTAGAATGTTTCATATGGGTCAAAGGGGGTCATAGGTTGACCTATGACCCCCTTCGACCCATTAAATGACAACATATATCCCTAGGGGTCCTAGGACCCCTAGGGACATATTAGAATCTTCAACCCATTACATGACCACATATGTCCCCAGGGGTCCTAGGATCCCTATGGACATATTAGAATCATTCATATGGGTTAAAGGGGGTCATAGATTGACCTATGACCCTGTTCGACCCATTACATGATGACATATGTCCCCAGGGGTCCTAGGATCCCTCGAGACATAGTAGAATCGTTCATATGGGTCAAAGGAGGTCATAGGTTTACCAATGACCCCCTTTGACCCATTAAATGAAAACATATGTCCCTACCGATCCTAGGACCACTAGGGACATATTAGAACTGTTCTTATGGATCTACGGGGGTCATAGGTTGACCTATGACCCCCTTCAACCCATTAAATGATGACATTTGTCCCTAGGGGTGCTAGGACCCCTAAGGACATATTACAATCATTCTTATGGGTCAAAGGGGGTCATAGGTTGACCTACAACCCCCTTTGACCCATTACATGACTACATATGTCCCTAGGGGTCCTAAGACCCCTAGGGACATATTAGAATCCTTCTAATCGGTCAAAGGGAGTCATAGGGTGACCTATGACCCCCTTCGACCCATTACCTGATGACATATGTCCATAGGGGTCCTAGGACCCCTACGGACATATTAGAATACTTCATATGGGTCAAAGCAGGTCAT
This sequence comes from Cupressus sempervirens, assembly GCA_028749045.1. Classification (NCBI taxonomy): domain Eukaryota; kingdom Viridiplantae; phylum Streptophyta; class Pinopsida; order Cupressales; family Cupressaceae; genus Cupressus; species Cupressus sempervirens. The sequence continues at coordinate 8,048,107 of CM053788.1, forward strand.
AGGTTGACATATGACCCTCTTCAACCCATCAAATGATGACATATCTCCCTAGGGGTCTTAGGACCCCTAGGGACATATTAGAATCATTTTTATGGCTCAAAGGAGGTCACAGGTTAACCTCTAACCCCTTTCGACATATTACATGACGACGTATGTCCCTAGGGGTCTTAGGACCCCTAGGAACATATTAGATTCGTTCATATGGGTCAAAGGGGGTCATAGGTTGATCTATGACCCCCTTTGAACCATTAAATAATGACATATGTCCCTAGGGGTCCTAGGAGCCCTAGGGACATATTAGAATCATTCTTATGAGTCAAAGGGGGTCATAGGTTGAACTATGACCCCCTTTGACCAATTACATGATGACATATTTTCCTAGGGGTCCTAGGACCCCTAAGAACGTCTTAGAATTGTTCATGACCCATTACATGATGACATAGTCCCTAGGAGTCCTAGGACCCCTAGGGACATATTAGAATCTTTCATATGGGTCTAAGGGGGTCATAGGTTGACCTATGACCCCCTTCGACCCATTAGATGATGACATATGTCCCTAGGGGTCCTAGGACCCGTAGGGACATATTAGAATCGTTCATATGGATCAAAGAGGGTCATAGGTTGACCTATGACCCCCTTCGACCCATTAAATGATGACATATGTTCTTAGGGGTCTTAGGACCCCTAGGGACATATTAGAATTGTTCATATGGGTTAAAGGGAGTCATAGGTTGACCTATGACCACCTTCGACACATTACATGATGACATATGTCCCTAGGGGTCCTAAGACCCTTAGGGACATATTAGAATGCTTCATATGGGTCAAATGGGGTCATATGATGACCTATGACCCCCTTTTACCCATTAAATGACAAGATATGTCCCTAGGGGTCCTAGGACCCCTAGGGACATATTAGAATTGTTCTTATGGGTCAAAGGGGGTCATAGGGTGACCTATGACCACCCTCAAACCATTACATGACGACATATGTCCTTAGGGATCCTAGGACCCCTACGAACATATTAGAATGCTTCATATGGGTCAAAGGGGATCATAGGTTGACCTATGACTCCCTCCGACCCATTAAATGATGACATATGTCCCTAGGGGTCCTAAGACCCCTAGGGACATATTAGAATCGTTCTTATGGGTCAAAGGGGGTCATAGGTTGACCTATGACCCCCTTCGACAAATTACATGATGACATATGTCCCTAGGAGTCCTAGGACCCCCAGGGAGATATTAGAATCATTCTTATGGGTCAAAGGGGGTCATAGGGTGACCTATGACCCCCATCAACCCATTAAATGATGACATCGGTCCCTAGGGGTCCTAGGACACCTAGGGACATATTAGAATGCTTCATATGGGTCAAAGGGTGTCATAGGTTGACCTATGACCCCCTTGACCCATTAAATGACGACATATATCCCTAGGGGTCCTAAGACCCCTAAGGACATATTAGAATCATTCTTATGGGTCAAAGGGAGTCATAGGTTGACCTATGACCACCGACCACCTTCGACACATTACATGATGACATATGTCCCTAGGGGTCCTAAGACCCTTAGGGACATATTAGAATGCTTCATATGGGTCAAACGGGGTCATATGATGACCTATGACCCCCTTTTACCCATTAAATGACAAGATATGTCCCTAGGGGTCTTAGGACCCCTAGGGACATATTAGAATTGTTCTTATGGGTCAAAGGGGGTCATAGGGTGACCTATGACCCCCTTCGAATCATTATATGACGACATATGTCCTTAGGGATCCTAGGACCCCTACGAACATATTAGAATGCTTCATATGGGTCAAAGGGGGTCATAGGTTGACCTATGATCCCCTTTGACCCATTAAATGATGACATATGTACCTAGCGGTCCTAGGACCCCTAGGGACATATTAGAATCATTCTTATGGTTCAAAGGGGGTCATACGCTGTCCTATGACCCCCTTTGACCCTTTAAATGATGACATATGTCCCTAGCAGTCCTAGGACCCCTAGAGACATATTAGAATCATTCTTATGGGTCCAAGGGCGTCATAGGTTGAACTATGACCCCTATGACCCCCTTCGACAGATTACATGATGACATATGTCCCTAGGTGTCCTAGGACCCCTAGGGACATATTAGAATTGTTCATCTGGGTCAAATGGGGTCATAGTTTGACCTATGACCCCCTTCGACCCATTACATGATGACATATGTCCCTAGGGGTCCTACGATCCCTAGGGACATATTAGAATCGTTCATATGGGTCAAAGTGGCTCATAGGTTGATTTATGACCCTCTTCGACCCATAAAAATGATTCTAATATCTACCTAGGGGTCATAGGACCCCTAAGAACATATGTCATCATTTAATAGGTCGAATGGGAGCATAGGTACCCCTATGGGCCCCTTTGACCCATAAGAACGATTCTAATATGTCCCTAGCGTTCTTAAGACCCCTTAGGGACATATGTCATCATGTAATGGATCGAAGGGGGTCAGAGGTCAACCTATGACCCCCTTAGACCCATAAGAACAATTCTTATATGTCCCTAGGGGTCCTAGGAACCCTAGGGACATATGTCGTCATGTAATTGGTCGAAAGGGGCGATAGGTCACCCTATGACCCCCTTTGACCCATATGAACGATTCTAATACGTCCGTAGGGGTCCTAGGACCCCTTGCTATATATGTCACCATTTAAGGGGTCGAAGGAGGTCATAGGTCAACCTATGACACCCTTTGACCCATATGAAGCATTCTAATATGTCCCTAGGTGTCCTAGGACCCTTAAGAACATATGTCATCATGTAATGTGTCGAAGAGGGTCATAAGTCAACCTATGACCCCCTTTGACCAATAAGAACATACGTCATCATCTAATGGGTCGAAGGGGGTCATAGGTCACCCTATGAGCCCCTTTGACCCATAAGAACGATTCTAATATGTCCCTAGGGGTCCTAGGACCCCTAGGGACATATGTGGTCATGTAATTGGTTGAAGGGGGTCATAGGTCAACCTATGACCCCCTTTGACCCATAAGAACAATTCTAATATGTCCTTGGGGGTCCTAGGACCCCTAGGAACATATGTTATCATTTAATGGGTCGAAGGGGATCATAGGTCAACCTATGACCGCCTTTGACCCATAAGAATAATTGCTATATGTCCCTAGGTGTCTTGGGACTCCTTGTTAGGATAAACCACAGACAGAAATAAAAAAACTACATGCAAATATAACCAATAATAGAAAATAATAGAACACACAGAAAAGAACACAAGGCACCAAGATTTAACGTGGTTCACCCAATCCCTGGACTACATCCACCAAACAGCAAGTCCGCTCTTATTACAATCCAGTGATTACAATCTGATTACAATCTGTAATCCCTTACAGCTCAATACCGCCGCAAGAACCAATTTCGTATCACCACACATAAAAAAACCCAACCCTAAGCCTTTTTTATACAAGTATTAAATCGCTTTAGGGTTATAACATGTCAGCTATATGTCGGCCATAATATGTCGGCTACCATGTCGGCTACTTCCAAAAAAAAAACCACTATTTATGAAGTATGTACAGTACTTTCCTGATCAGTCACCACAATCTAACAATCTCCCACTTGGGGACTGATCAGGCTCCAACGAACCCCACTATTTATGAAGTATGTACAGTACTTTCCTGATCAGTCACCACAATCTAACAATCTCCCATTTGGAGACTGATCTTGTAGCAATACAACTACCGCATGGGGCTCCCACTGGATCAAACCACCCTGGACTCTGCTGTTCTTTTATTCACATTTAGTCTAAAAGACCAACTGAAGCTGAAGAGGAGTTTAGCTTCTCCCTTGTTACAACTTTTGTCAACATATCTATTGGATTTTCATTGGTATGTATCTTCTCCAGCTTTAACTGTCCATCCTCCATAATTGACCGAATGAAATGGTACCGCAACTGTATGTGTTTGGTCTTAGAATGCAAAGCTGAATTCTTAGCAAGATGAATGACACTCTGACTATCCGTGAACAAATAATTATCTTTCTGAGGATGTCCCAATTCTTCCAAGAAGAATTGAAGTCATATCATCTCTTTGGCTGCCTCTGTAGCAGCAACATACTCTACCTCTATAGTGGAGAGAGCATTAATCTTCTGTAGCCTAGAAACCCAGCTCACGGCTGCCCCACCAATAGTAAAGACATAACCTGTAGTACTCCGCCTGGTATCAATATCCCCAGCCAAATCTGAGTCAACATAGCCCTGTAAATCAGTAGTAGAGCCCCCAAAGTGTAAACACTTATTGGATGTGCCTCTCAAATATCTGAGAATCCACTTGAAAGCATTCCAATGCTCAAATCCTAGATGACTCATATACCTGCTAACGACTCCCACTGCATGTGCAATATCTGTCCTAGTGCATACCATAGCATACATCAAACTTTCTATAGCTGAAGCATAGGGTACCTTGGACATCTTATCCTCCTCTTCCTGTGTCTTGGGACACATCTCCTTAGTCAATTTCAAATAACTAGGTAAAGGTGTGCTGACAGCTTTAGGTGTGCTGACAGCTTTAGCATTCTCCATAGAGAAATGTTGCAACACCTTCTCAACATAATTAGCTTGAGATAGCGTCAATGTTCTATTCTTCCTATCTCTGCAAATCTTCATACCAAGGATTTGTTTTGTTGCCCCCAAATCCTTCATAGCAAATGCATGTGCTAATTGGCATTTCAGCCCCTTAATATGATCCATGTTAGACCCAGCTATAAGCATATCATCAACATATAAACATAAAATAATGTAGCTATCATAATCCAACCTCTTAAAATAAACACAGTAATCTAAATGACACCTATTATATCCATGCTCATGCATAAAACTGTCAAATTTCAAATACCATTGCCGAGGTGCTTGCTTCAAGCCATATAAACTTTTTTTCAATTTGCACGCTAAGTTTTCCTTACCTTTGACGTCAAAACCCTGTGGCTGAGCCATATATATTTCTTCATCCAAATCACCATGAAGAAAATCTGTTTTAACATCCATCTTCTCTAAATGCAAATCTTCAGTAGCCACAAGACTTAAAACAGTACGAATAGAAGTCATTTTAACAACAGGAGAAAATATCTCATCAAAATCAATTCCCTTTTTCTATGCAAATCCTTTTACAACTAACCTGGCCTTAAATCTTTTCTTACCTCCTTCCTCTTCTTTCAACCTGTAAACCCATTTATTCTGTAAAGCCTTTTTACCTGCAGGCAACTTGCACAAATCCCATGTCTTATTTTTCAGCAAAGAGTCCATTTCATCTTTCATTGCAGACTCCCACTGAATCTTAGTATCCACCTGCATAGCTTCATCATAACTTTCAGGTTCACCAGCATCAGTAAGTAAAATAGAATACAAAGAGGGAGAAAACCTTTGTGGAGGTCTAATTGGCCTTGTTGACCGTCTAACATTCACTGGTGTGTGTGTTATTTGTTGTTGCAGTTGTTGCACATCATGAGGAATGGCTGGAACATCAGCTTTTGAAGTATCATCCAGCACTACATAATCATCTTCTTTCTTCTCATGTTGCTGCAACAGATCTTTGTACAACACTTTTTCATTGAATATGACATCCCAGCTTCTTATAATTTTATGATTTTCAAAATCCCAAAGCCTATAGCCAAATTCATTAATGCCATATCCAACAAAGACACATTTCTTTGATTTAGCTTCTAGCTTGGTTCTATTTTCAGAGTCTATATTAGCAAAAGCTTCACAACCGAAGGTCTTGAGAAAAGAATAACTCACCTTCTTACCAGTCCATGCTTCCTCTGGAATACTACAGCCCAAAGGAGTAGAGGGACCTCTATTAATCAAATATACTGCAGTATTGACAGCCTCCGCCCACATGTGTAAGGGCAACCCAACATGCAGCCTCATGCTCCTTGCGTGCTCCATTATAGTCCTGTTCATGCGTTCAACCACTCCATTTTTCTGTGGAGTCCTTGGAATAGTTTTTTGTCTACGAATACCATTAGTGGAGCAATAATCTTCAAATTCATAACTGCAATACTCACCACCATTATCAGATCTGAGACATTTTAATTTCTTACCAGTCTTATTTTCAACCAAGCATTTCCATTTCTTAAAAGTTTGAAATACATCAAATTTATGTCTAAGGAAATAAACCCATACTTTTTTAGTTGCATCATCAATAAATGTAACATAATAATGAGAGCCACCAAGGGAAGATACCTGAGCCGGTCCCCATACATCTGTATGCACAAGCTCTAATTTCTCCTTTTTGTTTTCCTTCCCAGTCTTTACAAAACTCACTCTCTTTTGTTTTCCATACACACAACTTTCACAAAAATCCATATTCACACATTTTAGACCTGGTAAAAATTTCCTTGAATGAAGTACTTTCATACCTTTCTCACTCATGTGCCCAAGGCTATTGTGCCACAGCGCTGTATCAGAATCTACAACAGCTATTTGTTCTCCCTGCTCAACTGCAGTAATTGTTCCTGAATATTCATTTTTCTCTGAAACAATCAAAGTAGAAGGAACAATATGACCTGTACAAAGATATAAAGTGCCTACTTTCACACCTTTTGCTACTACAAGGGAACCTTTTGAAACCTTCCAATTTTTATCATTAAAAGTAACTACACAACCCTCATCACCGAGTTGCCCTGCTGAAATTAAATTCCTACTCAGCTTTGGAACATGTCTTACCTCATGTAGTAGCCAATGATTCCCATTCTGCAACTTAATCTTAATTTTTCCCTTTCCAACAATCTGACAGGGTTCATTATCCCCCAAATAAACAAGCCCAAAATCCCCTTGGACATAATCAATGAAATAACCTCTATGAGGTGTAGCATGAAAAGAAGCACCAGAATCTAAAACCCATGAATCATCAACACTCTCTAAAGACAGAAGCAAAGCATCCTCTTCGGATTTGTTACTTACCACATTTGCCTCTTTGTCTCCATCTGATTTATCTCCTTCATTTTTATTTCGAGTCCAGCAATCTTTCTTTTTGTGCCCTGGTTTCCCACAGTACCAGCAATCATTTGGTCCTCTCGATTGAGACCTCCTCCCCTTTGACTTTCCTCTTGATTTCCCACGATTTCCAGAGTTACTTCCTCTTTCAGTCGTTCTGCCCCTGCTTTGTGCATTTAAAGCACTTCCTAATGTAGATCCACCTGAGGATTTTCTACGAGTTTCCTCACTTAAAATAACACCGATCACATCATCATATTTTAGGGTACTAGATTCAGGAACAGAATTACTCACCGCCATTACCAAGCCATTCCAGCTTTCAGGCAAAGAACACAAAATCAAGAGAGCCCTAATTTCTTCATCAAAATTGATACCCACAGAAGATAATTGACTAGTAATAGTATTAAACTCATTTAAATGATCTGCAATACATCCACCTTCTACCATTTTCATATTAAATAAACGCTTCATGAGAAATACCTTATTTGAAGCGGAGGGCTTTTCATACAGTGTTGCTAGGGTTTTCATCAAATCTTCTGTCGTCTTTGCTTTTGTAATATTAAATGCCACCGATGGTGCCAAGCATAACCGAATGCTTCCGAGTGCCTTTCTGTCCAAAAGATCACATTCAGCCTCTGACATAGTTCCCTGATTCTTGGCTTTTCCTTCCAACGGCTTCCATAAATCCTTCTGATATAAATAGTCTTCCATTTGCATCTTCCATAACTAGAAGTTCTGCCCATTAAACTTGTCAACCCTCAACTTACCCTCATCTTCCATTGCTCCCACTCAACTATGAGACTCCCACTTAACTGTGAGACTTTCCTATAGAGGATAACTGAAAGACAACCTTGCTCTGATACCAATTGTTAGGATAAACCACGGACAGAAATAAAAAAATTACATGCAAAAATAACCAATAACAGAAAATAATAGAACACACAGAAAAGAACACAAGGCACCAAGATTTAACGTGGTTCACCCAATCCCTGGGCTACGTCCACCAAACAGCAAGTCCGCTCTTATTACAATCCAGCGATTACAACCTGATTACAATCTGTAATCCCTTACAGCTCAATACCACCGCAAGAACCAATTTCGTATCACCACACATAAAAAATACCCAACCCTAAGCCCTTTTTATACAAGTATTAAACCGCTTTAGGGTTATAACATGTCGGCCATATGTCAGCCATAATATGTTGGCTACCATGTTAGTTACTTCCCAAAAAAAATCACTATTTATGAAGTATGTACAGTACTTTCCTAATCAGTCACCACAATCTAACAATCTCCCACTTGGGGACTGATCAGGCTCCAACGAACCCCACTATTTATGAAGTATGTACAGTACTTTCCTGATCAGTCACCACAATCTAACACTCCTATGTACATATGTCATCATTTAATGGGTTGAAGGGCGTCATAAGTAAACCTATGACACCCTTTGGTCCATATGATGCATTCTTACATGTTCTTAGGGGTCCTAGGACCCCTAGGGACATATGTCATCATGTAATGTGTCGAAGTGGGTCAATTGTAAACCTATGACCCCCTTTGACTCATAAGAACATTTCTAATATGTCCCTAGGGTTTTGAGGACCCCTAGGGACATATGTCATCATGTAATGTGTCGAAGCGGGTCATAGGTCAACCTATGACCACCTTTGACCTGTAAGAATGATTCTAATATGTCCCTAGGGGTCCTAGGACCTCTAGGGACATATGTCATCATGTAATGGGTCGAAGGGGGTCATAGGTCAACCTATGATGCCCTTTGACCCATATGAATGATTCTAATATGTCCCTAGGGGTCCTAGGACCCCTAGGGACATATGTCATCATTTAATGGTTCTAAGGGGGTCATATGTCAACCTATGACTCCCTTTGACTCATAAGAATGATTCTAATATGTCTCTAAGGGTCCTAGGACCCCTTTGGACATCTGTCATCACGTAATGCGTTGAAGGGGGTCATAGGTCAACCTATCACCCCCTTTGACCCATAAGAAGCATTCTAATATGTCCCTAAGGGGTCGTATGACTCCTAGGGACATATGTCATCATGTAATGGGTCAAAGGGGGTCATAGGTTAGACCTCTAAGAATGATTCTAATATGTCCCTAGGGTTCCGAGGACCCTTAGGGACATATGTCATCATGTAATGGGTCAAAGCTGGTCATAGGTCAACCTATGACCACCTTTGACCCATAAGAATGATTTTAATATTTCTTTAAGGGTCTTAGGACCCCTAGGGACATATGTCATCACGTAATGACCTATGACCCCCTTTGTCCCATAAGAACGATTCTCATATGTCCCTAGGGGTCATAGGACCCCTAGAGACAAATGTTGTCATTTAATGGGTCGAAGGGGATCATAGGTCAACCTATGACCCCCTTCGACCCATATGAATGATTCTAATATGTCCCTGGGGGCCCTAGGACCCATAGGGACATATGTCGACATGTAATGTGTCGAAGGGGGTTGTAGATCAACTTATGACACCCTTTGACCCATAAGAACGATTCTCATATGTCCCTAGGGGTCTTAGGGACATATGTCATCATGTAATGGTTCAAAGGAGGTCATAGGTCAACCTATGACCCCCTTTGACCCATATGAACAATTCTAATATGTTCCTAGGGGTCCTAGGACCCCTAGGGACATATGTCATCATTTAATGGGTCGAAGGGGGTCATAGGTCAAGCTATGACCTCCTTTGACCCAAATAAACAATTATAATATGTCCCTAGGGGTCCTAGGAGCCCTAGTGATATATGTCATCATTTAAGGGGTCAAATGGGGTCATAAGTCAACCTATGACCCCTTTGTACCCATATGAACAATTCTAATATGTCTCTAGGTGTTTTATGACCCGTAGGGACATATGTCATCATGTAATAGGTCAAAGGGGGTCATAGGTTGACCTATGACCCCATTTGACCCATAAGAATGATTCTAATATGTCCCTAGGGGTCCTAGGACCCTTAGGGACATATGTCATCATGTAATGGGTTGAAGGGTGTCATAGGTCACCCTATGACCCCCTTTGACCCATAAGAACGATTCTAATATGTCCCTAGGGGTCCTAGGACCCCTAGGGACATATGTCATCATGTAAAGGGTCAAAGGGGGTCATAGGTCAACCTATGACTCCCTTTAACCCATAAGAATGATTCTAATATGTCCCTAGGGTTCCTATGACCCCTTTGGACATATGTCATTATGTAATTTGTCGAAGGGGGTCATAGATCAACCTATGACCCCCTTTGACCCATAAGAAGTATTCTAATATGTCCCTAGGGGTCCTAGGACCCCTAGGGACATATGTCATCATGTAATGGGTCAAAGGGGGTCATAAGTCAACCTATGACCCCCTTTGACCCATATGAACAATTGTAATATGTCCCTAGGTTTCCTATGACCCATAGAGTCATATGTCATCATGTAATGGGTCAAAGGGGGTCATAGGTTGACCTATGACCCTGTTTGACCCATAAAAATGATTCTAATATGTTTCTAGAGGTCCTAGCACCCCTAGAGACATATGTCGTCATGTAATGGGTTGAAGGGTGTCATAGGTCACCCTATGACCACCTTTGACCCATAAGAATGATTCTAATATTTCTCTATGGGTCCTAGGACCCCTAGGGACATATGTCATCATGTAATGCATTGAAAAGGGTCATAGGTCAACCTATGATCCCCTTTGACCCATAAGAACGATTCTCATATGTCCCTACGGGTCGTAGGGACATATGTCATCATGTAATGGGTCAAAGGGGGTCATAGGTCAATCTATGACCCCCTTTGACCCAGATGAACAATTCTAATATGTCCCTAGTGGTCCTAGGACCCCTAGGGACATATGTCATCATTTAATGGGTCGAAGGGGATCATTGGTCAACCTATTACCCCCTTCGACCCATATGAACGATTCTAATATGTCCCTAGGGGACCTAGGACCCCTAGGGACATATGTCATCATGTAATGTGTCGAATAGGGTCATAGGTCAACCTATGACCCCCTTTGACCCATAAAAATTATTCTCATATGTCCCTAGGGGTCCTCAGGACATATGTTGTCATGTAATGAGTCAAAGGGGGTCATAGGTCAACCTATGACTTCCTTTGATCCATATGAACAATTATAATATGTCCCTAGGCGTCCTAGGACCCTTAGGGACATATGTCATCATTTAATGGGTCGAAGGGGGTCATAGGTCAGCCTATGACTCTTTTTGATCCATATGAACAATTCTAATATATCCCTATGGGTCCTAGGACCCCTAGGGACATATGTCATCATTTAATGGGTCGAAAGGGTTCATAGGTCAACCTATGATCTCCTTTGATTCATATGAATAATTCTAATATGTCCCTACGGGTCCTAGAACCCCTAAGGATATATGTCATCGTTTAATGGGTCGAAGGGGGTCCTAGGTCACCCTATGACCTCCTTTGACCCATATGAACGATTCTAATATGTCCCTAAGGGTCTTAGGAACCCTAGGGACAAATGTCTTCATGTAATGGGTCGAAGAGTGTCGTAGGTCAACCTATGATCCCCTTTGACCCATATGAACGATTCTAATATGTCTCTAGGGGTCCCAAGACCCCTAGGGACATATGTCATCATGTAATGTGTCGAAGGGGGTCATAAGTCAACCTATGACCCCCTTCGACTCATAAGAATAATTCTAATATGTCCCTAGGGGTCCTAGGACCTCTAGGGACATATGTCATTATGTAATGTGTCGAAGGGGATCATAAATCAACCTATGAGCCCCTTCAACCCATATGAATGATTCTAATATGTCCTTAGGGGTGCTAGGACCCCTAGGGACATATGTCGTTATGTAATGGGTCAAAGGGGGTCATAGGTCAACCTATGATGCCCTTTGACCCATATGGGCGATTCTAATATGTCCCTAGGGGTCCTAGGACCCCTAGGGACATATGTCATCATTTAATGGGTCGAAGGGGGTCATAGGTCAACCTATGACCCCCTTTGACCCATAAGAATGATTCTAATATGTCCCTATGGGTCCTAGACCCCTAGGGACATATGTCATCATTTAATAGGTTGAATGAGGTCAGAGGTCAACCTATGACCCCCTTTAACCCATAAGAACGATTCTAATATGTCCTTAGGGGTGTTACGACCCCTAGGGACATATGTCGTAATGTAATGCGTCGAAAGGGTTCATAGGTCAACCTATGACCTCCTTCGACCTATAAGAACGATTCTAATATGTCACTAGGGTTCCTAAGACCCCTAGGGACATATGTTATTATGTAATGGGTCAAAGGGGGTCATAGGTCAACCTATGACCCTCTTTGACTCATATATATTAATAATATACATATATATTAATAACATACATAATAATATAATAATATATATTAATAACACACACACACACACACACACACATATATCTATATATCTATATATATATGGTTATTATATTTAATAAAAATATTACGTTATTATATATATATTAATAACATACTTATATATATATTACATTATTATCTTTAGTAAAAATAATAATAATATAAATTATATTTATAGATTATAATGAGAATAACATAATATATTATTATATATTAATATATTATATGTTATATCTTTACATTACGTTATTATATATATATATAATATATTATAATACATATTTACATAGTAATATAATTTTTTTTATTTTTATAAATTATAAGCTATAAAATATTATGTTATAATATATATTACGTTATTATATATATATTAATAACATACTTATATATATATACATATATATTACATTATTATATATATTAATAACATATATATATATATAAGGTTATTATATTTAATAAAAAATTACATTATTATATATATATATATATATATATTAATAACATACTTATATATATAATATATATATATTACGTTATTATATTTAGTAAAAATAATAATAATATAAATTATATTTATAGATTATAATGAGAATAACATAATATATTATTATATATTAATATATTATATGTTATATCTTTACATTACGTTATAATATATATATATATATATATATATATACATATTTACATAGTAATATAACAAAAATAATTTATAAATCATAAGCTATAAGTCTTAAATCCGGTTTTCCCTCCAAAATGGGTTGGGATTTCAAATTTTTCACCAAAATTCACCTAGCCATATTGGATATCCGATTTGAAATCCGATATCCGATTTCAAATCTGATATCCGATTAGGCTTGGTATTTACCAAGCCAACCCGGTCAACTCAAAAGACGTGTTTGAAGAGGGTTTTAGTGATACTCAGACTTCGGGTAGTCGTCTGACAATGTTATTTTGATTGAAATTGAATGAAATGAAAAGGGTTTTTTAATATTGCTCTGAAGATTCCATCAATATAATTTCTATCAAATTCTGAGATCGATAACTATTTATTAGTTAATTATCAATGAAGATTATTGTAAAGTGCTGATTGACATACTGATTGAAAAACAGCTATAATTTTCAAATGGTATAACATTTTTTAAATCTAAAAGTTGTGTCACATTCTATGCTTCGCCTAGTATAAGAAAAAATAAAATAAAATTAAATTTCGTAAAATTTTCTATTAATTAAGGTGGTCAGACACGGGACTTTTTTTTTTCCGAAAAAGTTTTGGTAAAAAGTTCATATTTAATTATTTATTTGGAATAAAAATACCGAAAAATATGCGTCACATCCGGGCATGAGTCTACTTTTCATATCTATAATTATATTAAAAAAATATTATCATTTGATTTTGATTAAGGTTGTCAGACATACACCTACTTTTTTTTTTGCCCTGAAATTTTTGTAGTACTGCATTAAAATTCAACCTTTTGACCAATCAATTATTTTTTTTCTCCTGATAAGGCCTAGTAGTTTAGAAACTACATTCAATTTCTTACAGATTATTTTCTTACAACTTTTTGATATAAAGTCCATAACCACTTTAAAATTATGTGTCAAGTTGACATAACCCTGATTTTCTGATTTTTCACTGCCACTTAAGGCCATAGTTTGGTACACCATGATCCTGCACATACCCTGGACATATTCGAATAAATTTGATGTATATATGATATTTTATATTTGATGTATGGCATTTATTTGATGCTTGACATTATTAGACTTATGACATTATTGGTTAATATATGATATATTTTTGCATATACAACATTATTGGTTATCATAATATATTATGTGTTTGTTAATGTATGACATTATTGGTTATCATTTTATATTATATGTTTGTTCATGTATGACATTATTGGTTATCATAATATATTATGTGTTCCTTCATGTATGACATTATTGGTTATCATAATATATTATATGTTCATTCATGTATGACATTATTGGTTATCATAATATATTATGAGGTTGCATGGGTACTTGTACCCACACCCCTGGTACTCATACCCACGTACCCAAGTACCAGGTACTCGGTGGAGAGCATCATAGCTAAGGACCTTGATTGAGATTTTGGATATTTTTTTTGGTTTTTTGTTTGTGTATCAGCTCATTGCTTATCAAGCTTAATTCAATACCTAATCAGTTCTAAACTTTGATAGAATATTGATTAACAATAAACTTTATCACTATTTAAGCATAAGCTTATTATTTCCAATATGCCATCATCATATGATTTATGATCTTGTTCGTGTTTAAATTTTTCCTTCTCTATTATTTGTTTATCAAGCTTAATTCAATACATAATCAATTTGAATTTTTGATACAATATTGATCAACAATAAACTTTATCAGTGTTAAAGCCTGAAATTTATCATTTGCAATATGTCATTGTTCATATGATTTATGATCTTCTTGTTCATGTTTAAATCCTACCTTCTATGTTATGCATCTAAAAATTTATCATAAAGTATTACTACAAACATATAACAAATCTGAAACTGAAAACAATACATTACATTTACAAACTTTGTCATTGTTCTTGATTTGAAAAATCATTTTCATGACTCATTAATTCAGGTTTTCTATAAATATAAAATTATAATTAAAAATAAAGTTTGACATACCCAAGTAACCCCATCCCCTATTATAAAAAATAGTTGTATCTGTACCTGTACTCGTACCCTAAGTACCCCAAGTACCCCTATCCCCATAAAACCTTGTATATTATATGTGGATCTTGGTGTTTTCTATACACCTATGTGGTCTATAGGATCTCTTGCTACTCAGAACATCCACTAACCTTTCCCAACCTCCTCACTAGGTTAACTGATCCAAACTTGCAACATCACTCCCTTACTCTTCTAGGAACAATATCCCTCCAAACGTTTTATAGGTCTAGCAGGGTACAATAGCACTCCCTAGTCCAAAAAAGGTTTCTATGATGTCCTAATGTGTTATTGGAACACTTTTAATATGCTTGAATGGATAAAAACAATGGGTTTGTACCTAATTTTAATATTACTTCACAAAAGGGCTATAAGGAGAGCCCCTAATTAGGCCTCCACCCAGATTTCTAGGGCCAATGGCTCCTTTGTGGTGTAGGAGCACCCACTCTACCTTAAAAAAGCACCATAAATATTTAAAACTAAGGTCCTTGTGGCCTTTATTCATGCTTAGGAATAATAGATTTAACATTGGATCTCATTATAAGGCCATAGTTACAAGATTGACATTTTATAAGCCCTTGTCTAACTATTGGTCATTAATGATCTGAGGCATAGGCATTTACATGTTTTTCATATTTTTCATGTTAACATCCTTTAAGTATCATAAAAATAATGTTAGGACAAATTTTTGTCACTAGATATGCAAAATTGCAAAATATGCAAAAATTGCTCTAAAAGTTGTCAAAGCAACTTTGAACAACTTCTTAAAAGGTTGCTAAAACTTGTAAAATCATCTCTCAAATGTCTAGTTGGTTCAAACCAGTAATATAACCATTGGAAGAATCCTATATAAGCCCTTATAGGTGGGTGATAGGATAGACATGAAATTTTGGCATTGAAAGCAATAAAACCAACATTTTTCCTTGCATAAACACGTGTTGCAGACCCCAGTATGGACGGGTACAGATGATTGGAGATGTTTCAATGGATCTAAAATTTGTGGAATTTTATCTATTTCATTTTGAAACAAGTATCATGTTCTAACTCTTCATAGTTTGAAAGTTATTCAATTTTTATTGCTGGCTACCCAAAAATCAACCTACAAATCAACAACTTGCTAGGGCTGGGCTATTTTGGCATATTCCACCATGGGAAATTGATTCCCTTTAGTGGAATACAAGCTGTAATAATTTAATTTTATATTCTACAATTTTTTTTTCAGAAGATGCAAGGAGGTGAGTTTTCCGCCATACCCTAGGTGTGCTTCATGAAGAGTACACCAAATCAACATTTACAACAATCCTTCTAGATTGAGTTCTTGGGTTCACTAGAGGCTAAGATCCTGAAAATTTCTCTCATTTATATGCCCCCACATGTCTTAATTTTTTTATTGTATTTTATCTTTGTAGAAAGTGTACCTGCAATGCAAATAGAGCCCTAATTAGGCCTTCAAATCTGGTCTAATGTTGCAACAACAACAACCTCCATTCTTCTCCATTCTTGGGAGATTTGGAATGTTTCATAAGACCCAAAAGGGTATCCAAATCACTGGTCAAGTCACCATGTTCTTTGGAAGAATCCAAATTTACACCTCTTCCTCATTCTAGGAGGGCTACAAGCCAATTTAGTGGTTTTTCAAAGCAACTTCATACTATAAGTTGTCTTTGATGAAATGAATCATGGATTCATATTTTTTAGGACCTAAATAGGCTATATCAATGATTTTATGCCACCCTTGGTCTTTGTATTCAGTTATTTGGGTTTGATCCCTCTTTTGGCTAAGGGAATCTAGTAGTGCATATTGAGTTTTTGGTGCTTGGTACTTGGGTAGACCTAGTGATTAGGTTATCTTGTCTTATGGGGTTGTGATAACCTTCCATTAAGCCCATATCCATACCTATGATAGGTATTTGGCACTAGGACCCTTCACCTTGGGTGTTGAGGGAATTTGAGCATTTCCACCATTCCTTGTTGTTTGAAGACTTCTACCACATACTACTGCATCACTTTGTTATTATTTTGTTATTATTTTGTGTCATGAAATCTTTAGGTGTTGTTAAGCCATTTTGATGGAATGAAATCCTAAGTAATAAAGCATGCATATTATTTTTGTTTATTATTCTTTGCTTGTTTCTGTAGCTATGTAACACTTAAGTTGTTTAATAAATTAATATTATAGTCAGAAGGTTTGGCACTAATGGTTTGGGAGGTAATATTGTGGTTGTAGGATTAAAATTTTGTTGCTACAATAATGTATTAACTCATGGACCTATATTTCAATGTTTCACAACCTCACATAGGGTGGCCTCCAAGTTATGGTCTTTTTCAATTATAATTAGTCATTTATTTATTCACTAGTGTAGGATGCCTCTACAGTAAAGAGGTTTCAGAATAAAAACTTTTAAAAGTTTTAGTTGATTTCTATTCAACTCATTGATTACTCTACTCACCAAAAGAATGTCAATCCAAATTATGAATTACATGTAACTGGATTATATAATTTATTCTCCACAAATCATATTCAACCATTATTATTATTTAGTTTCTTTTAAAAGCTTGAACCATTATTTCTGTGCTATAGCTGAAACTAAAACATGAGTAAATGTTTCTTTGCACCAATTCTTAATTTATTAGGTTTCCTAGCTGAATGATGAAGGTGTTGAATGTGTAGGCTGTTTTGGTTTCTTTTGCATGCACATTACAAAGAATTTTTGAAAATATGTAAAAGAAGTCAGGGATGTCAAACCTTACAAAGAATTTGGTCTCATGGAGAGGCCTAGAACTCCTATTTTTTGCATCCATAGGTGGCCTCATGAAATTATGTAAGTAGCTATTCAATTTTTCTTTCCATCATTCTGACAAATTAGTGGTTATGCTTTTTTGGTAGGAAACTCTATAGGGTCGTTGGAGAGGAGGCTTTAGCTATGTAGCCACCCCATTGAGAATTAGAGGATTTTGTCCCAAAATGGAAGCTTTATGTGTGGTAATTTTTAATGAATATAGGATCTAGGACATTGCAGTTGTTAGATAGAAGTTTTATGTTTCATGAGGACCCTTTAATGCATCCAGCTAATTTTATTTTCAGCACCACCCACTAAGAAAATTATTGTGCACCCACTTGCATGGGAATAGTGCTTAGTTTAGGTTTCTTAATCTCTCCACACAACATTCAAGCCTCCTACAACAATTTTTCAATTTTTTACAACCAAAATCATCAGTTAAATTCTATCTGAAAAACATTACTACACCAAAGTTATTGTATGGGGAAAAAATCTTCAAACATTTGAGTAGATGCTGCAAATTTCTTGTACCCCTATTTTATTTGGGGTCAAGAATAGTGCCTAGAGGACATGCACATTGAGTGGACTAAATGTTAGCAGAAACATAATTATGAAGAACCATACCAAGCTAGAGAAGATGAGGGAAAAACAAATAACAGAATAAGTTAGATGTTAAACTTTAACTGCAATGCACAGTATTATTATCTAAGAGGTAAAATCTAAGATGTTTTACATATTGATACCTAAGCTATTCCCCTAATCTACCACTAAGCTAGCTCTTAGAGAATGGCAGGGCCAAATATGTCAGGATAGGTGCCACTAGACGTGTATGGCAAGTTTTTACAAGATTTACATTGTCATGTTTCTCTGATTTCTTTTGTAGGTGATGATTGTGTTATTGACAGAGCAACAGAGGGCTTATCTTAGTACAAATAGAGTTATGTATCCCTAAGTCCCCCAAACCCCTGAAAAGCATTAATACCCATTGTATCCAATTGCAAAATGAGATGTGGAGATTTCTGAGCAATTTGAACTTTTGTCTTTCCTTGTCCTTTGGAAGGAACCTTTTGTGCTTCCATCATTAGGAAGAGGGTGTCTCTTGTTGGCAAACTTAGATGTTGATTGTTGATGATCTAGTTACTATTAGTTGGGGTGGCAAATAGAGGATTGAGTTCAATTGAAAATAAAGTCTTTGCAGCATTGTAGATTTTAATAGAGGTGGCTAGTAATGGTGTGAGAGTTTTGAATTGAAAACAAGGTGCATAACAAGCTAGGTAGGAAGATGGAGCTGAAAGGTGGTGTCCGATCCTACTTACTTGGTGATGTTATAGGGCTCCCAATGTAGTGGACAAGCTTGTGGTGCTACCTGTACTTGATAGTTATGTTCTATGGAATGGTTTGTAAATATTGTTGTATTTTCTTATGTTTAATCTTTGTAACATGTATAAATGAGATAACATTTCTATAATTGAGAGTATGTTAAGTATGCAAAGAATTTGTAAAGGAAATATATTGTATCCATTTTATGAATAAGTAGAAGTTGTGCTTCATTGGATTTGTCTTGGTATTTGAGATGTTTATCTTCCTGGTTGTAGTGGACATTATGTCCACTCTCTTGTAATCAAGATTATATCAACGAAACCAACTAAAGGAAAAATCTAAGATTTATTGTAAGAAATGTGCTCTACATAGCGTGTCCATAAATTGGATCATATGCCTCTAGATGTAAGTGGATTGATTTTTTTCTCTTTAAAAAAAAAAAATAGCAGTACTTTTTCATAGTACAAATATCTTATGGTTTTGGCTCCCACTAGGTTTTCCCAAATAGATTTCCTCAAGAACATATATGATGCAAAGCCCTCCACTATCACCTCAAATAGACTAACTCAACTTGAGGATTCAACAATATAACTTGGAATCAACTCAAGGAATCAGTCCTACTCAAAGATCAAATGGATTTCTCTGATTTGGTAGATTACTTCCTCAACCATGCTCATGAGTTCATCATCTCATTGTCTCAATCCAATGTATTCAAACTTCAATATCAGGTTACCTAGTGCACCTAGTGTACCTAGTGCCTCCAACATACCGAATATCCAATCAAGCTTCCCACACTGACCCTAACACCTTGGATAACATTTTCAAGGCCTATCTACCATGATCCAACTCTTCACGACCTCCAACCAACTCATCTTTCACCATTTCACACTTTAGCCCTCTTAGGCCTACCTAGAAGTCCTATCAGACATAAATCTGCAAATTCCATGAAATGTTTCCAAACAACCTAGTAAGTAATTAACTTTCCAAATACTCTTTTGGGAGTTATAAAACTCCTATCAATCTCAAACCTTCACCTCTTGACTAGCGAACCTTTCTACTACTGATTGCACATGTATTTAGGCCTAATCAGCCTACCCCAACAAAGGAACCCTATCCTCCACTAATCTCCAAGACTTCCCAACCTAAAATAGTCTTTCTAAACCTCTTAAGACACAATATTATCAAACTCCCAAATCAAAAAACCCTCACTATTTGAACAAGAAACTAAGGGTTTTGTAGAAAATACACCTCCAATTCACTCACAATTCTAAACAAGGTTCAAACACCTTACAATCCATCTAAAAAGACCTTTCCAAACCTTGATTACCCTATCCATCCCTTGGATCTAGTGCAGGAGCACCTAGGTAGGCTAAAGGGTAGACCCAGGGCTTCTTTGGTGTTTTTGGCTTGTATTGATGCTAGCCACATCACTAGAGTAATAATAGGATCAAATTGGTCCTAATGTGAGGTTAGATAGGTTAGAAGAACCCCATAATACAATATTGCTCCTAATTACTCAAAATTGCTCATTTGGCTCAATAGAACATTTTTGGGTTTTGAGGGCCAAATAAGGTAATCAATTGTGTTAGGGTCATTATTAGGTTTCTTGGATCCATCTTAGGCATTTTGGAAATTTTGGTAGCAAGTAGAGAAAGTTTGGGTAAAAAATTTGCATTGACCTATAATATTTAATTCTTTAAAGAATAATCTCCACATACGATTAACTTTTCTTTGACAAGTACGCTTGCTAATATTGCTAGGCATTGATTTCAAAATATTAGTATCAATATCAATCAAATATTTTGGTCTTCTAAAATGAATTCTAGTAGTTGTTATAATCTCTTCCATTCCTTCAACATTTTGAACATCAACATAAGGTTGAGAGTATTGCATGCCTTAAACCGAAGATGATGTGCCTTAGCAATAAGATGCAAAAGATGGAATATCACCTACTTGATATGTTGATGTTGTGCCTTCAACATGACATGATGGAGTGTGTACATCATCAAATCTACAAATCAGTTTCTCTTCAACATGAGAGGATGATATGACTCCAACATTGAAAGATGGTGTAGCTTCACAATTCAATTGTCTTCTTGAGCATAACAATCTCATTCATTGTCTTTGTCTTTCCAATTCTTCCTCTTTTTTTGTTTGTATCAGTGGTTCTTGATCTTCTTTGAAAGTCAATTCTTCATTATTGCTTTGCAATTTTCTTTGTTCACGTAGTAGTTTCATTTTATCTCTTTTAATTGCCAAATCTATCTCCCTGTCTTCATTTTTTTGAGTTTTTGTTTTCTTCCTTGGCATGATGATGATTTCTACATGTCAAATTATTCAAACATATGAATTACTTACAATGTGTAAATTACAAATCATTCAAATACATATAAAAATTACAATTATTTTAATGAATACACAATATATATATAACTAATTGCCAAATTTCTAACCATTTCAAAATAAAATTTCATTCAAATATAAAAATTTGAATGAATTCACTATATATTACACAACATGTCAAATTATAATCAAATTTGTATCTATATATCAACAAACAATATTTAAAAATGATTGCACTAACCTTTTCTATAGAAAGAGTATTCAAAAAGCCTTCAAATAGTATATCTAATGATTAAATTTGGTGTTTGCTAGCTTCAAAAAGTCTTCAAATAGTGTTTGCTAACTTCCAATAGCTTGAAACCCATGTTTTCTATCAAAACAATAGAATGCACAACAAACAAAATGCAAAGAATGGATGAAATGGGATCGAAACTTGCTTTGTGACTATTTTTGGGTGATTTGACATAGTGCATATGCACTATGTCAAAACACATCTCTCCCTACTCTTTCTCTCCTCTCCCATCCCCTTCTCTCTCTCTCTCTCTCTCTCTCTCTCTCTCTCTCTCTCTCTCTCTCTCCTACTCCCTCTCCCATCGCCTACTGTCTCACTCTCTCTATCCCATCCCCTACTCTCTAACTCTCTATCCTCTCCCATCCCCTACTCTCTCTCTCTACTTTCCCATCCCCTACTCTCCCTCTCGCTATCTCTCCTCTTCCATCCCCTAATCTCTCTCTCCTTCTCCCACTACCTACTCTCTCTCACCCTCTCTCCTCTCCCATCCCCTACTCTCTCTATCTCACACACTCCTGTCCCCCCTCTCTCTCTCTTGGGCTACTCTCTCTCTCTCTCTCTTCCTACTCTCTCTCTCCTCTCCCATCCCCTACTCTCTCTCTCTCCCCTCTCCCATCCCCTACACTCTCTCTCTCTCTCTCGCTCTCCCTCTCCCACCACCTACTCTCTCTTTCCCTCTCCCACTGCCTACTCTCTCTCACCCTCTCTCCTCTCCCATTCCCTACTCTCTAGACCTCTCACACACACTCCCATCCCCCCTCTCTCTCTCCCTCTCTACTCTCTCCCATCCCCTACTCTCACTCTCTCTCCCATACCCCTACTCTCTCTCACACTCTCTCCCATTCCCTACTCTCACTCTCTCTCTCCCATCTCATTCTCTCTCTCTACCACCCCTACTCTCTCTCACTCTCTCACACTCTCTCTTGTCCCCTACGCTCTCTCTTACACACACTCCCATCCCCCCTCTCTCTTCCTCTCCCACTCCCTCTCCCACAACCTACTATCTCTCTCTCTCTCACTCTCTCTCCTCTACTCTCTCTCTCCCATCCCCCTACTCTCTCTCACACTCTCTCCCATCCCCTACTCACTCTCTCTCTCCCATTCCATTTTCTTTCTCTGCTACCCCCTACTCTCTCTCACTCTCTCACACTCTCTCCTATCCCCTACTCTCTCTTGCACACACTCCCATCCACCCTCTCTCTCCCTCTCCCACTCCCTCTCCCACCATCTACTATCTCTCATTCTGAAGTACTCTCTATCTCTCTCTATTCTCTCTCTTCCATCCCCTACTCTCACTCTCTCACACACACTCTCTCCCATCCCCTACTCTCACTCTCTCCCCCATCCCATGTGAACTCTCTCTACCACCCCCTACTCTCTCTCACACTCTCACACTCTATCCCATCCCCTACTTTGTCTCTTTTACACACATTCCCATTCCCCCTCTCTCTCTCCCTCTCCCACCACCAACTCTCTCTCCCCATCCCCTACTCTCTCTCTCCCCTCTCCCATCTCCCCTCACTCTCCCTCCCACTCCCTCTCCCACTACCTACTCTCTCTCTCTCTCTCTCTCTCTCTCTCTCTCTCTCTCTCTCTCTCTCCCCCATCCCCTACTCTCTCTCACACTCTCTACCATCCCCTACTCTCTCTCTTACACACACTCCCATCCCCCTCTCTCTCCCTCTCCCACCACCTACTCTCTTTCTCTCCCATCTCATACTCTCTCTCTATCTCTCTCCCCTCTCCCATTCCCTACTCTCTCTCTTTCACACACAGACCCATCCCCCCTCTCTCTCCTCTCCCATCCCCTACTTTGTCTCTCACTCACTATCCCTCTCCCACTCCCTCTCCCACTGCCTACTCTCTCTCTCTCACTCTCACTCTCTCTCTCACTCTCTCTCTCTCACTCTCACTCTCTCCCTCTCTACTCTCTCTCTACCACTCCCTACTCTTTCTCACATTTTCACACGCTCTCCCATCCCCTACTCTCTCTCTCTTATACACATTTCCATCCCCCTCTCTTTCCCTCTCCCACTCCCTCTCCCACCACCTACTCTCTCTCTTTCACACACATGCACTCCCATCCTCCTCTCTCTCACTCTCCCTCTCCCACTATGTCTCCCATCACCTACTTTCTCTCCCCCCCCATCCCATCCCCTACTCTCAATCTCTCTCTCCCATCATGTACTCTCTCTCCCCATCCCCTACTCTCAATCTCTCTCCCCCATCTTGTACTCTCTCTCTTCCACCCCTACTCTCTCTCCCATCCCCTACTCTCTCTCTCTTACACACATTCCAATTCCCCCCTCTCTCCCTCTCCCACTCCCTCTCCCATTGCCTACTCTCTCTCTCTCTCCCATCCCCTACTCTCTCTCTCCCCTCTCCCATCTACTACTATCTCTCTTTCACACACACCACACACTCTCATCCCCTCTCTCTCTCCTCTCTCATCCCTTACTCTCTAGATCTCACACACACACACACACACACTCCTATCCCCCTCTCTCTCCCTCTCCCACTCCCTCTTCCACCACCTATTGTCTCTCTCTCTCACTCTCTCCCTCTCTACTCTCTCTCTCCCATCCCCTACTCTCTCTCTCCCCTCTCCCATCCCCTACTTTCTCTCTCTGTCACCCCCACTCTCTCCCATGACCTACTCTCAATCTCTCTCTCCCATCCTGTACTCTCTCTTTGCCACCCCTACTCTCTCTTACACTTCCTCTCTCTCCCATCCCATACTCTCTCTACCACCTCTACTCTCTCTCACTTCCTCTCTCTCCCATACCCTACTCTCTCTCTCTCTCTCTCACACACACACATACAACCATCCCCCCCTCTCTCTTGCTCTTTCTTTGTGTCTCTTCTTCCCTCTCTATGCACTATTTAGGTCTCAATAGTGCATGTGCACTATAGTGCGCATGCGCTATTGAGACCCAAATTCAAAATGCTTTAAATAGTGTGCGAGCACTATAATGCACATCTGCTTTAAGGTGTACACGCTATTCAAAGCTTTGTATTAAACCAAGTCTAAGGCTTGGTTTTTCCTTGGAGATCCAACGCAAAGGTTTGGAGTCTATAAACTCGTGTGAGACATGTTTTGCTACAAACATACAAAAAATGATTAATTTTTCTTGTGTTCTCTCCTTCAAGATTCCTTGTGGTTGAGCATTGATAAGATCAGGTTACATGACATTGTAGTTCTCTGTGTTAACTATATAACCATATAATTTATTTTTAATTTGAACTATTTCAACCCTTTCATCTATAATTTCTTTTGAATGTATGTTCATTTTTTTTCAAAAACCACCATGTACTAATTGAGTTGTAGATCTTAGCTTGTTCATCAAATTTTGCAACAACTTAGATTTTTAGAAACTAGACTTCATTCTACACACTTTGAAAAAAAGAAGTTTTGATTTTAGATTAGTTTTCAATCATTTCTAGGGAGAGTACACAAATATTTCACATTTTTGGGATGTGTCTAGTTAAAAAATTCATTAAAAAAAATACACATTATAAAATTACCCAAAAGATCTAGGATAAACTACATAGTGTTAAGTAACTTTTGACTAGAGAAATTAAAGAATTTCAAAAAAAAAGTTAAAATTTTAGGGGGGCCACACTTTGTACTTTGTTATTTTTTTTGGAATAAATAGTACCACTTTCTGTGGCCCCCTTTTTTAAGGACCTAAAACTAAACTATTTTGGGAAAAAAAAATAGTAGTTTAGAAACTAGATTCAAAGGACTACTACTTTTATTTTTGTCATATCTTAAAATTTTGAGCGTAACTATCTTCAAATTCTTGTTGAAGTTCAAAAATTGTTGATTTTAGAAAAAAAAATGTGTCCACCTATACCCCCCTTTTAGCACCACAACTTGGTGCACTTACCCTCATATGGGTTCTTGAAAAGGACATGTTTCTTCATTGGAGCAATCTAAGATACCTCACATCTTTGTAAGGAATGATATACAAGTGGAAGTTGAAAGAAAAGGACAAGTTGAGATATAAAAAAAAATGGAGAGTTCAAAGATGTTCTCTATGTTCCTAACCTTAGCACTAATCTCCTTTCAATTTACCAAATCACTCATTATGGAGGTGGAAACAAAGTTGAATTCCTTCCTAATTCAACAATGGTACAAAATCTTAAAGATTATTCATTGGTTGTAGTGGATAAAGTTAATCATAACACAAGGATTTATTCTTTCTCCCACTTTAATGTCTTAGATGGAATGACTCCTTTTGAGGCATGGTGCGAAAGAAAACTAGTTGTAAAACACTTTAGACTTTTTGGTTTTCTAGCATAGACACACATATCTTCAAGGGAATGCAAGAAACCACCACCAAGGCCTTATACTTTCATTGGATATAAAGAAAGTGTTAAGGCATATAGACTTATGGATCAGAGACTCATGAGATATCTGTAGAGAGAGGAATGTTCACTTTGAGGAAAGTTCACCTAGCTTATCCTTGAATCCTCTCCATACTTCATACATTATGGAAATTGATAAATTGACGATATGATTCCATAGGTTCAAATGTGGGGGATCCTTCTGACAGATGTAGGACAAGATCACAACATCAAGAAATTCCACATGTATACATTGCTATAGTGATAGGTCCATGTAATTTAGTACAGTTGGGTACACCTTGTCTTCTAATTCTAGCATCAGTAGCTGACTACTTGATAGATATTTTAGGTTTGTTTTTGGATTCCTACATAATAGATTTGGGAGACATTATTGATGATATACAACTTCTCTTTGATCGAGAAGATCCTTCTTTAGTTATTGCGAGGGAACACGCTGACCCTCTTGTCCATTCTCTACATGATCAATCTTATAAGGTTAATATGATTGTGGATCCTTATGTACAGTAGTTTTAGGAGGTCTCTTTATTATTTGAGGAGATAGTTGGTTCTTTGGGATATGTTCTACATCCAACCTTGCTAGATCTACAATTGTTATTTTTAGTAGTGCTTGAAGGGGTGACCATTAGTATCGACACAAGGACAATTGAGTAGTTTTCAAAGACACCATTCATCTTCAAGATTCTTTCTACACATTAGGAAGCATCTCATATGTACCTCTGACACTATTTTTTTCCTAAAGGGAGGATCATTATTTAGTAGTCATGGATCAGCTTCTACATTCATCTTGGAGTAGCTATCACTGATGGGCATTATGTATTAAGGGGAGACTACCTTTACTCCTTTCTTCTTCTTCTACTTTTTCTCTCTTATGGGGGGGACCTTTTCCTCTTCTAGGATTATGTCCTTCTCATACTTCTCTATTGTAAATACATGATGTATGTTGTAATGGGAGGGGGTCTTGATTACTTTATCCATCCATGCATCTTATTTTTTCATCTGTCTTTTTGGGGGAGGTTTTTTCCCATGTGGTTTTCCCTCTTTTTCTATTTTATGAGAGATTACATTGCATATTGTACATGGGTACCAAACATGGCCTAGTAGTCGGGACCCATCTTGTATTATTATCTAGCTTTTGTAAGCTTAAGTACATTTCCCTAAGTTGCACTTAAGGGAGGGTGTTGGTGTAAATAAGTATTTATTATTCACACTTTATTTAAGTTTACTTAATTTAATTCATATTCATATTGATTGTCATGTAAACACCTAGGAGTTTGCATATTCATATGAATTGTAATGTTGACAATATAGTAGTTTGCACTCCAATTGAGCATATGTTGTCTACTACATCTTTTTATGAGATACACCTTTGCATTCTTATTCTCTCATTGTTGCACATGCATTCATGCACAATAGAGGATAATTCACTCTTGGTGGACATATGCTTAGTTGTTATGCTTATCTCTTCTATGACTCCTAGACATATCAGTTTCCTTTATATACAAGGAACTTCTATGATGTATTCATTTGATATCCAATTATCTGATTAATCCATTCTCATTTGATCACATCTTGTCTCTCTCATGCTATCTCTGGAGCTTCTAGACCTTGGCATTTCATTCTTACTTTAGGAAAATTCTTACATGGTATCAAAGCTATACCAAATTCTTATAGTCATGATATACTTGTGATACACATTTAGAGTTTCAACATATTATAGTATTTTCATATAGACCATGGTATCTCTTTGGTTGAGATGGTTAGATCATGCTGCCATGTTTATGTTCTTAAGGCCATAGTTGGCAATTTGACATTGATCTTGGTTTAGTTTCTTAGTATTGAGTACATTGATCATAAGCTAGATACTTCATGATATTGATATGTTGCATTTGGAGTTGGCATGGATTGATTGGTTATAGGTGCTCATGGATACTTAGAGATGGTGATGATGCTGATTTCTCTTATATTAGAAAAGTATTTGTTGAGATAGTTGATGGTTTCAGCAGGAAGTCTAAGGGGCATTCATCTAATATGGACTTGAGAGAAAATTGTTCTTAGATGACTCTTTGTTGGAGACTTAGATATCTTGATGAGCATTCTAATTCCCCATTCTTGGTCTACTCGATGGTTTGCTACTTGAGAGGTATAGCCCATTGTTTCTCTTAGGTGCATTATGTTTATGCTTGTCTTTCATGGATATGGATCTTGAGCTACAATACATGAGGTATTCTTAAGGGTTCATTTGAGAGATGGTTTAACATTGGTTATCTCCATTTGCATATATTTTCATGCTAGCTGAGTTTGGAAGATGGTTTTATATTGGGCATATTCTTTGGACTAGGAATGGTTTATGAGTTTGATCTTCTTGTGAGAGACTTAAATCTATGATTAGTTATATTGTATGGTTTGGGTGTTGTTGTGGCTTCTTGTTTGGGGTTCTATGGAGGAGATCATACTTGCATGGTTAACATCTAGAGGTGTGTGTAGGACATGATACAGATTTAGATTTGCATAGTTTCTCTTTGATTTTGGTTATCTTCCTAGATGTTCAATTTTTCTTATATTGGATTTGAGGTTGGTTGGAGATTGTGATCACTAGTTTGTGCTCATGTATGTTATGTGAGAGATGACATGGTTATTCCTTTATCTCTTCCCTATATTGGTTGTGGAGAACTTGGGAGAGTGTTGTAGACTGGTTATGAGAATTATTCTTGCAAGTTATTGGTTTATATATTATAGATGTCTTTGAGACTACATAGATTCACTTCTTTTAGACCTTGTGAGTGGATTGGTTATAGATTTGATATTATCTTTTGCAATGGGAGCTTTTGTGTATATATGTGGTAGGTATTGTTCTTGAGGCTTATGATTGTAAGTTACAGATTGGATATGTTGATGATGTCAAATTCACTTGGTATACCTTTGGAGGTATGGATAGTTGAATGGGTTTGGCACTTATAGTAGGTGTTATTTCAGCTATGGATATTTTGACAACTATGAATACATGTGATTACCTTTGGATAAAAATTTTTGTACTTGGCATTTTAGTTGGTATAGAATTTTATGATCTTCTAATTTGATATGTTGGGTAGCTTTCTCTTTGGATGGCTTCTATGTATGTTTGGTGGTAGTGGCATAATAGGAGGTGAGATCATTCATGTTTTAGATGCTAGATATTTTGAATTTGTTGCGAGTACTAAGATGGAACACTTCATGTACTTTGATTCATAATGGTGGATGTGCTAAGAGGGATTCTTGTTCGTTTATGTGGATACAGACTGACTCTATGCAATGTATATAACAAGTGGGAGATTGTTGAAATAATGGGTGTTGCACATATTGCATAGTATTGTTATATTGCATTATTTTATTTTACTATGTAATGTTGTACCTAGATGGATGTGCAACATGTAAAGATTCTCATGGGATATACTTGATGAGTTGTACTATAACATTGTGATAATATTTCATGTAATTATTTAATATTGGAGAAAATAAATATATTTTCAATATTAAATGTGGGGTCAATGGGTTAGTTAGCATATGATTTAAGCACATGGTTTATTTAATACCACTTGGTGGTTTTTTGATACTTGCTACTATATAAGTAGCCACAAGGGTAGTTGTTGTAGTGAGAAGAAAAAGATGAAAAGTAAAAATTGAGTGGGACAAGGCTTGACAAGTTAGCCAAGGGAGCATTTGTGAAGGTTGGAAGCATAGCATAGGATGTGAGGATTCATCTTTATTTACATAGAGTGCCCAGTTGTGGCTATGACTTTGAAGGCTTTCATGATTGCATTGCAATGGTATTTTTCCTGAATAATACACGGTGATGTATGCTTTTGGAGGCTAGATTTTTTCCCTCAATAAGGGTTTCCTAGGGTATATCTTGTGTCACACCTTTTTATAGATATGTTGTCTATTCTCTTGCATGTGAATTTTAATTTCATATTCATTTTAGATCTATTATAGGCTATGTGGAAACAATTATATTCTTTATTGCAAGTTTCCTTACACTTTTCCTATAAAAGTAGTATCTCTCACATCATAAAAACCATACGTTGTTGTACGCAAGAAAACTCTACCAAAATTTTGCAAGCATAACTTTGATTGTGCAGTGTTGATTTGGTAGAAAAGTGAATAAAGAAAGAAGTTGGATCAGAAACTTTGACTAGAAGCAATTATGATAGCACAAATTAGAAGCTTTGATTGTAACTTGTGCCTATTGTCTTTGGTTCATGTTAGTATTCTATGTTTAATCATAGATCATAGTGAGTTAAGAAGCAATTAGATCTGAAGCTTTGATTGGGAGCAGTTGTGGTAATACATAGACTAGAAGCTTTTAGTATAGCTTGTATTGTCATCTCAATTCATAAAAATAGTTAGAATTTCCTACTTTTGGAAGTCTTTGCACCCCAATTGTAGAAGTTATTCTTATAGAATAGATTGAAACATGACCTAGAGCCAAACTGGTAAATGCTCAATCAATATTTGAGTTAGTGTTGATTTATCAGTATCACTATTTCTAGCTATTAGATAGAAGTTGAGTTAGAGATTTCATCTTTCTCATTACACACTTCACGGATAAGTGGATTCTATCCTAAAAGATAAGAGGAAAGAATATTGTTAACACCTTTACAAATCTCTCAACTTCTTGCATATCTTGATTTGATCTAAAGAAAAGTGAGAAGGGGGAGCCTTCCCTTTAAAGTAGGAGAGAATTTGTCTGATACGTTGTGTGACTGGTCATCCTATTTTGCTACAGGATGTTAACAAAAGTATTGGTTGCAAAATATCCACCCAACAAGTGTGAATATTGAAATTAATTTCAAAGCCTAAGGTTTACACTCTGATTATTTAAAAATTACTTTCCTTCCAAATTTTTGAATTTTGTGATTGGAAAATGATAATTTTCCTAAGGTTTTAGGGTATTTATAAATCAAATTTAAAAATGGAAAAGTCCCATCAAATGACATTGATTAATGCATTGTCAGAAAGTACATAAATTCCAAGATATGATATTGTACAACCAAGGTAAACTCCATAAATTATGGAGGCCATGCATTTGTTCAGGGAAATAATGAAAATGTTGTGACGCTGTAAGTATATTTTTGTTTGTCCAAATTTAATGGAGGGATGGTTAGCAGTCGATTAGATTTTTTGAATCGATTTTTTTTCTGTATTCAATTATTAAATTTATAATTATCAAAAAAAAGCTTTTTGTTTTTTCATTTAATAAACAAATCCCACGAATTGATAATTTCGTTGGCTCGTTAGATGTTGGTTGGGGAGTATAAGAGATTAATTAAAAAATAATTTTGCAAGGTTATGTTTGGAATCAACATATCACTTCACATTTAATTTTTGATCTTTCTTATCAAGAATAATTCTAGTTTTTTTTCTCTATTAGATATAAGAGTTTCAGAAAATACAAAGGAACCAAAGTACCACCACAAAAATCAACAAGGAGGCCAAGCCTCACTAAGGAAGAACAGACTCAGTTGTACAACATAAAAAGAGAAGGACTATCTAACTGAGAACATCATAGTAATTGACCACCCAAGTAGTCCAACCTAAGGGACCCTCCATCCAAACAACACTTTTACGTTCTTGAATCTACATCAGCCTGAATAAGTCTTCTTTTCTAGCATTCACTTTCTTACTGATTTCTCTATTCAGCCTAATGCAAGCTTGCTCAAAAGATTGCTGATCATTTAGGGTTCTATGCCATTGGTATCCATGCTTCAACTCATAGTAGAAAAAAGTAGCATGCCCATCATGAAGGAACCTTCTCATCTTGTCCTGCTCAATCAGCATAGTAGCCTACACCTACAAAGAAATTTTAAAATACGTGAGTTTTCAAAAAAACTCAGTAAGATCCCTTGGCTTACGTTGGTACCTTTCCTCGATCCTGCACTTCCAGATCTGCCAAAGAATGTTAGATGACAATATGTTCCAAAATAAATTGGTATCTTTAGGAAGACCATTAATATGACCAGTGATAATATCAAGAATATTAACATTAATAGGATAAACAATGCCAAACATTCTCCATATTTCTTTAGCAAAAGTACAATCTAAAAGAATATGTCTACCAATTTCAGGAACTCTGCATAAATTACAAAAATTAGAATTAGATAAATCTCTCTTAATAGGCAACTTGTCCAACATGACTAACCATCTAAAGCATCTAATTTTAGGCTCAACAGAATTCTTCCACAAGATATCAAAGAACTTTTTCCAAACATCAGTATCATAAGAAGAGTACCAAATAGCATTGACATGATCAATAATATCAGTATTACTATCAAGGATTTTGTATATATTCTTTTCCTTAAGAAGATTCGTGACAACTCCACCAGGCCATTTACAATGAAGGTTCCTTTGAGAATCAACATGGCATATAGTGGGAAGACCATTAACAGCTTGCACAATCATGTTATAAGTTCTTTTATGGGAATCAGGGATATTATATTTATTTTTAAGCTCATCCCAAGGAGTGATTTGATTATGCTCAAAGAGATCTATGAACTGTTTAATACCTTTCTTAGCCCACAGTCTAGCAGAACACCCTTGGGTAAGGGCCAAAAGTTTACCATTTAGGTGAAGATTCCACCAAATGGATCTTTCACCATGGAGTTGATCATTATAATGAAAATCCTTGTTAGTTATGAAATTCCTAACATGGTCCCAAGCCTTCCAAATAGATTTGAAAATCGCAGAGCCTTGGACCATGACAGGAAAGTTACCAATAATGAGGTCGCAAAAGGGGAGATTAGTCCAGGATTTGGCTTTCTTAGGCACACCCCTCTCAATCTTGTTTCTAAAAAACACTTTCCAAGGATAGACACCCTCCATGGATTGAAAAATCCATTTGGCAGATAGGGCAATACTCTGAATTCTTAGGTCCTTTAGCCCAAGTTCCCCAAGGGCCTTGTTTATTATGTTTGACTATAGATATATGTATTGCCTTGAATTTGAAAGAGACAAGATTTTAGGTATTTTTATATTTCTTGATATTAAGAGAAAAGCCAATCAAAAGAAATTCTAGATTCAATTTTTCATTATTAAATATTTATTACTAAACCATTCTTTCATGTGATGTATTCAAAATGAATTAGCTATTTTCTACTGTAATACTTAAGGTGATGTATCTAATAAATATTTTATTTAAAAAAAATTAATGTCTTACAATATTTTCCAAACAAATTGAAGTTTGAATTTGTGACGTATCTAATAAATATTTTATTTTTAAAAAATTAATGTTTTACAATATTTTTCAAATAAATTGAAGTTTGAATTTTTATATCAAGTTGATCAGTAGTAATTTTTTTTTTTTTAAAAATAAATAATTGTTTCATTAACAATTTTCCATTTGAATACTTAAAATAATTGTTTTCTCAATTTTAAAATAATTTATTACTAACTTTCAAATTTTCTATTAAGTTTGTTATAAAACATTTAAAACTATAATATGTTTATAATGATTTTTTTTTAAAACAAATAAAACTTAGAATTATGATAAAGTTTTAAAATGACTTATATTTTTCAATGAATCTATATTCATAAATGTCAAAAATGAAAGTATAAATCTAAATTAGTTTAGTAGTAAAACATATTTTAAATGTTCATTAGAAGTTAAAATTACATTTTAAAAAGAAAAATTACTATAAAAAATTTGTAAATTGATTTCAATATGATTGATTTTAGAAAAAAATAGAGAAAATGGTTAATCATAATAACAAGAATTGTTTCTATCTCTTCTCGTGTGCCTCTTATTTTAACGATTAAGTTATATAACATTGTCTTTGCACTCTTGATTTCTGCATGTGAATCATTGATAATTCAATGATGTTGTTGATTATCAACACCTCACAATATTTATTCTACAATAATAACTACCACCTACTTCACATAATTTCCAACCCTTGCACAAGGCAGGGATTCAATCTCTCTCAGAGGTCTTGTATACTATTATATTATAATTAATATCAAATCACAAATATCAAGGTCCACCTACACTATATAATAAATCATCACATTGTTGATATCATCAAACCTCATTTGAGTAGGTAACCTAAATTTGTTTACATTAAAAAAATGTGTATAGACCAAACCAAGACACACTTAACAAAAGACAAGACCCAAGAATTTAATTTGTGTCTCCATCTTGAAGGTTACTACTCAATCTTCTTTGTAAGTTGTCGCTATACCATGTTACACATAAATGTGTATCCACTTTGTGCCTTGTATAGGTTCGATACCCTTTATCTTCTTTGGAAATGAATGACTATCTAACACTCAGTTATAGTAATGCATAATTAAAATGAATTTGAAATTAACTAGAAATGGGTGCCAAATCTTTGGTGTTTCTTGATTGAGAAAATGATGAATTTGAATGATGAAGCCTTGTACTCTACTTTTTCAAAAAAACACACACGACGCAACAAGGAGATAAATAGAGAAATGTAAAAATAATTAAAGGCAACAATAAAAATATATACTTTTCATTATCCTCAATGAAATGACATTACGATGTTCAAAAAAATAGCATGTTATAACCACATGGCTATTTTCTTACAATAACATGCTAGATGGAGCCATAATCTACACTTTTGGAACTAAACATTGAAATTCTCCTTTGGCCCTATAAGTAGCACAATTAGCTATCTTAGAATATTCTAGCAAGTGGAATTTTCTCATTTTGGATCCCAATGGTTCAAGTTCCCGCATTAAGTTATTTTTCCTCTTTTTCACATGCATAGGAACTACAGTCTTGGAAACCTAACTTCAGCAAAGCATAAGTTGTGAATTGTTGAGTCAATTGATTATTACAACCCCATTTTAGAAATGACACAAAGAGCTCTATAAAATTAATTTGTGAAGTGTTACTCACACTAAGAGTTGATCCCTTTTAGAGCCTCAAAAACCTTCAAAGTTGAGTTGAATTTTTTAGACCACCATGTCAAAGTAGAAAAATAAAATAACTTCATAACCAAAATTGATCCTAATATGAAACTTTGTTGGTAGGCTTATATAACCAAATTGAACTTCCAAGGAATTAGTTGGAACAATTTTTACTCAAATAAGCAATTTCTAAAAAATAGTAAGTTTACCAAACATAATGAGTCTGCACAAAGATAGGGCTTATTAAAAAATAAGAATATTTTTTGGTGATGCAAGATTGCTCTTACACGTTGGATGCTCCTATTGGAAATGTAATGAAAACTAGGTGATTGAGGTGGGGAGGTGGTGAATCAGGAACCAATTAAACTTCTTCACTTAATTCACTTTGTTAAGTTATATAATCTACTTGCATGCAAGAAACATAAAATAGTAAAGTAACAACACCATAGCACAATATTTGGTAACCCAGAAACTCTCTAAATAAAAGATAAAACTGGGGTGGAGATGACACCCAAAATTCTTATTGTAGCCTTATAGATATATTTCTCTCCCATGTTCTCTTAATGCTTGATGATGAACACAATGATGATTTGGATAAACAAAATATCTCATACTTATATTGATCCAAATAATTCTTCCATAGATTGGCTACAATATAATCATTTCCAAAAACAATCACCAAGTCATCTCAATGTTGTAACTCAGGTCCAATGGCTTACTGAGGTGATACTAAAGACACTCAAGAAACACTGTCACCTTGGCTAACTCTGGCACTCGGTTGAATTGGATGTTCAATTCACACTAACCACTCAATAGACACTTCTGACTCTGTTTACACTACTCTGCTAGTTTGATTATCATTTTGGAAAACTATTCAAACTTGGTTCTCACTTGGAGCTCAGTAGGCACTGTCAACTTAGTTGACACTGCAGCTCAGTGGGAACTATCAACTTGGTTGGCACTTCTTACCTAATGCAAGCTTAACATTGTTTTCTTGGTTCCTTTATGAGCTCAATTAGCAATGTAGATGGTAACTTAGTTGCTACTGTCTTTCGATTATGACTAAGTGTTTTTCCACTAATTGACAATATGTCCTGTAATGAGATTAACAATCTCCCCTTTAGAATTAGTGACAAAAACACTTATCTCACACAAGATCTAAAATAAAAAATTCTACAGTCAAACTCCTCCTTTGAGTATGCTCTACTCTGTAGCTCAGTTTGCATTGGAGACTCTACAACTCAGGTTGAATTGAAAATTTTGTTTTTGATCTTTCAAAATTGTTTTTGTTTTTTTTTCCGTTTTGTTTTACATATCTTTCTTGTCCTACATAATTTCTCCTTCCTATACATATATCCCTTTATATGTATATAAATATGTACATTTTTTATATTTTCCCTTTATATACTTTACCCTTTTGTATACTTCCCCCTTTTTTTGTTACAAATGCCAAAAAAAAAATTACAACCTTTGGTTATGCCAAAATGAGAAATAAAATCATGATGTACCTACAAAATCATAGACAAAGTCTTATCCTAGTTATCTTGTAGCTCCTTCATGATGTGTAGATCAATTTGAAGCTCTGCTGATAACTCATACATATGATTTGCAACTAATAAATTTGTACATCATTGACTAGTATCTTTGCATGATCCATTCTCTTCTATATACTTTCCATGTGGGGTAGTATCATACCTTGTATAAGATCTAATATTTACCTTATGTTGGCTTCTTCCCTTAGTAGTTCTACCTTAAAATATGTTAAAAATCTAGATTATGCAAAAAATTGTGTCAAATTTGGCCAATTTCTCTTTTAATTCCATGGTAAAGTTAGTGGAATTACTCAAATTTACAAATAAAGATACAACATTATTTACAACATTTTTAGTGTAGAAATCAAAGTAGATAGTTCTATTTGATCATTAGTTATCTTCTATTCTACATTCTCTAACACTTTATTCTCAAATTTCCTTTCAAATTTCTTAATGAATTTGTCCTACCCATCAGCATCCTCATTGAACTTATGAACAATATCAATCAATTGATCTATGATAGGGGATTTTTCATTTACCTCTATAGATAAAGAATCCACAAATATTTCTTTGATGTCCTCTAGAATTTTTCTTCTATCTCTTTCAACCCTTAGTGTTTGCTACTTGTACCTTTTCTTCCACAATTCTCCCAAAATATCCATTTGCTCGATAGATTGATTGGATTGGTCCCAATTTTAGATCATATTCATTTCATCAAGATCTATGCCATCAACTATCTTCTTTTTTCCTTTTCTCTTGACAGTTGAAGAAGGAATGATCTCTTTTCCTTTGTAAATTCAGTCCTTATATTGTTGCTTGATCAAGACTGTGGGAGCTTGCTTCTCACTCGAGACTATAGGAGCCTACTACTCGATTACCTCTAAGAGAGATCTTAGTGAAGGTGTTACAATATTCTCTTCATAGCTCAGATAAATTGGGTTCAACTCAATGGATTGATTTTTAAGCATGCCTTAGGTGGAGTGGTAGGTAGTGATGTCATTACCTCTATGACAATCTTCTCAAGATCAAATTCTAGGATTTTCTAAACCTCTGGTAAGTCTCCCTCTTCCTTGATATCAAAAATCATTTTCCACATATTTTTTCTAGAGTGCACAACCACTTCTATCTTATTTGTCAAAACTTCAAAAGTTTTAAATCTAGGAGTTTGTTTGTTTCCATATTTGGACATTTTCTCCTTGATTTATTTTTTGGAGAGACTAAGCATGAGACTTCTTAGAGCCTATTCTCTAATATCCTTCTCTATTTTAACTGTATTATCCCAATGGTGAGAGACAACTTTTAGTAGTGCTTCAGGATCTTTCCCTTTAAGTTTAAAAGGGTCATATTTCCATCTTGCCATCTTCTCAACTAATGCTTCATCAATCTATTCTTGCTCCTCTTTGCTTCTAGATTCATACTTGAAGTAGTTAAATTCTATCATACCCTTTCCTTTCTTTATGATTTTTAGATTTTTCTCAAAGGTAGGAGGTGCCCTCTTCAAGGAAATAATAGGGGTGTTATCTACATCTACATCATCCTCATCCTCATCCTCTAACCTTAGTTTCTTCCTTGGTTTTCTTGGCTTTGAGGAAGTAATCACAAGAGTAGACCTTGTTGATCTCTTTGGTTGAGTTTTAGATGTGGTCTTTACCTTCTTCTTGGGAGGTTCCTCTTCCTCCTCTTCTTCAACACTATCATCTTCACCTTCTTCATATTTCTCTACTGTATCATTACCCTTTCCTTTAGTGAGCATAAGAGGTGAATCTAATTTTGCAAGTTTCTTCCCAATTCTTTCCAGCCTCTTCTTTCCTCTCTTCATAATTTGAGGGATATGAATCTCAAGTGATATCCTTGTCTTCACTTCCTCATATGTCCCAAAATAAGTATCCTTGGGGTCCACATGCTCATTTATAAGAGCCTCAATAATGTCTTTTGTTTCATCAATATTTATCTCATATGTCAGAGGTTTTACCCATGCAGTCCTAGGTCTAACTGCATGTAAATTAACTCTATCATAGTCAACCAAGAAGCATATATCCCACTCATAATCATCTACAAGTTGCTTAGGGATCCTAAGATTTCTTTGCATCCTTTCCTCAAAATTATCAAAGTATACATTGATGATGCTTTCAAATTTCTCACCCATCTCATTTATGAATTCATTAATCTGATACAATACTAGGGTGTCTTTCTTCCAAACAACATTTTCTTTTAAAGGGAAGAATTTTTGCCCATAAGAGAATAAATAGACTAGGAGTGAACCAAACTTTGATGGGTTATTCTTGGAGTCCTGAATTCTCTCCATGTTCTTGCGTAGCTAGATGAATTGAAGCTCTGTTAGGTCAAAGGATAAGTTTCTTTTCATGATCTTGAATGCCAAGTCTGTAGCTTTACATGGCACCACTAAAACATTTGGGGTCAATTTGTGATGAAAATTTGTGATGGCGATGTTATTTTTTGTTATTTTCATATTTTATTTTGTAATTGTCTTCGATGTCATCGTAATACTGATATTGGCATCATAATTGTGACATGCATGTGAGTGTAAACAAAAAAAGAAAGAAAACATGACATAAATAATTCCCCTTTTGTTTTGATTGTGGAGAGCTATGCATGAAAGAGGGTGGAGAGCTCTGAATGAGGGTGGAGAGCTATGAATGTTTTCATGCCCTAGTGATATTTGTATTTCATTATCATGCCCTTGATTTGTGATTTTGTTATCATTCCCTTATGATCTCTTCTTCTTTTTTGTGCCCTTTCTCTGTGATTTCATTGTCGTGTCCTTGTGATCTTCGTGCCCTTGCTATACAATTTCATTATCATGTCAAGCCCTTGTGATCTCTGTGCCCTTGCTCTGTAATCTCATTTTCGTGTCATGACATTGCTCATGATTTCATTATTGTGTCATGCCCTTGCTCTACAATGTTCTTCAAGGGATATGTAAATATTCCTTTATTTTCCTTCTAAACAGGTATCTCTTTATATTTCCTTCTAAACATGTATATCTTAGAGTTTTTTTTAAGGTTTTTATTACATCTTATCACAATAGAAAAATTGATCTAGTTGCATACATATTATAGAATCTAAATAATAAAACATAAAAATTCACTCAACCCATGCTAAGTGGCTTACATCGAGGTCCTACACAAAAATAATGTAGACTAGGAAAAATGGGTAGAGTTTGCAAGAAATTTTACAAAAACATATCATAAAAGATATTTTTACAAAGAAACTAGCCATAACCTAGTTAAATGGTTCTAGTTGCTAATTATTTGGGTTGATTACAAATTTCCATATAATTGTCATCTAATTGGGTACAATAAAATGAACAATCACCTATTCCTTGTTAGCAAGATCAAATAAAATTTTCCAAGGTGATAAAATTGCACATGAAGATGCATCACTTACATACTAGGCATGAAGCACGTTATACAATTTATAATGAATGGTTGGATATAAAGGTTCCATATGCTAGCCTAAAAATGGAAGACAAGGATGTAACCATGCATGTATTGACACACTCTCCCTATGAGGATTTGAAGTATCTATTGTTTTTTTTAAATTTGGGCATCACTGTATGATCCATAATGTTATGAAGTATTAAAGTTGGTAGTAACTTATCCCATATCTCCACAAAATGTAGCATAAGTTCATGTTTCCTTGGCTTCCAAGAATTTTTAGCAGCTATTCTCACTACTAGAAGAATAACTTCAATGAAGAGTTGAGTGTAAGGAGTGGAAGAAGCAAGTTCTGCTCCTCTGTAAATGCCATAATCATGAGGCTCATTCCCTTGTAGAAGCCTCTACCATAATGACACTACCTCTAAACCATACAAAGGATGCTAAAGTGGTTCCCGACCTTGAAACACTCTTATGAGAAATTGATACTTAGGATCATCGTAGTGTGATTGTTTTTATACTTGAAACACTCTTTTAAGAAAATGCAAATACAATACATGACAAATTACACAACTTGTAGTCCCCCTGATATTTGGACTGTAAATTCTCAAAGACACTTGCAAGTGATTCCATTGTCATAGTAGCTACTAGAAAACTTTCCTAGATTCTATCATGTAGTCTCTTTGTAACTTCGCTCCTTCTCCTTCTCTTTCTAAAGCCACTCCTTCTCCTTCTCTCTCATGCCTTAAATTTTAATTACCAAACTTTTGAATGTATGCCTCTACCATATCTAAAATGAACTTCACATTGTGTTATAACTCTGGCATAAGTGTTTTATCATCAATAGTTTTCATGTTAGCATTCAAGTTTTCAAGGTTGATCAACAGCCTCACTTGTGGACCTCTCATGTCAAGCACTTTCTATACCATTTCAACACCATGTTCTTTCTTTCAAATTAATTGTTCTCCAGGTCCATTTTCTTGTAAGATATTAATTTTTTTGAATAATTGTAAACACTTAGAAAGTGCATTGTGATTTTCATATGTGTGTGTGTGTGTGTGTGTGTGTGTGTGTGTGTGTGTGTGTGTGTGTGTGTGTGTGTGTGTGGATGTATGTACATATATATGTATATGCATATATATGTGTGTATATATATAAATATATACATACACACATATATGTGTGTATATATATAAATATATACATACACACATATATGTGTGTATATATATAAATATATACATACACACATATATGTGTGTATATATATAAATATATACATACACACATATATGTGTGTCTATGTCTGTATGTATGTATATATACAGAGAGATCTTGTGGATTTTGGATTATAAAAAAAAACATGACATTAATCATTCCCCATTTTTTTTGATTTATTATGGAGAGTTGTGTGCAAAAGAGGGTGGAAAGATCCAAACAAAGGTGGAGAGCTTTGAACATTAGTGGAGATCTAGGATTTCGTTGTCATTCCTTTGTGATCATTGCATTTTTTTGCTATGTTAATGCCCTTGTGATCTTCATGCCCTTGCTCTACGATTTTCTTCAATAGGAGAAGAGGTACCTATGTATATGTTATTTTATTTTTCCTTCTAGACATGTATCTCTTGTTGATATATAATAACTTTGGTCAAATTCAAGGATAATTTATTATGATGATTGTATGCATATGTGCATGTATGTATGTATATCTTTCACTATGTGAACTACTTTACATGCATACATACAAACTTGCATAGTACTTGTAATAAATTAAATTAATCATTCAAGTATTGAATTCACACAAGCAATTATCCTTGCATTCAATCAAAACTATTCATACCAAACTAAGTATGCAAAAATATGTACTTACAGATCATATTATCTCTTGATGATTGAGTGAAGATCTCGTGCATAATATCGTCTAGGTAATGATTGGATGCATTCACATTAATTCATAATAGGATGAAGCAAATTAACCATCTACGTTTATATAGATCAATGACTTAATATAAATCATGTTTTGTTAAACATTAACTAAACTAATTAGTATAAGGTTAATACTTGTTTATATCAACAGTCATGTCATGAGTGGTGGTGTAGAGCACCAAGGCACTATTATGGATTCTTGTTTAATTTTTTGGTTTCTCACCTAATCAGGCTATGATAAATAATTCTTCGATGAAAAATCCATGGTTGTAATGAAAAGACACCTTCATGTATGCCTAGGTCACTTTGGGCAAGTTATAAGCCAAAGTTGCTAGTTGGGCAAAATTGGGTCTTTTTGAGTTTTTGGTTAACATAGCCTAGGATTAGGTGCCTTTAGTTATTTATGAATAAGTTGGAATCTTTTCCAAGTCTTAGAATTGAAAAATTGTGAAAATTGCAAAAGTTGCATTTTTTGTGCAAAATTGCTTATTTGTGAAATTGTAAAAGTTGCTCAAAAATGCAACTTAGTTGAAAAGGCATTGTAACTATTCAAAAAATATCTATAACCATTGGAATGGATGTAGGAATGATATATACCTCATTTTTGAGGTCACAAAGGGCAGACTGTATAGATTGGGAGAAGTTGCAATAAGGGAATTTTCAATTTTAAAGTAATTTTACTAGTTTCTTGTAATTTGTCCATACTATATGGATTGGAAAGCATGATCAGATGATTTTTTGAAAAATATTTTTCTATTACCTTTCCATTTCTTTTCGTTTCATGATTTTGTGTGGAATTTTTTTCAAGTTATTCCATCTTTTGTACACGAGGGTTCGTAGGACAACAATTTTTTGCAAGATTCAAAGATGGACCCATAGTTGTTTTTAATGGTCTCTTGGGGAATGATAGTTGGATGGGTCCTCTCAATTATTCTATGGTTTCAAGACTGGGCAATGTATTTTTCTATTTTTCCTAACTAGCCCAAGGTCAAGTGCCTATAAGGGTTTGACCTTGTGAGCATGTTGTTTGGAGTATAAAAAAAGAAGGAGACTTGTTGGAGGGATGAGTGTTTGGAAGGAAGTTGGAGGAAGGTGAATAGATATTCCTAAGTATTGTGTGTGTTTCCATGACCCCACTTTCCCATAGTTACTTTGTAAACCAATCCTAATTAGGCCAATTAAGACTGTGTTGCTTAGTGAAGGAAAGGGAGTGTTGGAGTGGAACCAAGTTCTAGTACTTTAGTATTGGGTATAACTCTAGAAAGAGTACCTAGAACCCTAAAAGAATTTAAGGTTTTTTTGGGACTTTTCAAACTTAGACACCAAAACCTCTTAAGGAGGCCTAATAGGACTAGTATGTGAATTTAGGTTTGATAAATTATAGAAATATGGGGATCAAACCAATGATGTATTTTGTGTTATGTAGATGCCCTACTTCTATTTCATGCCTTAGAACCATTGGAGAAAATTAATTTTTTTATTTTCCTCATGTTGGATTATTTGTGGGGATTAGGTCTTGAAGCCATAATTTGGATGAATTTGATCCTTAGATCATGGGTGCTTGAAGAAGTTGGTAGTCTTATTTTCTTTAGCATTTGGATGATTTGAATTGGTTATGACATTGTGAGAAGGTTGGGGATTTGGTAACTTGTTGATTTGGTGTTAGAGTGGGAAAGCACATGTACACCTTTCTAGTTGTGCACTCTGGATCAAGTCAACAAGAGACATGTCCTCTTGTGACATGCTTTTTGGCTTTGTGTCTTTTGAAACAATACTTATACCCAACTGGACAACCAAGAGACATATCAAAATCAATAAATGTCTTGCCCTTTGGTGTTTAGTAACATCAAATATAAAGAGCAGAGATTACTAATGATTATGTTCTAAAAATAGAAAAGATATTCATAGTCAAATCTATAAGAAATCTAATCACCTTCAACATCTCTTTATATTTCCCTCAACAGGTGAATAGAGAAGCTTATCTTTATGTATATGTATGTGTATACATATTTACATAGACACACATATGTGTGTATGTATGTATGTATAGAGAAGCTTTCCTTTATGTATATGTATGTATATATATACATATGTACACACACATATGTACGTATCTATGAATGTATGTATGTATGTTTATATATAAAGACATCTTTTTAAAGATGCTTATTACATCTTAGCACAACAAAAAAATTGATATGATTGCACACATATTCCA
The DNA here is from genome assembly GCA_028749045.1 of Cupressus sempervirens. Taxonomy (NCBI): domain Eukaryota; kingdom Viridiplantae; phylum Streptophyta; class Pinopsida; order Cupressales; family Cupressaceae; genus Cupressus; species Cupressus sempervirens. The sequence goes on from CM053788.1 coordinate 8,092,311, forward strand.
GAATCCAAATAATAAAACAATAAAACTCACTAAACCTATGCTAGGTGACTTACCTCAAAATCGTACAAAAAAAAATGCAGACTAGGAAAAATGGGCAGAGTTCACAAAAAAATTTACAAAAACATATCATAGAAGATATTTTTAGAAAGAAACAAGCCATAACCTAATTAACTGGATCAAGTTGCAGATTAGTCAAGGGTTGATTAAAAATTCTTGTAGAACTATCATTAGATTAGGTATAATAAAATGAACAATCGGCTCTTTATAGCTAGCAAGATCAAATATAGTTTTCCAAGGTGATAAAATTACATATACAGATGAATGAATGTATGTATATGTATATGTATATGTATACATACATACATATATATATATATATATATATATACATATACATATACATATATATATGTATATATGTATGTGTATATGTATGTATGTATGTATATATACAAAAAGATGTTTTTTAAGGTGCTTATTACATCTTAGCTAAATAGAAAAATTGATCTAGTTGCATATATTCCTAAATCCAAATAATAAATTAATAATATTCACTCAACTTGTGCTAAGTGACTTACCTCAAAATCTTGCACAAAAATAATGCAGACCAAAAAAAAAGGGTAGAGTTTGAAATATTTTTCACAAAAACACATCATAGAAGATATTTTTAGAAAGAAACAAGCCATAACCCAGTTAAATGGGTCTAGTTGTTGATTAGTTGGGTTGATTACAAATTCTTGTAGAACTGTCATCAGATTAGGTACAATAAAATGAACAATCAGTTGTTCCTAGCTAGCAAGATCAAATAGAGTTTTCCAAGGTGATGAAATTGTATATGCAGATGTATGTATGTATGTATGTATGTAAGTATGTATGTATGTATATATGTATGTACGTATATATATGTATGTATGTATGGATGTATAGATAGAGAAATCTTGTCAATTGTGGAGATTAGTGGAGATCTAGGATTTTTTTGTCGTGCCCTTGTGATCTCTGCATCTCATTTTCATGCAAAGATCACAAGGGCACATCATTGAAATGTAACAATCACAAGGGCATGGCAATGAATTCCTAGATCTCCACTGATCTCCACCAAGGGAATAGTAAGGAAATAAAGAGATTAGAAGGGCATGTTAGTGAAATGAAGCAATTATAAGAGCACGACAATGAAATCTCCACCAATGTTCAGATCTCTCCACCCTCATTTAGATTTCTCCACCCTTTTTATGCATAGATCTCCACAATCAATCAAAACAAATGGAGAATGACTTATGTATTTTTTTTTGTTTATACTCATACAAATGTTGCAATTGTGATGCAAACATCAGTATTGTGATGGCATTGAGGATAATTTCAAAAAATAAAAAACATGAAAATCCACAAATTACCCTACTATTGAAATTTGACCCCAAATGTTGTAGTAAAGTTTAGTGTTTTTAAGACTTTCAATTTGAAGATAGAAAAACATGTGGTTGAGGTTCCTATTATTGAAAGATAGTTATCTAATCTTGTGATTAAGAATAGAGGAAGAAGAAAGAAAATTTCTAATCAAATGAAGGCTTGCAATGAGTATGATTCATTTGATCCTAGTAGTTGAAATAGTAAGAGAAGAGAAGATATTTCTGATCATATAGTTGGTTTTAGCAGTAAGTTTGGACAAACTTCTAGGATGATTGATGAAGAGGATTTGTAGACTAAGAATGTGCATGGGATTTATGTTTTGAATTTCTTTAGATATTAATAAGTCCTTATGGAAAATTTTGTTTTTGAAACCTTGGGTGTCTAATGTAGATGCATCCTTGGGCTATTGACAATATTGCATCCTTGGTCTATATTACCTTAAGCGCTACTTATATTATCCCCTTACGAGAATTCATAGACTCGTGGCTCACTTTGATCAAGATTCCTCTTCTCCTCTCTTTAGGAACCTTAGTGATCCTATAGTTTCTCATGACCCTAATCCTTCTATGGACCATGACTCTTCTCATTCATCTCATGATGAGGATGAGGCTTTAGGGGTTCCTCCTAAACAAGTTCATAAGATTGCTACTAAGATTGATAAAATGTATGATTGACTTCTTCAAGAGAATCACAATACTGATACTATGGCTTCTTTTGATGCTCTTAAGAAATTGGTCTGTAATGACAGACATGGATCTCTTGCGTGATCTTACTCACCTTGTCCACACTCATGTTAAGCCTTTAGTTCAAGCCGTATTTGAAATGGGAATGGATTCACATATCACTAGTGTTTAACCTACCTTGTCTCTTCCTAAACCTATCTCTCGCATTCCTTCTTATGTTGCTCCTATTGTGTGTGCTTATATTCAACCATTTAATCCTCCTATTAGTAGTCATACTATTTATTTTCTACATGTGATTGTTCCACCTACTTCATTTCCTCTCTCACAACCTTCATATGATAGTATTCCTTACATTTATCCTAATCCTCCTACTATGGTTCCTAATGTCCCACCTATAGCACCTTATATTCTAGCTAATTTTTACACTCTTCCTAGTGTGTCAAATGTGTCATTACCACCTATTTCCTCTATTGGTTCCACTATCATTACTATTTCTCAATTTTTTTCTTTGTTGCAACAACAACTAGCTTCCCTTACTCAATCCATTTTTAATATACCTACATGTAATATTGGTAGTCCTGCACAAAAATAATGTAGACTAGGAAAAATGGGCAAAGTTCACAAGAAATTTTATGAAAACATATCATACAGATATTTTTAGAAAGAAAGAAGCCATAACCCAATTAAATTGTTCTAGTTGTTGATTAGCTAGATTGATTAAAAATTCTTGTAGAACTATCATTAGATTGGGTACAATAAAATGAACAATCAATTGTTCTCAGCTAGTAGGATCAAATATAGTTTTCCAAGGTGATAAAATTGCATATGCAGATGTATCACTTGCATGCTAGACATGAAGCACATTCCCCAATTTATAAAGAATGGTTGGATATAAAGGCTCCATACGCTGACCCAAAAATGGAAGCTAAGGATCTAAACCTACTAGGATCCCAAGTATCTACTATTACTATTAATTTAGGCAACACTATATGATCTAGAATTTTATGAAGTATTGATGTCAGTAGTAACTTCTCCTAGTCTCTATAAAATGTAGCATATTTATAGGGTCTCTTAGCCCCTAGGAATTTGTAGTAGCTATTCTCACTACTAGAAGAATAACTTTAGTGATGAGTTGAGTGTAAGGAGTTAAAGAAGCAATTTTCGCTTCTCTAGAAATGCCATAATCATGAGGCTAATTCCCTTGCAGAAGCCTCTGCCACAATGGCATTACCTCTAAACCATGCAAAGAATGTTGAAGTGGTTCCCAACCTTGAAACACTCTTATAAGCAATGCCAAAGAAAATGCAGATGCAATACATATATTACTATTATTTATGTATATGCATGCATGTATGTATATATATATGTATGTGTGTATATATGTATATATGTATGTACATATGTGTGCATATATATATGTATATGTGTGTGTATATGCATACATATACACATATATTTGTGTATATGCATACATATACACATATATATGGGTTCCTATGTATGTATATATACAAAGAGATCTTGGCATAATAGAAAAATTGATCTAGGTGCATACATATACCAAAATCTAAACAATTAAAAAATAAAACTCACTAAACCCATGCTGAGTGACTTACCTCAAGATCTTGCACAAAAATAATGCAGATTAGGAAAAATGGAAATAGTTTGCAAGAAATTTTACAAAAACATATCATAGTAGGAACAATTAGTTGTTCCCAGCTAGCAGGATCAAATATAGTTTTCCAAGGTGATAAAATTGTATATGCAAATGTATGTATGTGTGTATGTATATGTATGTATGTATGTATGATGTATAGATATATACATATTGATATGTATATATGTGTATATATACATACACACATATGTGTGTGTCTATGTATGTATCTATGTATGTATGTATAGATATAGAGAGATCTTATCAATTGTGAAGATTAGTGGAGATCTAGGATTTCATCGTCATGCCCTTATGATCATTGCATTTCATTGTAGTGCCCTCATGATCTTTGCATCTCATTACCACGTCCTTGTGATCTTTGTATATGTATGTATGTATGTATGTATATATGTGTGTGTGTATATACATATGTATGTGTATATAAACATGTGTATGTATATATGTATATACATGTGTATGTATGTATATACATATGTATATGTACATATGCATGTGTATGTATGTATATACATATGTATATGTATATGTACATGTGTATATATTCATACATACACACACTTATGTGTGTGTCTATGTATGTATGTATATAAACAAATAAATATTGGCACAAGAGAAAAATAATAAAACTCACTCAACATGTAGCATGGCCATAGATGTGATGACAATGCCTTTTGGTAAGTAGATTCCTCATTCTCTATCTCATTTTTTATGTGTTTATTGCACTTGAACTATTATTTCTTAGGAGGAATTTTGCAATATTGGATTCATTTTATGTAGGACACGATGAGGAAATTCCTAGATGTACATGTGTTAGATGTATGTGAATCACTAAAGAATTGTGATGAATTTCTCATGAGCAATCAAGATGGACTTCCCCTAAGAGTAGCAGGAGGTGATGAGGACATTCTAGGTAATTTAAAGATTGATCATTTCTTAAATATTTTAGATGTTAATGGAGAATTTAGATGTTTTGGGGGTGGGGCCAAATGGGCTTCCACCTTCACATGGTTGGCCCTGATTAGTAGAGAATATTAATCTATTATTGAAACCAAGTGAAGCTCAATATTAACCTATGGTTGAATTAAAACTAATGTGTGAACCTCTTGGTTTCAAGCTATGCAGAAGGATGTCATAGTTTAATATGAAATCTTAATTCATATTCATACAACATCAGGTGGAGCTGAAAAATGCAACAAATTTGCATTTATTTTAGAGGTCTTTAATTGGGTATTTTAAGTTATAGACCATCACGAACATTGTAACTTTGACTCTTATAGGAAAGGGTAGTATCCTCATCATACAAGAAAATCAAGACTTTTTATGTACTAGATTGTTGAGGACATTCTCTTGTCCATAGTAGCTAGAGTTCTAATGTTCATGATGATCTATAATTTTTAAAACTTAATAGACCTATTAAATAAATGTAATTTCATGCTACATTTTTAATCTTCACCTATTGTCCATGCATATAAAACAGAGTTTCACTTGCATTCTTGATTCAATTTGGTAGAATCTTATTTTGGATGTGATGAAAAAGTGACATGCACCAGAAGATGGGAAAATGAAGTTACTTTTACAAGTCTAGAACCCTTTTTTGTACTTTAGAGATAGACCCTTTCTTAAAGATTTTATATTATAATGGGGAATTTAGATGTTAGGGTGGGGAGTTGGGGCCAAATGAGCTTCCACCTTCACATGGTTGGCCCTAATTAGTAGAGAATATTAAACTATTCGCAAAACCAAGTGAAGCTCAACATTAACCTATGATTGCATGACAACTAAATGTGTCAATCTCTTGGTTTCAAGCAATGCAGAAGGACATCATAGTTCAATATGAAATCTCAATTCATATGCATACGACATTAGGTAGAGCTAAAAAAACCCAATAGGTTTGCATTTTTGTTAGAGGTCTACAAAGACCTATTAAATAAATATAAATGAGGTGGATTTTTTCAGCTCCGCCTATTGTCCACGCATAAAGAACACAACTGCACATGAATTCTTGATTCAAAGTGGAATTAACAAGTTTATCAAATCAATGGTATGATGTTAATAGAGAATATTAAACTATTCTCAAAACCAAGTGAAGCTTAACATTAACCTATGATTGCATGACAACTAATTTTGTGAATCTCTTGGGTTTAGGTAATGCAAAAGGATGTCATAGTTCAATATGCAATCTCAATTCATATGCATATGATATTAGGTGGAGCTAGAAAAACTCACCATGGTTGTATTTTGTTAGAGGTTTGTATAGACATATTAAATAAATGTAAACATCTTGTGTTTTTTCAACTTTACATGTTGCCCATGCATATAGAATGCAGTTGCACGTGCATTCTTGATTCAGAGTGGCATTCACAAGTTTATCAAATCAATGATATGATGTTAACAGGGAATTTGTTAATTGAATAAATGAATTTTATTATTGAATAAATAAATTTTAGATGTTAATGGGGAATTTAGATGTTTCGGGGTGGGGGCTAAATGAGCTTCCAACTTCATGTGGTTAGCCCTAATTAGTAGAGAATACTAAACTATTCTCAAAACTAGATGAAGATCAATATTAACCTATGATTGCATCACAACTAACTGTGTGAATCTATTGATTTTAGGAAATGTAGAAGGATGCCATCGTTCAATATGCTACTATAAAAGCTACTGTAATTCAAATAGCTTTAAATTTTTGGCTCCTTTTTCCCTATGGTCCCATGGTATTTTTCATATAGAACATCTGCCCACTATATATATACAGGCTGATCATGTATAACTGATGTTCACTTCTAAAATAAAAAAAAAGAAGATAATCCTCATTGGACAAGCAACAATTTATTTTTAAAATATTTTGGATACCCATCGCAATTGTGATGGCTTATTCTGAGGGATAGTCATCTCTCCCACAACATTGTTGTCATATACCCATTGCACTTGTGATGACCTTTTTTAATGGATAGTCATCGCTCCCATAATGTAATTGTTGCAAATCTACCACAATTGTGATGGTAGACTTAAATCTTTCATCATCATAATTGTGATGATCTATTATTGCAAGTAGGATAGTGTGAAGATGAACTCTTGCCCTTGTCATCTTCCAAATTATGATAGTTTAATCAATCACACTTGTGACATACACCCATGTTATCACAATTTGTGATAGAAAAATTCTAGCACTTGTTCAATGGGAACCAATTCATGGTACTATCGCTTGGGTGATAGGTAGTCGTCACCATCGTGATGGCCAACTATCACAATTATGGTCCAAATCTAGTAGTGCACATTGTTCTGATAGCTTGAGTTTTAGATTTTGTAAGAAATGACATGGATGCAAAACCTGATTTCCATGTCAGATATATTATTTAATTTCATGCCTCTACCATCCCATTTAGCTAGGTTTAGCTTAGCCAATTTTGCCTTACCTAAAAATTTTCTAGATTTTGACTTATCCAACATTAGATACCATGTTATCCTATGAATCATCTTGATGGGGACACAACCCAAGAACAGAATGGACACAACAGAAAAGGGAAATTGTATTGATTGAGAAAATAAGCTAGTACAAACAATACAGAGAAAATAAATTTCAAAACATGCCCTAAGGGCTTACAATCGCATAAATCTGGAGATAATTTCTTCTTTCAATACCTCCTCTCAAACTCCACTCCGAACTGCCTTTTACAATGCCAAAAATCTCCTTAAATAGACCCTAGAGGGTTAAGGACTAGGAGTACATTCTAGAAAGTGCTAGTAGGCATCCACCGAAAAAATAGAAGGTTCCAGAAGCTATGTTAGAAGTCGGTACAAATCTAGAAGAATCCAGAAACGGTAACTGAACTTTCGGGAGGCATAACTTTTGAATCATAGCTTCGATTAACGAACCATTTACATTTTTGAAAAGCTCTCGAAGCGCTTTATAGCCCAATGGACAAGCTTTGCTCATCCCCCATTTTTTGACCCTTTTCGAGGTCATTTAATGCCCCAAACCTGACTTTGAAGCATTCTTAGGAGGTCTCCCAAACCCAAAAAATTGCAATAAATTTTAAACAGTGGGGCCTATTGACCTGATTCTTTTTTTGGAATGCTCTAAATCATGATTACATTCATCTGGCCAATTCACACCTTCTAGTTTACCAAAATGATGGCCCAAATACATGCTCCTATTTTTTTGGGATTTTCAAACGCACTGATAGTGGAATTGTGAGAGTTGGAACCTTTATTTGACCCAAATGGGTATCCAAAAATGTAAAGACATGAAATAGAAACTAAGTCTAAGTACATTTTTTTTGGGTGACACAGGATTGCCCTTATACCTCTGGATGCTCCTGCATCAGACACCCAGGGTAGATTGAAAAGTGACCCTGTCACTTTATAGATGGTAGAGGAAATCCCAAATGGAAAACCTCAACTTCTAAAATCCAAGTTGAGTCCTCGATCGGCCGTCCTTTCCATTTGACCAAATACTCTTCATACTGCCTGTTTCTGGTACTCCTACCCACACGATGATCTAGAATGTCTTCTATCTCCTTCTTCTTAGAAGCTGGAATTGGACATGGCTCTAACACTAGCTCCTCATCTGCACCATCATCATGATACTCTTTTATATCTGCAATGTTGAAAATGGGAGAAATGTGAATACCATATGGCAGCTCCACTTCATATGTATTTCCTGAGTCATGTTTCTTCAAAATTTTGCAGGGGCCAAATTTCTTCATTTTCAGCTTGTTGTAAGTGCTGGCTGGAAATCTTTCTTTTCGTAAGTGCACCATGACTAGATCCCCTACTTGGAATTCCTTATGTCTTCTCCTTTGATCAGCCCTAGCTTTATACTCTTGATTCATCTTGGTAATGTGTGCTTGAACCTCCTCATGTAGATGCTTGATATGTTCAGCAAATTCCTCAACTTCAGCACTTGTCCTCTCCCCTTGTTCTATCTTCCTCAATTCTGGTGTAGTCCTTGGGCTACTCCCATATACAATTTGGAATGGTGATTTTCTAGTACTCCTATTTATAGAGTTATTATAAGAAAACTCTACCTATGGTAGAATCAAATCCCATCCTTTGGGCTTATCACCAACTAAACATCTCAGCAAATTGCCCAGACTTCTGTTTACCACTTCTGTTTGGCCGTCAGTTTCTGGGTGATGCATGGAACTGAATTTCAATTCTGATCTCAACTTTTTCCAAAATGTCCTCCAAAAATACCCCACAAATTTAGTATCTCTGTCAGAAACTATACTCCTTGGAAGACCATGTAGTCTTACCACCTCTTTGAAAAACAAGTCTGCAATATGAACAACATCATGAGTTTTGTGGCATGGAATGAAATGTGCCATTTTGGAGAACCTATCAACCACCACGAATACTGAGTCATTACCCCTTTGTTTCCTTGGCAATCCAAGAAAAAAATCCATACTTATGTCCTCCCATGGCCTTGATGGAACAGGCAATGGCTGATATGAGCCAGTATTGTGACTAAACCCCTTGGCAACTTGACAAACTTGGCAACTCTGTACAAAATTCTTCACATCTTGTGAAATTTGAGGCCAAAAATAATGTTCTCTAAGAATGGCAATGGTCTTATCTCGACCAAAATGTCTTGCCATCCCTCCACTATGTTTCTCCTTAATCAGATTTTCCCTCATGGAACTCCTTGGAATGCACAATTGACTACCTTTGAACAACATGCCATCCTGAATCAAATAGTCTAACCACTTGGTTCTATCTACAGCAATAGGTTCTTTACAAGCTTTCCATGCTTCAGCAAAATCAGGATCCTCGAGGTACAAATTCTTGAGTTCATCAAACCCAACTACTTCAACCTGCATTACTATAAGCAACAACTGTCTACTACTTAGTGCATCTGCAACCCTATTAGATTTTCCACTTCTATGCTTCAACACAAATGTATAGCTCTACAAGAACTCTACCCACTTCATATGCCTCTGATTCAATTTACCTTGACTATTTAGGTACTGTAATGCCTGATGATTAGTATACAAAACAAATTTCTTTGGCAATAAATAATGCCTCCATTTCTTTAAGGCCTGAACTATTGCATAGAACTCTTGATCATAAATAGAATACTTCTTCTTTGCATCATTCAATTTTTCACTGAAATATGCAATAGGCTTACCTTCTTGGCTTAATACAGCCCCAATAGCGTTGCCACTAGCATCATAATCCACCTGGAACACTTTTCTAAAATCTGGAAGTGCCAACACAGGTTGTTCTGTTACCTTCTTCTTCAGCAATTCAAAACTTCTTGCAGATGTTGCAGTCCATTTGAACTCTTTTCTATCCCCTCTTATTGTATCAGTTAGGGGTGCACATATGCCACTGAAATTCTTAATAAACTTCCTGTAAAAACTAACCAAACCATGAAATTATCTTACCTTAGTAGCAGACCTTGGAGTAGGCCATTCCAAGATGGCTTTTACCTTCTTTAGATCCATTTTGAGACCTTTAGGTGATATAACAAACCCCAAATAGACTAACTCCCTTTTTGCAAAGTTACACTTCTTCAGATTAATTAATAGTTTCTCTTCCCTTAGCCTTTCAAGGACACTACGAATATGCAATAAATGTTCTTCCAAAGTCTTGCTAAAAATTAAAATATCACCCAAATAGACAATAACAAATTTTCCCAAGAACTTCTTAAGTACCTCATTCATGAGCCGCATGAAGGTGCTTGGGGCATTCGTCAATCCAAAGGGCATGACTAACCACTCATAAAGACCCTCCTTGGTCTTGAAGGCTATTTTCCACTCATCTCCTTCTCGAATCTGTATCTGGTGATAACCACTCTTCAGATCTATCTTTGTGAAGTACTAAGCTCCACTCAAGCAGTCCATAATATCATACATCCTTGGGAAAGAAAACTGGTACTTGATGGTGATCCAATTTATAGCTCAAGAATTTGTACACATCCTCCACTCTCCATCCTTCTTTGGTGCGACAACTGAAGGTACTACACATGGATTCAGGCTCTCTCGAATCAAGCCCTTCCTCAACAACTCCTAAACCTGTCTATTTAGCTCCTCTGTTTCAGTAGGAGTCATCCTGTGAGCAGCCTTGTTAGGAAAACTAGCTCCTAGAATTAGATCTATCTGATGATTGATTTTCCTTACTGGTGGCAATCCATTTGGAACATTATCAGAGATAGTATCTCCAAACTCCCCTAGTAAATTTGAAACTTTAAATGGTATTTCACTACTACCTTCTTTATCTTTCGTAGGAATCAAAGCATAGCACATATGTTGATGTTTCATGCCATCTAAAAACTTCCTTCCATCAACAAGACAAATCCTAGCACTACTACATACCTTTTCATCTTCCTTTTTCATGGGCTTCAATTTATGGCGAACTCCATCCTTTGTGAGAGAGTATGTGTTTGCATGTCCATCATGCACTGCATGTCTATCAAACTGCCATGGTCTACCCAACAATAGATGGCAAACATCCATCGAAATAACATCACAGAGAACTTCATCATGGTAACTCCCAATTTTGAATTTTACTAAACATTGTTCACTTACCAGGACCTTATGATCATCTTTTACCCAAGCAATCCGATAGGGCTGGGGATGTTTCTCCCTCTTGAGCTTCAGCTTAGAGACCAACTCTTCTGATACCAAGTTATCAGTGCTACCACCATCAATGATCACGTCACAACATTTATCCTCACACTTGCATCTCGTACGGAACAAACTCCTCCATTGTCCTGGTTCAATCTCACCACTTAGTAGGACTCTTTCATTTACCAAGGTCTCTCCTCTTTCTGCATCCTCTAAATGTGATGATTGTGCATCCTCATCCACATGAGCAACCCTAGCTTGGCCCTCAGCTCTCCTATCTGTCCTTCCTTGTTGTTGAGGGCATTCAAAGGCATGATGACCTTCTTCATTGCAATGGAAACAGGTACCACGGAAGCCTCCTCTTCCTTTTCCACGTCCTCTACCTCTTCCTCTTTGATTTCCAAAGTCTTGATCATGGGAGCGGTTGAAACCCTCATTCCTTTGGTTCCTGCTAGTACCCACATCTTCATTTTTTATTTTGGGTTTCATTGCTTTCTCCAGATGATCTACCACTTCCCCTTCCTCCTTGACCGCGCCCTCTTTGTCTTCCTTCAAACCTTTTATTCAACTTCTCTTCAACTCGTAGGGAAAATTGGTATGCCTCTTCAACGCTGGTCATTCTTACCAGACTTAATTCCTCCTGGATGCTAGGTCGCAACCCATTGATATAATGAGCAACCTTCTCCTTATTTGCTTCTGCATGACCCGCTCTAATCAAGAGTCGGTAAAACTCCTCTGTATATTCTTGGACTGATCTTCCTGCTTGTTTTAACCCATGCATCTTCTTAAAAAGATCAAGCTCGTAGTCCACAGGAATGAACTACTTCTTCAAATTTTCCACCATGCGATCCCATCTTGTGATCTTCTCCTTTCCTCTTCTGTTTCTTTCCAATTGAACCTCTTGCCACCAAATTTTGGCATGGCCTTTTAGTTTGGCCTTTGCAAACTTAACCCTATATGGGTCCCTGATATCCTCATACTCAAAGTATTCTTCCAGTTTATTAATCCAATCGATCAACTCATCTGGTTTCAAATTTCCTGAAAATACACCCACTTCAATTGTAGGTCTTTTCCCAAACTTAGTGATGGCCCTAAAAAGCCTTTCCTCTACAGGATTTAGAACTTCGCTGTCAAGTTCCTCTTCTGGTCCCATTACTTCTTCTTCATTGTCATCCTCACTGTTGTCACCAATGACAACATTTTCTCCTCTATGGAGCTCCTCTTGCAATGCCTGCACCTACCTTCAGAGGGCTCTAACCTCCTCAGGATTAATAGCTCTAGCCCTTCCACCACGTGCTCTGTCTACACACTCAGGAAAACCCACTCTGATACCACTTGATGGGGAAACAACCCAAGAACAGAATGGACACAACAGAAAAGGGAAATTGTATTGATTGAGAAAATAAGCTAGTACAAACAATACAGAGAAAATAAATTTCAAAACATGCCCTAAGGGCTTACAATAGCATAAATATGGAGATAATTTCTCCTTTCAGTACCTCCTCTCAAACTCCACTCCGAACTGCCTTTTACAATGCCAAAAATCTTCTTAAATAGACCCCGGAGGGTTAAGGACTAGGAGTACATTCTAAAAAGTGCTAGTAGGCATCCACCGACAAAATAGAAGGTTCCAAAAGCTGCGTTAGAAGTCGGTGCAAATCTAGAAGAATCCAGAAACGGTAATCGAACTTTCGGGAGGCATAACTTTTGAACCGTAGCTCTGATTGACGAACCGTTTACATTTTCGAAAAGCTCTTGAAGCGCTCTATAGCCCTATGGACCAGCTTTGCTTGTCCCCCATTTTTTGACCCTTTTCGAGGTCATTTAATGCCCCAAACCTGACTTTGAAGCATTCTTAGGAGGTCTCCAAAACCCGAAAAATTGCAATAAATTTTAAATCGTGGGGCCTATTGACCTGATTCTTTTTTTGGAATGCTCTAAATCATGATTACATTCATCTGGCCAATTCACACCTTCTAGTTTACCAAAATGATGGCCCAAATACATGCTCCTATTTTTTCAAGATTTTCAAATGCACTGATAGTGGAACTGTGAGAGTTGGAACCTTTATTTGACCCAAATGGGTATCCAAAAATGTAAAGACATGAAATAGAAACTAAGTCTAAGTACATTTTTTTTGGGTGACACAGGATTGCCCTTATACCTCTGGATGCTCCTGCATCACATCTTCTTCATGATGGGATAGATCTACTCCAGCCAAAATGAAATGTCATGGACTTGGCTTAGTACAAGCCTAGTCCATTTGATTCAAAATTTTCTTGGCATGTGGATGATGTGGGTCAAATGCTTGTGTTTTGGCTTTAGTACTTCATTATTGCACAATGCACCATATGTCTAATCTAGCTCAAGATTATGTAGTTCTTGAATAGAATAATGATAGAATGACCCAATGTCATGAATGAGAACTACCTTGGGAGGGATTGATGAGTATGCTCCTTGTAGAGCCTTATCCTTGAAAATTTTTGGATAAAGCTAGAATTTTGGAGGAATGTAGTTAGAACTCCTTATCAAAATTAGGAACCCTTTTTGACTTTTGTACTGGAAGATGTTTCAATACTACTTAGTTGCTGAAGAATCTAAAGAATTTTGACTTTTCTTAAGACTTTCAACAATTTTTCTATAAATCACTTCGAGGGCTCAAGAAATATTGTGCTCTTAAAAAACTCAGGATTCATAGTGAAAAATGAAGCTTTAATTTCTTCCTTTTATTAGATTTTCACTTTTAGGGCTTCATAAATGTCATACCTTAGTAACTGAAAGATGCTTGGGTAACACTAACTAACCATGCTCAGTTGAGTCTACTCAGGCTCGGCTAGGTCTAAGGAGTAAATTGACTAGGACTAACAACTCGATTAGGCCTAATGAGTAGCTCGGTTAGAAATAACAACTCGGTCAAGTATAAGACTTTCATCTGTCCAAGTGCATGTCATATGTTGGTTTGAAATTTCATGCTAGGATGACTAGAACTAATGTACAATGTGAATTTGATCAAATATCCAGTGGTCTCCTTTTGTGTTTAGGTAGAAGTAATTGAAATACCCAATTCATTGCTTTGGGTGTCAATAAACTCACTGATTTCACTTGAATTCTCTAGAGATCTCCTCACTCATTGTTGCTTCATTTGAGTCTTGATCTTAGGAGCCTTTGATTTCTTTTCATCTTCAAATTTATCTCTATTCATGCAATTATTTTCTAGATGGCCAAGTTCTTTGCATACATAACATCCTTTGGTAGGATTTCTTTTTCTGAGGTGAGTCCTCGTGCAATTAGCTCCAATGTGTCCAAACTCTCCACATAGATAACATATGTAACAAGTATTGTAATCCCAACCAAAGATTTCTTTAGTAATTTGTTTAGTAGAATTCCAATTCTTGGTTCTACACTCTAAAGATTTATGATCTTGTTTGTTGCATATGAAACATTTTCCTTCAAACTTAATTTTTTCTTTGCATTCACTTGCTCTATGTCCACGTTTATTACAATTGTAAAATTTTCCATTAAACTTTGACTTTTCATTGCTCCAACATTTATTTGAAGTATGCCTTATATTTCCACAATGATTACATGTAGGTCTTTTATTTTTTTGAGCTCCTTGCTATGATGACTCTCGTTATTCAGTGTAGCCCAATCCTGCTTTCCCTTTGTGTCTATTCTAAGATATTTCAGCTAGTTGATCCATGCTTGCTTGTGATCTCATCATTCTTTCATTGGTTTCTTTTATTGTTCTAAGTTCATTCATGAGTCTTTCATTTTCTATCCTTATCAAAGTAACATGACTCAGACCTGGCTTGGACTTAGAAAGGGTAACTTGACTCGTGACCTAGCTCGAACTTGGAAGTGACTCGGTGGTGACTTGGAAAAGTGAAAAAACCTCAAAATTTTGAGATTTTTAGGATTTAAAGAACATTCCATACACCCATTATTGAATAAAGCTTAAAGATGCAATAAAATCATTAAATAGAAGATAATTTTATCATAATGCACATACTTAAATTTAAAAGTCAAACATACATCGATTACATAAGTATAATACTACAATGGTAAATTGCCAAATACTATATTACTAGGATTTGAATGGTAGCTAAAGAAAATATTATAAAATTAAAAAATAAAATCATATATAAAATGATAAATCCATGCAACCCATCAAAATGTATATGTATTATGAAATCCAACACATCAAGATTCAATAGTCATCATCAAATGTTCCAAATTCTAATCATATGTTAAGTTAAACAAAAAGTTAAAACAAGACTATAGCTATGGCTCCTAGTTGGAGTCCTCATCATCATCCTCATCCTCGTCATCCTCATCATCATATTCATCATCATCATCTTCATCATCATCCTCATCCTCATCATCATCCTCATCCTCATCCTCATCCCCAACCTCAACCTCAACCTTGGGCTCAGTATAATCTTTAAAATGCCTCTTAGTAAGGCATCTAAGGTAGGTCCTGGATGATTGATTAGCCATAGCATTAGTCTGTGAGGTGCCTCTAGGATAAACTATAGTCTTTGGCTCTGTCAATGCCTATGAGTTGTCACTAGGATCAACTATAGTCTCTAGCTCTGCCAATGCCTATGAGGTGCCACTAGGAACAACTAGAGCTCCCTAGTCCTCTACTACCATAGCCACAACCTCAACCTGGCCCTCTCTATCCACTTGGTCAACCCACTATAGGTCCTTATCATCAAAGATAGGATTAGTAGCCTCATTGACCCACTCAAACTCTAGATCAACCTCCTCTAGAGTAATCAAAGAGGTGTCACTATCCAAAATCTCCTTGGTCCTAATGTATAGGTTGTAATGCACAAAGACTGGCCTATTCATTTTCTCCACAGACAACCTAGTACACCTCTTCAAGTGGATGTGCTCGAACATGCTCCAGTTGCACTGACATCTAGAAGCACTACTTGGCTGGCTCATGATGCAGATGGTGATTTGCTAAAGATTTTTGGTTAAAGGCCCAAACATTTGCCACCATCTATCTAAATTTTGAAAAAAGGAAAAGAAAAAAATATTAGTCTCATTTCAAAATTTGAACTTTAAAGTTTAAAGCTAGAAATTTAGAAACTAGATTGTATAAGGCTTAAGCTACAATTTTTACCTTGCTACAATTTTGTATGACCTTCTTTGCAAATTTGACTTGAAAAAATGGGCCCTAATGCATTATTATAAGCATTCATCTCAAGCAATATATTTGTGGCATTAGTGACCATCTTTGATATCACTGTATATAGGCCACTAAGAATCTCCTCATCTACCTTGAAATCTTCATGGAAATGGTATGCTAGATTGAGGTAATAGGTTGCTGCATGGATGGGCTTATGAAGCTGATTTTGCCATCTCCTATCAATTATGTCCCAAATAGGGCCATAGTTTTCCTCAACTCCTACATATTTGGCCTTAATCGCCTCCTTGGCCCTATCCATGCCCTCATATATGTAGCCCATAGAGGGCTTCTCCCCATTAACAACTCATAGGAGGGCTACAAGGGGCTCAGTGATTTACAAAATAATTAAACAAAAAAACAATTTAGTTAATGATGAAACTTTGCAAAGTTGTACTATGAAAATAAAACAAAAATATGTATGAGATAAATTAATTTATAAAATTGTAAGACTTAAGTTTTTAAAATTTAAATTACCTCCATAATCTTTGGACATGGCTCCCAAAAACCTTCATCATTATAAATGCATTTTGTTGCATCTATCCCTATAGGGCTGGTGGCAAAGTAGGAGGAACTCCATTTTGGACCAACAAACATGCACCTCAAAGCTAACCTTGAACTCAACAAGGATTTTAGTGTGATAAAATTAGAGGCAAATCTTTTGATATCGGGATGAGCCAACTCCTTTCCCTTCGTGTATTGCCTCATGTGTTGAGGACCAAGGCATGATTATAGATGGACTTACAAATATTTTTGGCCTTAACAACACATCATTTCACCCATTCAAGCTTGCCAATATCCTCTAACATGAGGTCAATGCAATGGGCCACATATGGAGTCCAAAATATTTTTGGGTGTCTCTCCATTAAATGTTTTCCTGCAACAATTTTAAATTAGTTAGTAAACAATGAAAAAAAATTATGTATTAAAAAACTTTTAATTTTCAAAATTTAATGAAAACTAAAACAAATTTTTTAGAACTTAGAAAGTCAGAAGTTAAAATTTTACCTACAGAAACATAATTAGCTGCATTATTAGTCAGAACTTGGACAAAATTATCTTCCTCCACCTCCCTTATGACCTCCTCAATAGCCTCACATAAGAATTTTTTATTTTTCACATGTGAGGAAGCATCTATAGACCTCAAGAACATGGTGAATCCTAAAAGTGAAAATTAAACAAAACAATTATCATTCAAGAATCAATAGTCAATCAAAAAATTTTTTTTTTATTCAATAATACATTAAATTTTAGACTTCAAGAAGTAGATGATGATGAATTATCTCCGCTAGAAACAAGAAAATTTAGGAGGGTCCTAATCCTCCTATCTGTACATCCATCCGTCATAATGGTACACCCTTTTGACTCCAAATATTTCTATGGTCCTCCAACTCAAGTTTCATCTCCTCAACCATATCTAGTAAAAGGGGGCCACTCAACTCATCTTCAGTGGGGGCTTAAAACCCAACACCATAGATGGAAACCACATCAATCATCTCCTACCAATAAGTAATCCTATTACATTTATAAAAACATTTTAATTAGCATATTTCAAATTTTCAACATCAAGTTAAAAGTATAAAATTGAATTTAAATTTTAAAACTTAAAAGTTTAAAATGTAAAACAATCAAATATAAATGAAGTTGAAGTACCTAACTGCTATAAATGGAATGTTGCACAAAAACCAAAACTTGTAAATTTTTCTTGTTTCAGCTTCATGTATCTCCTTATTCCAGCCCAAGCTCTCAAGTGAGGGTTGTGCACCAGGAGTGGAACATAGTACAAAAAAATTGTCCAATCTAGATTTTCTGACTCTAGGATGAAAGGTAAAGCCAATACTACTAGAAGGGGTAGTAACCGCAACACCACTAGTAGTGCAAGGAATAGATGTAGAAGAAGTATGATTAATAGAAGCATAAGGATGATAGGGGGGAAGGGAAGAACCTTTTCCAAAACAACCTAGTGACTCAAAAAAATTTCTAGATGAGCATGGCAAGGAATTGGAACCAATCTGAGCTAACTCTACTAATTTATTTATTTTTAATTCCTTTTCATGTTCATATTTTTCTAAGGCAACATAACAAAAATGTTGAGCCTCAATAGTTGCAGCTCCACAAGGCTCAATATCATGACCACATATGCCAACAATATGGTATTTCAATCTATTTATCCCCTCACTATTAACATTTTTACAAAATAGGCATTTTGTTTGAGTTCTAGCTCTACTCAAAAAGTCTATGGTGTACTTCCAACACTCATCTTTTTTATTTCCTTTAGAGAGCTTGGGTTTTTTACATCCAGGAGCCATTATGAGTAAGGAAAAATGTAAAAGTTGCTGCAATAAGACATTCTAGACCAAAATTACCATTTAAGCATTTTATTTTATGAAGATCTAAAGTAAAAAAAAGCCCATAAACATGCAAAAAAAATCATCCAAAAAATCCATAAGCATAGAGAAAAAAATCATCAAAATCTAAAAAAATCAACTCTTACCTCTTTCAAATGCTTTGGGAAGTGTTGAGAAGAGCTCCTATAAACTCCTTGATGATCTAAATGCAAGCTCCGATATCACAAATGTAAGTTTTTCTCCTCTTCCTTGCAACTGGTTGCAAAACAATGACACTCTATTTCTCTTCTTCCTCTCTCTCTCTCTTTCTTTTTCTCACAATAGAGTGTTACGAAAGGCCTTTTACAGTTATAAGAATAACATAGAACAAAAAAAATATTTAAAAAATATTGTTTGTGTCCTTTTTTAATCCAACTAGGCTTCTACTACCACGGTCTGGTCAAGTGGCTCATGACCCACGAGTCATGACATGACCCGCGAGTCAAGCAAGTCACACCACCTAGCTAACTGCTCATGGGCCATGGGTCATTCTAACTTGGCAAGCACGTGGTGACTCGTTGACTCGTGTGACTCACCCAACTCATGGTGAATCACGTTACACTGATCCTTAGAATGATGGCTTCTTGATTTGCATTATTCAACTAATTTTCCATATCTGCCTAATGTAGTGAAGGATGGTGGATTTCATTATCTTTTTCTTCTAACCTGGTGTTGAGTAGTCTTGTCTTCTTTTGCCACAATTTTATCATTTTCAATTTGGTTCTTCTATTCCATGACTTCACATATGCTAACTGAATGTATCTCTTGTTCTCATTTCAATCTTCTATTTTTTTCTTGAAGAATAAGGTTCCTTCCAAGTAGAAATTCTACTTTTACATCTTCTTCATCTCAACTTCTTTCTTTGCAAATATCTTTGTTTCTTTCTTCTAAATAGAGATTGTCATTCATCTTTTCTTCCAATTCTTTTCTTCTTTTCAAGGATTGAGAGTGTTGATCCTTTAGTTTCTTGATTTGTTCCATGGCCACATGTAGAACCAACTTTTCATTTTAATGGCTTTCTCTAGCTTATATATTTCCATTGTCTTTGATCTTTTCTCTCAAGCTATTAAATTTTTGATAAGAGAACCTTGCTCTAATACCAATTGCTAGAAATGTAAAGCAAACTAGGTGACTAGGGGGGTGAATCAGGAACATCTTAAACTTCTTTCACTTAATTCACTTTGTTAAGTTGTCTAATCTACTTGCATGCAAGACACATAGAAAAGTAAAGTAACAACATCATAACACAATATTTGGTATCCTAGAAACCCTCCAAATAGAAGGTAAAATTGGGTTGGGGATGACACCTACAATGCTTCACTATGGTAAAGTTGGCCTATTAAGGCTTACAAATGATCACTTTTTGTGATCTTACTCCGTTAAGAGTAATAAGGACTATTAATTTGACCTTATGAAATGATTTATAAAAAACAATTAAGTATGTACTCTATTAGGAGTTTTTTCAAAGAACTATTAGGTCCATCTTGTTAAAGGATTTGGGACTAATACACCTATTATGATAAATCGGTGGACTAATCTCTACAATACAACTTTGATTGCTGATGAAGATTCTTTGAAGTAAACTGATCACCTGACTGTGATAGATGAGTCTCTTCCTTTCCTTATGCTACTTGTATCATTCTATATATACCGCTCTTCCATGTTTTCTTAATGTTTGATGATGAACACAGTGATGATTTGGATAAACAAAATGGGTAATTTTTGTGGTACCAAAAGGGGGGTATAAGTGGCCACTTTTTTTTTCTAAAATCAACAATTACTTAACTTTGATGAGAATTTGAAGATAGTTATGCTCAAAATTTTAAGATATGACAAAAACAAAAGTAGTAGTTCTTTGAATCTAGTTTCTAAACTACTAATCTTTTTTCAAAATGGTTTAGTTTTAGATCCTCAAAAAAGAGGGCCACAAAAAGTGGTACTATCTTCTTAGAAAAACATAACATAGTGCAAAGTATGGCCCCCCTAAAATTTTAGCTTTTTTTAAAATTCTTTAATCACTCTAGTCAAAAGTTACCTAACACTGTGTAGTTTATCCCAAATTTTTTGGGTAATTTTATATTGAGTATTTTTTTTAATGAATTTTGTAATTGGACACATCCCAAAAACATGAAATATCTATGTGCTCCCCCTCTAAAATGATTGAAAACTAATCTAAAATCAAAACTTCCTTTTTCAAAGTGTGTAGAATGGAGTCTAGTTTTTAAAAAACTGTGTTGTTGTGAAATTCAATGAACAAGCTAAAATCTACACCCCAATTAGTAGATGTTGGTTTTTGATAGAAAATGGACATAGATTCAAAATAAATTATAATTGATAGGATTAAAATAGTTCAAATTACAAATAAATTATATGGTTATATAGCTAACATGGAGATCTATAATGTCATGTAACCTGATTTGATTGATGCTCAACCATAAGGAAACTTGAAGGAGAGCACACAAGAAATATCAATCATTTTTTGTATGTTTGCTACAAAACATGTCTCAGATCAGTTTGGGAACTCCAAACCTTTGGGTAAAATCCCCAAGGAAAATCCAAGCCTTAGGCTTGGTAGAATCCAAATCTTTAAATAGTGTGTGCATGTCATAATGCATGGCGCATGCACTATTTAAAGAATTTTTAAATTCAGGCTTATATAGCATGTATGCACTTTAGTGTGCATGCACTTTGTAAGTCTGAATTTCAGTAGAGAGGGAAGGAGAAAGGGTAGAGAGTGAGAGAGAGTGGAGGATGGGGAGAGAGTAGGAGATGAGAGAGGATGGGATAGGTAGGGGGAGAGAGAGAGAGAGAGAGAGAGAGAGAGAGAGAGAGAGAGAGAGTAGGGGATAGGAGGTGGGATAGGGAGAGAGGGATGAAGAAATGGAGAGAGAGAGAGAGAGAGAGAGAGAGATGTGTGTGAGAAATATATAGTAAACAAGAAGAGAGGGAGAGAGATTTAGCTAAAGAAATATGGAGATGAAGATCAAGATAGATACATGAAAATAAATATATATATACACATACATATATATATATATATATAGAGAGAGAGAGAGAGAGAGAGAGGGGGGGGGGGAGAGGTAGAGAGGGAGAGGGAGATATAGAGATAGAGAGAGTAGGGTATGAGGGTGAGATAGAGAGAGATGGAGGGAGAAGGTGGGATAGGGTGAGCGAGGGAGAGAGTAAGTGATGGAAGTGGGTGGGGTAGAGAGAGACGGTGGGAGAGGGAGAGGGAGAGAGAGAGAGACTAGGGTATGGGATAGGATGGGATGGGGGGGGAGAGAGAGAGAGAGAGAGAGAGTAGGGGATGGGAGAGGGTGGGATAGAGAGAGAGAGAGAGAGATGAAAGGAGAAATGGAGAGATAAAGTAGGGAATGGGAGGGAGACAGAGGGGGAGAGAGAGAGAGATTAGGGGATGGGAAAGGGTGGAATAGAGAGAGAGATAGAGAGAGAGGGATAGGGAGAGATAGGGAAAGGGAGAGGGGGGAGATAGAGAGAGAGAGGAAGGGAGAGGGAGAAATGGAGAGAGAGAGAGAGAGAGAGAGAGAGAGAGAGAGAGATGGGAGAGGGTGGGATAGGGGGAGAGAGAGTAGGGGGTGGGAGGGAGAGAGAGAGATTGGGATGGAAGAGGGTGGGAGAGAGTGACAAAGAGGGAGGGAGGGAGGGAGGGGGGGAGAGAGGGAGGGAGGGAGAGGAGGAGAGAGAGAGTGAGAGGATGGTAGAGGGTGGGATATATATATATATATAGGGAGAGAGAGGGTGGGATAGAGAGAGACAAAGAGTAGGGGGGAGAGAGAGACAAAGAGTAGGGGATGGGAGAGGGTGGGATAAAGAGAGAGGGAGAGAGAGAGAGAGAGAGTAGGATATGGGAGAGAGGGAGAAAGAGGGGGAGGGAGAGAGAGAGAGAGAGAGAGAGAGAGAGAGAGAGAGAGAGAGAGAGAAGGGGATGGGAGAGGGTAGGATAGAGAGAGTGAGAGTGAGAGTGAGAGAGGGTGGGATAGGGAGGGAGGGAGAGAGAGAGAAAGAGACAGACAGACAGACAGACAGACTATGGCATGAGAGATGGTGGCATAGAGAGAGAGAGAGAGGGAGAGGTGATGGGAGAGGGTGGGATATATATATATATATATATATATATATATATATATATAGAGAGAGAGAGAGAGAGAGAGAGAGAGAAGGTGGGATAGAGAGAGAGTAGGGGAGAGAGTAGGGGAATGAGAGAGAGAAGAGGATGGGAGAGGGTGGGATAGAGAGAGTGTGTATATGAGTATGAGAGGGAGAGTAGGGAATGGGATAGGGTGGGATAGAGAGAGATGGAGGGAGAAATAGATAGATAGATAGAGAGAGAGAGAGAGATGGGGGATGAGAGAGGGAGAGGGAGAGAGATGAGGGATGAGAGAGGGAGAGGGAGAGGTAGAGAGAGAGTAAGGGATGGGAGAGAGGGGGAGAGAGAGACTAGGGGATGGGAGAGGGGGAGAGGGAGAGAGAGAGTAGGGGATGAAAGAGAGAGAGAGAGAGAGAGAGATAGAGAGAGAGAGAGAGAGAGAGAGAGAGAGAGGGTAGGGGATGGGAGAGGGTGGGATAATGGAGAGAGAGAGAGAGAGATTTCACATAGTGCATACACACTATATGAAAATGCCAAAAAATGGTTATAACAAAAGTTTGGGACCCTACTGACCCATAGATTTCATGTTGTTGTAAGTTAGAAAATACCAAATTCAATCATTGGATACACTATTTGAAGGCTTTTTTAACATTCTTTCATTTTATTGGAAGCTAGAAAACACCAAATTCAATCATCAAATACACTATTTGAAGGCTTTTTTAACATTATTTCTAGAGAAAAGGTTAGTGTAGTCCTTTTTAAATTTTATTTGTTACTATAGAGACAAATTTCATTATAATTTGACAAGTTGTTTAATATATAGTGAATTCCTTGAAATTTGTATGTTTGAATGAATTGTTATTTGAAAATGGTTAGAAATTTGACAAGTTGTTTAATATATATTATGTATTTATTGAAATAATTGTAATTTGTATATGTATTTGAATGATTTTTAATTTAGAAATTGTAAGCAATTCATATGTTTGAATATTTGACATATAGAAATCATCATCATGCCAAGGAAGAAACAAAAAACTCAAACAATAGAAGAGAGGGAGAGAGATTTGCCAATTAAATGAGATAAAATGAAACTACTACATGAACAAAGAAAATTGCAATGCAATAATGAAGAATTGTCTTTTGAAGATGAACACAAACCACCAATATGAAGAAACAAAGAGGAAGAATTGGAAAGTCAAAGACAATGAATGAGACTCTTACGCTCAAGAAGAAAATGAAATGTCCCCACTAATAGGGTTAGTTGGGGACAAGTAATACCTACAAAATAAATGTTAGAATCATAATAATAATAAAACTAGCTATATTATTCTACCCTCTAAGTTAACCCCAATCTTAAGGACATTTCCAGACCGAGCTTCATAGCTCATAGCTACCTCACCATCATCCCAAGAGCACACCCCTTAAGATTCTTCTTGAATAGGTATTCTAGCCAAGGCCAATGGCATATTCATATATTGGACAACATCATAATATTTTGGCATATCAATTATTGTCCATGGCAGACAATGGAGATCTTAATATCTCCATGCTCCATGCTTTGATATTGATTGTTGGCCATAGCAAACAATGTAGATATTAATATTTCATGTGCTCCATGCCTTGAGTCCACATTGATTCTCAGTCATGGTAGATAACGGAGATCTTAATATCTCACATGTTCCATGCTTCGAGTCTCATTAATATCCATGGTGTTAACCCCATGAGCTAACACAATAGTATCCAAAAGTATGGTTTATTTATATAAATAAATTCATAAACATAATTAAAGAAATATAATTCATAAACATACCTTTCTTACCTTCTTCTTTTCCAAGAGTCACACCCTTTCATAATACTTTCAAAAAGTAACAACACTTCATAACTAAAATCCTTTAGAAAAGTCCCACTACTTTATAATCACACTATTTTTGAAGACTCGCACCTATTCATAATTTTCACCCTTTCAAAGGTTCACATACTTTAAATATCACTGACACCTTTTCAAAAAGTCACTTCCTTATTCTCTTCATATCACTCTCCTCTTCCATTTTTCCTTCTTGAACTCCTCTCTTCTCCTCTTCCTTTTTTGGTTCTCTCTAAAATAAACTCTCCTCCCTTTAATATCTTAATTTTAAGGAGTCATATCTATTTGTTAAACATCTCTTGAATTTTCATTAGATTTAGTTAATTTATATTATTCTATGTTATATTATTTATTTACTTAATCATTTCTATTTATTTTTATTTATTATTAATTCTATTTATAAAATTAACATACTTTCTACAATATTGCCTTTTGTATATCTAATTTTATTTCTTCATTTACTCATTGAAATTTTATTTATGTTTTAATTATTTAAAATATCATACTAAATATTATTTCTTTAATAATATAGATGAAATAATAATTATTTCCTAGTTTTATATTTTAGTTTTAGTCTTAATATAACTTTATTGTCATTATTTATTTAATAACATTTTATTATCTAATTATTATTAAAATTCTATGTTAAAATGGAGATATGACAGACAATTGAATTGTGAAGCTACACCATCTTCCAATGTTGGTGTCATTTCATCATCTCATGTTGAAGAGACACTAATTTCTATATCCGAAAATGTACACACTTCATCATGTCATTTTGAAGATAAGTGATGAAGACCTGGAGACAAACACTAGACTCTTAGAATGGTCTTAAAGAAAATTTCACACTACAATACTTGAGAAGATATCTAGTTCCATTGCACTATGATAGGTTGATCTAACAATAAAGATGGAGAGTTTAAAGAGGGTGTTGGAGAAAATATAATTCTCTCTTTACAAAAAATTATGTGATGTGAATTTATTCACACAAGAAGTACAAAGGACTATTGACCATCTACAAGGAGATCTACAAACTATAGGTAATACTCTTAAGTTATCTCCTGGTTAAAGCCAAGCTCATTTCCAAAGGTAATACTCTTAAGATTCAAACATTAGAGCTACCTTGATCAATATTTAATCCATGTTGACCCCACACATGGAGGTGTTGCATAAGGAACTAGCCTATGCTGAATCTTTGATGAAGAAAGATTCTCATCTTTCTACTCATGATGACTTAGTCGACCTTACTACCCAGATAGATGTCCAATACCAATCTCTAGAGGTAGCATGCAACAATTGGGGTGCAATGCTAAAGATCATCATGGAGGTCCATAAAATATTTTTTGACAAACACACTATTCATGTACACCCATGACATAAGTGTCGAAAAAGGAGGATAGTGAAGTGTTAATGAAGTAAGAATGAAAATGAAAAGTGCAGTAAGTCAAATCACCCAGAAACTAATTTTACACTCTTCTGAACCAGAAAAAATTGTTTGACATGAAACAAGATAATAAGAACAAAGCCATTCTTTCATTATGTTCACTTCCTAACAACTAGAATGACATTATGAAAATGATTAGTACTTTAGTTTGAAGAAAAAGTAAATTGGTCTTTAATGAATGTTGTAAAAGACACTAATTTTTTTATTGATATCCTTAATAGGATAAAAGTAGGGTGGGAGACATAGTACATCATAAAAAATATGAGAGGACATCTCACCATAGTGGACTCTCATTTCTACCAACACATTTTGAAAGAAGGCAATCATGATACTCACCATGACATTCACAAGATGGCAATAGAGAGTCATTTTATTTTTATTTTTATGTTTTAAAAATTAGGAAGAGTGTCACGCTATCTCTATGGAAGCTTCTATAGAGATGGATAAGTATTTGGAGGCATGGTGGGTTATTTATCACCTTGGCTTGTCTAAGAAGTTCATAGATTTATGGGAAGATGGGAAGGTCTATATGTTAGAAACAATAGTCCACCAAGATAACTAAGAAGGGGGGGTGTGGTGAATCAGTTATCCAATTCAAACAAATATCAACCTTAAATAATCTTAACCATTCATTAAAAGTAAACAACAACTATATCAAGATGCACATACACAATTACACTAGATTTGTTAACTAGGGAAACCCTTGATCAAAAGGAAAACCTCGATGGGAATGATGCCCACAAGATGATGTACTAATATAAATATTCCTTGTTAGAGGATAGACCCTATTAGGAGTCTATTACAACCTTTAGTGCATATGAGTCCCTGTTAGGAGACTTTTAATCCTTGATAGGAGTTATGCCAATTCTATTAGGAGTTGTAGAAAGCAGAAGGACCCACTTTCCAAACAGCTCCTGGGGCAAGACCAATGAACTCACTATCCAATTGATCTCTCAACTATTCCTTATAGAATAATTGTTTGTACTATACTTTAACCTATTTCCTTTGTCCTATCAACTGGACCAATTACTGTTAGACCTTGTAGACCAGGTCACAAACCTTGGATCCAAATATCAAACCTCAAATCTCATAATAAAACATCGACAATGAAGTTTTCTTCACCTTTTCTCTGCTCTACTTATCTTCGCATTACACTCTTCATGCTTCTTACAATCATTCATTATATTCATTGCATGATAAAGGAAAATGTCCTTCCTTTACACTGAATCCATAAAACAATTCCCTAAGTCGGCTATTACACCTTCTCAATTAATCATTATAGGACCTCATTAAGAACACATTACACTTAGTGATAACATTGATCTTTCACCTTGTAACTTGAATAAATTTCTATATGTGTGACATTATGAAAAGTGATCTTAGTTATGTCATCTCCTAAATTTCTTCTTCACATCTTTAACTTTGGCTTCTCAAAATAACAAATCTGCTAAGAGATATAACAAGTTTACCAGAACATGCTTTTGTAAACTCTATCTCAGAATAGTCTTTACCAAAATGTATATAACTTCTTCCAGACTTAATATCTTATGCTTACAAGGTTAGCTTAATTTACTAGATACTTATTATTACCTCTCTTTAACCTCACTTAGTAAAAATGCTCAACTATTTGTTCGTACCAACTTGATCTTTACCGTTGTTCTTCTATTAGATACCACAGAAAATTGCTATGTTGACATCAATGACAAGCACACTCATGAATGTAACATATCATCATGATAATGATCTAATCATGTTTTTTAAATACTCCCCCCTAGAAGTATCGTCAGCATTCATGCTTCCAAAAATCTAACCCTTTGGCATTGATGGCAACATAGATGAAAAAATCTAGTTCCAAAAATACCAACTAAAAAAAGACTGTTATTCTTTCTTTTCAAAACCTCTTCATCAATCATCATTATCCTTATTGATATACCTCAATTTACTCTATATCAAACTATTTTTCATGCTATAATCTCTTCTCCATTGACATCAATGTCAAAGGTTTCAGCAACCATCAATCTCTACAACAATTATCTTTGACTTGCTCAAGTGTCCAAAGACACTGTTCAAAATAATATCCAACAAGAGACACTCACCCATATAGGAAGCATTAGCATTCAATCCAGATAAAAATAGTGCTCTATTACACTAGACTGATGCACTCTTGCATCATCTACTCTGATGTAGGAAGCGGCATAACCCCTAGCATACCTCAAAAATACTCAAAAGTCTATTTGGGAAGAGGGTTGGTGAAAATATCTGCAATCTGCTCTTTAGTACTTAGATATTCCAATCTAATTTCTTTTTCTATAACTTTCTCTCTCAACATGTCATATTTGATAGAAATATGCTTAGTCTTAAAATGCAACACTGGATTCTTAGACATATTAATGGTGCTTGTGTTATCACAATGTATGACAACAAGTTCACTTAATTCTATCCCTATATCCTCCAGCATCTACTTCATCCAAACAACTTGATTACAATGGTTTGCCAATGTAACATATTCAACCTCTATTGTACTCTATGAGATACAATTCTACTTCTTGCTTAACCAAGAAACCAATCTTCCTCCAAAAAAGAATGCTCCACTGCTAGTGCTCTTTCTGTCATCCATACTGCCTGCCTAATTAGCATCAATATAAGCATTAAAAGTGAAATAATTAGATCTATCATACCATAATTTGAACTCTAGTGTTCCCTTCAAATCTCTAAATATCCTTTTAATTATTGTATAATGTGCTTCTTTGGGATCATCTTGAAATTTAGCAACAATTCCAACCACATTTTTTATATATGGCCTTGTGTGAGTCAAATATTGCAATTCTCCAATCATAGATCTATACTTCTACTCAAAAGTAGGTGTCTCATCCTTTGTAGATGACTTGTGTCTAGTTACCATAGGTGTTCCAATTGGTTTACATGTTTCTAGACCAAACCTTTTCAGTAGATCTTTCAAATACTTAGCCTGAGAAATAAAGATTCCTTCTTTGTCCTACACAATCTATAATCCTAGGAAATATTTCATCTCTCCTATCATGCTTATTTCAAATTCCTTCTTCATTTCTTCTACAAACTTGTCACTTTCATCATCATTTCCTCCAAAAATAATATCATCAACAAATATTACCAAAATCATCAATCAATCATATATTTCTTTCCAGTATAGATTATTGTTTGCCATACCTTTTCTAAATTCAAGTTTTGTCAAATGCTTGTCCAACCTTGCATACGAAGTTTTGGGTACTTGTTTTATGCCATACAATTCTTTCTTCAATATGTATACCATTTCCTTGTCATCTATTAAAGGAAAACCTTTAGGTTGTTCTATATATACTTCTTTTTCAAGTTCTCCATTCAAAAATGGTGACTTGACATCCATATGATACACTTTGAATTTCTTATGTCTTGCATAGGCTAAGAATAACCTTCCTACTTTTATTCTTGCCACATGAACATAGGTTTCATCATAGTCTATTCCTTCTTTCTATGAGTAACCTTTACATACCAATATTGCTTTTATTCATACAACTTCACCTTGTTCATTCATCTTGTTCCTAAATACCCACTTTGTTCCTATCACATTCTTGTCTGCTAGTATGGGGACCACTTCCCATGTCTCATTCTTCACTATCTGATCTAATTATTCTTTCATATCTTACTTCCAATAGTCATCTTTACACAATTCATCTACATTTATTGGTTCAACTTGAGATATCAGACATAGTTCTTCATTGATTCTACTTCTTGTCATTACACCTTTATCTCTACTTTCAATGATCTACTATGGTGGATGATTCTTTATCATATTCTCACTAGAAGTAGGAGTTTTCATCTCAAATCTTAGATATATTGAAGGTTTCAACCTTTTTTTATGTCTTTTCTCACCTTCATTCTACAAATCATTATTAGTCTCAAAGAATAGATCACCATTATGTCTTACAATTCTAGAATTATCCTCTTCTTCACTATCATTAATAATAGTTATCAAGGCTATGTCTTCCGATACTTCCTCTTTCTTAGCCAATTTAAGCTCATTATCCTTATCATCATAATCATTCAAGAATATTTCCATACTTTCTTTAAATTCTTCATCTTCATCAGAAAAAAAAATTTATATATTTTCTTACTCTCTTAGGGCATGTAGACAAAAAATGGCCAAACTCATTACATGTCCAACAAGAAAAAATTTCCATACCTTCTTGTTCTCTTTTAATAAAAAGATCAATACCTTCCTTGATCTTTATATGTCTTCTTCAGATTTAGATCTCTCTTTACTTGTGCTTCTATCCAAAAACTCAATGCTCAACTCTATACACAATTTTGATCTCTCACCAAGAAGCTCCATCTTCTAGGTATCAAAATTTCCTCCATTAGATTCAAGACTATCTTTACTGAAGTAACTCACCACTGATCTCCCAAAATTGTGAAGCTTATTCTTCAAGGACTTGATTCTCTGATACCAATTGTTAGAAATAATAGTCCACCAAGATAACTGAGAGGGGGTGAATTAGTTTTCCAATTAAAAAATTTATCAACCTTAATTAATCTTAACCATTCAATCAAATTAAACAAAAACCATCCCAAGATGCACATACACAATTACACCAAATTTGTTAATCAAGGAAACCCTTGATTAGAGGGAAAATCCTAGTAGGAATGATGCCCACAAGATGATGTAATAATATAAATATTCCTTGTTAGAGGATGGACTCTGTTAGGAGTCTATTACAACATTTAGTACATATGAGTTCCTATTAGGAGACTTTGAATCCATGTTAGGAGATTCAAACCTTGTTAAGAGTTGTGCCAACCTTGTTAGGAGTTGTAGAAGGCAAAAGAACCCACTGTTCAAATAGCTTCTAGGGAAAGACCACTAAACTTACTTTCCAACTGATCTATCAACTATTCCTCATAGAATAATTGTGTTTACTATCATTTAACCTCTTTCTTATGTCCTGTCAACTGGACCAATCTGTATCAAACCTTGTAGACTAGGTCATTAACCTCAAAGCCAAATATCAAGGTTAAGATCTCACAATAAAACCTTAGCAATAAATTTTTCTTCACCTTTGATCTACTATGCTTATCTTCACATTTCGCTCTGCGTTCTTCTTACAATCATTCATTACATTCCTCACATGATAAAGGAAAATGTCCTTCCTTTATACCGAATCCATTAAAAAATTCCTTGAGTCAATTATTAAACCTTCTCAATTAATTATTATAGGACCTCATTAAGAACATGTTACACTTAGTGATAACATTGATCTTTCATCTTGTAACTTGAATAACTTTTCGTATGTGTGACATTATGATGAGTGAGCTTAGCTACATTATCTCCAAAATGTCTTCTTCACATGGTCTAAGGGGATGGATGATGATAGTCTTTGGTAGGTGGGAGAATATTATGCCCAAAAATTTCACAATTGAGAGATTTTAGAGGAGAAGATTGTGGAGTTGAAAAGCTAGGTGTCCTCGGAAGAGGAGAAGATATATAGATATTCAATTCCTTAGCCATTATGAAGGAGTCCTAGACCTAGTTGGGAGAGAAGATGTTAGAGTTGTCTTCCTAGAACAGAGAGACACAGGAGAAGACTAATAAGACCACCAATGGTATACACGTATAGCTAAGGAGAGAAGGTTGAAAAGAATGAAAAGAGAGGATATTGTCTAGTTGGTTCCAAGGGAGGCAATAGATAAAGTTGATGTGGATTCCTTCAGGGAAACTAAGAGGGATTTCTTCCTGTATTGGCTCACTGAGTTAAACAAATACCATTGTTGTTGGGTTTTTCTTTTTTCCCTGACTGTGTCGTGGGTTGTGTGTACTTGTCATGGGTTCGGTTATGTGCTTGTGGTGGTTTTTGGAGTTGAGCTTTGGATCCCTTATTAGTTTTGATTGTTTCTACTTTTTCTAACATGGTAGTAGTTGTTGGAATTCACTTATTGAAATTATGTTTTTTTGTTGCTAAGGGTTTGGGCCCTCTCCCATGTTAAAAAATAGAAGTTATAAGAAAATCCTCCTTTGGGCATACAAGGAAAACTATTCCAAGATTCTTAAGGTTATATTTTTCAATTTTAGTTAATGTAAGTTTAATTTTAAGATTATATTGATTTAGGTTTCGTATGAAAAATATAGTAGAAACCCTATAATTTTGTATAGCAAGTGTGCCTAGAGTACATTTGATTTGCTTTAGTGTCTCTCAACTTCTTGTCTTGATGGATGACTAGTTAACCAATTAATAGTCTTTAAATTATTTTAAATCTTTAGTAATTTATCTCAATTTCAATAACAAAATTACTCAAATCTATTGTGGTAGTATTAGTAGTCTCATATAAAATTATGCAGCTCCCATTATTTATTCATATGCATATTTAGTTCCTGATTTATAAGTGTATTTGAAAAATATTAGTTTTTGATTATATCTTGAATCTCATTTAATTTTATACCTTATATATTTTGTATAAATTCTACAATTGTTGCCTACTAATAAAGCTGTATATACACATTGGTTCATCTCAACATGTTAAAATAAATTACATATCAGTTTTAGCTGCATTGTTCTTCCCAATTTTTATGTATACCCACATGATTAAAGTAGGACTTGTTTATCAATATTTTAAACACTTTTTTCTAATGAATATTTTTTCCTATAAATATATATAATTTCATCTTTCAAAACTGGTACATAGATATATCATGATAATCAAAATAGAGCTGAAATACTTATTTGACACGAATTTCATATCATAGAGAAATCATATGATATCATATAAGCTAACACCTGAAAGAAATCCCAATAAAATTTATGAATAATAACTTTCAAACGAAATCCCTTAGAAAAATCATATGACATCATATAAGCTAACACCGAGAGAAACCCCAATAAAATTTATAGATAATAACTTTCGAACGAAATCCCTTACAATTTGTATGAAAAAGTTAAACATAAATAACAATCTTATAACAAAAATTATATTATATATAACTGTAAACTCATTAAATGAAATTGTGTTGGAACCCAACCATTTAAGTGATCGTGGGGGTTAATTTTCCACTACATCCAAATTAGGGTTAAGTATTTTAGGACCCAATCGTACCGCATGTATATAATTCACGGGACTGTGACCTGAAAGCCCCGGAATCAAAAGTCCTGGACTCAAAGCCCCAACCATTCTGCAGAAAATAGAAACTTTAGTTTCTTTGAATTCCTTTCCTTTTCTGTAATGTAGAACTAAACACTGTAACAGTTCCCATAAAGCAATTAATTTAATGGGTATGAAGAACACAGGTGAGAAATTTCTGTTGGGGGTCTCAGCAAGATTCTGCCACAACATAAAACAATACATCAAATCCATGTCCAAATGACATAGCTGAACAATATCACTAATCCAAACAATTATAAATACCTCCTGAGAGTAGAATAAATGATCTAAAAGAAGCTTGAACAATATCACTAATCCAAACAATAATTAATAGTAATACCTTCTCGGAGTAGAAACTATTGTAGTAAATACAAGCTCCAAAGTCCTTGTACTTGAATACATCATCCTCAAATGGTAGTCTTGGAATAATGTCATTGGAATACACAATTCTGAAATATCTCGGTGTATCTCTATTCTCATTGAGATTCTTGTTCATGAAATCTGCAAATGTTTTATTACCAACTCTGGGCTGTCCAAATGTGTAAACAGCCAACAGTTTTTCCAACGACTTTTCTTCATTCAGAAACAACATTGCTGTGAATAATACAGCCAAGGCTCCTCCTAGACTGTGGCCTGTCACAATGAATTTTGCATTTTTGTGGGCTTGTAAAAGATCTTTCAGCTTTTCATGGAGCTTATTGTAGGCTCCTCTTAGACTGTGATTGTCTTTGTCAGGGTCCTCATTGCATGAGAATTGTTTATCTTTCGAACAATTTGAACGATTTTTCAAACCTAGAGCCTCTAGAAACCCTAAATGGATCTTTCCCATCTGAGGGGATTCATACCATGAAAAATCTACGTCTGTTATGTAGTCATCACTCTCAAATGGCCCCGTTCCTCTGAAGGCTATCACTACCAATTTGGCATCTTCTTTCTTGTCACACAATATAAATGCCTTTGTAGAATTCTTCTCCAAGTAATCTGGTATTTTTATGTTATAGATCAGTATTTAGGAAAAAAAATAAGATTTCTATAATTTATATAAATGTTTTTGATTTATTTAAAAATTGATTGTGTAAAACTACTGATCCATCATCAAGAGAGTCTATTATGATTCATTTAAAAGATGAAATTTCTTTTATATTCTTGAATTCTAGTTCATCTTAATAATAGATCAGAGAAAATATTCTAAAAATTTTAAGATAAAAATTGTATAGAAATTATTTTCCATACCATTCCAACAGCGGAAGAACTCCACAAAATGCATCTGCCAAATTTGGGATTAAAATTTAGTGTCAAAGACAACTTGAATAAATTTCTTCACTTTTGTGATTGGAAAAGAAAAAGACTTTCAAATAAATAAATCAGCGACCTACGTACCTTCCAGCGTTGGTTGACTGTGTTTTCTATAAGCAAGGGATTTTCATAGGCTATGGTAGAAGCCAGAATTGAAATTTCTGCGAAGTATCTGTCGCCAGGGTTCATTCTTGGTTCATCTTCATGAAGGCCAATGTTATACAGCTCTGAGCTTTCGACCAAAAGACCAACAAAACTTAAAAATGTATCTGATTTTCTTTTGGGCATGTTTATGCTTCCTGCATAAACGTTTTCTCTCTTAGTTTGTTCATCTTGATCATAGAATCGATAAAACTTAAAAGTACCTCTGATCATCTTTTGGGTATTTGTGCTTTTCAATTTGTTTATCTTGAACATAGATCATAGAAAAGGTATATAGTAGAAATCAGAAATATTCAAATTAAGTGACGTATATTCTGTTCTTATTTATTTATCTTTATGATAAATTGTAGAATGATTCAAAACATAGCAGTTTACTTGGTCTAATTTTAAAACGTATTTAAGAATACTCAAACTTAGATCATAAAATACAATCTTAAACTTCTATTAAAAAAAAATCATGATTTAAACCCCAAAAAAAAATTCATGATTGAAACCAAAAAAAAATTTGAAGGTAACCAAGTAGTTGTTTATTCCAGTATTACAAAGTTAGAACGGCATCGAAGAAGAGAACTTGCAATATTAAAGCAGGAGGACAATTCAATGCC
Organism: Cupressus sempervirens; assembly: GCA_028749045.1. Lineage (NCBI taxonomy): Eukaryota > Viridiplantae > Streptophyta > Pinopsida > Cupressales > Cupressaceae > Cupressus > Cupressus sempervirens. The sequence goes on from CM053788.1 coordinate 8,127,853, forward strand.
TAGACAAACATAAAATTTGAGATTATGGCTAAATATTTCTGGTTGAAGAGTATATTGTGTTGATCATCAAGTGTTTGAATCTGTTTCATCAACAGAATTTAATTTATCTAATTGAAAGAAAAAATTTAATTAATATATTAAAAAAATTCTACATGGATGTTTCAGCTCATATCTCATATAAATCGATTAGTGCAAGAATAGATCATTGAGTGCTATTCAAAATATTAATGACAAAATTTTTAGATTATTGGAATGAAGATGGATAATGCATAGTAATCTAAACTATAGATATATTACAAAATCTAATTTAAAATCAAAACTAAACTAAATATTAGAGTATAATAGAAATGATGGAAAGGAATAATTGAGTACACTTACGGGTCAATAGCTTGAAAAGGGTTCTTAGCAATCCTCCATTATGATGAAGCAGGTTCAGAAGAAATTCTATGATGTTCCCCATTGCTTTCAATGGTTTTGCACCAAACTTGACAATTTTTATGAACAGAAGAGAGAGCTTCATCCTCCAGTTCCCTTCCAGTTGTTGGAATCCAACTGAATCGGGACGATCAATGGCACAAGGTTTGAATACATGAGGCAAGATTACGCTGAGGAACAGCTTCCAGAAAGAGCATTTTTCAGGGCAAACTATCAAATAATCTGCCCCCATGTTCACAGATGTTCTTCACATCCCGAGAAGTAAAAATATGCACTTCACTTATATCTAGGAAAAAAATTCATGAAATGTTTATTTGCATGTGGAAGAGAAGAATCGTTGCTGCTTCTTGTATGTTGAATTAGTCAGAATGACAGGGTTTTCAATATTTTATCTCGTTAATTCAGGAAAGAGTTCCCGTGTTCACAAATGTTTACAAATAATCTGCTCCCATGTTCACAAATGTTCTTCAGATCCCAAGAAGTAAAATATGCATTGCACTTATATCTACGAAATGTTTATTTGCAAGAAGAATCGTTGCAGCTTCTTGTATGTTGACTTAGTGAGAATGACAGGGTTTTCATTATTTTATCTTGTTTCACATTTAATCATGGCTTCTCAAACATAAATAAAATTAAGGCTGTCCATGTTGACCTCGATCACAACGATAGGTTAAGTATGACAAAACAAAATGTAGGTAAGAACGTGCATTGTTCTTCGAATAATCTTCACATCAACCTATATATGACTTAATAATTCTTTAATTCAATAATTCTTTTATTATTTAAAAATGATTTAATTCAACATCATTTACGTAAAGTAGAATAAGATTCCTATCATCCTATATATGACTTAATAATTCTTTAAATCAATACTATTTTATCATTTAAAAAAGGTTTAATTCAACATTATTTAGATACAAATAGAACAAGTGTCATAATGGCGTGCTTTTATTTTTATATAATTATAGTTTTAATTACAATTTATAAAATATTTTAATTAATAAAAAATAGATAATTATAATTTTCTATAATGATATTAATTATAATTTAAATTTAAATTTTATTTATAAATATAATTATTAATATATGTTCTATTGTATATATGTCATTTGATAATATTATATTAGAAATATATTAAAATATGAAAATAATAATATTTGTATAATAATATATAATAGTATTTTTTAGACTATATTAAAAGATATTTTTTAGTATTTTTAGTGAATGAGAAATATTATATTATAAAAAATATATATTATTAAAATATAAAAAATTTAAATCAAATCATTTACATTAAAAATATTAAACATTAATGAATCCTTAATAAAAACTAACTCTTAATGAATTCAATCAATCAAATATTAGAAAAACAATTTCTTAAAATTGTCATATTAGTTTGAACTAAAAAGAATTAAAATCAATTTTTAAGTAGTAGAAAAAAAATGCATAAAATATAAAAAGTATCAATAGTACTAATAATAAGATTGCATCATTGTGCCAACTTAATTTTGAACTATTCAAATGAAAGATGTAAATGAATTTGCCTCTCACAATGTGGTTAAAATAAGTTAAATATGATTGTAATATTTTATGATTCATAGTAAATTTTCAATCAATATGATCGTAATCATACTCTATTGGAGCATTTACATATTTTATAGTGGATGCATTCTTGGGAAAGAAGGGAAATTGCATTCTCCATGTGCTACTGCATGTTTTAAAATGCACACATATAAAAAATAATGCAAATCACACTCTTTGGGCTCCATTACATATTTTAAAAACATGGAATATGAATAAGAATGCAAATCACACTCTCCATCCTCCATTACATATTTTAAAAATATGCACCATGTAAGGTATTAATAAATTTCATAAAAGCTATTCAAAGCCACTACCATAGAAGGTATTTCCATTTTCCCTAAAATCTATTCAAATTGTCTTGTAACATCCTTAGGCTTATAGTTTATTAGTTAAGTGATACTTTTTAGATTTTATGCTTTAACTAACAATTAAATTTTTGGGTTTCTACAACTTTAAAAAAAAATTTTAAAAATTTTAAAAAAACTAATATGTTGCATAGCATAGATGCATGATTGTTAACATTACAATTTTAAGAAATTATTTTTCTAAGATTTGATTGGTTGAATTCATTTAGCTCTTATATTAGCAGTGGATTGTAAAACAAATAATTTTTAAGAGTTAGTTTTTATTAAGGTGAATTGGTGTTTAATATTTTTTAATATAAATGATTTGGTTGAGTTTTTTAATTTTTTTATAATATAATATGTCATTCAATTAAAAATACTAAAAGATATCTTTCATATATTATGTAATATTTAAGAAATACTATTATATATTATTATTTTTATATATTTTTAATATAATATTATCAAATGACATATATACAATAGAATAGCCCTAGGGTATTAGGACCCCTAGGAATATATGTTATCATGTAATGGGTCAAAATTTGACCCATTGGAGCACAACACACATGATGATAAGGGTCTTAGAACCCCTAGCAACATATGTTCTTGTGTAATGTGTCAAAAGGGGGTCATAGAATACACTATGACCCCTTTCTACCCATTGGAACATAAGATATATCTCCCTAGGGGTCATAGGATACCCTATTAACCCTTTCTATACATTGGAACACAACATATATGTCCTTAGGGCCCTAGGATCCCTAGGAACATAAGTTGTCATGTATTTGATCGAAATGGGACATAGGTTATCCTATGACCCCTTTCAACCCATTTCAACACAACATGCTTGTCCCTAGAGGTCTTAGGACCCACAAGAAAATATTTTGTCATGTAAAGGGTCAAAATGGGTCATAGGATATCATGTAACCCAATTCAACCCATTGAAACACAACATGTATGTCCCTAGGGGTCCTACAAACCCTATGAACATATTTTGTCATGTAATAGGTCAAAATGTGTCATGGCATGCCCTATGACCCCTTTTTACCCATTATAACACATCATGTATGTCCCTATGGGTCCTAGGTCCCCTAGGAACATACATCATGTGTTTGAATGGGCCGAAAGGAGTCATAGGGTTCCCTATGACCCCTTTTGACCCATTAAATGATAACATACTCTCATAGGGGTCATATAACCCCTAGGAAAATATATCATGTGTTCAAATGAGTCGAAAGGGGTCATAGAGTACCCCATGACCCCTTTCAATACATTATATGACAATACATGTTCTTAGGGGTCCTAGAAACCCTAGGGACATAAATCATGTGTTTAAATTGGTTGAAAGGGGTCATAGGGTAACCTGTGACCTATTTTGACCCATTAAATGACAACATATGTCTCCTAGAACCCCTAGGGACATATTATAATCATTTATATGGGTTGAAAGGGGTCGTAAGATAACCTATGACCCCTTTTGACACATTTCATTACAACATATATCTCTAGGGGTCCTAAGACCCCTAGGGACATATTATAATCATTTATATGGGTCGAAAGATATAGGATAATTTATGACCCCTTTCAACATATTTCATTGCAACATATGTCTTTAGGGGTCATAGGACCCCTAGGGACATATTACAACCATTTCTATCATTTGAAGGGGGTCATTGTATAACCTATGACCCCTTTCGACACATTTCATTACAACATATGTCTTTAGGGGTCACAGGACCCCTAGGGACATATTATAATCATTAATGTGGGTTAAAAGGGGTCATAGGATAACATGTGACCCCTTTTGACATGTTTCATTACAACATATGTCTCTAAGGTTCCCAAGACCCCTAGGGACATATTATAATCATTTATATGGGTCAAAAGGGGTCATAGAATAACCTATGACACCTTTCAACACAATTCATGACAACATATGGGTAAGTGCACCAAGTTGTGGTGCCAAAAGGGGGGTATAAATGGACACTTTCTTTCTGAAATCAGCAATTTCTAAACTTCAACAAGAATTTGAAAATAGTTACACTCAAAATTTTAAGATACAAAAAAAATAAAAGTAGTAGTCCTTTGAATCTAGTTTCTAAACTACTATTATTTTTTTTTAAATGGTTTAGTTTTAGGTCCTCAAAAAAGGGGCCATGGAAAGTGGTACTATTTATTCAAAAAAAATATAACACAATACAATGTGTGGCCCCCCTAAAATTTTAACTTTTTTTTAAAATTCTATAATTGCTCTTGTCAAAAGTTACCTAACACTATGTAGTTTATCTCAGATTTTTTGGGGTAATTTTATAATGTGTATTTTTTTTATGAATTTTTTAATTGGACACATCCCAAAAATTGAAATATCTATGTGCTACCCCTAGAAATTATTGAAAACTAATCTAAAATCAAAACTTCTTTTTTTCTAAGTGTGTAGAATGGAGTCTAGTTTCTAAAAAACTAAGTTGTTGCAAAATTTGATGAACAAGCTAAAATCTATAGCCTAATTAGTCCATGTTGGTTTTTGACAAAAAAATGGGGATACATTCAAAAAAAATTATAGTTGAAAGGCTTGAAATGGTTCAAATAAAAAATAAATTATATGATTATATAACTAACATAGATACCTACAATGTCATGTAACTTGATTTTATCAATGCTCAACCACGAGGAAACTTGAAGGAGAGCACACAAGAAAAATCAATCATTTTTTGTATGTTTGCAGCAAAACATGTCTCAAACCAGTTTAGAGACTCCAAACCTTTGGGTTGGATCCCCAAGGCAAAACCAAGCCTTAGGATTGGTATAATCCAAAGCTTTAAATAGTGGGTGTGCACTATTTAAATCTTTTTTAGATTTGAGTCTTAGTAGCACGTGCACACTTTAGTGCATATGTGCTTTAGTGCACATGCACTATTAAGACCTAAATTTCAATAGAGAGGGAAGGAGAGAGGCAAAGAGAGAGAGAGAGAGAGAGAGAGAGAGAGAGAGAGAGTAGGGATGGGAGAGAGAGTAGGCGGTCGCAGAGAGATATAGTAGCAGATGGGGGAGAGAGAGAGAGAGAGAGAGAGTAGGCAGTGGGAGAGGGAGTCGGAGAGGGAGAGAGAGGGGGGATGGGAGTCTGTGTATGAGATAGAGAGAGAGGGTAGGGGATGGGAGAGGAGAGAGAGGGGGGATGGAAGTGTGTGTGTGTGTGTGTGTGAAAGAGATAGAGTAGGGGATGGGAGGGAGGGAGGGAGGGAAGGAGCAAGGGAGTGAGAGAGAGAGAGAGAGAGAGAGAGAGAGAGAGAGAGATTAGGTGGTGGGAGAGGGAGTAGGAGAGGGAGAGAGAAAGGGAGGATGGGAGTGTGTGTAAGAGAGAGAGTAGGAGATGGGAGAGAGTGTGAGAGAGGGTGGGGGTGGCAGAGAGAGTATGAGATGGCAGAGAGAGTGAGAGTAGGGGATGGGAGAGAGAGAGTAGAGAGGGAGAGAGTGAGAGAGAGAGAGAGTGAGAGAGAGTAGGGGATGTGAGAGAGAGTAGGCGATGGGAGAGGGAGTGAGAGAGGGAGAGTGAGCGTAGGGGATGGGAGAGGGGAGAGAGAGAGAGAGAGAGAGAGAGTAGGTGGTGGGAGAGGGGGTGGGATAGGGAGAGAGAGAGAGGGGGTGATGGAAGTGTGTGTAAGAGAGAGAGTAGGGGATGGGAGAGAGTGTGAGAGTGTGAGAGAGAGTAAGGGTGACAGAGAGAGAGTAGGGAATGGGATAGAGAGAGAGTGAGAGTAGGGATGAGAGAGAGAGTAGGTGGTGGGAGAGGGAGTGGAAGAAGGAGAGAGAGAGGGGGGGATGGGAGTGTGTGTGAGAGATATAGAGAGTAGGGGGGGGATGGGAGCAAGTGTGTGTGAAAGAAAGAGAGTAGGGGATGGGAGAGGGGAGAGAGAGTAGCCCGAGAGAGATAATGTGAGAGAGATAGAGAGTAGGTGGTGGGAGAGGGAGTGGGACAGGGAGAGAGAGGGGGGATGGGAGAGAGTGTGAGAAAGAGAGTAGGGGGTGGCAAAGAGAGAAAGAGAGAGTAGGGAATGGGAGAGGGAGAGAGAGGGTGAGATGGGAGTGTATAAGAGAGAAGGTAGGGGATGGGAGAGAGTGTGAGAAATAGAGTAGGGGTGGGAGAGGGAGTTGGAGAGAGAGAGAGAGAGAGAGAGAGTGTGTGTGTGTGAGAGAGAGAGAGAGAGGAGGATGAGAGTGTGTGAGAGAGAGTAGGGGATGGGAGAGGAGAGAGAGGGGGGAGGATGGCAGTGTGTGTGCATGAAAGAGAGAGACTAAGGCATAGGAGAGGGGAGAGAGAGAGAGAGAGAGAGAGAGAGAGAGAGAGAGAGTAGGGGATGGAAGAGAGAGTAGGTAGTGGGAGAGGGAGTGGGAGAGGAAGAGAGAGAGATGGGATGGGAGTGTGTGTAAGAGAGACTAAGGGATGGGAGAGAGTGTGAGAGTGTGAGAAAGAGTAGGGGGTGGTAGAGAGAGTACAGGATGGGAGAGAGAGTGAGAGTAGGGGATGGGAGAGAGAGAGTAGAGAGGGAGAGAGGGAGAGAGAGGGAGAGAGAGTGAGAGAGTAGAGGATGGGAGAGAGAGAGAGAGAGAGAGAGAGAGAGAGAGAGAGACGGTGGATGGGAGTGCATGTCTGTGAGAGAGAGTGGGGGGTGGGAGAATGAGAGAGAGAGTAGGGGATGGGAGAGAGAGTAGGTAGTGGGAGAGGGAGAGCGAGAGAGAGAGAGAGAGAGAGTAGGGGATGGGAGAGAGAGTGAGTGAGAGAGAGTAGGTGGTAGGGAGAGAGAGAGAGAGGGAGAGGGAGTGGAAGAGGGAGAGGGAGTGGAAGAGGGAGAGCGAGCGAGAGAGAGAGAGAGAGAGAGAGAGAGAGAATAGGCAATGGGAGAGGAAGTGGGAGAGGGAGATAGAGAGAGAGAGAGAGAGAGTAGCAGTGGGAGAGGGAGTGGGAGAGGGAGAGTGAGAGAGAGAGGGGGGATGGGAGTGTGTGTAAGAGAGTGAGACAATAGGGGATGGGAGGGAGAGAGAGAGAGAGTAGGCAGTGGGAGAGGGAGTGAGAGAGAGAGGGGGGATGGGAGTGTGTGTCTATGAGAGAGAGTAGGGGATGTGAGAGGAGAGAGAGTAGGGGATGGGGGAGAGAGAGAGAGTAGGTGTTGGGAGAGAGAGTGAGTAGGTGTTGGGAGAGGGAGTGAGACATGGAGACTGAGAGATAGAGAGAGAGAGAGTAGGGGATGGGGGAGAGAGAGTAGGCAATGGGAGATGGAGTGGGAGAGGGAGATAGGTAGAGAGAGAGTAGCGGTGGGAGAGGGAGTGTGAGAGGGAGAGAGAGAGAGAGAGAGAGAGAGAGGGAGAGAGAACGGGGGGAATGGGAGTGTGTGTAAGAGAGAGAGAGAGAGAGAGAGAGAGAGAGAGAGAGTAGGGGATGGGGAAGAGAGCTAGAGAGAGAGTAGGGGATGGGAGAGAGAGAGTGAGAGAGAGAGTAGGTAGTGAGAGATGGAGTGGGAGAGGGAGATAGATAGAGAGAGAGCAGCCCAAGAGAGAGAGTAGGGGATGGGAGAGGAGAGAGAGAGAGAGAGCAAAAAAGATTTAGGGATGGGAGAGGAGAGAGATTGAGAGAGAGAGTAGGGGATGGGAGAGAAAGAGTGAAAGAGAGAGAGTAGTGTTAGGATTAAACCACAGACAGAAATAACAATTACATACAAATATAACCAATATCAAAAAATAATAGATCAAATAAAAAAGAACACAAGCCACCAAGATTTAACGTGGTTCACCCAATCCCTAGGTTACGTCCACCAAACATCAAGTCCGATATTATTATGATCCAGTGATTATAACTTGATTACAATCTATAATCCCTTACAGCTCAATATCGCCACAAGAACCAATTTTTGCATCACCACTACGAAACAATCCCTAACCCTAAGGCCTTTTATATAAGTATTTTTACTACTTTAGGGTTATAATTAATAATTACATGTCAGCCCTAAATTCTGATAAAATAGGTGGTGGGAGTGGGAGTGGGAGAGGGAGATAGATAGAGAGAGAGCGAGAGAGATAGAGAGAGAGAGAGAGATTAGGGGATGGGAGAGAGAGAGAGAGAGAGAGAGAGAGAGAGAGAGAGAGAGAGAGAGTAGGGGATGGAAGAAGAGAGAGAGTGAGAGAGAGGGTAGGGGATGGGGGATGGTGGGACAGGGAGAGATTATATTTCACATAGTGCTTACACACTATATGAAAACACAAAAAAGGGTCATAATGCAAGTTTGGGTGCCTACTGATCCATATCCTACTTTTTGTTCATTGTGTATTTTTTTGTTCTGATAGAAAACATAGGTTTCAAGCTGTTGGAAGTTAGCAAACACTATTTGAAGTCTTTTTGAACATTCTTTCATTCTATTTGAAGCTAGCAAACACCAAATTCAATCATTGGATATGCTATTCAAAGTCTTTTTGAATATTCTTTCTATAGAAAAGGTTAGTGCGGTCCTTTTTAAATATTATTTGTTGTTATATAGAGACAAATTTGATTATAATTTGACATGTTGTTTAATATATAGTGAATTCATTGAAATTTGTATGTTTGAATGATTTGTTATTTGGAAATGGTTAAAAATTTGACAAGTTGTTTAATATATATTGTGTATTCATTGAAATAATTGTAATTTGTATATGTATTTGAATGATTTGTAATTTACAAATTGTAAGTAATTCAGATGTTTGAATAATTTAACATATAGAAATCATCATTATGCCAAGGAAGAAACCAAAAACTCAAACAATGGAAGAGAGGGAGAGATATATGGCAATTAAAAGAGATAAAATGAAACTACTACGTGAACAAAGAAAATTGCAAAGCAATAATGAAGAATTGACTTTTGAAGAGGAGCAAGAACCACCGATACAAAGAAACAAAGAGGAAGAATTTGAAAGACAAAGAGAACGAATGAGATTGTTATGCTCAAGAAGAGAATTGAATTGTGAAGCTACACCATCTTCCAATGTTGGAGTCATATCATCATTTCATGTTAAAGAGATGCTAATTTTTAGATCCGATGATGCACATACTCCATCATGTCATGTTGAAGGCACAACATCAACATATCAAACAGGTGATATTCCACCTTTTTCATCTTATTGCCAAGGTACATCATCTTTAATTCAAGGTACACAAAGCACTCAACCTTATGTTGATTTCCAAAAAGTTGAGGGAATGGAAAAGATTATAACACCTTCTAGAATTCATTTTATAAGACCAAAATATTTGATTGATATTGATACTAACATTTTGAAATAAATGTGTGACAAGATTAGCATACTTTTCAAAGAAAAGTTAATTGTATGTGAAGATTATTCTTTGAAGAATTAAATATTATAGGTCAATGCCAATTATTTGTTAAAATGATGAAGAATTTGAAAGTTAGGCCTATCATGAAGATTCTTGGGCTAAGAATGATGGAGGATTCAAATGAAAAAAGCATTGTAAAGAATCTAATGAGTGTTTATGACAAAGTGGGTTCTAAATCACACATCGAAGATAGTAATATCACAAGATGAGTACTTACATTGACAATAGTAAGTACCCAAATGAAGAAAGCTTGACTCATGAGAAAGACAAGTAAAACATTGAATACAGGTAGTGATACTCTAAAGAGAGCCATGCTAAGGTGTGAGAGTGTTAGAAATATTAATCTTCCCTTAGATGTATTTGATTGGGATATTCCAAGGATCCCTAAATGTAGTTTTTCCTATTGTACACATCTGGAGGACATGTCATTTAGTTGTCCTTTAGTCCACATGTGAGGAAAACTCATTTTTATAATTTCTTTATTAAAGAATTTAGTTTATCCTCTTTAAGAGGATCTTGACACTTTGTACACACCTATTATGAATGTGACATTCATAGAAATGGGAGTTACACATGTGAACACATGCAACTCCTTTCTCATCTCTTTAAAAGAGATGCTCCTCTCTCTTTCTTCTTTACACATCATTTTGATGTTATTGTATTGAGCTATTTTGCACCACCACTCTCTCTCTCTCTCTTCTCTAGGCATTTCCCTTCATTCATAATACTCATAAGGGGTTTTATTTGCTTTCCCCTTATAAATCCTTGTCTCCATTATTGAACTATCATGGTGCATGCTCTTGGATTTTGCTTATCTCATGGTAACATTGTTTTGTGCACTTAACTTACTTGGATTGTTTTCTTTCATTGCTCTATCTTATCATTTTTTACATGGTATCAGAGCTTGGTTACTAATCCTCATTTGTGTTGAAGGTTGCCATTCATTGGAGCACACCTTATTTGGAGACAGTATTGAGAGAAGAAGTTTGTGTTGTGGTTTTTAGCTTATTTGAACATCTTGTGTGTGCAAGTTTCATTTTATATTTATTTTTATCATCTTCTATCACTTTTTTTACTAACCCTCTTTTGAAGGCTTGCCGCCAAAGGGTTTTCCTATAAAAATTTTCAAAAAAAAAATTTACTCTTGTTTTGGAAGGTGTGCCGCCAAAATAAGAAGCATGTATTATATAGCATTCATTTATTATAAATTGTGCAATTTTTAATTTTTAATATTTAGTCTAGTGTATGTGGAATAGTGGCATTTAATTTGTGCAATTTTTTATTATCATTTAATTAAAAAAATTATTCCCTACAATAATATTAAGGAAATAATAATACTAATTGTGATTATAAAAAACCTTAGTTCACACAATAGATTAGTTTTTAAAAAATTGAAATTTAAAATATTTCCTATTCATATTTTTTTAAAATTTAATATATTTTCTAATATATTTCTCTTTTGAATTTTAATTTTTTTTAAATCTATATTTCTGTTGAAATTTCAAACATATCTATTTTGAAATTTAAAAGATTTTTTAAATCTATGAGATTTTTTTTAAAATTGTATCTCATTCTTTCCAATTTTTGAATCTTATCGTTTCTATTTTCTTTCAAGTTCGTTAAGGATATTTTCTTGTTTTTTTTAAGAATCTTTCCTTCAATTCTTACTTTCCATTTTCCATAGCTATGCTTGCCTTGCTAGTGGTAGGCTTCTTTGCAGCTTCTTCACAGGCTTCTTAGAAGATTCATCCCTTAGTGTTAAAATATATTTTGCTAAGTTAGCTAAGTTTGTTACATGCGTCTGTTTGCTCACCTCAGAGCCACCATTTCTCTAGATCTATTTGGAAACCCTCTCTGTTGCCACTTTCATTGTTGCTTCTCCTGTTGAGAGTTGATGCTTCCCTTGTCTCCTAAGCTTCTCCTGCTTTACCTATTCTTTGACGCACCCTCCACTCTTTCATAGTCATCCAAGGCAGGATGCCATTATTCTCCATCGCATAGATATCACTTGTGATTTCCCACTCAATCTATAGAGGTTAAGCTACCTCTTCTCTAGGCCTGGTCACAATAACTCATTCTTGTTTTGTTTTGGTGTGAAGGGCTGCAATCTGCAATACCATTTTTTTTCATAATCGAATCTGAGCATCATTAGCGATTCAAAGTCATAAGCATAGACCCATTTATTTTTTGGGCTTCCCTCATTGTTTTAATATCTTTGAATAGTTTTTAAATAGCTTTTTAATAGCTTTGATTAGCTTTCAATAGCTTTGGAATAGCTTTTCTCTTTTTTTTTAAATAGCTTTTTAATAGCCTTTCTCATTGTTTTAATCCCTTTACTAATTAGTCCTTTTTTTGTTCACCTATATTTATTCAAACTTTTTTGCTCTTCTATCTTCATCAATCTAAAGTTTTTTTTTTTCGAGTCTTTAAATTATTTCAAGGTGACACTTTAATTATATTCCTTTCATTATTATTTCTTTATATAGTTTTGTTTGGTGTAACATTTATTATTTATAATTTATTATTGTGGACATAATAGAGAGTTATAACATTAATTTATAACATCAAAATTTGACCACTTATAAGTTTTTTTAATCATTCTGAATCATTAGGAATCATAATTATAGCTAGTTGGATTCCTCTGTCATTCATTTTTTTTAAGGCAATAATCATTTAATCATTCTAAAATGCCTTTGCATTATTCTTTTTGTTATAGATTAATAATTATTCTAATGTTTTCTTGCAGGACTACATCATTTTGTTTTGTTTTCATTTTTTTTTTCCTCTATTAAGATTCATCATAGTTTCTTCAGCAAGTTTTTTAATTGATTCCAGTTAACTTTTAACTCATATTTCTATAAGGGGGACATTTTTTCCATAAAGATCTCAACCTTAATTCCAGAAATAAAATGTAATAGCTGTAATTATCACTCCTAGAAAACACATTTTTCATTCATTTTTTGTTTTAAACACCTGTTCAAGATAGCCACTGATCCTTCTATTGAACCTAGTTCAACAGCTACCCAAGATGAAAAAGATACTTGGAAACTTAAAAATGAAGAAGCTTTAGGTTTAATTGGTATTTCCATGATTCCAAATTTATATGTTCTAATTGCAAATTGTTCCAAAGCTCATGAAGCCTAGACAATTTTGCAAATCCAGTATGACAGTGCAGATGAATCCTGCAAAATACAGTTGCAGGATCAACTTGAAGATCTTAGGTATATAGATTTTAAGACCATGGATGAATTTCTATTAAAATTTGATGCTATTAAAAGTCATCTAGTTAGTTTAGGTGTTAACTTAGCAGACATTCGGTTAATTCATATTATTCTTAAAAAGTGTCTTCCTAGACAGTTTCAACAGTTTATAACTATTATTCATGCACAGCTTGCTATTCCTAGATTAATTGTTCATTTAACTTATTTTATTTTTAAAAATTTATTAAGATAGGAAGAAGCTAAGCTAATTCAATTTGGTACTCTTAAATCAACTAAACATGCATTTATGTCTCAGAATTCAAATAGCAATAACTTTCGTTCAAATAATAATGATGATCATAATAATAACAACACTATAATAATAATTCCAATAATAAATCTAATTTCAAACATAACAATAATAAAAATAATCTTAACAATCATCATAATAACAATCATAATAATAATAATGAAAGGAATCATTCAAATTCCAAACCTCATTGTTCGTATTGTGGCAAAGATGGTCATGTTGTCAATAATTGTTTTAAAAAGCAAAATGATAAAAAAAAACCTATGAATAGTTCAATAACCAAAATAAAAAATCAAATCATAAAAAAGGTAACTCTAATGGTTCTAATCCTCGTCATGCTTTTACTTGTAGCTATAATGTTTGTAGACCTTTAGAGTGGATTGTTGATAGTGGTGCATCACAACATGTAACTTCTCATAAGGAAATTTTTGATTCTCTGCAACATGATATTGCTAACATTCCTATTCAGTTAGCTAATAATCAAACTTTTAAATTTGAAGGTTTAAGTGATGTCACTATTCCTAATGGTAAATTGCATGATGTACTATATGTACCTGATCTGAAAACTAATTTTCTTTCTGTTTCAAAGTTATGTCAAGACTATAAAGTTGAATTCTACAAAGATATGTGTTATATGATAGATCCTCAAACTAAACAAGTGATTGCTCATGCTAAAATGGATAATGACAATTTATTTAAATTCCATGAATTTGCTAGTTCATGATATTCTTTACATACTTCCATTGATTTCAATATATGGCATGAAAGACTTGTCCATTTAAATTCAGATTATACTTTAATGCAAAAAAGCAATATGGTTGATGGCTTGCCTCACATTATTCCTTCTAAGATTGCTTGTACTGGTTGTATGAGTGGTAAGATGCATAGGGAGCCCTTTCCAAGTGGTAAATCATGGCGGGTGACTCATGAGTTGTACCTTGTCCATAGTGACCTTTTGCGCCCAATGGAGAATAACTCCATCCAAGGTTCTCGGTATGCACTTACCTTTTTTGATGATTTTTCTAGACAAATTTGGATCTATTTTTTGCATAGCAAGGATCAAGTTCTCGATATATTCATTGAATTTCAATTATATGTTGAAAGGCAATCTGGTTTTAAACTTAAAATTCTTAGAAGTGATAATGGAAAGGACTATGTGAATAATGCTTTTCACTCTTATTTGAAATCATGTGGAATTAAATATGAGCTTACTATTCCTTATACACCATAGCAAAATGGTGTGGCAAAAAGAAACCATTGGACCATTATAGAAATGGCTAGATGCATGTTGCATGCTAAGAATTTGCATTATAAATTTTGGGCTGAAGCCATGTTTTGTGCTACAAATTATCTTCTTAATAGGACTCCTACCAAAGCTCTCAAGTATATTACTCTAGAAGAGGCTTGGTCTAGTAGGAAACTTGATTTACATCATTTGTGAATTTTTGGATCTATTGCTTATGTTCATACTCCTAAATAGAAAAGGCATAAATTAGATGCTAAGTGTTCTCCTTATATTTTTGTTGGTTATGATGAAAAGACTAAGGGTTATAATGTTTATGATTCTACTACTAACAAAGTTCAAGTTGCTAGAGATGTTTACATTGCGGAAAATGGTGTTCATGACTGTTCTACTACACATGATGTAGAATTCATTGGCACTAAAATTGTGCTAGTGGAGAACTAACCTCCTTCTCTTAATCCTACTCCTCTTAACCCTCCTACTCAAGCTCCACCTATTATTTCTGCTTCTACTAGTAATGATATTCAAGTAGCTACTAATGATTCTTTTATTGATAATGATTCTTCCTCTAGTGATGATTCCATTACAACTAAACGTAAACTTAAATGGGTTCAAAGCTTAATTAATGAAAGTGATGACTATATTACTAGATTTGGTGGAATTAAAGATAGAAGGATTAATTATTGTAATTATGCTTTGATGACTACTGTTATGAATTCTAATGATCCTAAGTCTTTTGATCAAGCTAACTCTCAACCTCATTGGCAAAAAGCCATGAAAGAGGAATATGACTCTTTAATTGCTAATCAAACTTTGGACTTAGTCAATTTACCCCCTGGCAAGAATATAGTTTCATGTAAATGGTTATACAAAACAAAATTGAATACTAATAATGAAATTAGTAAATTTAAGGCTAGATTAGTTGCTAGAGGTTTTTCACAAATTGAAGGATTCGATTATAATGAAACTTTTGCTCCTGTTGCTAAAATGCCTACTATCAAATTAGTTCTTGCTTTAGAATCTAAAATGAATTGGCCCATTCATCAAATGGATGTTAAAAGTGCCTTCTTAAATGGTGATTTACATGAAGAAATCTATATGGCTTAACCTCTTTATTTGTTAAGAAAGGTAGTGAAAATATGGTTTGCAAATTGAAAATTTTCTATTTATGGTCTTAAACAATCACCTAGGGAATGGTATTCTAAAATTAATTCATTCTTTATTTCTCAAGGCTTTTCTAGAAGTAAGAATGATCCTAACTTGTATATTAAACATATTGAAGATGATATTATCATTGTTATTGTGTATGTGGATGATCTAATTCTCACTTCGAGTTCAGATACTTTGATTTTTGATATTAAGTTTCAACTTAAATAGAAATTTTAGATGACTAATTTAGGCATTTTACATTAATTCTTAGGGATGCAAATTTGGTAAAATCCTAAGGGTATCTTTCTTTCTCAAAGCAAGTATGCTAATGACCTTTTAGAAAAATTTAAGATGAATGATTCTAACCATGTTTCCATTCCATGTGAATTAGGAACTAAATTAATGGCTGATATGAATACTCCTTTTCTTGATGAAACTTTGTATAGGCAATTGGTAGGAAGTTTAAATTATTTAACTCTTACTAGACCTGATATTGCTTATAGTGTTGGTTTAGTTTCCAGATTTATGTCTAAACCTCAACAAACACATTTTAAAGTTGCTAAAAGAATCTTAAGGTACATTAAAGGAACTATTAACATGGGATTATTTTATGATGTCAATTCTGCACTTATTTTGCATGGCTAAACTAATTCCAATCTAGGGGGAGATCCCAATGATGGTAAATCCACTTGTGGCTATTGTTTCTTTGTTGATTCAGGTGCAATTTCTTGGAAAAGTGAAAAAGAACACTCTATTTCCCTTTTCTCAACTAAAGATGAATGCAAAGGTTGTACCAATGTAGCTAAGGAAGCCTTATGGTTTAGAAGACTTCTTGAAGATTTGGATCTACCTCAACAAGCACCTACCCCTCTACATTGTGACAATCAAAGTGCCATTGCCTTGGTGAAGAATCCAATTTTGCATGCAAGGACCAAACATATTTCACTACAACGTCACTTCATTCATGAACAAGTTGAAGACAAGAAAGTCACTATCCTTTATTGTAAGGGTGAACATCAAGTGGTTGATATTTTGACAAAACCACTTTCTAAAGGGAGATTTCAATTTCATTGCAAAAATTGTGGTTTACAACCCTTTGATCTAAGCTCCCCAAGTAAAGATTAAGGGGGGGTGTTATAAATATTAATCTTCCCTTAGATGTATTTAATTGAGATATTTCAAGGATCCCTAAATGTAGTTTTTCCTATTGTACACGTGGAGGACATGTCATTTACTTGTCCCTTAGTCCACATGTGAGGACAACTCATTTTTATAATTCCTTTATTAAGGAATTTAGTTTATCCTCCTTAAGAGGATCTTGACACTTTGTACACACCTATTATGAATGTGGCATTCAGAGAAATGGGAGTTACACATGCGGACACATGCAACTCCTTTCTCATCTCTTTAAAAGAGATGCTCCTCTCTCTTTCTTCTTTATGCATCATTTTGATGTTATTGTATTGAGCTATTTTGCACCACCTCTCTCTCTCTCTCTCTCTCTCTCTCTCTCTCTCTCTCTCTCTCTCTAGGCATTTGCCTTCATTCATAATACTCACAAGGGGTTTTCTTTGCTTTCCCCTTATAAATCATTGTCTCCACTATTGAACTATCTTGGTGCATGCTCTTGGATTTTTCTTATCTCATGGTAACATTGTTTCACACTTAACTTACTTGGATTGTTTTATTTCCTTTCTCTATCTTATCATTTCTTACAGAGAGATTGGAAGATCCAACAAAAAATAAGTTCCAGACATTTAGTGGTAGACTACTGCGAAAGGATAAAGAAATTAGTGAGGCTTTGAAATTATTGATCGAAGATTTTTTGACAAATAACACACGTGTTTCTCCTAATCAAAGAGATGTTTTAAGAAGGAGGATTGGTAGCCAAAATCATGACCCACATGCAAAACATTTTTTGAACTCAAATTAGAAACAATTTTTTGCAAAATTTATTGGTAGGTATCCTCATATTTGAATAAGTCAAAGATTTTTTGAGATGGGTAAAACTTTTTATTTGAAGATAAATCACACATGCACAACTTGTTGTTGTAGGATACATATTGAATTTTCTAACCATTTTGATGTTTTTAGACATATGTGTGTGTTTTTGCATTCTAAGTTTGCTTTGCAAGATTGTGACATGAATAAGCCACCTAGATCTTCAAGGGAATTCATATCCAACATTTTATGTGAAATAGGAAAAAGCCAACAATTTTACAAGACATCATGCTTGGATGGTACATTCTTATTTTGTGGTTCCATCCATCTTTTATAAACTTGTGAACATATGGATAGTACACATGCAATTGGAAATGAAATAGTAGATTACGAAAAATATAAGACAATGACATATGCTCTAAAAGATGGGAAACAAGGTAAAAGATGTGATTTAGTCATTGAAAGATTCTAGTGTATGAGTTCATGAAGATTTTTTTGTGAAAAGATCATTTATGAGTATGCAAGGCATAGACATAGAGCTCAATGGCTAGATTTGCAATTCAAGTTGCACAAGGATACATTTCCCTAGATACCATTGTTTTTGTTGTAGACTTCATAAAGAACTACACACTACAACCACAAAATGAGGTGCAAGCAAAGTATTATAATTCTCATCAAGTTTCCATATTTTTTCACATAACATTCATGCATTCACCTATAAGTACAGAGGATGAGAGGAAGATTTTGAGGGAGTACCATTTTCACATTAATGATGATTGATCACATTCTGTGGAGTTTGTACATGGTTGTTTTCAACTATTTTGTGGAGATTTGGCTAATAGAGGCATGCCATATCGTCAGCACATTATTTGGTTAGACAATTGCACATCTCAATTTGAGAATGCATAGATGTTCTATTGGTTGAGTAGGATGCACAGGTTGTCTAGAATTCAATATATATGAAATTTCGTAGAGGCTGGTCATTGAAAGAGAGAGCACAATGGTGTAGGTGCATGCATCAAAAGATCCTTAGCTTATGAAGAACTAAAGTACAAAGATGGAGCAATATTGATAGATGCAAAATCCATCGTCCAGTGGTGTAATGCTACAATGGGTCCAGGTAAGGACGGTGAGTCTACAATTTGTAGATTTTTTTGGTTGATAGATAATACTAACATTGCACCATATGAGAATTGTTGCACACTAATAGGATCAAGTGAGTTGCACTCTTTTAGAAGCTTTGATGAAGGTTCATGGAGTATCCACATATGAAAAATGGCATGCTATTATCCATCATGTGTAGAGGAAAATTGGGATGACTTTGAATCGATTGAATGGGTGGACAAATGGGATATACAGGTTTTGGATCCAATTGACACCTATCATCCCCCACAAACACTAGAAATGGTAGATATGGATTCATCCATTGAATTTGACCATTTGTTTGATCTAGTGCAACCTAGTAATATATATATTTATATATCTTTGTAATTTCAATATGCAACTTTATAACTTTTACCTAAGTATTTTTTGAATTAATGACCACATTTTGTACATTTATCACTGTAGGCCATGCTTTTTTTGTTATTAAACTTGAAGATAATGAAGAAGGGACAAATTATTATTTATGTCATTGTGTCCAAGCCAAAAAAAAATAGATCACTCAGTTATAGATGGTAAAGGTTTAGAGTACCATACCGATGTGATGGTTGTAACCAACACATGGCTTAGACAATATTCTATAAAAAACCCTAACTTGTTGTTATTCATAGATTGGCAAACAAAGAGGAAGATTCTTCATTATTCAAACCTTGTTGTTGCATTAAATGTCCACTTGATAAAATATGGTGCAAAACCACATAATTATACTCTTTGGAAAGTTCACGAGTTAGACCACAAGAAAATAGTTGAGACATTAAAATGTAGAGTAGATCCAGTTGGTTCATTAGATTGAATAGGGAGAGAGAGAGAGAGAGAGAGAGAGAGAGAGAGAGAGAGAGAGAGAGAGAGAGAGAGAGAGAGGTGTAGGGGCAACTTGAATCATAGGGCCCTCACCTTTTCATTTTTGTTGTGATATTCTCCAAGTGAGCCTTGTAAGTAGAATAAGGGTCATTGGACCTACGTGTGGTAGTTAGGGTATTGGATGTCATTTAATGTCCTTAGAGGAGTCACTATTTTGGCCTAAAAATTAAGGCATACATTGCCACAGGGCAATGAGTAACCTAAGGGATGAGTCATTAGCTTAGGGAAGGGTCCCTAGGGACGAATTGCTAAGGGATAGCCTAAATAACAAGTTAGAAGTGTTAAGAAGAGCAAGCAAGAAAAATCCAAAAGTTGTTATATTGCAATTTTGTAACTTTTGCAAAATGTTGATTTTGTAAGAAATTGTAGATTTTCCTTTTAAAAATTGAAGGATGCTGATTCAAACCATAAGGATGAAGGGAAAATACCTAGGAGGAGATATAAAGACTTTCCAAACCCTAAAATGGGAGAAGTTAATATCATTGTGTACGGTCAGCATGCTATAGCATGATATTTGAAGGCAAAATTATTGAGTTTCTGAGTTTTAAAGCATTTTTTCATTTTTTTTGTAGAGTGTACTATTTTTCATGGTAGATTGGATTGTTTAGAATAATTTTGTTTTAGGAAGTTTGGTTTGATTGTCTGTCTTTTCATAGTTGCTCAAAAAGTTGCTTGACAACTTTTGAGCAACTTCTTAAAAAGTTGTTAAACTTTCAAAAACTCTTCTCCAAAGAGCTAGTTGGTTCAAAAAAACCTTATAACTATTGGGGACAACCTATATTATGCCTTATAGGTGGGTGATAGGTATGATGTACTTATTTTGACAAGAAATCAATAAAATAACCTATTTTTCCTCCAAAATTCCATGTTTCAGAGCATTGTATGGATTGGTATAGATGTTCGAACATGTTCTAGTGACCCCAAGGGTTAGAGGGGTGCATAACCTTTCATTTGCACTTGGTTTCATGTTTTGATCCTTTGTAGTTTGCAAGTTATTCAAGTTTTGCTGAAGGTGCCTAGAAATTAGCATTAAACCAAAGGTTTCACCTAGGGCCTTGTAGGTTTGGCACTTTCCACCATGGGAATTCGATGCCCCTTAGTGGAATGCAAGCCCTATTAGTTTACTTCATGATTTTTTAGGTTTTATAGATGGCCAAGCAAGGAATGAATTTTTTCATCATACCCTAGGTGTATGGCTCCATACATGCACCATTCAACATTTCACCACAGTCACTATAAGTTTTTCTCCAAAGTGATCCAAGGTTTATAACTTTTGATTTGGACTTGTTCAACATGCCCCTAGATGTTCCAATAATTTTTTTATAGATTGGCATGTGTGAAAGGGTACCTATAGTGTAGCCTAATTAGGCTTATCAACACTTCCCAAATGTTGTTACAGCAGTGGCTTCTATCTATTCCAGTTTGTGAGGTTTACATATGTTTTAAATATCGTAAAAGGGTGTTTGAATATCACTTTAAAATATGTTTTCATGTGGGGTTTTTCCATATTATGTTTAATTTACAGTTTGAAGGGCTACTAGCCTTTTTAATGGCAAACTATTATAATTGTATATCAGTGTTGTTTGGACACAGCAAAATCACTTTATCTGTTGTATATATACCTTAATAGGTCGAAGGTGTGTTGGCATTCCATTCCATGTTCATTGTTCTCTTTTCATTCATGTTTGGGGGTATGTTCCCTTACTAGGCTTTTGGAGAATCCTTATGTTTTGGTGCCTTTGAACTTAGGAAGACCTAGTGATTAGATTCCCTACCTTGTTTGGGTTGTGATAACCTGTGATAAGTTCATTATTGATGCTTGTGATAAGTGTTCCAGCACTAAACCCTATTTTTGGAAAATTTGAAGGATTCCAACCTTGTCTAATTTCCTAGTGGCTTTCCTTTTAGAAGCTTCCACCATGCACTACTACATCACAACCTATCCTAAGTGAACTATCTAGGATCCTTAGGTGCCTTCTTTGATGATTCTAGAATGGGTGCTCCTACACCAGTCATCTACTTGACTGGTACATGTTTGGAAACTGACAATCTCCATTTAAACTCAAGTATCCATTGAAAGGTGGTGTTGGTGTAAATAAGTATTTACTATTTACACTTACTTAAGTTTACTTAGGTTAATGCATTATTTTATTATTTATTTAGGTGAGACACTTAGGAGTTTGTGTACTCTCGTGAGTTGTCATGTTGACAACATAGGAATACACAACTCTAATTTAGCACATGGTGTCTACAGCACTGGAGTTTGCATCATTCACTGAGTTGTCATGTTGACAACATAGTTATTCGCACTCCTAATTTAGCACATGTTGTCTACAACATTGATTTGCATGCTACACCATTGTAGGCTTATCCTCACATCATCGCACTTACTTTCATGCTTAATGGAGGATAACCCATATCTAGTGGACATGTGTCTAGTTGTATAACTTATCATGATGTTGACTTCTATGCATTCTAGAAGCTTTCCAGAGGCCTTTATATACAGGCACTCCTAGTGTACTCTTAATAGGGCATATTGAATGAATATATCATCATTCTAATCATACTCTCTCTTTGGTCTACTGTTGTGCTTGTGTTTGAGTTCCTTGGTCTTGGGTGAATTCTAGCCTAGGCCAAATTTTTACATGGTATCAGAGCTTGGGAAGATTCTCTACACTTAGCCATTTGAGACCGTTCATGCTTTAGCACCTCAACTTGAATCCAAAGAATCTATAGAAATTGGTAGCATCTAGAGCTAGATATGACCTTGCCATTATGTCTGGAATGTCAATTAGGTGAAGATCGACTATAAATTTTCCCATGTTAGGAAAAAGTTGATCATTAGGCAAAAAATTTGCAAACCGGCATTCGAAGGCACCAATTTGCAATTGGGTATGGTCATTTCAATTGATCTAATTATTTATTTTTAGATCTGAATTAATTTTTATCTCTGCAATTCATTTTTTCAAATTTAATTTTCAAAAAAAAAATTGGGATTATTTTCCCCAGTCGGAGAAAAAAAATTTACAAAACTGGGTAGTCACATCCCGACTCTACAATTTATTTGGGAGGAATATTTGTATGATTTTCATAGGAATATTTTGTTTATTTATTCTATAGATCTCTACATAATTTAGACATTTACATTAAATCGAGCTTCACAGGCGGCCATACTACACAAATTTTGACCACAAAATCTAGTTGATCAACCACCAGATAGCACACCTAGCTATAAGTCAACTGGTGGCTAACAAACCAGCCCACCAACCAAGTTCCTCCACTAGCAAGAAGCTACAAACCACCAATGTTTGGCTTTGTTTTACTATTGACAGACGAGGTCTTTCAAAGACCTATGGGCACATTCAACATTTGAATGTGGGACTAATAAATCCCTCCGTCGATATCGAAAAACTTATCTAGCAATCCTTTGTTTTCCATCACTGAAGATTTTGAATGCCCGCCTTTCCAACATCACTGTGTATACACGTGGAAGGATAGTTATCAACCGTGCAGGTAGCCTCAATGTAGGACATGCATCAACTAATCTTCAACCCATGTGGCAATATTATCCTCACCAACCCTGCAACACGTGTTGCAATTTTATTTGTCCAACCAATGAACAGAAGGCAAGTACATAGCATTTGATAATTTGGCCATGCCTGTGCACAATCAGTGCACATGCACACACACATCAATGACACATGGCAGCAAAATAGCCAATAGCAATCTGACATGTGGCATACCTACCTGGTCAATAAATCACCTATGGCAGCACCCACATAGGCATCTAGTCAACAAATATGTATGACAAGTTAGAGGACATGTCAATTTTTTGTGTGGTCCATATAATACCGTACTGACCTATCATCGGCTGGCATCATCATCCATACGGCTGTCGTTACGCTAATGTCATCACAGGCTGGAGTACTCTAACATCATTTTTTACGAGCCTAAATTTGATGACCCTCTAACCATCATTCCTAGCCAAATTTTAACTGTTGCAATGGTCATATGACCATCAAATTTAACCCATCTTTTTTTGATACAACCCCTCTCTAGATTGATTTTTTATTTTGTAGTCCAACTTTGGGAAGCCATATCTCAGTCATCCAAACTCCAAATTAGGTGCCATTTTTTTGAAATTGGGTAGAATTTCCTAAAAAAATTATTGGTGTGGCTCTTTTCTAGTTTTGGTGTACGTATTTATTAGAATTTTCATTTTTTAGTGACTATACCTACATAATCCTACATTTTGCAACTTGAAACACTCCGTATAGGCACATCTAGAGTCAAAAATAGATTTTTTATTTTTGAAAGTGTATTATTTTTTGTCTACTTTCTAGATCTGCAATCAGTTTGTAGGGTTGTCTAGAAAAAAGTGTCACTTTTAGAAATATGGTCTTTCGTTGCTTTGTATTGCTTCAAAATTGTACCACATTGTAAAGTTCCAAATTTTTAATCCATTAAGAGGTTGTAACAAGAGAAATAAAAAGTCCACGAAGGCCAAAATTGGCAAGTGGCCCATTGTAATCGCACTACTGATAAAGTGCCAAAAGCATCTCTTTTGGGGAGGTTTTTTGATTTAGTGAAAAGGGGGGTGTTCTTGGTGTTGTGTTCTCTCTTTTCTACAATTTTTTTTCATTTTTTGCATTATGGGAAATTTTAAATTTTTAAAATTGACTCCACATAACTATGCTACATGGTCCATCAAGATATGGTATCACTTAATGCATAATGGAGTTTCTCAATATGTAGATGGTACTCTTCCTAAACCAGTAGGTGATAATGTATTAGCAAGTGATATTTCAGCTTGGGTAGCAATGGATAGGAAAGCCCTAGGTGATATTTGTTTGGGGGTTATGATAAGATCATGTATCAAATTAAGAAGTGTTCTACATCCAAGGAAGCTTGGGATACCCTTGAAAACCTATATGGTAAAGTTTCTGAAGAGGATGTTTTCAAAATTGAAGATGAGCTTGTCTCGTTAGATCCTAAGTCATATGATTCAAGGATTTCATCATTAAGGTGAATGAATTAAGGACAAAGCTTATTGATTGTGGGAGTTCTATCAAAGATGATAGATTGATCTATCTCATATACAACAAGCTACCACCGAAGTATTCCACATTTGTTTCTTCTTTTAACACATCAAAGTCTACCTTAGGGTCTGCCTATAAGAAATTCACTTCTGATGAATATGTTGATCTATTGCATACAAAAGAAAAGAAGTTGAAATCAATGGGGATTCTCAAATTACTTAAGTCTAAAGCATTGGTGACCAACAATGAGGGTTCTCAAAATTCAGCTTCATAGTCTTCAAATAAAGGAAAGGGTAAGAAGAAGTGGAAGAACAAATTGGAGGATGTAGAAAAGACAAAACCACAATCCAATCAACAAGGCAAGTCTTCCTTGAATTCAAACAAGAAGGGAGACAACAATAAGGAGAAGAAAAAGTGTGCCTATTGCAATAAAATGGGTCATGAAGAACGTGAGAATTATCTTTAAAATATTGATGAATTGACCAACATCATGAAGAAACATAGTGTTCCATTGCCTAATGCTTATAAGGATAAAGGGTTTTCTTCAGATTCAAAGAGCAAAGGGCAAGCACTCATGGAAAATTCAAATTCTTCAAAGGAATGTATACTTGATTCAGGTGCCTCATATCGCATGGGTTCTTCAAAGGAGGATTTTTTTTCAATGAAGCAGTCAAAGGTACCACACATCTTTGTGGGAGATGATACAAAAATGGAAGTTGAAGGAAAAGAAAATGTGGACATGGAAAATGGAGAGTTTCAAGATGTTCTCTATGTTCCAAACCTAAGTTCAAATCTCCTTTCAATCTACCAAATCACTCACCTCAAAGATGGACATAGAGTTGAGTTCCTTCTAGACTCGGTACAAGTGCACAGTCTAAAAGATGACTCCTTTGTTGCAGTGGGGAAAGTGGATCATAACAAAAGGTTGTACTCTTTCTCCCATTTTGTGCCCAATTCTCCTTCAAAGACATTGTTATCTCAATCAAATTCAACAATGCAATTATGGCATCAGTGGTTTGTGTAATATTTCCAACCTCCACTGGTAAACACATCAACTAGATAATGGTGTTTATGTCCTATAGGAGAATTTCATACAGATGGTGTATGGTATAGGTGTGAGGAATGGATGCCAAGGATCCATATGGAATGAATTTCGATGGCTTGTACAGTGAAATTACTAGGTTGTACAATGAGGGAATTGTTGTGTAGTACGAAGGATATTGTCAGGTTGTACAGGGAAGAGGAGTAGTTGTACAATGGAATTAGGTATCGTACAATGAATGGGAAGATAGTTCAAGAACTATGTCAGCTTTACATGGGACTATAGTAGCTATACGATGGTGTTTGAAAACCATACGAATGATCTAGAGGTTATATGATAGTAAGCCATACAATGAAGGGGCATCTACTGTACAATGATATGGATGGGAACCATATGATGAGGGGAAAGTGGTCAAATGGTGATAGGAGAGAGGGTGTATGGCAAGGAAAATACATAGGGGTTTGGTAGTGAGATACAATGAACCAAAAATAGACACACTTGTACTAAATAATGATAATAACAAGCAATATTAGATAGTATCAGAAACCATAATATGAATAGTATGTGCTGAAAGATGATGATCTAATTTGCCAAATCTGAGCAACATAATTACAATGCAAAAATGGAATACGGTGAGGGTTGAATCCCACCAAAATTACATGAGCCAAATAGGGAAGATCTTCCACTTCCAAAATGCTGAACAATCTCAAACTTAGTAGGAATTCACAACACAAAGAAATATAATCCAAAGCATACCTAAGACTTCCTACAAGCCATGCTTAAATACCCATTGGGGAACCATCCTAAGGGTGTACAAAGATAGCCAATGGTAACACAAACTTCGAGCACAAAAAAAAATGGGACTAAGATAACTTAAATCAATTAGCCCATTACAAAGTTTAATTTATTTTATAACGGGGACATTACAATCCCCCTGTCCCAAAGTTTGCTTGTCCTCAAGCAAATGTAGTGCCAGATGCTGGAGAATGTGCTTGCCCTCCCACGTTGCATGATACAACATTAGGTGTCACCAGCGTACCAAGTATTCCTTCACAGTGCAGTTTTGTAAGGTCTTTTCAAGTACTTTGAGGATCTTGACCAGTTCCAAAATGAGCTTTCCTTCTTCGTTGAGTGGTGGAAGGTCAATAGCAACTGTCATGTTTTTCCCTATGGCTTTCTTCACACAAGAAACATGGAAGATGTTATGAATGCGGCTTCCCTCTAGGAGTTCCAGTTCATACGCTATCTCACCAATGTGGTGAACCATGCGATAGGGGCCATAAAATTGTCACTTCAATTTTTCCTTTCCTGTTCTCTTTAATGAATATTGTCAATATGGCTAGAGCTAAATATAGACCAGATCTCCCACTTCAAAAATCCTCTCTATTTGGTGCTTGTCGGCATACATCTTCTATTGATTTTGTCTGCATTGTAGGTTTTCTTTCAAGCCCCTCGGTATGATCTGGAGGATATTTTCATTGAATTTTGAAATATCTCCAAAACTCTAATAATTAGTACTAAATTGAAGTTGTCAAAATTTTGAATCCAACACAACTCGAACAGGAAAAAAAGGAGTTTGTATGCTTGAGATATGGCCAGTCAAAGGTTAGTCAACCCTTGGTCAAAGGCTATCAGAAAGGTAAAATTTTGAACTCTCCAAAATTGGTCAAAGTTGGCATCAAAACAAAGGTCTTGTCGAGAGCTTTCTGACGATGTTCATTTTGTCAAAATTGGAGCTCGTACCCAAAAGATATGCTCAGTCAAAGTTTAGTTGACCAAAGAGGGTTGATGATGTCAGCATGACCATACAATGACATCAGCATCAAGTAAACAAGCTATTCAGGAGGTGACATGTGGCACCATATGTGGTAAAAAAATTGGGTGCCATGTGTATGGTAGGAAGCCCACATGGCGCCTCAAAAGCTAACATGGCATTTGAATTTGGCATCTACATGGCATATCCATGTGGCAAGCAGGGCAATGTCAGACTATGTGTCAAGAATTTTGGTTAGAAGGTCAGTGGCCAGGGTCGAACTCGTGATGACTACCTAGCAAAATAAGGTGTTGGCTATTAGGCCACGCACTGCTCTTAATATACATATAAAAAAAATTCCTATTTAAGGTTTATGCACTGCTATTTCTAGTTTAAAATAGCTAGCGGGGGGGTTGGAACCCTCGACTAGCCCTCTTTGCAAAAGGCATGCTACCATTGCACCATGAAGTAGCTTTAAATTATTTGCAGTAGTTTTTGTATTTATGCTTTAATAAGCAGTTGAGCCCTATTAAAAATGGGTTTATTTTTTATTTTGTTATAACATTTTCACCCCAAAATTGTATAAATGCCAAAGTTGAAACATGACAAGGGGGCTATTTTGAATAGGTATTTGTTTTAAGGCCTATTATTTTAATTTTTATTTTTGGCCTAATTTAGGCAAATTTTTATGTATAAAAAGAGGGGGGTAGGTTCATTTTGAACATAGAGAATTGATGGAGTTGATAGGCATTTGAGGAATTGATAGAAAAATGTCAACACCATTATGCTAATGTAAAGTGAGGATTTTTGGGAAATTAAATCCTAAGGAGAGAGAAATTTTGGAGGACATATCTTTAGTCTCGAACATCGAAGTAGTGTATTATTGATGTTCTACAAGGGATTGAATTTGTAACACATTGTACTTGATTTGGAGTTAATCAGATTGGTCCACCAATTGGAGCTAGACCCTAAGACATAGTCCTGATAGGGCGAACTCTGATATAAAATTGTGTTGTGCCTCTTGCCTCTCATTTCTTTCCATTGGGGTTATGTGACGTTATTTTTCTACATTTTTCAATTATGTTAATCTGCTTCAGTAAAAGCATTATTTAATTGCACGTAATTGGTTAAAATTCCTCTGTATTAGTTCTTTAATCTTTTTCTCTATAATTTCAATGGTTTACAATACATAGCCACACATTTACTGCCTAGAACGGGACATTATATCTGATTGTTAGGATTAAGTTATAATATTGTAGATCCTAAATCAAATCAAGTTTGGTATTAGAGCATGTTTTGCAGATAAATTGCAAGTGTTGAATGTTAACTAGGTTGAGGTTAAAACAAGGAGAAGGTGAACTTGTAGAGTTCAATCTAGATATTGGGAAAAGAAGGACTTTTCCTCGATCGGAGATGGCATCTAAATAGAATCTTACTAAGTTTGATGCAGAAGTGTTCCAAAGATCTTTTATGGAATTAAAGGCTTTGGTCAACATTCTTCTCCAAGAGAGACATGAACGATAGTTGAGGAAAGTGAATAAAGCTAGGAAGGAGGAAGCCAAATCCTCATCAGAAGATGTGAAAGGTAAAGGAGTAGGAGGTGGTAGTGACCCTCTTGAACTTTCATCTCTAATTCATCATCGTCTTCATCTTCTTTGTTTACTTATTCTTCAAAGAAACCTAAGCATGTTAATGTGCCTTTGTTAAAATTAGATGTTAAGTTTGAGTTGCCTGTATATAGTGGTGAATTAGATGTAGAGAAATTGGATAATTGGCTTAAGTAGATTGAAGTGTACTGTAGGGTTCAGAAGATTTTGGATGATTCTTCCAAAATTCATCTAGCTACTCTCAGAATGGGAGGTACCACATTAGTCTGGTGGGAGATTAAGATCCAGGATGATCTTGTTGCACATGGTAAAATCATTTTATCTTGGTATGAATTTACTTCTGCTTTGAAGAAATAGTTTTATCCTTTGGGTTATGTGCAACAAGCCATTATGGACTGGAAAAATCTAAGGCAAGGTAAAGGGTAGTCTTTACAAGAGTATACACAGGTGTTTAGGAAGAAGGCATTAACTCTTGGAATTTCTCTTTATATGCAAGATACTTTGTTAAAGTATATAGGTGGAATGCATTCATATTTGAAGCATACGATATTGATGTTTAGTCCTTTTAACTTTGATGAAGTATGTGTTCAAGTGACTCATATTGAAGTAGGTGGAGGAAATGTAAGTTTCAATTCAAAGAAGGAATTTTGTCCCCCTGATAGCATCAAGAAAGGAAACAAGGTAGTTGCAGTAAAGAAAGAGGAAGGTGATAAACCTATGTGTTAGCATTGTCAGAAGAAAGGACATATA
The DNA here is from genome assembly GCA_028749045.1 of Cupressus sempervirens. Classification (NCBI taxonomy): domain Eukaryota; kingdom Viridiplantae; phylum Streptophyta; class Pinopsida; order Cupressales; family Cupressaceae; genus Cupressus; species Cupressus sempervirens. The sequence goes on from CM053788.1 coordinate 8,157,632, forward strand.
GAAGAGAAGTGTTTGAAATTACATCCAAAGTGGTTTAAGGATCGTAAGGATAAATAAAAGTCTACAGCTATTGTTCAAGATCTTGGATCAAATTCTATGCTGAAGCAAAAATATCGGCTATGGGTTTAAAAGGTAAAGCTTTTGTTGATTCTACCACTAATGTTTTATGTGCTTCTACAAGTCATCATGTTCCTGAAGATAGTAAAAGATCTAAACTTTTTCATATAAGGGTGATTTCAAAGAACACTAAAATTGATACATTGGGAGATAGTGGGTCCCAAGTTAATCTAATTTCAGAAGAAATTGTTAAACGGTTAGGATTGAAAACTACGCCACATAGGAGACCTTATCCATTAGGCTGGGTGTGCAATGATAACAGCTTGCAAGTTACTAAGAAATGTAAGTTAATATTTGCAATAACATCTAAGTTCATAGATTAGGTTGAGTTTGATGTGGTTCCACTTGAAACCTATGGGATTGTGTTGGGTAGCTCATATTTATATGATAGAAAAACTATCTTCTATAGGGAACATAATAGGTATCATTTGTTTAAGGATGGAATTGAATATATTATAAGAGCTCATCGCATGAAGAATGCAAGATCATTTGTAAACATAGGATATTTGGAAATGATTGTAAATGCAAGTAGTAAACTGACTCTCATGTCTACAGTAGCTCGTGAGGATCAGGTACAAGTAGAATCAAGTCTTTGACCAGTGATGGTAAAAGAGGATTTGAAAGGTTCATTTTCTAATGATGTTTCTATACGAGAGGTCCAAAATGTTGATACTCTTTCTGTTTTATCAGTTATTTTAGTTATGTTGCTTCTATTTCTACTAGTTGGTATTATGTGGGTGATGGATGTAATAGTGGAAACTGGTGGTTGTATGGTTGGTTGTATTGACAATGTTATGCCATTCTTCGTAATGTGTTTGATGGTTCAAACATTCAAAATTCTAGTGGTTTTTATAGATGATACTGGACAAGTGCCCTCATTTGCATTCTATGTAAAAATAAACTTTTAGAGGTTTGAAAGCTTCTTTTCAGTGGGGAGGCTTGATCTAGAGGATATTTTCATTGAATTTTGAAATATCTCCAAAACTCCAATAATTAGTACTAGATTGAAGTCCTCAAAATTTTGAATCCAACGCAACTCGAATGAGCGAAAAAGGAGTCTGTATGCTCGAGATATGGCTAGTCAAAGGTTGGTCAAACATTGGTCAAAAGTTGTCAAAAAGGAATAATTTTTAACTTTCTAGAATTGGTCAAGGTTGGCATCAAAATAAAGGTCTCATTGAGAGCTTTTAGAAAATGTTTGTTTCATCAAAATTGGAGCTCGTGCACGAAAGATATGCTCAGTCAAAGTTTAGTTGACCAAAGAGGGTTGATGATGTTAGCATGACCATATGATAACATCAGCATAAAGTAAATGAGCTAGTCAAGAGGTGACATGTGGCACTATATGTGGCAAAAAAATTAGGTGCCACATGTATGGTAGGAAGCCCACGTGGCACCTCAGAAGCTAGCGTGGCATTCAAAATTTGGCGTCTACATGGCATATCCACGTTGCAAGCAGGGCAACATCAAACTATGTGTCAAGAATTTTGGTTAGAAGGTTGGTGGCTGGGGTCAAACCCATGACCACCACCTACCAAAATAAGGTGTTGGCCGTTAGGCCACGCATTGCTCTTAAAATACATATAACAAAATTCCTATTTAAGGTTTATTTGTTGCTATTTCTAGTTTAAAATAGCTGGCAGGGGGGTTTGAATCCCCAACTAGCCTTCTTTGCAAAAGGCATGCTTCCATTGCACCATGAAGTGGATTTAAATTATTTGCTGCGATTTTTGTATTTATGCTTTAATATGCAGCCAAGCCTTATTAAAAATGGGTTTATTTGTTATTTTTTTATAACCTTTACACCCCAAAATTGTATAAATGCCAAAGTTGAAAAATGGCAAGGGGGCTATTTCGAATAAGTATTTGTTTTAAGGCCTATTATTGTAATTTTTATGTATAAAAAGAGGGGGGTAGGTTCATTTTTAAAATAGAGAATTGATGGAGTTGATAGCCATTTGAGGAATTGATAGAAAAATGTCAAGAGCATTCTACTGACATAAAGTGAGGATTTTTGGGCAATTAAACCCTAAGGAGAGAGAAATTTTGGAGGACATATCTTTAGTCTTGAACATCAAAGCAGTGTATTGTTGATGTTCTACAAGGGGTTGAATTTGTAACACATTGTACTTGACTTGGAGTTAATCAGATCGGTCCACCAGTTGGAGCTAGACCTAGAGATCTAGTCTTGACAGGGAAAACTCCGAGATCAAATCATATTGTGCCTCTTACCTGTCATTTCTTTTTGTCAGTGCTATGTGATGTTCTATTTTTGCATTTTTCAATTATGTTAATCTGCTTCAATAAAATCATTATTTAATTGCATGTAATTGGTTAAAATTCCTCTATATTAGTTCTTTAATCTTTTTCTCTGTAATTTCAATAGTTTACAATACATAGCCACACATTTACTACCTCGATCAGGACATTATTTATGATTGTTAGGATTAAGTTATAATCTTTCATATCCTAAATCAGATCACAGTATGTCCTCTCTTTCTCTAAGCGAGTGCCTCGCCCTTGGTGTGCGACTGTCACCCAGAACTATGTCGATGAAGGAGAGGGGTTTGTACCTGTATAGAGATTTGAATGGTTTCATCTTGATAGACATATGATGCATGGTATTTTAGCAATATTCCCCTAGATGGACCATTTTACCCACACTTGTTGTTGTGCCGAGACATAGCTTTAAAGGTAGCCTTCAAGCCATTTGTTCACAATCTCAGTTTGACCATCCATTTGCAAGTGGTAACTTGTTCTTGGTGATAATTTTGTCCCTACCATCTTGAACAATTATGTCCAAAATATACTAACAAATCATCTATCTTGATCACTAACAATGTTTCTAGGTAATCCATGCAGATGAAAGACTTCTCTAAAAAATAGATTGGCAACTTGTGCAGCCTGTAGGTCTGAGAGGATGGCAAAGAAATGTGCATACTTTGTTAATCTATCAACCACCAAGAAGATACAATCCTTTCCATTCACCTTGGGAGGACCTATTATTAAGTCCATTGATATACTTTCCCACTTATGTTCAAGAATTGGCAAAGGTTGTAGCAACTCAGCAGGAAGAGTGTGCTTGGACTTGTTATGTTGGCAGACCATACATTCTCTTACTTATTGCAACACATCCCCTTTAAGTCCTTTCCATGAAAACCTCTCCCAAAGACTTCTGTGAGTTTTGAGGAAACCTAGGTGCCCAGCTAGAGGTGAGTCATGCATTTCCTTCAAGATCTTCTGCTTGAATTTGGATTTTGGTACCAGGTATATCTGGTCTTTATAGTAGATGATGTCATCCACCAGTCTGTATTGATCATCGTGGGTGTGGCTATCCATTATTTCATAGAAAAATGTATTTTTAGAATATTCCACTAACAAATATACCTTCTAGTCAGCAAAAATCTAGTCTAGTGAGCAGATGGTGGGTTTCTAGGATAAGGCATCTACAACCACATTGTTTTTCCTTTCACATATTCAATATCAATATCAAAAGCTTGAACTTTTCTTACCCATTTTAATGTCATTCATTCAAGTCCTGTTGCTCCAAAAAAATATCTTAAGTTGTTGTGATCTGTACGGATGAAAAACTTGGCACCTAACAAATACTGTTGAAACTTGGTTAGTGCATGTATGATGGGCAACATTTCTTTGTCATATATGGAATATAGGTTTTCTACTGGCATAAGCTTCCTACTCTAATAAGCTATAAGATATCTATCTTCCATTAGACCCCTTCTTTGTCAGATATATTAAAGGTGTGTTGAGATAGGAGAATCTTTTAATGAACCTCTTGTAGTAACTACACAGTCTGAAGAATCTTCGCAAATCCGTGAGAGATTTTGGGGGAGAATAGTTGAGGATAACCTGAATCTTCTCCTGATGCACTTGAACTTCATATTTATTGATGACATGCCCCAAATACAATATTTCTATCATACCAAATTCACATTTGGACTACTTAGCAAGCAAGGACTATTCTTCCATGATACTTAGAACTTCATTCAGATGCTTCAGGTGCTCCTCCCATGACTTGCTATAAATAAGAAGATCATCAAAGAATACCAACAATGTAGTTCATGCATGATTGAAATGTAGCAGACACATTAGTCAAGCTAAATGACACGACCAGAAACTCATAATGTCTATAGTGATAATAGCAAGCCTTTTTCTCCACATCTTCTTCCCTCATGCAAATTTGATGGTATTCAGGATGGAGATCTATTTTGAAAAATAAACTATGCCATGCAGTTCATCTAGCAACTCATCTATCCTTGCACTAATACATGTGGTACCAAATTGCAATGATAGTGTCATTGCAATTTTTCCATCACAACCTTGTCGTCGTCACAATTGCGACGATCTACCATCGCAATTGCGATGACGACAATGTTATGATGGAAAAACTGCAACGGTGCTGCCGTTGCAATTTGTTACCAAATTTATTAGTGTTGGAATTAAATATTTGTCCTTTATTTATTTTTTGTTCAATGTGTGGTAGTCTACACACATGTGCATCATCATGTCCTTCTTTTTGACCAAGACCATAGAAGATGCGAATGGGAAGGACTGGGACAGATCCATCCTTTCTCTATCAATTCTTGAATCATCCTTTCGATCTCATCTTTGAATTTTTTGGGATGGCAATACGGTGTGGTTATGACTGACTTTTTCCCTAATTCCAACTAAATAGTGTGTTCAAACCCTCAGTGGGGTGGTATGCCAGGAGGAATATCCATGAAAACCTTTTCATGTCTACTTAAAATATCTTGGAGCTCATCATCTTGTGGAGGTGTTTTTTTCCCTTTTATAGGTTCCACCGAGATAAAACAATCTGTAGCCCACACAATGTCATCATGCCAAAATATTTCCTTCATCTGATGCATAGAAACTTCTTTGGACCTTAATTTTCCATTCCTCAGAGGAAAACCTTCTTCCCATCAACCACAAAAGTGAAGTCCATCTATTTGAAACTCTAAGTGTATTCATCAAGGGTCTCCATCCACTGTATGCCAAGAATAACTTCCATGTCAGCTAGCTCCATTATGAAGAAGTCCTCAGTCACCATGTGATTTTCCATTGTGATGCTCAGTTGAGGAACAAGGTGTGTGCAGGGCAGGAAAGTCCCTACAGCTACCTTGACCTGAAAGCCTATGTGTGCCTCTGTAGGGAGACTTCTCTGTCTTACCAAGGATGAGTTGATGAAATTTAGAGTAGCACCACTATCCAACATCACTGTAACCCTTTGTCCTTAAAGGGTACCCCATACACAAAAAATTGTGCACCTTAGGCTGTCAACCAATGCAATGGCTCCTTCGCACTATACCAAAGTGGGAATTCTCTCCGTACAATTTAGAATGATGTTGGTGTCATGGTGGGGTTGGTTATCTTTGGCCAACATTTCTTCCTATACATCCTCATCATTAGACATGACCTCAAGGTCCCTTGCAGTTGAAACACAATTTCTTCCTTTAGAGTTCTTTTCTAGTAGCTTCATCCAATGACGGCTTCTTTGGTAGAGGTTTGTCTCTTAGAAACATCAACAGTTTAAGATGTGAGTAACTTCGAGAGGATGAGGATGATGTTGATGATGATCTTCTGACAAGGCAACTAGATTGAATCCCTTCACCCAAACTTTCAAAGGTTCAATTAGTCTGTCCATGAAGAGCACTACCTGCATTCTTTTGGAAATGTCTGTGACCAAAATAGAGAATTTTTGAAGTTCTACAATGAACTGATCTATCGATCTAGTTTGTCTTAGTTGCACCAAATCTTTGAAATTGAGCTCTAGATCTTTACCATCAAATCATTCTATAAATCTCTCCATGAATTCTGCATAAGTCTTTATTTGATCATGCCCTAATGTGATGGTGTCATGGTGCCACCATTCATGCCCAACTCCCTCTAAGTGTAATGCAAAAAATTTGATTGTTTGTGCTTCTTGCATAGGATTCAGCTAGAAGTAGGTATTAGCTTTCATAACCCACACTTGTGCTAATATGGAACCCAATCCATCAAATGGAGACATATTTACCTTACTCAACTTTCTCCTGACATCATCATTAAAGTATCCTCTATTTCCACCTTTGAAATATCTCATTCTTAGATCTATGTAATCTTTGTAGGATATATCTTTTTCAAGGCTTGCATTCTTCTAGTCTTCTCTCATCTCTTCAAAATATGGTTGTCTCCCTTAGTGTTGTGCCTCCATCCATGGTGAAAAATTTGGCATGGAAGGTCAGGAGTGTGTTGGCTGAGGGATTGATTTCCCCAACACCAAGTCCGTGTTGTGACCATTTTGTTCTCCAGATATGTTGTTCTCCACCAACTTCATGAGAGTTTCTTCCATAAGTTGTGTTTCAATGATCTGTGCCTAATTCCTTGCAAGTTCCCTTAGAAGAGCCACAAGTTCAACAACAGTCAATTCCTATTTTTCATCCATTTGATCAATGAAATTTGTCCTTCTCTTCTGGCTATAAACTCTCATTCATTGTCCACAAGCTAGCAGGATTGAAGCACTCTGATACCACTATAATGTTTCCAATCTCCACTGGTAAATGCTTCAATCAAATAATGGTGTGTATGTCTTGTACCAGAATGTCGTATGGATGATGTATGGTGCAGGTGTGAGGAATAGATGTGAAGGATCTATAGAAAATGAATTTTGATGGCCTATACAATGAAATTACTAGGCCATACGGTGAAGGAATTGTTATGTAGTATGGAGGAGATTTCAAGGCCATACGAGAAAGAGGAGAAATCGTACGATGGAATTAGGTACCATAAAATGAATAAGAAGATAGTTCAAGAACTCTGTTGACCATACATGGGATTGTAGCAACTGTATGGTGGTATTTGAAGATTGTACAGACGATCTAGAGGTCATACAGTAGTAAGTTGTATAGTAAAGGGGCATATACCATACAATGATATGGATGGAAGTCATACGATGAGGGGCAAGTGGCCGAATGGTGATAGGAGAGAGGGTGTATGGAAAGGAAAATGTAGAGGGGTTTGGCAGTGAGATACAATGAACTAGAAATAGACACACTTGCACTAAATAATGACAATAACAGGCAATATTAGATAGTATCAGGAACCATAATATGAATAGTATGTGTCAAAAGATGATGCTCCAATTTTCCAAATATGAGTGACGCAATTACAATACAACAACAGAATAGGGTGAGGGTTGAATCCCACCAAAACTACATGAGCCAAATAGGGAAGATCTTCCACTTCTAAAATGGCTAACAATCCTAAACTCCAAAAGGAGTTCACTGTATAGAGAAATTTAATCCAAATCATACCTAAGACTTCCTATGAGCCATGCTTAAATACCTGTTGAAAACCATCTCGAGGGTGTACAAAGATAGCCAGTCATGACACATACTTTGAACACAAAAATAAAAATGGGACCAAGATAAATTAAATCAATTGGCTCATTACAAAGTTTAATTTATTTTATAACAAGGACATTATAGTTTGGTCATCTTGACTTCCGCTACCTTCAGCAACTTTGGACAAAAAAAATGGTCAAAGGTCTACCCCAAATCAACTTTTCCCATGTTGAATGTTCAATAGATTTGGTGGATATGCATCCAAATGGGAAGTTATAGAAAGGGAAATCTTTAAGAGCACTAGGTGTTCTACAATTGGTTCACATGGTATTAGCAAGTCCTTTTGCAGTCAACCAGGGTCGCTACATACTGACTTTCATTAATTACTTTTCAAGATACACTTGGGTTTATTTTCTTCATAGTAAGAATGAAGAGTTGGAAAATTTTCTAGCCTTCAACACTCATGTAGAACAAAAATCAAGAAAAGCCATCAAAGTTCTAAGAATGGACAATGAAAGTAGATATGTGAATAGAAGAGTTACAAACTTTTGTAGATGTGAGGGAATTGATCTTCAAAATCTGCCAGCATTCAATCTGCATAAGATAGATGTTGCAGCTTTGAGGATTCGCACTCTTAAGTCTATGGAAAGTTGCATGATACAAGCCAAGTCTCTAGATCCATCACTAGAAGTCGAAGCAATTAGTAGTGCCACTCACATTCTTAATTGATCTCCTCATCGAGCCTTAGATGGAAAAAATCCTTTTGAGGCATGGTGTAGTAGAAAACCTATTGTGACACACTTCAGAGTCTTTGGTTGTCCTACATGAACAAAGACATCTTCAAGGGGATGCAAGGTATAGTCACCTTGACCTTGTACTTTCATTGGTTATAAAGATAGTGCGAAGGCATATAGACAATTGGATCTTGGGACACATCAATTTTTTGTGGAGAAGGATGTACACTTTGAGGAACATTCACCAAGCTTGTCCTCTAATCCTCTCTGCACATCATATTGTGTGGAAACTGATAGTGACACCAGCGATAGTGCTTCAACGTATTCAAACACATGGGGTTCTAGCAACAGTTGTAGCAAGAGGTCACTACATCAGTTTAGTCCAAATGCATACATTGCCACAGTGATAGGTCTAGCACAGTAGGGTACATCCAATCTTCCAGGTCCAACTTCAGTGATAGATTTGGGGGATAGTATTGATGATCTACCTCTTCTTCTTGATGCAAAATCACCTTCTTCAATTTTCATAAGGGCTCCATCTAACCCTCTTGTTCATTCTCTACATGATTGATCATTACAGGTTGAAGTGATTGTAGATGCTTATGATCAGCAGTTGTAGCAAGGTTCTTCATCAATTGCAGAGATAGACAGTTCTTTGAGATAGGTTCTTTAGCTAGTTGAGCAAGTTTTAGAGACATCACTTACAGGGTATAATTGAGTGGCTAATATTCATAAATTGGCTAATTTTAGAATTTTTTGGCTAGTAATTTGGCTAATAATTTAAGATTTGATATAACCTAAGTCACCATAGTTTTATAAAATTCAGTTATAGAATATTTAAAATCGCTCAATGATTTATTTTATTAAAAAATTTAAACTCAAATATTTGCCACAATATTCATTACATGAATAGATTTGAGTTACCTAAATATAATATATTATTGGAGAAATTAAATTGAACTAACCAATAATTATCATAATTATTAGTTACTTTAGGGATATATCACCAATATTTATTTTTAACTATTGATTTAAAGTATATGTAACGATTCTCATAATATTCCACAAGGTAAAAAAATGTTCAATTTTGATTTGTAATATTACATGGGGATTAATGAACTTCCTACTATTATTGAGATTCATCAATATTTTATACAAAAAAATTATGATTAAAAAATAATCGCCAATATTAATCATATTTAGAATTAAAAATTGAGAGATTCGCCAATAGAAATAATTTTGTTTTTTCAAAATAATGAAATATTCACCAATATTTTATTTCTTTATTTGGAGGTGGCTTTCTTAAAGTTTACCCTAATCACTTATCTTTGAGATTCTTTCCACACATAGTGGAAGTATCTCATTTGTACCCTTGGCCTTGTTTCTTCCTAAGGGGAGGAACACCATTCTACAATCTTGGATCAGCTTCTTCATACGAGCAGTCACTGGCAAGCATTCTTCTTTGGGGAGAGAATATTTTGTCTCTCTTCCTCTTCTTATCATTCTCTTATGTATATACTAGATGTATGTCATAATGGGGGGATCTTGATTACTCCATCCATCCATACATCATATGTGTTTTTTATCTCTCTTTTTGGGAGAGGGTTTTTCCCACGAGATTTTCTTTCTTTCTCCACTTTATGAGAGATTGCATTTCATTATGTACATGGTTACCTAACATGGCCTAGTAGTTGAGACCCATCTTGCATTGCATCCTAGATTTTGTAAGCTTAAGGGCATTCCCCTAAGTTGCACTTAAGTGGGGGTGTTAGTGTAAATAAGTATTTACTATTTACACTTACTTAACTTTACTTAGGTTAATGCATTATTTTATTATTTTATATTATTTTATTATTTATTTAGGTGAGACACTTAAGAGTTTGTGTACTCTCATGAATTGTCATGTTGACAACACAGAAGTACACAACTCTAATTCAGCACATGGTGTCTACAACACTGGAGTTTGCATCATTCACTAAGTTGTCATGTTGACAACATATTTATTCGCACTCCTAATTTAGCACATGTTGTCTACACCACTTATTGGTGTACCACACCATTGTAGGCTTACCCTTACATCATTTCACTTACTTCCATGCTTAATGGAGGATAACCTATATCTAGTTGACATGTGCCTAGTTGTATGACTTATCATGATGTTGACTTCTATGCATTCTAGAAGCTCTCCAAAGACCTTTATATACATGCACTCCTAGTGTACTCTTAATAGGGCATATTGAATGAATATATCATCATTCTAATCATACTCTCTTTGGTCTACTATTGTGCTTGTGTTTGAGTTCCTTTGTCTTGGGTGAATTTTTGCCTAAGCCAAATTCTTACAGGTGGGTTGTTCTGTTAAGATCATTAATATATTTCAATGAGAACTTTGAGGGATCATGCCTATCATGAGTATCCTGGCTTCTCAAGTCTTGTAAATGCAAGGCCATTGATGAATAGGAATTTATAATTAAAACATCTATGGTGCTGAAATGAAGTGTGTGACCAAATTCTTTGCCTACTAATGAGCCAATGTGAGGCTTCACATTGCTCCATGGACAATTCTATAGCACTTGTTACTTCTCTATCTGAAAATTTTGTGTTTGTGTACATTTACACTCTTTCCCAATAGTTGTAGGTTTTTTCTCTTCATTCTAGGTAATTGGCATACCTTGGATGGCACTAAGATAACCATTTTCTTCTAAAATGTCCTTTTCTCTTAGATTAATCTCTCTATTAAGAAGGTTTTCTATATCTTCCTTTGTATATTTAATAGATGTAGTTGCAATTCCTTTGTATATATTCCTCTTTATATTAAGCTTTCCTCCATAGGAATGAGAAGGGATGGGGAGTGAGGCCAACTGTTGGTCACTATATTAAAAAGGTAGTTCATGGCCATGCCACTGATGGGAATCATTTCAATCTTATTTTCAAAATTGGTACCTCATTTTTATTGAAAGAATAATATATATTGTTTTCAATGTCTTTGAAATATCTATAACTGGTAGCCAATTGCTTATTCATTGCCTTCAAACATTCATGAAATCTTAACTAGGGTCTTAGAATAGTCATAGATGGATCCATTTGACCTAAATATGTAAAGAGCAAAAATTGGTCAAAAGTTGCAATGTTGCTCAAAAAGCTACTTGAGCAACTTTTGCAATTTTTGCAAAAAAGTTGCAAATGGAATTTTGGGAAGTTCTAACTATCCATGCTTGGGTATATGAGCATGGGAAACATTTTTTTGAAGTTTGGAAGGTTTCAAATCAGATTTGCATTTTTAAGCAACTTTTACAACTTTTGCAATTATGCACAAAAGTGCAACTTTTGCAAAGTTCACTAGATTTCACTTCTAGGACTTGGAAAAGGTTCCAAAATATTTTTAAAAAACTAAAAACACCTAATCCTATGCTATCTTGACCAAAAACTCAAAAAGACCTGATTTTGCCTAATTAGCAACTTTTTCTCATATCTTGCACAGAGTGGCCTAGGCATACATATCTTTCTCATATCTCTCTCAGCATTCATCGTGGGATCAAACTATCAATTCCATTAGCTTTGGGTGGCCAAGTAAGCCCTATTTCCAGGATCTTTCCATCCTATTAACTACTTGAATGTTCTTGGGCATGCTAAACCAAATTAACCCTTATAGTCATTAAATGTCATAGGGCAGCAATTTTTGGTAGGGCATATCTTGGAGCTCGCACGAGGTATGGATGAAATTATAGGTGGTACATTATTGTATTTCTAACACCTACAATGACCTCTCTCACTTTTTGGAGATTAGATTCTATTTTAATTTTGCAACTCCATCTCGAGGGATGTTAAAACTTGTGGCAACTAGATATGTCATATCATCCAATGATGGATAATCATGATAGAAGGTAAAGGGGTGATCATACACCTCATTTTGAACATTTTTTTTTATGGTAATAAGGTAATCCTTGTTTTTAAGGTCAAAGAACTTGAGGTCACCTATAAACCCAAGTTGCCTTAGTCCTAACAATTTTTCTTTTTTTGTTATTTTTGTTAAAAAGATGACTCAATAAGTTTTTTCAGAGTCATTACACCTTATAGTTCCTATGTGTTATCAAAAACCACTTGGTTAAGTTCTAGGAAGAGTTAGTGCAAAAACTGAATTTTGCAATAAAAGTTGCTGACAACTTTTTGACAATTTTAGTAATTTTTTGGAAAACCTTGAAATTAACCTTATAACCAATCAAACTAATTGGTAATCGGTTGGAATGGATGTCAAATGATGAAAATACCCTCTATGAATATAAATGAGGCATAAGGTGTTGATGATTATTAAGTTTTTTTTATATGGTGAGGAAACTGTTGATGTTAAACTTGTATATAGGATCATTGAGTTATTGTCAAATATCATTACTTCCTATTTAGAATAGCTAACTCATAATTTCTCATAATGAAACACCACTTTAGCTGCATGTTATCACTAAATTGAGCTAGACGAAGACATTAAGGATCTTCTTGGTTGTCTTAAAAGCCATTTAATGGTTTTGAGACATAATCACTTGCCTTTGTGAAGAATTGTCCAAAAATTGGAAAATTACATGTTGCAAATAAAATATAGTCATAGGATGTTGGAAGATTATTTTCACTCATAGGATGTTGAATAATCTCTTGGAAGGATGGAATAGATGATAGATTGAAGTTTGTAAGATAGTTATTAGGAGTTCCTTGAAGTGTCTAAGATGTTAGTTTGAAGCAAGAAGTTGATTATGATCCATTTCTCAAATTTACTCATTTTTCCCTTATTGCTTCCCATGTCTTGAATAGGGAAAGTAATCAAGTAGTTTTTTGAAGTTGGGTAGAAGTTTGTTCAATGTTGTAACCAAGTTGGAAAGAGTCTTTGAAGACACTTACAAAGGTGGGAAAGGTAGTTTTTCCTTAAAAGTGTTCTTGTTGGGAATCCACTAGCTTTTGGTGTGAGCACTCTACATCATTATGGATGCAATTTACATTAAAATGAAATGCATCAAATGTACTTAAAATGTAAATAAGAAAAACAAGATATATATTATGATAACCAATAATGTCATACATGAATAAACATATAATATATTATGATAACCAATAATGTCATACATGAACGAACATATAATATATTATGATAACCAATAATGTCATACATTAACAAAAATATAATATATTATGATAACCAATAATGTCATACATGAACAAACATATCATATATTAACCAATAATTTCATAAGTCTAATAATTTCATGCATCAAATACATGTCATACATCAAATATAAAATGTCATATGTACATCAAATGTATATCAAATATATCCATTGACATAAAATCCAACATATATGTCCACTAATGCCTATATATGTGTGTCTATCAACTATATCTTCTCCTTCCCACAAGGTGAAGGAAACAAATCCCTAGAGGAATTTGGTCATTGTGTGGAGGGAGATGATGGGGATGATGGGGTCTTCCTCACGCGCTCGCTCATCTTCTTGCTTAGGCTCTTCTCTAACTCGAACTGATACAAACAAAGTAGATATGAATCGATAATTATTATACATTGAAATAAAATATATGTACATAGAAAATTAATTATTTTCTTACTTCCATCAAATAGTCACTTTGTATGCCCACCTCAAAGGATCGCAGACAATCAGGTGTAATAAGGCCCTACAACAGTTCAATCAATATAATCACTTATAAATAACATTAGAAATTTTGATACTAACTATTATAAACAAAAACTAGAACCAAGAAATTTCTTTCATACCTTAGTCAATGGCTTTGAACTAGCCATTATTGTAGCAACTCCACAATCGATGGACTGGCAAAGATGAGGAGGAGACTCAGACGTCAACAGTTGCATGTCATATAATACAATTTACATGTAACATGAAACATGAAACAAATATAATCAAATGAATTAAATTAACATGAAACATATGTACCTCTACGAAGCTCATATCACGCCTAGGCTCAGAGTCCATTGTGAATGTCAATGGTCCAATAGAGAACTGATGCACATGCATAAATATTTTTTGTCAATCCTTCATATGATTACTTAATAAATATATGTTTTAATTTAAATGATTAAATTGATACATACCTCTCAACTTGTCAACAGGATGAAAGATGGGGCCAAGGAATCTGTACTAGGGCCGCCAACACTCTTACCCTAAATTTTGAATGTTCAATGTCAATACATGCTAATTAATTAGTCATTCACTATACATACGAAATGTGATCAAATTAGTTTATTATAATTATAATTTACCTGTGTGTCAATGCCAAATGTATCACTCAAGAACTCATCAGTGACTAGCCCATCATTTATACTATCTCAAGCATGATTGCCACATGATGTGCACATGTGACCACAATGCACAGAAGGCTCCTCCTCACATTAGTACATTTGACCCCATTTTTAGACCAAAATTTTTGACCATCTATTAAAATTTTTTAGATTGGTCACAATATGGAAAGGAAAAATATGTTTTTTCAAAATTCATGCCTGTGTTGGTCAAAATTTTGACCAACATGAACTTAAGATGTAAAAAGGGAAATTTTGGCCCATTATCATTGTATTCTTGAAGACACGTGCGAGGGAGAGTCAAGGGTTTTCTCAGTTCTTGAAGAAATTCATGCTATTGCAAAGCAAGGAAATGATCAACCAATAGTAGAAGAAAAGCTCGGTAAAACTATGAAATTCATGCTATTGCAGAGCAAGGAAATGATCAACTAACAATAGAAGACAAGTTCAGTAAAACTACGCTATTCTCTTTTTTTAACTAAATATTAATTTTAGAAAACTACATTCTCACTTTTATAATACAGGAAGAGATGATTTTGCATGCAGTCTTGCTACATTATTATTGAACCCTTATTTAGAACCCCCTATTGCCATTGGTATATCTGGTAGCTGGGGCAAGGGGAAATCTAGTTTGATGGTGTAGGTAACATTTGTTTAAATTGTACTTTTCATGTTGTTTTATTTTTCCTTGTATAGGACTCTCACATTCCTATTAGCCTCTGTTTTAATTCAAACTTAGATCAATTTACTCAAGATAGCTGCTCAATCATTGTTATTGCCAACACCAAAAAATGTGGCCGCATTCATTAAATTGTATCTATGAATAAAAATTCCTTCATGTGCAAAATGCACTCCTGCATATAATCCTATTTCTGAGCTCCCCCTTAATAAAGTATCATAAAATGGATCATTATCCTTAGTCATCATAAAACTTATCTCAGCTTGTGGAAGGGTGGAAATTCCTATGGTTGCCTCTTGCCACAAAACATTGGAGAGTACCAAATAATTACAAGCATATGTGCTTTTGGAGTATATGATAGTGAGGATGGATCATGAAGATATTAATATCATTTTTCTATCTCCTTTTAATAGTGTTTTCACTTTTCTATGGGAACCCCAATAAAATAGGTAGTGTTAAAAGGCATATTATGGCCCTAGACAAGAAGATTAGATAGAGAAGTTGAGGCAAATTTTAGTATGGAATAATAGAATGGTCATGATGTCAGGTGGTTTGATTGGGTCCTAGTCAATATACAAGTAGACTTGACAATCTCCAAACCAATATATACTATGATGGGCTTATGAGCAAAAATAAACTAATTATGACCCACCCAATTCTAGTTTCTGTAGACTACGATGAATTTTGGGCGAATCGGTATATATATCAGTAGACCTCACAATCTTCAAACCAATATACTATGATGTGCTCATTGTTAGAAATACACTAGTTATGACCCACCCAAATCTAATTCCTGGAGACTAAGATGGATTTTGGATAAATAGATAAATATGGAAGTTGACCTCACAATCTCCAAACCAATATACCATATGCTGGTGATAAAAAAAAAAAACTAATTATGACCCACCCAATTCTACTTTGTGAAAACTTGTGTATTTTGGGCAAATAGGTAAACCATTCAAAGGAACCTAAACTTCCTCATATTTCTTCTCCATGTCCAAAAACTCAAGAATGAAAATTGGTTTAAAGATAACCTTAAATGATGTGTGACTCAAAAATAGATGTGGAAGAGGTGGATGCCTTTCTATTGGAGAATTTTAAAGAAGAGCTACGTCAAAAGGGAACCACGGAGGGAAGAACTCACATGAGCTTGATAAAGGGGAAAACCCCTTGTGGTCTGAATTTCATAAGAGGGCCAATCAAGTGGTCTTGAATCAATACTATTTTATCACCAATTACTAGTCATAGCAATTTTAGCCATACACAACTGGAACACTATTATTAGTAAAACATACAACCCCTGCCATGCTTGCAACATGATTTATGTGGGAAATATTTGGTATATCTTTCTTACCTACTGCTATATTATGCTCTGCCACACTTTGACCTGCATGCTGACAAGTAATTGCAGATACTGCTATCAACATGTCAGCTACATTATGAACAATGCAACTACCACTGACATTGAGTGATGATAATTCTATTTTTGTCTAATCTACTATCTTTGTGAATCGGTGAAGTGTTGAGCTATCCTTTAACATATCAATCTCTTACTCTCTTTTAAATTTCACAACCAACTAGACAATAGTTTTTCTTGTCAAAGGCATCTCCTACTAGATGAGTGTTAGCTGATGTGGAGAGCACCCCAAAATTTCAATATGCAAATGAAGCAATAGTTAGTTCATTGACAATCCTTAAAATTTCTAGCTCAACAATTGACCAACATCCACACATTTTCTCAAAACTAGTGCAAAAATCTCTTCAACTACAAACTACTTTCCAATACCTGGGAAATCCAATTTGACATTCCCTTTTCTTGTATAAGTGACCAAGATATTTTTATTTTCCCCTTTTCATTTGTAACAAATATAGGCTTCCCTTCTTCCATAGTTGTCTCAACCAGCACCACTTTATCAATGCTTTGTCCATTTTCCTCATTCATCATCGCTTTGTCTAAATTATTGACCTGGTCAAATTCACATCTTTTGGTAAACCCTCTCACATTTTTTTCATCCATTAGGCACTAAATTTTAAGAGCACCTCAAGATTGACACTTAAAACCTTCTTGAGCTTCTCACATGTAGCCCATAGCTACATGGTAAATACATTACTAGGAACATCAATTTGATACCAATTTTGAAAAAAACTTGCAAAATTCTTGAAAAATATGTCATCAAAATCTCTTCCACCTAGAGAGCGGTTAAAGGCATGAGCTAAGATCTTCACTTCTCCCTTCTTGAAGGATACTACATAGACTTGCATGTTGGCATGTCCAACATCAACAAATACAACATTAAGCAAATTAGTTTCATGAAAACCTATATTATAAATACCATAGACCAAACAAGTCATAGACATGGTCTTGTGAACCAAAAAAAAGTCGATTTAGGTTCACACTAGAAGCAACATTAAAAACAACCCTACACTCAATATCAATGTAAAATGAAATTTGAATACAACAATCTACAATTATTGTCTTCAAATTATCTTTTGGTACACATTTTTCATCATATTTTATAATTATCTACTTGGTATCTATATTTACCTCTTTTTTTTGCTAACAGTTTCTACAAAAGAACATTAATGGATGCTCTTACAATCTATGCCAAAGGCAACATTATACATTAAGTTTAGGTTAAGGATAGTCCATTTGTTAAGGCTAAGCATTTACAAGTATGTGTGCTATTTTGATTTTTTTGATTTTGTAGTTTACATCACTTCAAATTATGATTATGCTAAACAAATACATGAATAAGAGTTCCTCTATGCTACATATAAATCTAGTCCTTAGAAACTATGGGAATGGGGTGCACCAGAGAGATAAGAGAAATAGCTTACAATTAACGGTAATAGAAAAAGGAAGCAAAACACAATGTATGCACATTATTATGTCAATCATCAAGCACTCTATTTTGAGTTGCATGGATAGTCCATCTAATAAATCAGATCATCTATTTTAGATTAAAATATTTTTGGTGTAATTAAGCACAATGAATATAATTACCAAAATATATAGCTACAGTAGTGAAACACTTTACAGAGAGACCCAATTAGAGGAGGCTATGCCAATCTTACAGGATCTAGATAAGCATGACAATTCATTGAAATCTAATATTTATTCATGTTAGTTTTATGCATCTAACATAGCTAAATTCATTAAAAAAGGTAAGACTCTACATTTCAAGATGCACTTAATTTGTTTTCAAGTAAATAAAAACTTTGTAGATCCTAAACTTCTGAGCATGTATTCAAAGTGTGGTAGTTTCAAGGATACACTCGAATTGTTTTTAAAAAATCATTCATCTCATAATGTGCCATAGAATGTTATTATAAGGTATTATATTATTAATGGGATTTGCAATGATGCCCTTATAACCTATTACCAAATGTAGAGGACAAGGGTTTTCCCAAATGCTTTTGCATTCACCCTCATTCTCAAGATTTGTGCAAATATGGGTTTTCTTTTCCATAGTAAGAAACTTTTTGATTGCATAGTAAAGAATGGGTTTGAGTTTGAAGATTATTTAGGGAGTACTCTCATTGACATGTACCCAAAATGTGGGGAATTTAAGGGTGCATGCCAAGTGTTTGAAAAAATGTGTTAAAGAGAAGTGTTTCCACAATATTTCTGAACCAGACATATCCATTCAAACTAGAGATGTCACTTTAGGGAACCATGCATCTGATTTATCTACTCTCATATGGGACAGTGAAATCCTAACATTTTAAACAAAAGTATTTTGAGTCATTTCTTGTAGTTCTGAGTCCTATTTCGATGAAGCATTACCTAGACTTCACTATTAATGGAAGTTATAAAATCAGGAACATTTGGAAAAATAAGGTCTATAACTTCTTCTTTGTGAATGGATTTATCTATTCAAAGACATAGTCTTTGGTAGAAATTGAGCATTATGCTCATGACCCTAAGTCAACCAAGAATTAAATAGAAGTGGTTGAGGGAGTTATGGATGTAAGCATTATAGAGGCTAAAGCTTTTTGTAAGTGGGTAGCTTGTGCAGTGATGATAAATGCAAAGTATCATAGGATCTTGGACTTTGACAAGAATAGAAAGAAGGATCAAAGCATGAGAAGGATTAATTGGTGGTGGACGAGCATAGAGTTTGAACCATTTGCCACTTTTAATCCTATGCAAGTGTATGGGGAAAATTGTGTTGATTATTTTGATGGGAAACATTATGTTCTCAAGTAATATTAACATGTGACACATGTAAGCATTTGCAAATTTGTTAGGAAATTCTGTCAGTATCAACATATATATTAATTCCACAAGTTCAGATGTATTTTTTTCAAATTTTGATGGGTATCTATCACAACTCCACTGAATGTATGTAGTAAATAGGCTCTCTAAATTCCATAACAATGTGGTTTGTGTTAGGACTTTTTCTTGGAATCATCATTCTATGTATGAGGAATGTCTACACCAGTTTAAAACAAAAATTAGAAATAGATTTCATCATACACAATGAAGAAAATCCTTAGACCTAACCTACGCTTTAACAAGATCCATCAAATAACATAAAATATGGAACTTCCTCTTTTTCTATAATAGGAAAGACTCCAATTGCTCTTGGATTAAAATGGTATCCCTATTTGAGTGCATCAGCACTTCTTTGCTAGGCCTTGAGGCTAGGGACTTAGATTTAGATGATTAACTGCTAGAGATTACTTTATTAATGTGGAGTTTGAGGATAATCAATGGTTCTTCCTTGCATTACCCACCTTGACTTCTATGATGGTTGAACCTCTTTATTTGTGTTGGCCAATTTATTGAGAGGAGAAATAAGACCTCTCCCTGCTATTCTTGGTCTATTTTGGTCCCTCTATAGGTGTATTATGGTCTTGTCCATCAACCAATAACTAGACAACATAGAATGTTTCCATATTTCATATTCTTATCAGTGTAATTGTTGAATCTTTGAGCTAGTTTCAAACTTGTGCATGCTTGTAAAGAATTTATTTGTGCTACAATAAATAAATGTCAGGCCAATATATTTGCTTCTTTATCTCAATTATCTTCTTGCTTAGTTTGAATCCCAATTATTACATATTTGTCCACATTGGAGTTAGTTTGGCATAAAACCTACATATTTTATTATACATATTCCAGCACATGAATCCTCTAACAAATCAAAAAACAATCAAATAATATAAAAAAATTAATTACTACATACCAAGGAAGTCTGAATATTTGAGTGCACTTTGGCTAGAGTTCACTACATACCTTGCATTTGTTTAGTATAAACCTCAGGTTCATATTGATGTTTGTGCTGGTCTTTGTTACCAAAAATGAGATTGTAAAGCATTGCTAGTGTTATGATGGAAAAAATATGTTTTTCATTGTGATAGACTATTTCTAAGTCATCTATGTTGTTTCTTGCTATTGTCAAGAAGTCTTTTTTTTCCTTGAGACCATGAACAAAATTATCTACCATTTTTCCAATTCTTGATTGGTGCAAATATACCTATTTCTATATTGGATTTTCCTAATAACTAAGTGAAGAACCATAGACCAATGGATGCAATATAGTAAGAGATAGAATATATGGGTATGTGCACCAAGTTGTGGTGTAAAAAAGGTGACAACATTTTTATTTTATTTTCAAATTTTCAATAGTATGTTCGCATTATGGCTTGGGTAATCGGAGCCATAGTGCATACATGCTATAGTGTGTATGTGCTATAGCACATACACACTTTTAAAAGAGAAAAATGTTATAAATAGGTTGCATACCTGCAGCCCATTGATTTTAACTCTCTTTTTTAACCTCTCCTCATAGCAGTGTGTACGCGAATTGGAGAAAATCAAACTTTTCACCACCCGCCTTGCTAATATGCCTCCTTGCCAGTGAAATATGAGATCACAAGCATGTCGTATGTGATCTAAATTTCATTTTGCATTGTTTGATATGTTTTTATATTGTTTTGTAGGTTTTTTATATTTTTTTGTAGGGTTTTTACAATTTTTCTTTAGATTTGTTTATTTATTTAGATTTCAATTGATTTCTTATCAGCAAATGTCAATAAACAACCAGAAAATCCCCAAGAAGCTCAAAACCCTCAATAAAATCAAAACCAAAACCCTCCCCAAGAAGAACAACAAATTCTGCAGCCTGAACTCATTGCAAGACCTCCACCTAGCACACAAGAAAATATAATAAATGAAATAGAAAGAGGCAAAATTGAATTAGAAGGACTCATTGGTTGGTTGAAAAAATCTAGACAAACCAATCCAATGGGGGCTCAATTGGCATCATCCCTTGAATCCATTAAGACCCAAATAGCTTCAGTTAGTGGTCAGTTAGATGTTTGGCGGGTTAAGAGGGATGAACAAAAAATATTTTATGCAAATAAATTGCCATATCAAGATGTTAAAAAAAAAATTACCAAAAGGTAGAATATGTGCACTATTTAAAAAACCCGGTGAACAAAATACTTTTAGAGAGGGTACTAAATGGTTCCCCATCCATTGGTGCATACACGATGCTTTTAGAAATAATTTTTGGGATAGATGGTGGATGGTTTTTGATGCCCCTCCTTGCAACAATCACAAGGTCCCCATGTATTTTTTAAAGAAATTGTATTGTGAGTTTGTCGTTGGGGAGATCCCCAATTATTTTGATATATTAAACTCCCAAGGTAGAGGTGGGGGGTCATCATTTGAGAGGCCGGGGGCACGTCATGACCCTAATGTAGTTAGGGCACTTGCGGTTAAGCCACAGGGTGAGCATGTGACTATTCCTTCAGTTGTGAAAGAACATGTAAAGGCCAATACTCTAGGGACCATCAATGCTTTGATGTAGACCCTCATCCATTGCATGATTCCATTAGTTGAGGGGGAGCCTTTAGTGCACTGTGGTCACATGTGCACATCATGCAAATTCTTATGCACATTTGGCACTCATGGTAGAGATGGTGCAGATGATGGGCTCGTCACTGATCAGTTCTTGAATGAAAAATTTGGCACTGACACACAAGTAAATTACAATTATAATTTACTAATTTGATCACATTTCATATGTATAGTGAATGATTAATTAATTAGCATCTATTAACATTGTTCAAAATTCAGGGTCAGAGTGTTGGCGGGCCTAGTAGCGATCCCCTTGCCCCATTTTTTGCCCCGTCCACGAGTCCAGAGGTATGAATCAATTTAATTATTTAAATTAATACATATATTTATTAAGTAATCATATTAAGGATTGACAAAAAAAATTATGCATGTGCATTAGTTCTCTACAGGACCATCGACATTTACTACAGACTTGGAGCATAGACATCATACAAGCTTCATAGAGGTACATTTGTTTCATGTTAATATAATTCATTTGATTATATTTGTTTCATGTTTCATGTTACATGTAATGTGTATTATATGACATGTAGCTCATGACATCGGACACTCCTCCTCATCTTCAATAGTCCATTGATCATGGAGTGGTTGCAGTTATGGCTAGTTCATAGCCATTAACTAAGGTATGAAAGAATTTTCTTGGTTTTAGTTGTTTTTTATAATAGTTTGTATCAAAATTTATAATTTTATTTATAAGTGATTATATTGATTCAATTTTTGTAGGGTCTTGTCACACCTGATCGTCTACAAGCATTCAAGGTGGACTTGTAGAGCGACTATATGATGGTGGTAAGAAAATAATTGATTTTTTGTGTACATATATTTGATTTCAATGTATAATAATTATTCATTAATTTCTACTTTTTTTGTATCAACTTGAGTTAGAGAAGAGCCTCAGCTAGAGGACAAGTGAGTGTGTGAGGAGGACCCCATCATCACCACCGTCTCCCTCCACACGATGACTGAAGGCCTCAAGAGATTTGTTTCCTTCCCCTCATGGGAAGGAGAAGATATAGTTGATAGACATGTACATGTATAGGCATTAGCGGGCATATATGTTGGATTTTATGTCATTGGACATATTCGATATACATTGGATGTATATATGACATTTTATATTTGATGTATGACATTTATTTGATGCATGGCATTATTAGACTTATGAAATTATTGGTTAGTATATGATATGTTTGTTCATGTATGACATTATTGGTTATCATAATAGATTATGTGTTTAATGTACATGACATTATTGGTTATCATTTTATATTATATGTTTGTTCATATATGACATTAAATTAGATATGTTCGTGTATGACATTAAGTTAGATATGTTCATGTATGACATTAAATTAGATATGTTCATGTATGACATTAAATTCAATACCTAATCAGTTCAAAACTTTGATAGAATATTGATTAACAATAAACTTTATCACTGTTTAAGCATAAGTTTATCATTTCCAATATGTCATCATTATATGATTTATGATCTTGTTCATGTTTAAAGTTTTCCTTCTCTATCATTTGTTTATCAAGTTTAATTCAATACCTAATCAATTTGAATTTTTGATACAATATTGATTAGCAATAAACTTTATCAGTGTTAAAATAGCTATTTTATCCCCTTGCTTATGTTTGAACTTGGTGTGGGGCCTTGTGTTATCTTCTGGCTTAGGGGAGTGGGGCAGTAGGGTTCCATGGTTGGTTGGAAAGTCTTTTATCCATTGAGTATTTTTCTAGAGTTTTTCAAGAGCCTTGGATGATCTTTCTTCACACATTCCAATTTTGCATCTTTTTTTGTGTGTGACTAGATGTTGCAACATCATATTTTTGTATCATGACTATGATATAATACTTATGTATCCATTTTGTATAGAGATCATGTTGGAGAAGAAAAATGTTAGAAGTATATGAAAACATGATATATAATGATTACTTGCTCCTTGTAATATGTATATGTACACATGCTTAGTTCCAATAAAGAAGAATGGGTATATCAAGATGATTGTCCTTGGTATGCTTATGTAATTTTAACGCTATCTAATTGTAATAATGGATTCAATTATTTATAATGAAATCTTGTTCATATATTTATGATGGTTTTTATTTATGGGAACTTATGTATGCATTTCTAGTAGTTATGTTTGGGAACCTATAAGAACTTGGTTGTTGAGTTAATATTTCATATATTTAATCAATGAGATATATCAAAATATTTAATGTTAGAAGTATTGAAAATGAAATGTATGTGCTTCAATTTTGTGTCAAAATGGAATAAAATTTATTCCACTTTTACCCTTATTAGTTATGTGATCTCTTAGGTTCCCTGTCAGGGATATAAGGAAGAATTACTCTCTAGATTTCTTAGATTACTGGATGGATTTCTTGTAATATTGTGGTTATTTAAATTGATACTTGTGATGCCTTTGATTCTTTAGGTGTAGATAGGCCACAAATTTTACAAGCAAGTTAAATTTACTACTAGTCTATTTTACTTTTTAAATAACTTATATACATACACACACACACACACACACACACACACACACACACACACACACACACACACACACACACACACACACATATATATGGTGTAGGGTACTCAAGGAACTCAAGGTCTTCATGAAGCATTTTCAAGGACTATGCATCATACCACCTTTCTAGGTGTCTCGTCAACAAGTTGAGAAGGTTTTTAGGTATTAGGAATAAGATCATGTCATAACAAGCCCATTTGTAAAGGCTCAAGGTTGATTTGGTGTTCATATAAACCATGAATCCTTAGAGACCTATAAGGGAAAAAAATAGGTTTAGAATGAGGAATATACTCTACCTTAGAATAGGTTTAGGTAAGTCTTAGGTAGGTTTGAAATTCTTAGGACTTCTTGGTTTGAAAATGGCAAAAATGCAACAAAAGTTGCTAAGCATTTTTTTGTCAAAAGTTGCTAATTAGGGAGGAAGAAGTTTGAACTGATTCCAACTATTTCTATGGTAGTTAATTGGTCAAGCAAGCATATAAATGTAACACCCAACCTTCCCAAAAAAACAAGTTGGTCTGATGTATGGATTTTTGCAAGTTTTAATAAAATTTACTAGTTTTTTGGCTCAGAATTGTTGCATTCTCACTTCCACATGTGTTTTATGGATTGGGATAGGAGGTTGAATGGTCAAAGGAGAAAATTTATTGAGTCCTCTATCCTATGCATTTTATTTGAGGTTTATTGGTGATTTCTAAGCAAAGTTAGAGCATTTTTTCTAAAATCAGTCCAAAAACCCAAGGTTCAGGAGGGTTTTGTGCAAATGGACCTATAGCTTTAAACTGTACAGTTCAATTGGCACAAAACCCAATAGAAATGAAAGCCCTAGGATTGTTCTTATTGATTCAAAAAGTTAGAGTTGAAAAACCAAGGAAAGGTAATTTTACTTGCAAACCCTAGGCCAAATATTTGCATGTATTTGGTCCTAAATTGTAGGAATTTGAGTTGTTAGAGTTGTAGGCAAATGAAATCAACTAAGTAAAGGTTTATTTGGTGTTTAAATAGTCCCTAGAAGAGATCCTAGGCCCTGCACCTAATGCAGAGCCTCCCACTATTCCCTAGGAATCACAACTCAACTCTGGGATTCCTTTGTACTCTTGGAATCTACCCAAGGAATCTAACTTTACTAGGGTTAAAGAGGAGTTATTTGAATTTTTAATACCTTTCTACAACCATATCTAAGATTTTATAACTTAGTTCTTTAATTTGTCTTCAAAAAACCCACGTTGCTACCTATGCACTTAGTGTACCTTGGTGCCTCCAACATACCAAAACCCATCCTAGGCTTCACACCATGACCCCAACATGTTAGGTAATCTCAAAACATCCCATAGAACATGTTCCAACTCCTTGCAACCTCTCAACAACACATCTCTTACACTTTCCCAATTTTGCCTATTCTAGGCTTGACTCAACTAGCCCTTGCAAGACAGTAATTCTCAGTTTTCTCCAACTTTTCCATTGATCTTCCCAAACCCTTTAGTTTTCTAGATAATATTTATCCCCTTCTAAAACATACCAAAACTTCAACTATAGTTTTTTTGGAAAGTATCTCTCAAATCTTGCTATCTCAGTTACACAACTAGGCCTAATTAGTGGCCATTTACAAAGCAACTCATATCCCCTTATTTTCTAAAACCTTAACAAGCTCAAAAATTCTTGTAATATGACTCAAATGAAATTATTTCAAATTTTTTTTGGTCAGTCTAGCATTTCTACATCCCCTTTCACCAAACCCTCACTTCTAAGCCCTTTACCCTAGGGCTTTCCCAAAAACTCATCTCCCAATCTTTCTAGATATTGTAAATGGATCAAACATACTTAAAATAATCCCAATAGATGATATCAAACATAAAACTTATCCTTATTGGAAAAAACTCTTACTTCTCTACTTGGGGCAGTCACACATGCCCATGTTCTTCACTGCCTAGCCAATCTTTGGTTCTTTCTCTCTGTCAAAACTCTTACCCTGCACACAAAATCATCATATATACATTCATTACAATTTTAAAACCCTCTCCCACAAGTTACATCTACATAACAAGTAGTGGGAGGGGTAAATCCATTAATCTAGCCTCAAAACAATGAAGGATTTTCACGTGACAAAGATAGACAGTGATGTATTATGCACTATTACAAAGAACTTTGCAAGCTGAATTGTTTGTAATGGCAAAGAGATCTTAGGAGAAAATAAAAAATACCTTATAAATCATTTATATTTCAATACAAAATCTTAAGAGGAAAAGTAATTTGTTTAAACTTTAAAACCACAAAAAATGCAACAATCACTATTATGTGACAGTTAGAAATGACAAAAAAAACATATGAAATGCTATTGATTCTTCAAAATTCTCTTGAGATCTTTGACCACCTCCAAAAAAACTCAAAATACCTTCCTTTTATCAACTTTTCTCTTCCCCAAAACTACTACAACTTCCCTTGGATAGACTAAAACAATCTATATCTGTTCTGTGACAGTTTTAGATAGTTTTAATAACTTTTTATTAACAAATCTTTACTAATTTGTTTTTCATTTCGACAATTTATGACTTAGGATTTTAAATACATTTAAGTTCACCACTAATTGACTTACTAATGCCTAAAAGACTTAGAGACCTCAACTTAACCTCTTAGACTCCACTAGATTGCCATGTTTGGCTTATTAGTAACATTATGACAACTTCATATATTTTAGCAATTACATTGACTTTCTTGCATTTACTATGCAACTTATGACTTAATGACCTCATAAAACCTTCCTAGGACCCAAATAAACTCCATGGAATATTTCACTACATGAAATGACTTCCTTATCCCATATTTTAACTTTTTAGCCATTTAGGCCTCTTTATGGCAATTTATTACATTATTTGTACTTTTTAACATTCCAAGTACATTTCAATGGCTCAAAGGCCATGATACAACATTAAATGCCTTCATGGATCCTTATTAGGTACTAATGGAATTCAAGTGTGTAATTTTTTAGTCAATCTCATTATCCCATGTTTCACGAGTATTGGGACACAAGAACTCATATCTCGTGAGAGTAAATAGAACACTTAGCACTCATTGGATCTAGGTGATTCTCATAGAGTTGAGGTACATAGAATTCTAATATGTCACCCACCCTAGTACTATTCTCAGTTGAGCACACTTAACTATAAAGTTTCCTCTATGGTTAAACCAACTCTTCCTGCAACACAATTCGTAAAACCTTCACCAAGTGTTGTGCCTTATGAACCATTCATTAGAATTCCCTTGAAGCTCATTGATTGATAAGTAGGAGACATTTCTACAAGAAGTCAAATTGTGATATTGCTATCAAAATTCAACTATGTAGTATTTGAGACAAATTCATTGACCCATGTTTCATGAGTAGTGGTTTACATGAATTGATCTCTCATGATAATGAATAGAACACTTAGAACTCATTGAATCTAATTGATGCTTAGAGAGGTGAAGTATGAATACTTCTTAGGAGGTCACCCATCCTAGTACTACTCCAACTCAAGTGCGCTTAACTAAAAAGTTTCCCCCATGGTTAAAACCACTCTTCTTGCAACTCCATTTGTAAAAGCATCATCAAGTGTTGTGCCTTATGAACCATTCATTAGTAATCCCCTTAAGATTGTTAATTGATAAGTAACATATATATTCCACAACATGTCAAATTGTCATATTTCTATCAAGATTCAACTATGTTGTTTCTGAGTCAAATTCATTGACCCATGTTGCATGAGTAGTGGTTTGCATGAACCCATCTCTCATGAGAATGAATAGAACACTTAGGACTCATTGGAATCCTACTTATCAATTAACACCACCAATCCAAACAATACACTACATCACCCCCTCAACTCCTAGAAGCAGTAATCTAAATGCCACACACTAGTGATCATCATAACATAAACCAAATGAATTGAAAATCCCAAATCATGCACAATTCCAAGTCTTCTACCATGCTTTATGCTCCCAAACTTTAATTCTAGGTCACCAACAAGTTATAACCAAAATATAGTAACAATACCTAACATATTTCTCTATCACTAGCCTACAACTAGTCTTTACTAAAATATTTGTAACTTACTCAAATCATTACATAAAGTATTGCAATCGTAGACATAAGGTCTATACTCATCTTGCAACACATATCGAAGCTCACATATCCATGAATTTTGTACACTATTTGTATTGTTCTAATCATTGACCTTAAAACTATTCATTTTGATAGGATTTACCCAACCACCTAGAGGTAATGGAGCAGGCAATTTGATCCCACGATGAAAGGTGAGAGAGATTTGGTAGTTGACATCTTTGTGCTAGCCAATACTGAAGTTTTAGCATCACCTGAGATGGCATCGGAAAATCAAAATGGAGTATGATCTCCAAAAAGTGAGAGAGGTTAGTGTAGATCTTTGCAACACAGTCTTATAGGAACTAGAATCTCATTCATACCTCACATGAGCTCTGAGATATTTCCTATAAAAGATCGCAGCTCTATGGCATTTAGTGACCCTTAGGGACCTTTTGATTTGATGTGCCTAAGAACGTTCAAGCACTGAATAGGATGAGACAAGGTTGGGGATAGGGTTTACCTAGCCACTCGAAGCTAATGAAGTAGATAGTTCGATCCCACGATGAAAGGTGAGAGAGATTTGGCAGTTGGCAACTTTGTACTGGCCAACACTACAAGTTTCAACATCACCTGAGATGGCATTGCAAAATCAAAACAGAGTATGATCTCTAAAAAGTGAGAGAGGTTATTGTAGGTCTCCAAAACATAGTCCTATAGGAACTAGAATTGCATCCATAACTCACATGAGCTTCGAGATATACCTCATCAAAGATTGCAGCCCTATGGCATTTACTAACCCTTAGGGACATTTCAGTTCACCGTGCCCAAGAACGTTCAAGCACTCAACAAGAAAGGATGAGATTGGAGATAGGATTTACCTAGCCACCAAGAGCTAACGGAGCAAACAGATCGATCCCACAATGAAAGGTGAGAGAGATTTGGTAGTTGGCATCTTTATACTAGCCAATACTCAAGTTTTAGCATCACCCAACATGGCATCGCAAAATCAAAATAGAGTATGATCTCTAAAAAGTGAGAGATTTTATTGTAGGTCTCCA
This sequence comes from Cupressus sempervirens, assembly GCA_028749045.1. Classification (NCBI taxonomy): domain Eukaryota; kingdom Viridiplantae; phylum Streptophyta; class Pinopsida; order Cupressales; family Cupressaceae; genus Cupressus; species Cupressus sempervirens. Next base: position 8,187,356 of record CM053788.1, read on the forward strand.
CAACATTGTACTATAGGAACTAGAATCACATCCATACCTCACACAAGCTCCAAGATATGCCCTGTCAAAGATCACAGCTCTATGGCATTTAGTGACCCTTAGGGACATTTGGGTTCGGCATGCCCAAGAACATTTGAGCACTGAGTAGGATGAGATAAGGTTGGGGATAGGGTTTACTTAGCCATCTAAAGTTAATAGAGCAAGCAATTCAATCCCATGATGAAAGGTGAAAGAGATTTAGCAGTTGGCAACTTTGTACTAGCCAAAGCTACAAGTTTCAGCATCACCCAAGATGGCGTCACAAAATCAAAATGGAGTATGATCTCCAAAAAGAAATAAAATTTATTTTAGGTCTCCAAAACACAATCCTATAGGAACTAGAATTGCATCCATACCTCACACGAGCTCTGAGATATGCCCCATCAAAGATCACAGGCCTATGGCATTTAGTGACCCTTAGGGACTTCCCAATTTAGTGTGCCCAAGAATGTTCAAGTGCTCAATGGTATGGGACAAGGTTGGGGATAGGGTTTACCTAGCCACTGGGAGCTAATGGAATAGACAGTTTGATCCCATGACCCTTTTTCCAATAAGTTGCAAATTTGAGCAACTTTTATAACTTTCAACAATGCAACTTTGCACAAAAAGTGTAATTTTTACATTTTTCACTTGATTCCAATTCTACAACTTGGAAAAGGTTTGGAAGTAGTAAAATTACTTATTTCCAAATGCGTAGCCCTTCACCATTTCCCAAACTCCTGCAAATTTGTCAGTATTTTTGCAATTTTGCTTTGACAACTTTTGCAATTTTTTGGAATTTTTGACATCTTAACTCCTAGACACCTAAAACTTAACCTAATGACCCTAAGAACCTTTATAACCTTCTAAGAAACCCAACCACTCCTAGCAATCCCCAATCAAAAGGAAAACCTATCACAAAGACAACTAATCACTAGTTGCTCTTAAGGGCATCACAAGGCTTATTTGAGACAAAACCCCACAAGTACAAATAATGACTAGGGGTGACTTCCAAGCATTAAAATGATCTATTTAGGTCCAAACTAATATGAATCCAACATTAGATTCAAACTATGCAACTTTCATTGGTTAGTTGCTTCACAAACTCAAGACTAGGCTTGTAGCCTTGAACATGGAAAATCACAAACATATCCTCACAACCCAAAGAAAAGAATCACTGATTTGGATACCCTTTTTGGTTTTATACAACATAATTAATCCTTGGGATCTCAAGAGAAGTATGCAGAAACTGAGTTTTTTAAAGCTCACTTAGGAATATCGCAATTAGGCATCCATTAACAATGGAAGTACCCTACCCCTTGAGAAAAAATTAAATCTAGAAATTGAAACATGAGGGAGATCATGTCAGATGATCACATACCAATTTTCAAGCCTCAAAACCTTCTCTGTAGCGAGTTATGGAAGATGTTGCTACGAATTTCTAGCATGCAAATGGATCTCGCATGCCTACGGCATCAATTTTTTCTCTCCAACCTCATTATTTTGACCTAAAACCAAAAGGAACATAAAAAAAAGTGTCCTAACTCATATTCCATCAAGGTTCGTTAATTTCCCATGGTGGAATCTCAAGATATGAGGGAAAATAGATGAAACCCTAGGTAATGGCACAAAATGGGGACAACAGTTATTAAAATGGGAATATCTTGAGTTGTAGAACGAATTAGAACCTCATTCCAAGTACAACAAAAAGAAGATTCACAAATATATCCAACCGTACTAGATATATGTACTTATTTTTTATCAACTTGACCAATGAGCTAGTGTTGAGTATAATAATTTATCTTTTGTTATGATTGAGTTCAATATTTTAGTGTTCTTGTTGATTAGTGTTGAAAAAGATTAGTGTTAGTATTGATAAGTGGTTTTTACCATTGGATTACATCTATTTAAGGTTTTCACAAGAGGAGAAACCCATTGTATGAACAGGTGAATAGCAAACATTGAATAAAACTCATAATTTTTGCCTTTTTCTCTGTTGTTTCAATATTGTATAGATTGTACAGATTGGTAGGGGTGAAATTTTTGGTATGGTTGGATAGAGGATTGAGTTAGTGTTCCATTCAATTTGGGTTGAATTCTTTATCTTAACTACAACAAAAGTTACATCAATTTTTGTAGAGGTTGGTCAGATTTACCCTAAATCTGAGGGTTTCTTCAAGATGGCCTCCTAACTTGCAATTCCACTATGGGATTCCAATACCACTTTGGGGAATACAAGTTAGGAGAGGGTACTTCAAGATGGTAGAGATTCAAAACTGTAGGTGTAGGTTACCTATTTTTACCAGCAAGCCCTAGATTGAACATTGTTATATGTCTAGTCTAGACTTGAAGAAGAAAGAAGGTTCAGGCTTCCAAACTAATTGATTTGACCTAGGTGAAGAGTTTAGGAGGATTAATTAGATGTGAAGAATAGTTACAAGGGGTGGAGTTAGGTCTATGAACCCATTTACTCATACTTCCTTTGTAACCTAGCCTAATCTGGCCAATTAGGTCTGTGACTCAAAGTGGGTGTTAGTCGATGCTGGAACAAAGTTAGAGTTTGATATTTTTGAATCTCTAAGAGGTGGTTAAAGGGTGTCTAAAGAGGTGAAAATATAGTGTGGCCCTTTGCAAAATTTTGGAGTTTGACTGAGAAAGCTAGGATTAGCCCTATTAGAAATGTTGGTAACAATTATGCAAATCAGTTGTTTAGGGTTTGAGAACTTTAAAGTTGGGTGTTTTTGAGAGATTAGGTCCATAGAAACCTTTTCTATTGGGAAAGTTGAGTTTTAAACCCATCTAGGGAGAGTTTTCATTTTTAGACCTATTGGAGAAGGGGAGTCCCTAAGAAGTTGTGGTTGATCTAAGTCAGTTGAGAACCCTAGTGGTGTAGGGCACCTAAGGCTCTTAGGCATGAATTCAAGGTGTTTAGTAGGTTAGAATCATTAGGAAAGAAGTTTGATACATACTTGTAATAAAAGACTCAATTGTAAGGTATAATGGCACATTGGTGTGGTTATAAGCCAAGTGACCATTTGTAACCAAGAAGTCATAATAGGTGTGATTTTGAGTATTTTGATGTTTTTAGGATTTTTTAGGTGGATTTGAGTCATTAAGACACCTTTGGATTAAAGGTTTTTTTAAAAGTGCAAAACTGCAAGAAAGTTGCAAAATGCAAAAAGTTGCTAAAGAGCAATTTTTGTAATTTTTGTTGTCAAACTGAAAAAAGGAAATTGTACGGTCTTCCAACCATCCAAATGGAAGTTGTAACTATTGGAAGGAACTTATTTAAGGTCTCCACACGCGGGGAAAGTCATTGTATAGATGGGTGGACAGCATTTGGTGAATAAAACTCAGAATCTCTACCTTTTTTTCAATTTTGTATGGCCTGTATGGATTTGGAGTGGCACAAGTTGCATATGGTTGGATAGAGGGTTGAGTGAGGATTCCATTTCATTTGTTTTGAAGTTTTTATCTTATCTAGAACAAAAGTTATAGCAAATTTTGTGAAGGTTACCTGGAAGCACCAAACAATCAACCTTCCACCCCCCAAACCTCCAAACTCCACAAGGGTAAAGCAAAGGCTATGACTCACTTCCAAATGGATACTACTCTGATATTACAAGTTTCCAATAGGTTTACAAACCCAACTCTCCAAAGAAGACAAGAATCCAACTTCTTACTACTTGGATCAGCAATGGCCTACTACCCCCCAACTTGGCAAAAGTGGGTTTATGGTGTTCCCAAGCTTTCTAACACCAATGATGGCTTGAGAGAACCTTAACATGACCAAAATAAGGCAAATCACTACTTAGACCTACTACAAAAAAAACCCACAAAATAGAATGCAACATTTGACCTACTAGGCAATTAGGCCTCCTACTTCAATTTTTCAGCAATAACTCAAAAAGCTTCCAAAGGACCTAGCCAAAATATAGTTTTAGATACCCTTTTCCAAGGATTAAAAGACTCCAAAGTTTGAAAACTTCACTCCACTCTAGCATGCCTTAACTCCAACCATGCACTCAAGCCTAATTAGTAACTTTAGGCGTGGTCTACAAGGAAATGGCCAAGAAATGGGTTCGTGGAATCAATCTTCCAACTCCAGAGTGTTCTCCTAACCCAGATAAAAGTGTTTTTCCAATTCACCAAGTCCTCAACTCCTTTTCTTCACATTACTCAACCAAATTGCACAAACAAGGTCTAATACATGGGTAATATTAGACCTAGGGCTTGCTCCCATAAATATTTGTTGTAGCATCCTATCTCAAGACCTTTAAAATATGATAATGCATTGCCCTAACTTGCTCCATACAAATTTGGAACAATTTCCAACAGTGGAGTTTCAAGTTAGGGCCATTTCTTTGGCCAAACCCTTGTTTTGAGGGTTTCACAAGGCAGTGACTAAGAAAAACCAATAACTTGATTATCCTAACTGATGAACACTTGAAATCAAAACCAAAACTTCATAAATAAGTAGGGCTATCAAATCAATACAAAATTTTTGACTTCCCAATCACTGCAGGTCATACTATACAGAAAAACCAATCAAAATAGTCCAGAAATAGAAGATTTTATTGATTCTAAAGAGAAAGTACATACATGTGTTCATGTTATCTCTCCCCTCAGGTGTCTAGAGCCTTTATAGGCCATTAAAAATGGGTAGAACCACCCATGGTAGTTTTAGCCATTGGGAGTGGTTTTTTGAAAAAGTTGTCAAATATTTGCAAAAGTTGCTAAAGCAACTTTTCCAAATTTTTTTCAATTTTTTCCATTTTGACAGACCTTCTTCCTAATTCAATTCTAATCATTCATAAATGTTATTCTAAGACTCAAAACACCTAAACTATCCTAAAAAACTTAAAATAAACCAAAATTCCACCTTTTGGACCAAATGATGCCCAGGTTCATATTAACACCTAGGGGTCTTGTATCCATTACATGGGTGGATGACCTTGAGGAGATTTTCTTAATCAATCCTAAGGCCTTATTTCATTGAACAAAACAAACATTTTTATTAGGTGCTCTGCACAACTATTTGGAGGTTGAAAGCAAGTTAAGGTGTTGATTGAAGTTTGGAAGGCCTGTATGATAGTTCAATTTTGGAGGACTTATATTTGGTTCCAGCACATGTCCTTTTGAAGGTTTAACAAACTCCATAAATGGTATCTAGAATGTGAACTAGTTGGGGAGGTCCTTTGGAAGTTTTTATAAGTATTTTACATTTTGTCTTGGACGGGCTAGTAGCCTTAATTGCTACATTCTCAAACAGTGCCATGAAACTCGTGTTGAACATGTTGTTTGGTCTTGATTCTTGGGTCTTGCTAACATATTGAATCCCTTATTATGTTGTTCAACTTTGTTTGTAAGGATCCACCATTTTTGGAGCATTGAGTCAAGTTTGAAGTTGCATGGATTAATGCTAAGTGTTGCATTATTTGGATAGAACTATGGAACCCGTGTTCAAGTTGTTGTGTGGCCTTGTTTTTTTGGTTTTGCTGATATATGGAACTCCCTTTACATGTTGAGAGTCTTAATTTGTGAAGATCCACCATTTCTTGGGTGTTGAATCAAGGTTCTAGGTGTCAAGTTTATGAATTAATGCTGATCCATTTGTGTTGCTATTGTGTCAAGGTGTAGAGGTTGAGGTGTAAGACCTATCCTATTGGGTTGATATCAACATTGTGCTTAGGATTACTTAACCTCTGCATCAGTCTTAGGGACTCAAGGTTTACAAAAACACCAACGAGTCTCAAGCCTTTACAACTAGGCTGATATCAACTTTAAACTAGTCCTAACATTCTAAAACATTATAACCTCCATCATGAGCCACTTAGGAAGGTAGTGCTATGAAGGATCACTACAGTGTCTTGTGAAATGCCTTGTATTGTATTTGTAGAAACTATTTTTAAATATGATGGGTATGTTAAGAAATCTGAGAAGTTTCCAATACCTATGCATGTTCTTCATATATCCAACTCCCAAAGTCTAATAATTAGTGTGTGCATGTGATCTCCATGCATTTTGCATTTTCAGGATAAATAAGTCAAATGCATAGTCAAGTTTAGTTTAAAACTAAAAACAATATTTTGGAGTTTACATACCAAAGGTTCATCATTTGAACTCCTTGCACAATTATCTAATTATATCCCTATTTGGTCCTGGTCTATTATAGTTTTTACTTCCTTATCTCCTTTAGATTTTCTTGCACTTCCATTTGTAGGTGTGTTTACTCTTTTTGCAAGCAATCATGGGAAATTAAAAGCAACATTAAGTACATAATAATAACAATAATAATAATAAATTATTTAATTAATGTAAGGGCGTTAAAAGAGCACATGTTTGGAGTGTGATAGAAGTAAAGGAACAGATCATGGTCACATGGAAGGTGAAGAGGCACTTAAAATAAGGTAATCATGAGGTGGCAATATATATATTTATAAGGTTATGGCGAACTATATAAAGGTCCCACATGGCTAACTTCCCTTGATTGTTTCAACTATTTTTATTTTACTTTCTATCAAATTACTTTTATTTTTCCATCTCTTTCTTAGAAATAATAATAATAATTGGCACGAGTAGATTTGTACTGTGCATTATCTTTAGTGTTGAGATTGAGATCGATGTTAGAGGAATGAAGATAACTGGGAGAAAAAGAGGCGTCATTTCTAGGTTCTCTTACTTGTTTTAGAATATACTAACTATATTTCATATTTACCAACTCTAGAAAGAAACTGATTTGAAAAGAATTATTTTTTGGGACACTGCATCAATAATTTAAGAAAGGACACATGGGGGTGTCTTGTTTTCAAATTTGAACCCAAAACACATAAGGCAATAAAAATTGTAAGAAGGAACAAACCAAATAAATGCAATATCCTTGTTTGTTCTTTTTAGGGCATCTAAAGGATTGATGTCCTACTTGGTTACAAGTAAAGCACTTACCAATGAACACACTAGGCCCTCTTCTACTAGACCTTCCTTTGCCATTGCATCGTCTACCCCTAAATACCCCTCTATTAGTAGACTCACTTCAGTATTTGAACCACTAGATTCCTCTTGATTTTTATTAAAAGATAAAAGCATGTTAGTCATAATATCATTATTGGTAACAATGTTCCAAATGCAAAGAATTATTTGTTTGAGCTTCTAGCAATGATTAAGTGGCTTATGAACATGGCTTGATGAGTCTTGGAAACTTCTCCCATTGTATCCTTTCTTTCGCCAGTTTGAAGTTTCTGGTTACATCCACACAATCACGACTTTACATCACAAAGTATTCACATTCTAACAATTTTCATGTTCTTTCATTAAATTTTGATCTAAACAACAAATTCTAAACTTTCACTTATTCAAATGACTAATTTGAAAATGGGTGCTATTAAAGAATCTAATATAAATTCAAATAATGTATCTAGATTCTAAACAAATCAAAACATAAAATCTATGATTTAAACTTATATCATCACTTACACATCATAACAATATGGTCCACCTTGTCATGTGGATAGTCTTGGGGGAGAGGTCATAACATTGTATTTGGATCCAATTGATCACCCTTTCTCTCTCTCCCTCTCTCCCTATTCAATCTAATGAGCTAACTAGATCTGCTCTACATTTTAATGTCTCAAGTATTGCCTCGTAGTCTGACTCATGAACTTTCTAATGAATCTTATTATGTGGTTTTAAACCATATTTTATCAAGTGGACATTTGATGCGACAACAAGGTTTGAATAATGAAGAATCTTCCTCTCTGTTTGCCAATCCTCGAATAACCACAAGTTAGGGTTCTTCATAAAATATCATCTAAGCCATATGCTAGTTACAACCATCACACCAACATGGTACTCTAAACCTTCAACATCTATAACTAAGTGATCCAATTTTTGTTTAGCTTGGACACAATGACACAAATAATAATTTGTCCCTTCTTCATTGTCCTCAAGTGTAATAATAGAAAAAACATGGCCTACAGTGACAAATGTACAAAATATGGTCATTAATCCAAAAAATACTTAGGTAAAAGTTATAAAGTTACATTCTGAAATTAAAAAGATATATAAATGTGTGTGTGTGTGTGTGTGTGTGTGTGTGTGTGTGTGTGTGTATTACCAGGTTGCACTAGATCAGACAAGTGGTCAAAGTCAATATACGAATCCATCTATACCATTTACAGTGCTTGTGGGTGACAATATGTGTCAGTTGGGTCCAAAACTCGTATATCCCATTTGTCCACCCATTTAGTCGACTCACAGTCATCCTAATTTTTCTCTGCACATGATGGACAATAGCATGCCATTTTTTGTGTGTGGATACTCCATGAACTTGCATCAAACTTTCTAAAAAAATGCAACTCACTGGATCCTATTAGTGTGTAACAATCCTGATATGGTGCAATGCTATTATTATCTATCAACCAAAAAAATCTACGAACCGTAGACACACCTTCCTTATCTGGACCCATTGTAACATTACACCACTGGATGATGGATTTTGCATCTATTAATATTGCTCCATCTTTGTACTTTAGTTCTTCATGAGCTAAGGCTCTTTTGATGCATGAGCCTGCACCATCATGCTCTCCCTTTCCATGACCAACCTCTGTGAAACTCCACATATATTGAATTCTACACAACCTGTGCATCCTACTAAACCAATAGAACATCTGTGCATTCTTTAATTGAGATGCACAATTGTCTAACCAAATAATGTGCTAACAATATGTGATGCTCCTGTTAGCCAAATCTCCATAAAATAGTTGAAAATAACCTTGTAAAAACTCCATAGAATGTGATCAATCATCACTGATGTAAAAATGGTACTCCCTCAAAATCTTCCTATCATCCTCTATACTTGTAGGTGAATGCATGAATCTTATGTGAACAAATATGAAAAGCTATTGAGAAGTATAATACTTTGCTTGCACCTCATTTTGTGGTTGTAGTGTGTAGTTCTCTACGAAGTTTACAATAGAAACAATGGTATCTAGTGGAAATATATCCTTGCACAACTTGAATTGCAAATCCAGCCATCGATCTCTATGTGTATGCCTTGCATACTTATAAATAATCTTTTCAAAAAAATCTTCATCAACTCATACACTAGAATATTTTCAATGACTAAATCACATCTTTTGCCCCATTTCCCATCTTTTAGAGCATATGTCACTGTCTTAAATTTTATGTAATCTACTATTTCATTTTCAATTGCATGTGTACTATCCATATGTTGACAAATTGATAAAAGTTGCAAAGAACTACAAAATAAGAATGTACCATCCAAGCATGATGTCTTGTAAAATTATTGGTCATCGTCCATTTCACATAAAATGTTGGATATGAATTCCCTTGAAGATCTTGGTGGCTCATTCATGTCACAATCTTACAAAACAAACTTAGAATGCAAAAACACACATATATGCCTTAAAACATCAAAATGGTTAAAAAATTCAATATGTATCCTACAACAACAAGTTGTTCATGTGTGATTTACCTTGACATAAAAAAATTTTATCCATCTCAAAAAATCTTTGACTTATTCAAATTTGAGAATACATACCAATAAATTTTGCAAAATATTGTGTCTGATTTGAGTCCAAAAAATGTTTTGCATGTGGGTCACGATTTTGGCTACCAATCCTCCTTCTTACAACATATTTTTTATTAGGAGAAACACGTGTGTTATTTTTCTAAAAATCTTCAATCAATTATTTCAAAACTTCACTAATTTCTTTATCCTTTCATGGTAGTCTACCACTAAATGTCCATAACTCATTTTTTGTTGCATCTTCCAATCTCTCATGCCCTAGCATAGCTCTACTTAGAGTACCTCTACCAATTTTTAATGTTTTTCTTTTTTTTCTCATGAGTCAAGCTTTCTTCATTTGACTACTTACTATTGTCAATGTAAGTACTCATCTTGTGATATTACTATCTTTGGTGCATGATTTAGAACCCACTTTATCATAAGCACTCATTAGATTCTTTATAATGCTTTTTTCATTTGAATCATCCATACTTCTTAGCCCAAGAATCTTCATGATAGGCCTAAATTTCAAATTCTTCATCATTTCAACAAATAATTGGCATTGACCTATAATATTTAATTCTTCAAAAAATAATCTCCATATACGATTAACTTTTCTTTGACAAGTACGCTTGCTAATCTTGTCAAGCATTGACTTCAAAATGTTATTATCAATATCAATCAAATATTTTGGTCTTCTAAAATGAATTCTAGAAAGTTTTATAATCTCTTCCATTCCCTCAACATTTTGAACATCAACATAAGGTTGAGTGTATTGCGTACCTTGAATCGAAGATGATGTACCTTGGCAATAAGATGCAAAAGATGGAATATCACCTACTTGATGTGTTGATGTTATGTCTTCAACATGACATGTGGCATGTGTACATCGTCAGATCTACAAATTAGTGTCTCTTCAACATGAGAGGATGATATGACTCTAACATTGGAAGGTGGTGTAGCTTCACAATTCAATTGTCTTCTTAAGCATAATAATCTCATTTGTTCTCTTTGTCTTTCCAATTCTTCCTTTTTGGTTTTTTGTATCGATGGTTCTTGATCCTCTTCGAAAGTCAATTCTTCATTATTGCTTTGCAATTTTTTTTATTTATGTAGTCATTTCATTTTATTTCTTTTAATTGCCAAATCTCTCTTCCTATCTTCATTTGTTTGAGTTTTTAGTTTTTATAAGAATTTGGTATAGCTCTGATACCATGTAAGAATTTTTCTAAGGGAAAAATTCACCTAGGAACTAAGATCTCAAACACAAGCACAATTGTAGACCAAAAATGGATATGATTAATTAATCAGAGTATTTCCCAATACATTGCTCTATTTAGTATATGATGTGATGTGCAAACACACTAGGAGTGCCTATATATAAAGGCCTCTTAGGAAGCACCTAGAATATCTCTAGAAAGAACCAGGAGATAAGATAAGCATCATGACAACTAAACATATTCCTTATCCATCATTCTAGATGAGTGGATAAGAATGACAAGGTTGTAGACACCATGTGCTTAATTATTGTGCTAAATCTTGTGTTATAGATACCATGTGCATAAAAGAGGTGTGAACTCCTGTGTTTTCAACATGACAACTCACAAGAGTACACATACTCCTAGGTGGCTAATAAATAAATATTAACAAATATGCATTAACCTAGGTAAACTTAAGTAAGTGTAAATAGTAAATACTTATTTACACCAATACCCCCCCTTAAGTGCAACTTAGGGGAATGCACTTAAGTTCACAAGAATTAGGATGAAATGCATGATGGGTCCCGGCTACTAGGCCACGTTAGGTACTCATGTACATAATAAAAGTGCAATCTCTCATAAAGCAAAGAAAGAGGGAAAACCTCATAGGAAAAACCCTCCACCAAAAAGAGAGATGAAAGAGGATGCATGGATGGATATAGTAATCAAAACCCCCCCATTATGATATACATCCAATATATACAAGAGAAAAATGGAGAAGGACAAAACCCCTTAAGAGAAAAAAGTCCCCCACAAAAAGGAGAAGAAGGAGATGAGGTAGTCCCTCCATCCTAAAAGTAGTGTTCCAACTAGTGAGAAATGCTCCAAAGTAGAAGTTGATCCATGACCTTTGAATGATGTTCCTCCCCTTTGGAAGAAATAAATGCAAGGGTACAAAGGAGATGCATGCCCTATATGGTGAAGGAATCTCTAAGATGAATGGTGTCTCTAAAACTTTTTCAAATGTCCCTGTGTCAATGTTGATGATGGCTTTGTCCAAAACTACTGAAGAGAAGTACAGATCAAACAAGGAGTGATGAAGAATTTTCTTTAGGAAAGCAGCAGTCTTCTCAAATGTGAAAGAGACCTCCTACAGATGTTGTAAATAAGAATCCACAATCACACCAACCTGGAAAGATTGATCATGTAGAGAATGGACTTGAGGGTCAGAGTGAGCCCTTGCAACAACTATAGAATATATGTCCTTAGCAAAGAGAAGTGAGAAATCATCATAAAAATCTCTTATATCCGTTGTGTGTGACTCCAAGAACAGAGCTGAAATTTCTGGCAAAAAATTATCACCTGGAAGACCATGTGTACCCTATAGTGCTAAAGTACATGAATCTTTCACTGCAGCAAAAGAAGAAGTATCTACCTCAAAAAGAAGATGAATTTCATCAAGAATGTCTCCCACATCTTCAATGTGAGACTCCATGAACAATAATGCAATGTTTGAAAGGAAGTATTTACATGAAGGTAGAGTAGAAAGACATAAAGGGTCCTGTTGCACTGATCTGAAGCATCTATGGCTAGAACAGGATCAGTAGGAGCAATAAGAGTAGGAGGTGTGATCTCATCTAGAGTTGAAGAAAGCATAGCTAGAGTGAATGCATGTAGAATTTTCTCAGGAGATGGAGGATCATATGGATCTCCATGTGCTTTTCGAATAGACATCCAAATATCACAAGGAAAATGTGCCAATCTAAGAGAAGTAAAAGATCTGTTACTCATACTTTTACATAGAAATTGATTAAGGTTGATAATATATGTCTAATTAAAATGTGGTAGCATTGAATATAGATAAGGAAGAAATCCTAGATGTTCTCTTAGATGGTCAATTATCAAAATCTTTCATTTGTGATAGTTTCTTGTGTTGTAGTGGCAGAGAAGAGAAACACTATAGGAGGCAACATTGTTGAAAATGTAATAGAAAATTTAATGTTATGTTTTAAATGCTTTTAGTTTTTTAAGTTTGTAATAACGTCCTACATGTGGTGGCATACCTAGAGTAGCAGTTCGATAAGCTCTCTAGATATAGCCACCTAGGACTAAGTGTGTGGATCTTAAATTAGAATAGTTTTTTTTTTAGTTCGTAGGTGGAGTGTTTAATGATTTTTAGAATCCAATAATAAGTAGTAGGCAGTTTTTGGAATATTCCTGACTTAGAAAACGACTGTCTAATATTGGTAGAAAAACTGTTTCAGATTCTTATCCTTTTTTTTGGATAGAAGACATTCTTCTTTTCTAAAATAAGAAGAAAACGTTTCACATCCTTTGATAGGAAAAAGAAAGTCAGTTTTAAGGGTGAGCAAGTCGGCTATGTAAGATAGGAATCAAATTTGGAGAGACATGGAATGTTTTTTTTTCATTTTTTCTTTGTGCAAGTTTTCGATGGTCTGAGTTTTGAACGGGTTTTTCTTATCTTCTCACTGGAAACAAGTTGATAGTTTGCAGAAGATTAAAAAGTTTTAGTTTTGGGTCGAATTTGATATGTTTGCAAAAAAATTAGTCTCAGTGCGTGGGTAATATCTCCCAAATGCACCGTTGGATTTTCATGAGCTTTGGATATGTTATTATAGGCCTAATTACGCCCATCTTTACCAGAGCGATTGAAGAGTTTTGATCTAGTTCAAAAGTTATACATGTCTGTTCACAGGTCTATCTAGAGACAGCAAGAAGCAATGTTTTGTAGAAAAATGTACTCTGATGCGGGGTAAATATCTTGGGTTTGAATCGTTGGATTTCTCTCAAATTTTTATATGTTGTTTGAAACCTAGTTACGCCAAATCTCAATAGTTGGATTGAGTAAATATTTTCTGGTTTGAAAGTTATTCATGTCTAAGTGCGGGTCTATCCGAAGGCAGCAAGAAGATATTTTGGGGAATTTTATTTACAAAGTTTTGTTTAATTGAATCTGATTTTAGTGTGTGATTCTGAAGGTTGTAGATGCCCCTTGAAGCAACTCAGTTGAGTGACTGATTCCTCCTGAGTTTTCCAAGGTGTGGCTCTGCATCACCTTGTTGTCAACTATGGTCTAATACCAGACTGACACACTGACAAGACTCCATGAGATCAATCAATGAACCCCCAAGAAATCAAAGAATCAAAGAAACCCCCCTATTGTATGATTTAGGCACTTGGTAGCCACTTGCCAATTTTAAGGCTTATTTCTAAAAGTAGTATTTCTATCCATAGAACCTATAATCTAATTACAGATCTAGAAAGTAGACAAAAAAATGCACTTCCAAAAAAAATGGAACCTAATTTGGAGTCCAAATGAGCCCGTACTAAGCATTTTAAGTGGCAAAAAATGGGATTTTAGAGTTGCAGACAAATTTAGGAACAAAGATCTCAAACCACCTACACAAATGTGAAGATTATGAAATCCTACCCCAAAATGAAAAAATTTGCTTGCAAAAAGGAGTCTGTATGAGGGAGATATCATTGTTTGAAAATCATTGCTGCTGTTATTTTTTTTGAATCGTCGTTGCTCCTCCAAAAATCAAATGGCTCTAGATTTTTACTCAGATGTCCGATTTGGATGGAAAAAAATCTGATCTAGGGGTTTTTGGACCTTCTAAATGTGATGCAAATATCTAATTTGCACTAGCAAGCTTCAATCTTCACTTGCAAAAAATCTCTCCTATGGCCCTATGGCCAAAAAAATTCCAAAAAATTATGTAGATCCAAAAAGAATAGCAGCTATGCAGATGAAAAAAATGCAGATCTAAAAATTAAATGTACAAATCTAAAATGATCATACCAATTCTACAAATCGATCCTTCGGGTGCTAGTTTGCAAAAAAAATAGTCTCACAATCAACTTGGCCTAGGGTAGGAAACTTTATAGCCAATTTTCACTGAATCAATATTTCAGATGTAATGGCGAGGTCAGATCTTGCTCTAGACATTTCTAATTTCTGTGATACTCCAGAACTGGGCTGTGGTGTTGAAGCAAAAAAAGGGTCTCAAATGGCTTTGTGAAGAGAGATTCTCCAAGAGCTATGATACCATGTAAGAATTTGCCTAAGGGAAAAATTTACCCAGGAACTAAGAACTCAAACACAAGCACAACTGTAGCCCAAAAATGAATATGATCAATTAATCAAAGTATGTCCTAATACATTACTTTGTTCAATATGTGATGTGATGTGCAAATACACTAGGAGTGTCTATATATAAAAGCCTCTTAGGAAGCACCTAGAATGTCTATAGAAAGAACTAAGAGATAATATAAGCATTATGAAAACTAAGCACATGCCTTATCCATCATTCTAGATGAGTGGGTAAGAATGACAAGGTTGTAGACACCATGTACTTAACTAGTGTGCTAACTCTTATGTTGTAGACACCATGTGCATAAAAGAGATGTGAACTCCTGTGTTGTCAACATGACAACTCACAAGAGTACACATACTCTTAGGTGGCTAATAAATAAATATTAAAAAATATGCATTAACCTAAGTAAACTTAAGTGTAAATAGTAAATACTTATTTACACCAATAGTTTCTTCCTTGGCATGATGATGATTTCTAAATTTCAAATTATTCAAACATCTGAATTACTTACAATGTGTAAATTACAAATTATTCAAATACATATAAAAATTATAATTATTTGAATGAATACATAATATATATCAAACAACTTGTCAAATTTCTAACTATTTTGAAATAAAATTTCATTCAAACATACAAATTTCAATGAATTCATTATATATTAAACATGTCAAATTATAATCAAATTTGTATATATATATCAACAAACAATATTTAAATTGGATTGCACTAACCTTTTCTATACAAGGAATATTCAAAAAGTCTTCAAATCGCGTATCCAATGATTGAATTTGGTGTTTGCTAGCTTCAAAAAGACTTGAAATAGTGTTTGCTATGTTGAAACCCATGATTTCTATCAAAATAACAAAAAGCACAATAGATCAAAAGTAGAGAATGGATGAAATGGGCCCCAAAGTTGTTTTTTGACCATTTTTGGGTGATTTCACAGTGTGTATGCACTATAGCATGTATGCACTACAAAGTACGTATGCACTATGTCAAAACACATCACTCTCTATCCTACCTACTCTCTCTCTCCTCTCCCATCCCCTACTCTCTCTCTCACTGTCCCTCTCCCATCACCTACACTCTCTCACTCTCCCTCTCCTACTCCCTCTCCCATTGCCTACTCTCTCCCACCGCCTACTCTCTCACTCTCACTCTTTCTCTCCCATTGCCTACTCTCTCTCACTCTCCCTCTCGTACTCCATCTCCCATTGCCTAATCTCTCCCATCCCCTACTCTCTCTCCCTACTCTCTCTCTCTCCCCCCTCTCCCATCCCCTACTCTCTCTCTCTCTCACTCTCCCTCTCCCATCCCCTACTCTCTCTCTCTCTCCCTCTCTCACCCTCTCTCATCCCCCATCCCCTACTCTTTAGATCTCTCACACACTACCATCTTGTCTCTCCCACTACCTACTATCTCTCTCTCACTCCTCCATCCCCCTCTCTCTCTCTCACTCTCTCCCATCCCCTACTCTCACTTTCTCTCTCCCATCCTGTTCTCTCTCTCTGCCACCTCCTACTCTCTCTCCCATCCCCTACTCTCTCTTACACACAATCCCATCCCCCCTCTCCCATCCCCTAAACTCTCTTTTTATAGATACACACTCCCATCCCCCTCTCTCTCTCATCTCCCATCCCCTATTCTCTAGATCTCTCACACACACTCCCATCCCCCCTCTCTCTCCCTCTCTCCCACTCCCTCTCCCACCACCTACTATCTCTCTCTCTCAAGTTCTCTCTCTCCCATCCCCTACTCTTACTCTCTCTCTCCCATTGCCAACTCTCTCTCACACTCTCTCCTATCCCCTACTTTCTCTCACAATCTCTCCCATCCTTTCACTCTATCTCTCCCACCCCATACTCTCTCTCTACCACCCCCTACTCTCTCTCTCACTCTCTCCCATCTTTTCACTCTATCTCTCCCATCCTGTATTCTCTCTTTGTCACCCCCTACTCTCTCTCTCACTCTCTCCCATCCTTTCACTTTGTGTCTCCCATCTCGTACTCTCACTCTCTCTACCACCCCCTACTCTCTCTCTCTCTCACACACTCTCTCCTATCCCCTACTCTCTCTCTTTCACAAACACACACACTCCCATTCCCCTTCTCTCTCTTCTCTCCCATCCCCTACTCTCTAGATTTTTCACACACACTCCCATCCCCCTCTCTCTATCTCCCTCTCCCTACTCTCTCTCACACTCTTCCATCCCCTACTCTCTCACACACCCTCTCCCATCCTTTACTCTCACTCTCTCTCTCTCTCCCACTGCTTACCCTCTACCCTCCATCCCCTACTCTCTCTCTCCCCTCTCCCATCCCCTACTCTCTCTTTCACAGACACACACACACTCTTATCCCCCCACTCTCTTCTCTCCCATCCCCTACTCTCTAGATCTGCCACACACACTCCCATCCCCCCTATCTCTCTCCCTCTCCCTCTCCCACTCCCTATCCTACCACCTACTATCTCTCTCTTAAGTTCTCTCTCCCTATCTACTCTCTCTCACACTCTCACACTCTCTCCCATCTCCTACTCTCTCTCTTTCATAGACACACACACTCCCATCCCCCCTCTCTCTCCCTCTCCCACTCCCTCTTTCACTGCCTACTATCTCTCTCTCAAGTACTCTCTCTCCCTCTCTACTCTCTCTCTCTCTCTCTCTCTCCCATCCCGTACAATCTCTCTCTGTCATCCCCTACTCTCTCTCAAACTCTCACACTCTCTCCCATCCCCTACTCTGTCTCTCTTACACACGTTCCCATTCCCCCTCTCTCTCTCTCTTGCACCCCCTCTCCCACCACCTACTCTCTCACATCCCCTACTATGTCTCTCTTACACACTCCCATTCCCCCTCTCTCTCCCTCCCACTCCCTCTCCCATTGCCTACTATCTCTCTCACTCTCACTCTTTCCCTCTCTACTCTCTCTCTCCCATCCCCTACTCTCACTCTCTCTGCCACCCCTACTCTCTCACACTCTCTCCTATCCCCTACTCTCTCTCTTACACACACTCCCATCCCTCCTCTATCTCCCTCTCCCATTTCCTACTCTCTTTCTCTCCTATCTCTTACTCTCTATCTATCTATCTCTCCCCTCTCCCATTCCCTACTCTCTCTCTTTCACACACACCCATCCCCCCTCTCTCCTCTCCCAACCCCTACTTTGTCTCTCACTTGCTCTCCCTCTCCCACTCCCTCTCCCACTGCCTACTCTCACTCTCTCTCTCACTCTCACTCTCTCCATCTCTACTCTCTCTGCTACCCCCTACTCTCTCACACATTTTCACACTCTCCTATCCCCTACTCTCTCTCTCTCTCTCTCTCTCTCTCTCTCACACACACACACACACACACACACACACACACACATACACACAAATTTTCATCCCCTCTCTCTCCCTCTCCCACTCCCTCTCCCATCCCCTACTCTCTCTGCCATCCCCTACTCTCTCTCGAGCTACTCTGTCTCCCTCCCTCACATTCCCTACTCTATCTCTTTCACACAAATGCACTCCCATCCTCCTCTCTCTCACTGTCCCTCTCCCACTCCATCTCCCACTGCCTACTCTCTCTCTCCCCCATCCCCTACTCTCAATCTATCTCTCCCCATCCCCTACTCTTAATCTCTCTCTCCCACCCTGTACTCTCTCTATGCCACTCCTACTCTCTCTCACACTTCATCTCTCTCCCATCCCCTACTTTCAATCTCTCTCCCCCATCCCATACTCTCTCTTTTCCAACCCTACTCTCTCTCACACTTCCTCTCTCTCCTATCTCGTACTCTCTCTACCACCCCTACTCTCTCTCATAGTTCCTCTCTCTCCCATCCCATACTCTTTCTGCCACCCCTACTCTTTCTCACTTCCTCTCTCCCATCCCATACTCTCTTTGCCACCCCTACTCTTTCTCACTTCCTCTCTCTCCCATCCCCTACTCTCTCCCCTCTCCCATCCCCTACTTTCTCTCTATATCGCTCTCTCTCACACACACATAGTCATTCCCCCTCCCCCACTCTCTCTTACTCTTGATTTGCATCGTCTATACATTATTTAGGTCTCAATAGTGTGTGTGCACTATAGCGCACATGCGCTATTAAGACCAAAATTCAAATTCTTTAAATAGCCTGTGCACACTATAGGGCGTATGCACTATTGAAAACTTTTCATTAAAACCAAGCCTAAGGCTTAGTTTTGCCTTGGAGATCCAACCCAAAGCTTTGGAGTTTATAAATTGGTCTAAGACATGTTTTCCAGAAAACATACAAAAAATGATTAATTTTTCTTCTGTGTTCTCCTTCAAGATTCCTCGTGGTTGGGCATCGATAAGATCATGTTACATGACATTGTAGGTCTCTGTGTTAGCTATATAACCATATAATTTATTTTTAATTTGAACTATTTCAAGCATTTCATCTATAATTTTTTTTGAATGCATGTTCATTTTTTGTCAAAAACCACCATGTACTAATTGGGCTATAGATTTTAGCTCATTCATTGAATTTTGCAACAACTTAGTTTTTTAGAAACCAGACTCCATTCTACACACTTTGAAAAAAAAAGTTTAGATTTTAGATTAGTTTTCAATTATTTCTGGGGGAGCACATAGATATTTCACATTTTTAAGATGTGTCTAGTTAAAAAATTCATTAAAAAAAATACACATTATAAAATTACCCAAAAAATCTGGGATAAACTACAGTGTTAAGTAACTTTTGCTTAGAGCGATTAAAGAATTTGTTTTAAAAAGTTAAAATTCTAGGGGGGCCACACTTTGTACTGTGTTATATTTTTTTTGAATAAATAGTACCACTTTTTGTGGCCTCCTTTTTTGAGGACCTAAAACTAAACCATTTTGAAAAAAATTAATAGTTTAGAAACTAGATTCAAAGGACTACGACTTTTATTTTTGTCATATCTTAAAATTTTGAGCTTAACTATCTTCAAATTCTTGTTGAAGTTCAGAAATTGTTGATTTCAAGAAAAAGGTGTCCACTTATACCCCCCTTTTGGCACCACAACTTGGTGCACTTACCCATATCAAGAAAAGCAAATGTTGAATCTAACTTGCTAGTCATTTATAACTAACTGAATTTTTTGCTTCCAACACACATTCACAACAAAACGAAAATATTCCAAGCAAATGTGAAAGAGTTAACGAGAAATCAAAAACAACAACTTGACAGCTTACAAGTTAGACCTAATCAATGCATAAGTGAATCACAATGAGAATCATTCAAGAGAATATCACTATGTTAGAAGATTTTTGAAAACTTATAAACTTCACTAATACTAGCCACCACAAAAACAATTGAATCAATTATGCATGGCATTGTAGACACCTAAATTTGATTACACCACTTTGGTAATCCTATTTAGTTATCTCTAAAGGCATCATTAATTAAATTTCTATTTAATTAATCCTTTGTCATCCCCTAGCTGATTAATTTAATTAATCATCTATAGTCCTAATTGATAAATCAAATAACCTATCATTTATCAATTAAACCCTATTCTTCTATCTAACTCCAAAATCCCCATTTATTAAATAAATCTATTTGATAAATAAAGCCCCCAAATCTAATAACCCCTAACTTATCCCTAAACCCTCTTTTTAGCCTAATCCACCCCATCCACCCATACTAACCTAGCTTAGCAACTAACTCACCCACCCTCATGAATGCCATCCACTTGCAAATCTCTAACATCCCTAATATAATCCTAAACCCAAGCCTAATCCACCCCCTAATGTTGTCACATTCCCTAAGTAAGCTTAAGACTTTCCTAAGCCAAGGAAAGTCAACAATCTCAACTCCCTCCAAAATATCCCAACCACTTAGCAATGAATGCTCTTACAAAAGCCATAAAGACTCTTACAAGCTCTTACAAGCCATAATGAAGGGTCTTTATGAAGATATTATCCTTTGAGCCTCCTTTGTTGACTCATCATTCCCCTTTCCTCCATCCACTCACCTTGTGACATGTGTCACTCCCTGATTGGTGCTAAACAAGCACAATCCATGTGCTCCCTTTTGAGTGCATCCTAGCCCTCCTTAAGCTTTCATCTTTCCTTCCATCTCAGCCCTCCATCCCTCAAGCCCTTAGCCTATAAATTGAATCCCCTCCCAAGCCATTTCATCACAAATCTTGGAGCTAAAGTTATAATGCCCTTTTGAGAGCCAAAAGCCATCAACCATACCCTTATGATGCCAAATTGAGAGCTCACAAAGCTACCAATTTGCCATTTTTCATCTCCATTGAAGCTACTTTTGAGAACCTTGAGCATACATACCAAATCTAAGCAAATAGACTCATCCCCAAAGCAAGGAGCTAAATCCTATTGGGACAGTCCATTCATTTGGCTCACATTTCCAATTGGGGTTTCCTCTTTAGTCTCTCATTTATGTTATGGTTTATATGCTAGTTAATGCTTTTGTTTTTTAATAGATTAGTATTACTTGCTAACATATTTCTCATATACAGGCACAACTGCAGATTAACAGATACCAAAACTTAGAAGAGATAGATGATGAAAGGTATGCTATTGTGTAAATTAAAAAGACAACTTAAATAAAGACTAGAAATAGTTCATGTAGAGAAACTAAAGCTCAAACATGAATCAAAAGATCAAAGTTCTCAAGCAATATTTCAAAGTTGATTGAAATTGAAATGGTATAGCTTATAAGAAAATAGTTATCTAGAAATCTAACATGGTATGAGTTGAACAATGTGTAGAAATTGCAAAGGTGTAGGTACCCCACACAATAGGTGCATTTAGTCAAAAAACTAAAAGAAATAAAAGTTAATGAAGAGACAACTAGCTTAGGAAAATGGAAAAAATTACCTTAAGATAACATAAAGTTATGCTTACAAATGAGTTACTATATGGTTTAATGTTTTTATGAGGTAAGAGCAGTACCCAACATGTACAACCTTCATGAGATATCTTATAATTGACTTATATTTTATTTTATTCTGAAAATATTGACTAGTCTTTGTATATTTTTCTCTTTTAAATCTGTCATTACTGTAACAAAATGGCCCCTTCCAGTCATACCTTTTCTTTAGCGATCTCTGGGGCTTCTATTTTTCCACACGTTGAATTAGTTGTCTGTGTACTTGAGCTAGTCTCTACTTGTTGCTGAAGAGTAGAATATGTATCCCTTACAGTATCAAGAAGGAACCTATCTCCACCATGCCTTGCTATGAATGACACAACCACTGGACAACTATCATGTTGTCTTGAGGGTATGCTTACCTGTTGATTTAGGAAAATACAAACACAATTTAGTAGCAAATATTTTCCTCATAACATAATACACAGTGTTCAATCATGGAAAGATAATGAACAACACCATCTGTGCTCATTACTTAAAAAAAGGAAAGGATGAGAGTAGATGTAAATGATGAGTCAGTGGGATTATGCCCATATCATATCCTATAACCATGTAGACATAAGGTTCATTTAAAGTGATCCAGTGTTTCACTCTATCTCCAAACTCTTGAAAGAAAACTTTAGTGTAAGTTACAAAGTCCTTCTTGCATTGTTAGGAAAACAGTCTCTTTTATGAAAGTATGATGGCCAATAAAATAAATTAAAGTTTAAAGATTTAAAATTGTTGCTTACATGATGATTTGAAGAATCTTTTTTTAGGAGGGCTAGAGATATTGTGTTTCGAAGAGGCCTTGATCTTGTAGCTACGAGGAGCACATATGTTACCACTTACATATGAATGATAGTTAAAAGTATATGTCTTCACAAGGCCTCTCAAAGGATGGCTACACAAAAGTTCTCAAGGTTTTTTCATATTGAGACAAGGACTAGGTAGATTTCTCAACTCAAATTTAATTTTCTTCAAACTAAAGCAATGCATTTGGGATTATTTTAGACTTTTTCTACATACTAACATCTTGATTCCTCTATTCCTGTTGGATGATCAAAACCACCGGTTGTTTTGCAGAGGGCATCTAGGTTCTCATCAGCATGAATGGCATTAATAGTTGGCTAAGGAGACTATAGAGTGAGTAGTGCAGAAGATTAAGGGAATCCTTTATGCATTCTCTAGGTATTTTAATATTATGGTTTGCAATTTGACTACCTCTCTGTCTCTAGGGTTTATGGTTTCCTCGACTTATGGCTTATTTTGTACTTATCACATTTTTTTGCCATTGGTTTGAGTTTGGGATTTCCTGCATGTTTGTTTACATGAAATTGCAGGTGTACAAAATACTTCTGGTTTTCAAAAGTTTAATGTTTTTTTCATGTGCAAGAATAGGTGGCAAACCTACTATTACAAATCAAGAAAGTATAGGATCAAATGAATGATCTCTGAATTTTTTGGGAGAAAGTATAAGGTATATAGTGAGAAGGCATCCTATACCTAGGTATATGACATCTAGATTTCCTATACCCTCCAAAATAACTTCAAATTTAAATCCTATGTTAGTGATGAAATGTGGTTTCTATTTCCACTCACTACAATTTCATGTTTGATTTTTGTCTTTTTTATTATGTTATAAGTTTTCATTTAGCATAATTAGTCTTTTATCTTACATCAGTTTGTTGCATCTCCTCAAATACAACTTATTCCAATTAATTATCATCAAATGATCATTTAGTAACTTAGTGCTTAAGTCATATTTGAGCCTATTGGGCCATCATCCTTTTAATTGTACAATTAAAAAAAAGTGGGTCACCTCTCCCTCCTCTTCTAATATTCTATCCTTCAATATTTCTCTTTAATTTACACCAAATAATATCAAATATTTTCAAATGGAAATAAACTTGATAAGGCTATAGGCTTGATTGAAGTGCATGTTTCAGATAGATCATTCTTTAATATTGAGGAGTTTATTAATCCATGAAGGGTGTGAAACAAGTATACAAATCTCTTTTTATTAGTTCAAAGAGTATAAGTTGTGTTATTATAAGAATAAATTGCATCCCTTTTTACTCATGTTTTTCTTACCATTAAATATTTCTTGGCTATGTTTAGAATATTGAGATCTCATTAAGCCGGTTATTAGAAATAGAAAACTAACAAGGAATACATATTTCTATTTTTTTCAAGTAATTTTTTTTTTCATGCTCCTCTACTTCCTTTTACTCTATCATGGATAGTTCAAGAGCATCATTTTTAATACCTTCATTTGAAAAATGTGATAGATTGACTACACAATAAGAAAACATGTCAACTTGATGTATCTTCAAAGTCTCTTGTATTGATTCACAATTCAAGGGTAAAGGAAAGATGAAAAGGATTCATAAGCTAAATTCCCAAATGGAAGAGCATAATACTCACTTCAAGAACCTCATTTGAAAGTACAGATTTAACATCTCTGAACAATTTATTGCACTTAACTATTTAAAAGACTTATTCTCGCATTAGCCATCTCCAATACTAAATCACTACACACAGGCTAGCAGGATGTTTTGTGCTTTGATACCACTGTAGGACGCCATGTTGTTTCATATTGAAATTTTTGTAACCTAAACTCTAAGAAATTTTGTCAAACAATTTGCTTTATTTTGTGAAAACCCAACTAATTTTTCCTTCAAATAAAATCTGAGGATTAGCTTATGTAGTTTGCACAAGCTCTATCCTTTACTACATGAGAGTTACGAGTCATACTAGACTGGTTACTTGCACAGTTTCTTTGTGAAAAGAATTTAATTATTTTAAAATAAAACATGGAGTAATTCTGAAACTAAATAACAAACAATTTTTATACTATAGCTTTGAATTTTTTATATTTAAAAAAAGTATTCCACCAATATGACCACCATGCAATACTGACTACTACTATGTAATACACCAGCCCTTGTAAATTCGATGTATTACTAGAGAAAATGTTAGAAATGGAAAAAGAAATCTGTAAATAAACAATACCAGGAAAGAATCTAAGTGAGTAAATGCATGAAAAGATATTACCATAAAATAGGAGAGAGAAAGCTTCAAGCTCCAACACCATGAGACAAGATATTTGGAAAGGGGAAAGCAAAGAAAACCCCTTGTGACATTATGAATGAGGCATGAAAAGCCTAAGAAGAGAGAGAGAGATAGATAGAGAGCAATGCTCATACAATATTTGAGAAGAGGAAGAAACCTCATTGTTGTTAAATGAGAGAAGAGGGTCATCTCTTAAATAGAGATGAGAGAGAGGAGTTAGAATGTAACTCCCATGTCTATGAATGCCACCATTCATAAGTGTGTGAGGCCAAGTGTGAGATTCCTCTTAAGGAGGAATAATCTAAAATTAGAAATTACAATATATATTTGTCCTCACATATTCCACTAGATGACAAAATAAGATGTAGTGGAAAAAGGACAAAAAGAAATATATTAGGATACCTTGGCTTATATCCTAATATATTACAACAATAAAGAAAGGAGTTCTAACCTTGGTTTATAAATACACCAAGGAAAGATTACAACTTCTAATAGAAAAGAAGTATATTATTTATAATCAGAGAGTAGAGCCATATAAAGAATAAACATACCTATTAAGAACATGCTTGCCCCTATTGAACAATTTTCAAAAGGTAATGTCCATTTGCTTGGAGCAAACATAGATCACATCTAATTCATATTTCCTTTTATATCTTACTGAAGAGCATATATTTCCTCGAGAAAAACATTGCTATACATTAAAATGTTTCAATCTTTTAGTCATATTCATTAGTTGATGCATTAATCACATTAGTCATTGCTATCAGGATTAGTGAAGGCATGATGCTAATAACACCTAAGTAACTTTCACCTTGTGACATCTCTTTGAGGCATTTTGTAAATAATTAAGATACATTGTCTATAACTCCACATTTTGCAAACATCTAGGCCTTCTAGAAATTATAGGATCATTTTAGTTACATTTGAAAACATTAATCAACAATTTCTATATATGCAGATATAAACATTAACTACTACATGTCCAATTTATTTGCAGATATATTTTCCTGTGAAGAAAGACCATGCCTGACAATATGAATCTAGAACAAAATAATGAGATAATGGCTGCATTGTGGGCTCAGTTTTGAAGAAAACCTAATAAATGTTATTGTCCTTGCAAAAAGTGTAAGGACTTAAAGAATCAAAAAATTCTAATCACAACAACCCAAAGTCATTGTAGGCAACATGGTCATGTTGAAGGGGGCTACAATTTTTGTCTATTGCTGAATGTGGATTTCCTACTGGAGGAACATGGATGTGTGAATATCCAAGTTGAGAATAACACTCTCATGGAAGAAGATGATAATGTGCCAAAGGACATGATTGAAGAAGATGGTCTTGGGGCAAGTGATGAAGAGGCTCACAATGATGGTACTAGTAAATCTAATAATGATGATGAAGATGGTCTTGATATACCTTTACTTGAGAAGGCACACAAGCCCTTATATGAAGGCTCTCAAACAACTCTACTCTTGGCTATAGTATTGTTGATGAACTTAAAGGTTATGAATGGTATATCCAATGTAGCAATGTCATGTATGCTAAGGTATGCAATTTTTGTCATCTTCAATGTTAGCATACAATTATTATTCATTATATTACCAATGCATATTTGTTGTTGTAGGTTGATTAGTGACTTTTTCTTACCACCATCAAACATTTTTTCTCATTTGTACCAAGAATTATCTAACATTATGAATCAGATTAGAATGAAGTATTAGACAATACATGCATGTTCCAATAATCACATTCTATATCATAAACAACATGAATTTTCAACAGAATTTTCTGATTGTCATATTAGTAGATATCGGTAAGATCAAATAATAAAAAAGGTGTCTCACAAGGTTCTTCAGTACATTCTCATTATTCCACGTCTTCAATGATTATTCAGGTGTTCTAGCTTGGCACGCAATAGAAGTCAAGATGACATTATGCAAATGCCTGCCAATGGTTCTACATTTAAAGAGATAGAAGAAACATGGTCACACTTTAAAGAAGAACCTCATAATCTGAAGCTTTTATTAGTAGCAAACGGTGTTAATCTGTATGGAGATATGAGATTTGTTTACTCAGTGTGGCCTATTTTTGCTATTAACAATAACATTCCTCCTTAGATGTCCATAAAGAGGGAGCACATAATGTTGTCAATGATTGTGCCAGGTATTTATTTTATTTTATAGTTGTCTAAATTAATTTATAAATAGTGCATAAAAATGGTCATAATAATTATGTAATGTTTATATTCATTCAATTACTAGGTAAAACCAAGTTAAAGATATGAACATGTATATTGAGCCCCTAATTGACAAGTTGTTGAAGTTATGGAATGGCATCACTATGTATGACATCTCTAGACTGATAGGACATCGACAATTTCAATTCCATGCAATGCTTGTATGGACAATACATGATGCCCTTGGGCTAACTCATTTTTGTGATATGTTATATTGTTAAGATCACATATTTTTGGTTTTTTATAGTGCTTACACATTACTATCGTATGTGTAAGTTATGCAGGATAATTGTACATGACCTAATTGTGCATGATCATTAGGTCTTTAGACAAGGGAAAAATTTGTATGTCTAGTTTGTGGTTCGAAGATGAAATCTTGTCATTCAAGAAGTTTACGAAAGTAGATGTTCGATGAGTTTAAGCACTTTCTCCACAATAATCATAGGTATCAAATTGTCGAAAAACCTCTTTTCAATGGAAAAGAGAAGACATCATCAAGGCCACAAAGAATGACATCTCATCTATGGAAGTTGGAATACGATCGACTAAATCATCGAGGTAATGTCCAATTTGTCATCCAAAGTTTAAAATTTGTATTTTGATATTATCTTATATTTACTAATGTTGTAATTGATGTTCGTGAAAGTCATCAAGGCATCAATGACCAACTTCTTAGAGGAATAAAAAGTTATCCTACTCAATTTAGTAGGTTACCGTACTACAAGGATCTCCCATCATGCATTTGTTTGATGCTATACATATTGGAAATAATGAAACAGAGACACTATGGAAAATGTTGGACAGAAGGTGTGATAGAGAAAAAATTTCCAAAATTTGTACTAACATTCATGAATCCAGTCATGCACTAAAAGATTTCATTGAATCAAATAGCAATGGAGATCGCATAAATACAAGTGTCCTTCCTTGGTTATTACCAGAGCAACAAAGTGATGCATTAAAAGAAGTCATAAAAAAAGAAAAAATTTCAACAGGGTTTGCTACAAATATAAGCACTCTTCTATCAAAGAAATGTGATTTTGTGTTAGGGTTGAAAACACATGATTGGCATACCTTCATCAAGGTAAGTCATGTTCTCTATTTACAGTATATATGTAAAATTGAATGTACTACGTATTGCATTATTTAACAATATATTAAAATGATCATTTTTTAATGATTGCAATATGTCCTACCTCTATCCCTTGCACACCAGTTTGACAATAGTATTAAACAAGTTATATATGATCTTGGAAAATACATGAGGTTAGAAGTGTTTTTTCTTAGATTTGTAACTTTTTATTTGAAACCTATCGTATAATTTTATTTGAAATCTCATTTATGTGTTTTTGCATGTTGAATCTCTTTTAGGTGGTTATCATCTAAAGAAATTGATAAAAAAGATATAAAATATTGGAAGAGAAAAATTCCACAGCTTATGTGTGAAATGTAAAAGTGTGTATCTCCAACCTTTTTCAATGCTCAAGAACACTACCTCATACATCAAGTTAACAAAATTGAATTTTGTGGACCTATACAAACTAGGTCAATGCAGATGGTTGAGAGGCACTTAAAATTTATGATGGGCTTGGTTTGAAAAAAGAGCACATCCTGAGGGTTCTATGATAGAGGGATATATGGTATACCAAACCATGGTGTACACTAGTGAATATTTTCTTAAGTTTGCAAAAGATATCCATGTAGATTGCATTTGGGATCCCAACTCTAATGACAAATTTGAAAGGGAGTACCTGACGAGGAAAGGTAAATTGAGGAGGGTGAGAGATTTTTATAATTAAAAAAAATTGTAGTTTACTAATTCTTATCCATCATCAATATATATAAGTTGTTTCTAACTAGTGTAATTGTCTTCTTTATAGTTGATCATGTGTGGGATGCACTATATTTGTATATTGCAAACAATCTTTGATTGGATGACAATATGGATTGAACAATCTCAAAAAAATGGTCACTCATTAACATGGGATGGTGTTGCATTGTTGGTTAAAGAAGCTCATTATAATGAAGATTCCAATGTTATGCCAATGGTACTTGATCTAATATATGGCTTAAGAGATACAAAGGTACGAATAAGATTACTAATCATGAGACATAAGTTTAATATCAACTCACAAATTGATGCAAATAATCTTGACATGTTTGAATATTATAGGTCAAACAACACAAAGCTATGTATTACCATGGCTATAAATTTTGCACAAAAAAGTTAGATGAAATGAAGAAAACATGTGATTCCAGGATAAGTGTTGTCTTCATGATCACCAATATTTTGTCTAGAACTAACATACATCCTCAACAATCTAAAAATCGATACTATGGCATTTTGGATGATATACTTGAGTGCGAATTTAATTCATTCAAAATAGTTCTATTTGTCCTCAAATTGTTCAAGTTATGACTAAATCAAAATGATCCTGATAGGAATATTATTGAACATGATAGTGGATTTACTATGATTAATACAAGGTCATTTGAGCCAATCAGAGATGAGCCCTATGTTCTTCTAAACCAATGCAAGCAAGTGTTTTACTTTGGTATTCCACACAAACTAGATTGGTCATTTGTTGTTAGACATGACGCAAGAGGAAGGTTGGTAAAGTATAATGTGATGGAAGAAGAAGATATTAAAGAAGCACAAGATGAAGTAAATGATTATCAAGAACGACAGTTACACAGTGATGAAGAAGAAGAAGATGGTGATGATTTTGGTCATGCTGACGATAATGGTGATAATGATGATGATGATGTTGATGAAAATCGTGATCATGGTGATGAAGATGGTGATGATCATGGTGATGATGGTCATGATGATGATGGTGATGAAGATGATGATGATGGTGATGAAGATGGTGGTGGTGATGACGATGATCAAAGGGACAAGTACGATGATGGTGATGATGATGGTGATGATGAGGACATGGATGAAGATCATGATGATCAATTAAATGTCTAGATAGGATCAATGTCAACTATGATGGGGTCATGTGATATACACATTAGTTACACCAAATTTTTGGCTAACTTAAGAAAAATGATTTACATATACAATCTACTTTATTATTAATATTTTTTTTGGTAAGTCTATTACTTTAATTTCATTGTTGATTTCTAAGACTTACTAATTTTTTTCACAGGGTGACATGGATGCACCATCTCAGACACCTTCAATGGAGGTAAATATTAATTATTGTAATTTTTAATGTTAATATAGAAATAAATTTTGTATTATTATGTTCTTTTATTTATGGATTTGGAGTTATTTTGATGAAATTTTACTAATATTTGATGTCACAAATGATAGGAAAAAGCTACAATGATCGCCGATCAAATGTGATCTAAAATATGAGCATCATTTCTACATGACATCACCCTTAGTGTTGACCCTATGTTTATCACCTAGCAAATTAAACAAAGATACACTGATGAACTTGTTAACATTATCATTGAGGGTGATAGAAGCGAGGAGAAAGAGGCACTGAGAAAAGAATTGGACCATAGAATCCAATCTTTGAAGGAAAACAGTAATTCGACTAAAGCAATAATAGAAGTTCAATAGATGTTAATATTTTATAGTATCTTATGGATCATGATCTCTAATTTTATGTGTTCTTGTATAGACATATGTGCTAGTTGTGACATCACATGGTGAACATGTTGAGGGTTGTCACGCACAACCTTCGTGTAAGTAATATTTTCTTTGTTTATTTTCATCAACATTATAACACTTACCTTTTTTTTTTTTGTGGATGCTTCTAGCTAGTATCCCATTTGATCTTTATCCATTGCAAATATCTTTTCTAACAATATTGTATTCTTTAGCTCATGATGAAGTGTGGACTCCTCTTTCAATTAGCGGTTCAATATTGCTCGGTGCATTGTCGACAACAAGGACCATGCAAACATCCTCATCTATGCCCACTAGAACTAGTAAAACCTTGTTTTTCTATATTTTGTAATGTATTTCTACAAGTTGATGAACAACGAAGTAGCATATCAGAGCTTAAATGATGTCTACAGAAGATTGCATATACACAAACACATGCATACACACACCATGCATACATGCATACATACATATATACCCACACATAGAGAGACATGGAGATAGGCAAAGAGGTATTTCTACAAGTTGATGAACAATGAACTAGCATATCAATGCTTAAATGATATCTACAGAAGCGTGCATGCCAACCACATAGGAACATAGGCAACTTGAATGCATATATCAAATGTTTCCAAACATGGACATCCATTCCCTAAATTTTTGAAATGTGTGTTGCAAGACTTATGCCACATTTTCTTCTACCTACAAAGTTGACATAAAGAATTCCATGGCTCGTGCAAAATTTTACACCTAAAGATAAATTTCTAACAAGTTTTCTATTTCTTCCTAATTTTGTTGGCCTATATGTCTTTCTTGTGCCTTGACTTACCATTTGCCTACCATATTGCTCATGGATGTTGCTCCTAGAGGTCATGTGGAAAGATGTTTTACAAAACCATGTTGAATATTTGAGCCTTATTCCTTCTTTGAGTTGCAAACTATTGATTTAGAATATTCTGGATGATTATTGGATACTCTTCTATGATAATCGGGGGCTACTCTCCCTTTTGATACAACTCCTTCCTGGCACCTCTATTTTTAGCTCCATAGTTAACTTTATCCTCTTCCTTAAATGGCACTTATTTTCCTAGCCAAATGATGAACATGACACTGGCAATTTCAAGACAAGGTGGCTATGCTAAAATCTATTCCTAGTCATATTTTGGCAAGGAGACACAAATGAGATAGGTCATATCCATTCAACTCCAACCAATCACACCTTTTGAATTATGAGTCTCAAACTTGAATGATAACCCTAAAGGCATTTTATGATTAAAGGAAGGCCGATGCAGAGCATCTATTCCTAGTCATATCTTGACAAATAGACACAAATGAGACAGGCCATACCCATTCAACTCCAACCAATCAAACCTTTTGAATTATGAGTCCCAAACTTGAATGGTAACCCCAAAGGCATTTTATGATTAAAGGAAGACTGGTGTAGAGCATTCTATGACAATTAATAATAAATAAATAAAGATCTCATAATCCAAGGACATCCTAAAAGGCTCAGTGAGAGGGCACACTACTTATTGTGTCTACATAACGCAACATATGTCACCCTCTCCCTTCTGCTCCACTCAAACTCTAGAGAATTAATATATAGAAGATGGCCCTTCCAAATTATAATCTACTCTATGCCAAATATTCCATCTAAAATGAATGCCTACAATAGTCACTTTGAACAACTAGAGTAGACTTCCAATCCAAATTAAAACAAAAACCAAGTTATTATAATATTGTCTGCTCTCAAACCCCAAATGGTGTTTGACACATGTTGCTAAAATTTAATATCAGCACTGATCACAAAAGAATGCTTATTACAGAAAATCATTTTTTTAGTAATTAATTTAGAATCTTTTCATGTTGATATTTAGATTAATGCTAGTTGATTGTATCTATTTCATTTTAACAGTTGTTTTACCTCCAAGCACAACATAGAAGTGCACCGTAATAGCTTTTACCCCCACATATCAATTGTTCTTTTGTAAAGTCAAATATTCTTAAATAGCCTGCAATAAAAAAAGATTCTTATCCATCAACACCTGGAAAATTAGATCAATGCTAATCATCCATAAACCCCACAAGAAGCTTTGAAGAAAACATGAAAATAAGGTTGTTGGAAAAAAAGTAATACCATCCCTTCCAACTGTTGCTGGAAACTCTCCATCAATAGAAAAAGAAATACAATTTATAGAACCTTGGCATATATGTCATCTTGCAATAGGGTTGCTCTGCAAATAACACCAATAGTAACATCAACACACAACCAGTTACACAAACTGAGGCATGTACAAACTAAATCAAACAATCAATGGTTTTGTTTGAGAAGATCAACCCTTTCCTAGTGCTAAGAAACTAGGGAGAGAATTGTAATGTGAAATAGAGGCCATGCAAAAACCCTTCAGTGCCACCAAATTATGGTGTTGAATACTAGAAATCACCTGTACCTCATGCACAAAACTTACATCACCCATTAGAGTACAATTCTTGAACCTTTTCACAACAACAACTGATCCATCTAACAAAACCTCATTGTAAACATTCCCATGCCCCCCAATACCAATTATATTATCTCCATGAAAATTCTTCGTGGCTGCCTTGATGTCCTCAATGTTAAAATGAACAAGAGTACTATTAGGGTGCATGGAGGATTGCTCAGCAAAATGAATATGAATGTCCTCCACTAAGGCTCTTTTTTTCATTGCTCTCCTTATTACAAAATTTCTGAACTATACTAGTTGTGATTAACAAATTATATGAATAAAGCATTGAAAATAAAGTCTCCCATAACTTTGAAAATTAGGCCTCACAATCAAAATGAACATTAGTAGCCCCATTCAATTTCATGATATTCACTACATAGGTTTGTTTTTACTTGTATTCATTATTGTTGTGAATGTTGAACATTAATTGTTGCACTAAACTAATGATTCTTTCCATTACGTAGATGTTGATTATTATTGTTGCAATGTTATTTCCTTTTTTTCACATAGGTGTTCTCTATTGCTCAATAGATGTTCTTTTCTACTATGAATGCAATAAAAAATAAAATTCATCATTTAGTACATCTAGATTGTAATTTTGATAAAAGTGTGACTGGTGGGTCTCTCTATCTTTCATTCCATTTGTTGTCTACTTTAATTGTCATGATGTTTCAATTGATAGAGCAAAAAAGAGCAATACTTTTGAAGCTAATCAATTTCCCGGAGTAGTCTGTGTGATTAATACTAGTTTATATGAAGGGACATTGTTGTTGAACAAGAAAACTATGTTTCCGTTAAAAGAACAAAAGCTTCCAAGTGCTTTAAAATTGTTATTACTTAAAGTGTAAATTTAGTTTACTTTTACATTACTCGTTTTGGACTAATAAACCCTTTATGTTTTTGTAGGTAATAATGCTTTCTTTGATCATCTTTTTCATATGACATTGAAACTATTTGGACCCACCATACGTAAAAGGTATGTAGTTTCATATCATTGCTACATAATTTTTCTTTTCTTCCATTTATTGTAATATATTAAAGTTATTGATCTAACAATCTTTTTTTTTTTTTTAAAGGTGAAATTTACAAGCTGTGGAATTAAAAAATCAGCTAATTGCATCTTTTAAGGAGAAATTTGGAAAAAATATTTTTGACACTGGCCTACTTCTCAAAAGAGCATCAAAGCATATAAAGACTGTGAGGGATCAATATAGAAGGGCTCTTAAGGATATCCCAAAGTATGACCATCCTCGTATGATTCCACCAATGGAGTGGAATGAAATAATAGAAGATGCAAAGGAGAAAAGGCTATGTAAAAATAGAGTAAATGAAGCAGCATGGGCCAAAAAAAGGTATGTCATGATAGTATTAAGTACATTGTAATTATGCACTAATTATTGATATTTGTAATATATAATCTAAGATGTTTGAAATTGTTCATAGATTAAAGGACACATCTGTGGCTACAAAAGTGAGACTACAAAAGGTTGGCCAACACAAACTTGGCTCTGGTGGCTATATGAATCTCCAATCTCGACTTGTAAGTAGGAGCAATGAAATTTCATATTTATTTTTTTATATAATGTCACAAACAATTTTTTTTAATGAAACCATACATGGAAAACTAACGGTATTAAGCAAAAATAATATGGCACAGAATTCAACATGGAGCTCACAAATGAAGATAGAAAAATTGCCTTGAAGGAAAGCTATAAAGTCATGGTTGCACTCCTACGTGAAGAACCTGAAAGCCTTGTCCAAGAATCTAGTGCACCAAATGATATCTCATAGGTAAATTGGATAGATGAAAAGTAAATGAAATTGAATAGTTGAGAAGATTTTTATTTTTTGGTGTTAGTTTTGAACGTAAATTGACTGCATAACAATGTGCATAACATTTTACTACAACCTTCATATCCTATCATAGAACCTGCTTGTGACGAAGGCCACAATGTGCATTATAGTGGTGGAAGTATTAATTTGTTATTAGAAATTAATTATGCAATTATGAATACAATTTAACATCTTCAATTGCAATTTGACATGTATCCTTTTTTTTGAATATTTCAGAGCATGTTGAACATCATTGTGAAGGGGTGGACTATGTTCCAAGTGTTCAACATGTTGACATAGTGGTGGATCAAAATGTTAATGTACATGATGTGGCATTGTCAGGTAAGAAAAAGTGCATGTTATGTTGTAATAGTACTTAATTACAGACTTCTAACAATTAAAAAAAGAAACAGAGTATGCCAATTTATCTTGTTTACTTGTTCTTGCAGCAAAGCCCCCTTTAGTGTAGCAGCCTCCTGCTCTTCCAAAGAGAAGGAGCCATCATAATTTGACATTACACGTGCCAGAAGAGGAGGAGAATGAGGAAGATATGGATGCTCCTATAAGCATTTTTCTTAAGAGAGCTAAGAAAAATAAAAAGAAGAAATGATGTTTTAAAAATGCTCTTTGATAAACCTTGTTGGATTTGTTTTAAGTAACTATCTATGAATGATGTGTATTAATATTGATTTTTATTTGATGTAAATGAACATTGTTATGTGTTAATGAAGTCTTGATTAGTATTGTGTATTAATGAATTTTATATTATATTAATGAATGTTATGTGATTGTATTGATTGAATGTTATAGTTCATAAATGGATGAATGAATGAATGAAGTATGTAATTAGATGATAATGGGTAATTTAGATTGATGTTGGGTTGGGGGGGGTGAGGCCAAATGAGCTTCCACCTTCACGTGGTTGGCTTTGTTAAGTAGAGAATATTATAGTATTCTTGAAATCAAGTGAAGCTCAAACTAACATAAAATAGACACTTTGCATGTGGTAGGTCTAAAATGATCCAGGACTAGTGCTGCCCATAACATGAATTTGTGAAATACATTCTAATATCACCAATTTCAACACTCTATTCAAAGCATAGGAGTGGCCTATAGTCTTAGCATGAATTTTGAGTAATCCCTTAGTCCAGATTGCCTCAGAAGTGGCTGGAAGAAGCCTACATGAGTCTGACCCTTCATTCGCCAAGGATTGCCAAGCAGCAATCTCAAGTGGACCAATTTGATCAATGCTCCTAACCTTATTGAGAATCTTGTCCCAATCAATCTCTGGATGAAATGGGGACACAAAGTGAAGTTAGTAAAATGGTGAATAACACCTAAATGTCTAAAACTTTCATCCTTATATCTTCCAAGGTCACTCCAATGAATCCCAACCAGTTCCATTACTTCTTGTTGAGAAATCCCAATATTGACACCCAACCGAGATTGATCCCTAAGACCAATGCATCACATGAAGAAACTACATTCCCAGACACCATAACAAGCGCAATGCACTCTTAGTCTACCTCTTCATTTGCATATATCACAAGTGGCAGTGTCCTTGGAGAGTAACTAATCATCCCATGATGTGAAATGGTATCACCCTCAAGTTTGCAATCATGTTTCAACCCATGGCCTAAGTCATCTATCCAAGCTAATACCATGTATTCTCTTTTAAGTGAAATGCTAGAACCAAGTGATATTCCACCTATCTCATATAATGGTATGACTACTCAACTTCCATCTCAAACAATGGATTATTGAAGGATTCCCAGCTCTGATTTTGTAGAGGTGGTGTAATGCTATGGAAAGCTATAAACCAAAATTATCATCCATGTCATAAGCAACTCACCCCAACTTTCATTGGTGTACAGTGGATGAAAAGCAACTCACATAGCCATCTACCAGTCCCCTAGAAGATAGGCTCACTACTAGGAGTGGGCTTGTGGAGAAGATAGGCTCACTACTAGGAGTGGGCTTGTGGAGGAGGGTTAACTAGTAGTGAACAAACTTTATAATCAAATTCAAGCTTCTTCACTTTAACCAGTTTTGTATTCTAGAGCATTAACCATAACAATAGAAAATTACACTATGAAATGAATAAGCACAAAATGCAATAATGTGATGTGGAAATCCAATAAGGGAGAAAACAATGATGATAATAGCTACTACAATCTACTGTCCTAATCCAGTCTCACAAATCTTCAATCCTATTACAACCTTTGTATAAGCAAGCCTATGCTCATTCTGCATCACACCTTTTGTGTAAGCCCAACACAGAGACCTCCTTAGTTGCTTGTATGCTGGAGTCAATGTTTCACTTGTATGCTTCCTTGTGTGCCTGGCATCCTCTAAATTTTTAATTTAAAAAATAATGACTGGCCTGCATGCTTCTTTGTGTGCCTGACATCCTGTAACTTTTGGTCTTTGCAGTTTCGATTTTATGTAATTATGCACAAATCATTCTCATTTTCTACTTATGCCATTCTACCGCATCAATTTGTTCCTTTAAAGATCAAAATTTTGGTCAAGAAGGGCTGTATAGAATGCACTGTTGTACAGAAAATAATCGCTTCAAAACCCCTTTGTGAATACTGCTCCTCAAATATCTGAAACATAACAATAGCTTTGTATAACTTAAATCTTTCCAATACAAATTGCTTTGTACAAGTGAAAATGTCTTTTGTGATTATTCATACCAATTATGCACAACCAAATATATTAATATTTCTTTTTTGTTACTCCTTCAGATTTATTTTATGGACATCCAGATATAGTATGCAATATTTTCGACCTTGTCTGGTGGTTTTAGTGGAGCCATGAGAAGGCCTAGAGAGGTACTGGAAGTAATGAGTTTTGTATTGATGTACATCACATCTTGTTTTATTCTAAGAATATTGAGTTGCATTAAGAATATTAAATTAACATCAAAACATTGTTCAGAATTAATGTATATTGTTGATAGTAATACGCATCATAAGCCGGTGTACCTCGGATCATGTGTTACCCTAAGCATATCGACAACTATATCTTAGAGGCATGCAATGAATATCAAACTAACATCAACACATTGCTCATGGTTAAAATATTGTGAATACAAATCTTATTAGTAAAATCCAGCTTATTTCAAACTGCAGATACGGACATTGGGAATGTTGAGATCAAGATTTCATTCTTTACCTGGTGCATTCAATGCTTACTTAGTGGCATCTGAAAGGCGTCTGCAAAGAAAATTTTCTTTTGCCCGGCGATTCGAAGAGGTTAATGAGACTCATATATTCCATGTTTCAAATAAGAGTGCATTAAATATAATTTAGAAGAGATTCTCATCTTACATGCACACCATTGCCTTACAGGTTTGCCCAAGCAGAAGGACACAAGCTGCCGAATTTGCACAGCTATGGAATGAGGTTATTTGTGGCTTCCGTGAGGAAGACATATTAAGTGACAGGTAAGGAATTTTGATCCTAGGATTAGATACCAATCAATACCTTTGATATTCTCAACAGTAGTTTGAATTTCTGAAGATAACATTTTCCACATAATTGACATCATACCTTGACCATACAGAGAAATGGACCTTCTAATAGTTCCATATTCCTTGGATACAAGTCTAAATCTTATTCATTTTCCTTGTATGCTTCCTTGTGTACCAAAATCTCTGTTAAAATTGTCATCTACTTGGATGGATCCCTGAAAACCAGTCAGAGGTAAAGGATCTTGACTGACTCTCTGTGTCTAGTTTCGCCTGTAGATGATTAGATTTTAATGGTTTTAAATTTTTATTGGTAGCACATGTCTCCTGCGTAATTAATCTATGTTCATTTTGAATATTACAAGTGACTTTTGGCAGTCAACGGTACTGTTTCCATCTCTCAACTTTTCCCCCCTAGTGATAACATTTTTGATGAACAAAGCAATCTCTGTGGGTTGAAGATAGTGCACCAGTGAGCAACTCCATCTTTTGAACCTACCACAGGCTGTGCTGTAACATCCTCCATTGGTTGTAACATCCTCCATTGGTTCCATAAGTATTGAATAAGTGTTGGAATGTCAAAAACATCTAAATCTGCTGTGTGGTAATCCTGATACCATCTCTTTTGTTGAATCAAAATTTTATGATTAGGAACTGATGCCAAATATCTAATTTGTTGGGCTTAGCTGCATCACGATCTCTTTCCAGAGAGGCAAGATGAACCATAAGATCCATTACAAGTGTGACTGGGTAAGTGTGAAGCTGTTTGCACCTGGGGATGACAACAAAACCAAATTAAAAAAGACAAATGAACATGCTTAAGTGTCTCCAAGAGTGGAGTTGTTACTGAGAGCTGCAGACATTTCAAGGGTTTAACTTCTATCTGACATCTCTTACAGATCATATATTTCAATTTTTACTTCAGGCTTTCTAATTGTCTGAAAGCAATTTTTTAATATAATTTGAAAGCATTTTGCTTCATAAGCCTTTGCCAATTAAAGAGCTATATCATTGTTGTTAAAAGTAAACAACATTAAAGGATAGAAAAGGAGTGAAGTGTATAGTGTATTATTCAGTACTGTCATATTGGTACTTTGTCTCCAAGGATTTAACATTGATAGATATATGAAGTGTACTGTTATATTTTTGTTTTGTTTGTAAGGATGTGATATTGATAAATTCTCGAGCCTTAGATGTGAATGAGATATTTTCTTTAGTCCCATGATAGTTGCTTTCTTCAAAAAGCTCAAGTGGCTTTTATTTAACTTCTTATTCAATTAATTTTGACAGATTAGTCTTTGTATTCTTGAACTTTGTTATCCCTATTTTCAAATCAAGTGTTAACTTTTAAAGGGCCTTGGACTTTTCCATTGGAATTTTAGATTTTCTTTAGATTTTTCTAAATGTTGATGTCCTGTTGTTTTTGTCAATGTGTCTCCTTGTTCATATTCTTGATTATGATCAGTCATTTGTATGCATGGAGAGAAGACTGTCAAGTGGGATAGGGACTATACCTCTCTTTGTCTTATGAAAGATTTGTGTTTTTGCATGCCTTTCTTCATGTATTATACTACAAAACTGGAATTGGATTTGTGTCTCCTTGTGCGAAATAAAGTGTTCATGTTATTTGTTGTTCCCTGATATATCTAATGATATGGTGCAAAGTTTATTTTGTAATTTTTAGTTGTTTCTAAATTTATATTTCTAGAAACTAAAATGAGAAATAATTGTGACTACTTTCTTACAAATTATTCATATGTTTGAATTAGACCAGGATAAGATCTCTGACTTTGAAATGAAGTTAATGGATATTGACACTGAACATTTGGGTATTCCTAAGTCGGAGTATCAATCCATTGTGAAGATTCCATCACAAGACTTTGCTCGTATCCACAAAGACTTGAGCACCATTGGTGACACAGGTATGATGTTGGGCCTATTTTGTATATTAAGCGAGACAAGAAAGGAATTTTACTTTGTTCAAATAATTTGTATCTATTTCAAGGTTCCAAATTTTTGTACTTCACTATTCTCATCTGCATTCTTGTAGAATTTGTCAAAAATGCCTTTTAAAATTGTCTTACCAAATTGTTCCTTTTATTGTTATGTTTGTAGTATGACAGTTTTATTTAATAAGTGTGACTGCCTGTGTGTTTGGTGAAGTACTATAGAAGTACAAGCAATTTTGTGATTCTAAGCATTTATAGCTCATTTTACTTATCCTAGTTACCCTTTCTTTAATTCTTTCTTTTTGACCTCTATTAGACTACTTCTTTGTTTGCAAAGGAACTAAAGTGTTGATTGTTTTGATTTTGCTAGTATCTAAAATGAAATGTCTCATAGAGCCACACTTGTTGGGGGCTATACTTGTACAAGTTTTGTTTGTTAGTTTGGGACATCATATTGTGCACCGAATGAATCTAGTTTTTTATTTGTTTTATGTTAGTAAAATTCTTATTTGAATTGGTACCAAGATTTATGAGAGGGTAGGAACATTGATGTTGTACGGTTATACAACCTTGATCATGCATTGCCATATTGTTGATGTGGGAGTTTTTGAAGTTTTGGACACAAAAAAATGGACTTTTTATGTGAGTTTTATATTTGAAAAATTTGCAAAGGTACTAATACATTGTTATTATTTTTCATGCAATTGTTGTTTCTATGACCAAGGAAGGGGTGAAGTTCTCTACCAAGGGTGATATTGGAAGTGCAAATATTGTTTGTAGGAAAAAAACCTCAGTTGACAAGGTAACCACTTTCTAACTTTCCCACTTACCCACAAAATTGAATGGCTTCAATTGATGACATTTCATAATTCTTGATGAATAAGCAATATAGAATATATTTTGATTTATTTCCAAACCTACGTTAGATAAAAAGAAAATGATGCTCAGTTCTGAAATTTGAGGGTCTTGAGTGCACAATTTCTATTTCAGCCTGTTCTACAATATGGCACTATTTTTTAATCTTCTAATCTTGCGTTTACTTTTGTATGCAACCATTAATATCTTCTTGTTTTAACTTGAGAACTACTCAGTTTTTGTGTTTGAAAATTTGACATACATTTTCAATTAGTTGGTAAAATGAATCAAAAATTTATTAGTTGTATTGCCAATCTATATCTCATAGAGCTTACTACTTGAATGTATTGGATTTATTGAAAAGATCTTCTAGAGTCTAAATGGGTTTACTATATGCATGGAAATCTGAAACTACAACTATTCAAGGAAGAAATTAGACAACTCAATTATGTCAGAAAGGTGAAAAGTTGCAATATATGAAGTAATTTGCATCTTTTTAATGTCTTTTAATATTAGAACTTTGAATTCAAACTACATAAGTTATCAAGGTGGATATACAGATGGATATGGTACTTTTGAAGACTTAGGTTCATCTGCTATAGTGTTATCTTGGTTGAACAAAAAATTTGAAATCACCTACATAAACCCATATTAAGGCTATGTTAATTGAATAATGTTGGCTTTTATTTGGCAGTAAAAAATAAAAAGAAAGCTTGTTTCAAACTGCCAAACAATAGCATGTTTACCTGGACACTTACTTCACTTGAGAAGGGTTGATCAAAATCATGTAGCAAATAGACATTACCTTTTGCTCCAAAACTTGCAACCGCTAACTATCCTACTTCTAATTGTGACATTGATTTACATATGGTAATGAGAGCTTCAAGTGTCATACGACCACACTAACTTTCTGACATGCTTCAAAAATCATCAAGCGCTAAAATAACCTAGTATTGTCGTTTATTGGGCTTTGTGCAGTGTAGCCAGATCTTATCTTTTCGAAACTGATTGGCAATATAAGGAATGACCTGAAATATGCAATGCATAGAAAATTCCAGAATCCTTTAAATTGCAATAAAGAAAAATTATATAAATGTAATGTATCACATCACTTACAAAAGAATGAACAAATTGATTTTCTTACCATTTTCATATTAATACGCTTCCCAGTTTGGTAATCACCTTCAAGCCTGCTTGTTCCATGATCAATCTTAACTGCTCTTCCAAGTCTTGTGAAAGCCTTCTCGTAAGTTGGTCATGCTTTGCCCAAA
Source organism: Cupressus sempervirens (assembly GCA_028749045.1). Lineage (NCBI taxonomy): Eukaryota > Viridiplantae > Streptophyta > Pinopsida > Cupressales > Cupressaceae > Cupressus > Cupressus sempervirens. Next base: position 8,229,894 of record CM053788.1, read on the forward strand.
CTACTAAAGCATTTTCAAAAGCATTGTGATGTTCCTTGAATATCATCTCAATGTCCTTCCTCATTTTTTTGTTATCTTCCTCAGAGTCACTAATGGTTGACACATTAGGTTTGTTCCATGATCAATCTTAATTGCTCTGTCAAGTCTTGTGAAAGCCTTGTAGTAAGTTGGTCATACTTTGCCCAAACTACTAAAGCATTGTGATGTTCCTTGAATATCATCTCAATGTCCTTCCTCAATATTTTACTATCTTACTCAGTCCAAGAAGAATCACTAATGGTTGACACATTATTTGGGTATAGAGTTTTATGTTGATGTTGTCTTTCAATTGACACAAAACTTCCAAGTTGATCCCTTGCTTGATTTTCATGATCTAAAGCCATGTCAACATTCACACTTTTTGTTGAAAACGATGATTCATTTCCAATAACTGTATCATGCTCTGTCTTTGATTTATTCTTGATGCTTTTAAGACTCTTCTCTAAGACAAGGTTATCTTCTACTTTTATTTCTTCAGTCTCATTTAAAAAGTATGAATTCTCCATCACACTAACATCTTCTTCCTCCATAATTCAATTGTTTGTATCTAGGTTCTGGTCAAGTTGATCAGCAATAGTAGCACCTAGTGCTTGGGCATGACCCTGATCTCCTTCACACACAAATTGAAACTCCTCTCCCCCATCCATGAATGTTCCACAAAAGATCCTCTTTCATACTGCTATTTTGTATTTTGTGGCTGAACATCATCCTCTTTGTTCCATAGTTGTTCATCAACCACCTCGTCATCCTCACCTATCTCCCCCATAGCTGAATCCAGATTTACATCCTCCTCATTCTCCCCACTGTCATCCCCTGAATCCTCGCTGACATTGTGCATATCACTTGTAGAAAAGTCTTGCTCCATTTCTATGTCTTTATCATGTTCATTGGGACCTTTTGTAGATGTAGAAGGTTCCTCACTTGGCTGAGACATGAAATGCAAAGGATGGTAATTAAAAATCCTACAGGCTAAATGAATGGACCATAAAAATGAAACCTCAGAGATATGTGACAAAACTAAGAATAGCAATAAAAACCAAAGTGTATAATAAATTCCTTGTCAAAACTACCAAGAAGTTGATCCTCGTCTTGGATTTGATCACTTACATCCTTGGCACCTTCGCCCTCTCCCATGCCTATTCCAGTAGCATCTTCAAACCTGAGATTATCTCCCTCATTCTCGGGATCTTCTTTAGTTACACAAGAACCATTGTTGATCTTTCTTTAGCATTTATTTTCTTTAAGAAATCATGCAATGCTACCCCTAATTGTCAGACATTAAAGAATTTCCCAGTCAATAGCCCTTAAATAAAAAATGTTGACCAAGTTGAGATTAGAAACCTTATTCAACACGCTTTCACTTTCTTTTTCCACTTTAGCTTCTACATCAGCACTCACATAGGGGATAGGAGCCCACAATAAAGATGAAGATTGTCAGTCTATGGTGCAAGTTAATCAGTGAGAAGGAGTTCTAAAACCATATTGTGCAATCAATATATATGAAGTGCCTCACAACCTTGTAAGTATTTCAATATTCTTAGCTTCTTTGAGGCATTCTATAAAATAGCTCACATGGCTTACCTATGATTTGACATTTTGCATGCATCCTACACTCTCTCATCCTGATGATGGATTACAAAGAGTGATCTAAAAAAATGATGCTAAAAAACACACAATCAAATTCAAAATGAACTTGCATTAAAAATAGATTGTGGAAATCTGATATTGTTGATTTTGCATGCATGTCTACCAGGACAATCACAACTTAAACATATATATAATAGATTTGATGAGATTATATATATGTTTAAGAAAGGTGATTGTCCTGGTAGACATGCATTCAAAATTAACAATATCAGATTTCCATAATCCATTTCTAATGCAAGTTCATTTTGGATTTGATTGTGTGTGTTTTTTAGCATCATCATTTCAGATCACTCTCTGTAATCCATCATCAGAATGAGAGAGTGTAGGATTTCATGCAAAATGTCAAATCATAGGCAAGGCATGTGAACTATTTTATAGAATGCCTCAAAAAAAAATTCGACCAAGCATTGGTGAAAATTTTGACCAATTCTTGAAAGTTTTCTACCAAGCATTGGTGGAAATTTTGACCAATGCCTGGAATTTTTTGACCAAGCATTGGTGAAACTTTCGACCAATGCCTGGAAGTTTTCTACCAAGAATTGGTAGAAATTTTGACCAAAGCCTAGAAGTTTTCAACCAATACTTGGAAGTTTTCTACCAAGCATTGGTGGAAATTTCACCCAATGCCTGGAAGTTTTCTACCAAGCATTGGTTAAAATTTCCACCAATTCCTAGAAGTTTTCCACAAAACATTGTTCAAAATTTTAACCAAGCATTGGTTGAAATTTTGACCAATGCTTGGCAGAAATTGCACCACGGATCTGGAAAGTTTTCGATCAATAGATTGGTTGAAATTTTGGCAAACCTATAAATTCGTCAAAATTTTGACGAGAAAAACTTCGACCAGTTGGTTGGTCAAAAAATGAGGTCAAAGGTACTAGTGTCAACTAATGGACTCATGCAATGAATGAGGGTCTGAGTCAAAGCATTATTAGTCCCTAGAGTGCTAGTCTCTACATGTTCCTTCACAACTAAAAGAATAATCACATGCTCACCTTATGGCTTGACAACAAGTGCCCTAACTGCATTAGGGTCATGATGTGCCCCCAACCTCTCAAATGCTGACCCCCAACCTTTACCCTGAGATTCTAATAGATCAAAATAATTGGGGATCTCCCCAAGGACAAATTCACAATACAATTTCTTTAAGAAATAGATTGGAACCTCGTGATTATTATAGGGAGGGCCATTAAATACCATCCACCATCTATCCCAAAAGTTATTTCTAATACCATCATGTTCGCACCAATGGATGGGGAACCTTTTAGTTGTATGTTTAACAGTATCTTTTTCTCTAGGATTTTTAAACAATGCACAAATGTTACCTTTTGGTATTTCTTTTTTTTTAACATCTTGATATGATAATTTTTTTGCATAATATCTTCTTTTCTCATCCCTCTTAACATGCCAAATATCCAACCGACTACTAACAGAAGCTACATGGGTCATAATGGACTCAAGGGAGGATACCAATTGTGTTCTCATCGGATTGGTTTGTCCACAAGCTTTCAACATACCAGTGAGTACTTCTAATTCATTTTTCCCTCTTTCTATTTCATTCATTATGTTGTCTTGGGTGCCAGGAGAAGGTCTTCCAATTGGTTCAGGTTGTAGAATTTATTGCTCTTGTTGTGGAGGGTTTTGGTTTTCATCTTGTGGAGGGTTTTGATTTAGATCTTGTGGAGGGTTTTCATTTTGATTTTGTTGATCTAGTTGGGGATTTGGTGGTTCATTATTCACATTTCTTGATAAGAAACCAATTGCAATCTAAATAAATAAACAAATTGAAAGGAAAATTGAAAAAAACCTACAAAACAATGTAAAAACTTACAAAACAATGCAAAAACATATAAAACAAAGCAAAAACAAGAGTAGAAAACATACAATGTGATACCAATCTTGAACTTCAGTGATGAGGAGGCATTTTGAGGATGTGGGTGACCAAATTCTTCAATTTCTTCAATCTGCATCCATGTTGTGAGGAGAAATACAAAAAGTATAAAATGGGTCGCGGGTTTGTAGCCCATTTATAAAAAATCTTACTTTTAAAAAGCACCACACACTTTGGCTTGGGCTCCACAAGCCTAAGGTTTATGAGGCCCAAGCCAAAGCGCATATGTGCTTTTCAAAATGTAAAAAAAAATATTATGTGTCATTTTTTTGGCACCACAACTTGGTGCACATACCCATATGTCTCTAGGGGTCCCAAGAACCTAGGAACACATTATAATCATTTATATGGGTTGAAAGGGGTCATAAGATAAACTATGACTCCTTTCGACACATCTCATTACAACATATGTCTCTAAGGGTCCCTGGAACCCTAGGGACATATTAGAATCATTTATATGGGCCAAAATGGGTCATAGGATAACCTATGACCTCTTTCGACACATTTCATTACAACATATGTCTCTAGGGGTCCCAAGACCCCTAGGGATATATTATAATCATTTATATGGGTCAAAAGGGTTCATAAGATAACCTATGACCCCTTTCAACACATTTCATGGCAACATATGTCTCTAGGGGTTCCAAGACCCCTAGCGACATATTATAATAATTTATATGGGTTAAAAGGGGTCATAGGATAACCTATGACCCCTTTTGGCACATTTCATGACAACATATGTCTCTAAGGATCTTGGGACCCCTAGGGACATATTAGAATCATTTATATGGGTCTAAAGGGGTCATAAGATAACTTATGACCCCTTTCGACATATCTCATTACAACATATGTCTCTAGGGGTCGTAAGACCCCTAGGGACATATTATAATCATTTATATGGGTTGAAATGGGCCATAGGATGTCCTATGACCCCTTTTGACACATTTCATTACAACATATGTCTCTAAGGGTCCTAGGACCCCTAAGGACATATTATAATTGTTTTTTATATGGGTCAAAAGGGGTCATAGGATAATTTATGACCATTTTCGACACATTTCACTACAACATATGTCTTTAGGGGTCCTAGGACCCCTAGGGACATATTATAATCATTTATATGGTTCGAAAGGAGACATAGGATAACCTCATGACCCCTTTCGACATGTTTCATGACAAGTACAACATATGTCTCTAGGGGTACCAGGTCCCCTAAGGACATATTATAATCATTTATATGGGTCGAAAGGGGTCATAAAATAACTTATGATCCCTTTCAATACATTTCATGACAACATATGTCTATAGGGCTCCTAGGACCCCTAGAGACATATTAGAATCATTTACATGGGTTGAAAGGGGTCGTAGAATAACCTATGACCTCTTTTGACTTATTTCATTACAACATTTGTCTCTAGGGGTCATAGGACCCCTAGGGACATATTATAATCATTTCTATGGTTTGAAAGGGGTCATAGTATAACGTACGACCCATTTTGACACATTTCATTACAATATATGTCTCTAGAGGTCTTAGGACCTCTGGGGACATATTATAGTTGTTTATATGGGTCGAAAGGAGTCATAAGATAACCTTATGACCCCTTTCAACATGTTTCATGACAACATATGTCCCTAGGTGTCTTAAGACTCCTATGAACATATTATAATCATCTATATGGGTCAAAAGGGGTCATGGGATAACCTATGACCCCTTTCAACACATTTCATTACAATATATGGTTTTAGGAGAACATGACCCCTAGAGACATATTATAATAATTTATATGGATCAAAAGGGATCATAGGAAAATTGATAACCCCTTTTGACACATTTCATTACAACATATGTCTCTAGGACCCCTGGGGACATATTATAATCATTTATATGGGTCAAAAGGGCTCATAGGATAATCTATGACCCCTTGACCCTTAGGGACAATTATAATCATTTATATGGGTCAAAAGGGGTCATATGATAATCTATGACCCCTTTCAACTCATTACATGACAATATATGTCTCTAAGGGTCCCAAAACCCTAGGAACATATTATAATCATTTATATGGATCGAAAGAGGTCATAAATTATCGACACATCTCATGACAACATATGTCTAGAGGGATCTCAGGACCCTTAGGGACATATTAGAATCATGTATATGAGTCAAAATCTCATGACCCCTTTCAAAAAATTTCATGACAACATATGTCTCTAGGTGTCCTAGGACCCCTAGGGACATATTAGAATCATTTATATAGGTCAAAAGGGGTCATACGATAATCTATGACCCCTTTCGACATATTTGATTACAACATATGTCTTTAGGGATCATAGAACCCCTAGGTACATATTATAATCATTTTTATGGTTTGAAAGGGGTCATAGCATAACCTATGACCCCTTTCGACATATTTTATTACAACATATGTCTATAGGGGTCTTAGGACCCATAGGGACATATTATAATCATTTATATGGGTTGAAAGGAGTCATAGAATAACCTTATCACCCCTTTCAACATTTTTCATGACAACATATGTCCCTTGGGGTCTTAGGACTCTTAAGAACATATTATAATCATTTATATGGGTCAAAATGGGTCTTAGTATAACTTATGACCCCTTTCGATACATTTCATGACAACATATCTCGCCAAGGGTCCCAAGACCCCTAAGGACATATTTGAATCATTTATATGGGTTGAAAGGGATCATAGGATAACCTATGACCCTTTTCAACACATTTCATTACAACATATGTCTCTAGGGGTCCCAAGACCTCTAGGGACATATTATAATCATTTATATAGGTTGAAAGGGGTCATAGGTTTGACACATTTCATTACAACATATGTCTACAGGGGTCATAGGACCCCTAGGGACATATTAAATCATTTATATAGGTCGAAATGGGCCATAGGATGTCTTATGACCCCTTTCGACACATTTCATTACAACATATGTCTCTAGGGGTCTTAAGACCCCTAAAGACATATTATAATTGTTTATATGGGTCAAAATGGGTCATAGGATAACTTATGACCCCTTTCGACACATTTCATTACAACATATGTCTCTAAGGGTCCTAGGACCCTTAGGGACATATTATAATCATTTATATGGGTTGAAAGGAGTCATATGATAACCTTATGACCTCTTTTGACATGTTTCATGACAACATATGTCCCTAGGGGTCCTAGGACTCCTAGGAACATATTATAATCATTTATATAGATCGAAAGGGGTCATGGGATAATCGATGACTTGTTTCGACACATTTCATTACAACATATGTCTATAGGGGTCCTAGGACCCCTAGGGACATATTATAATCATTTATGTGGGTTGAAAGGGGTCATAAGTTGTCTTATGACTCCTTTCGACACATTTCATTACAACATATGTCTCTAGGGGTCCTAGGACCCCTAAGGACATATTATAATCATTTATATGGGTCAAAAGGGGTCATACGATAACCTATGACCTCTTTCAACACATTTCATGACAACATATGTCTCTAGGGGTCCCAAGGACCCTAAGAACATATTATAATCATTTATATGGTTCGAAAGGGGTCATAGGTTATCAACACATTTCATGACAATATATGTTGCTAGGGGTCTTGGGTCCCCTAGGGACATATTAGAATCATTTATATAGGTCAAAAGGGGTCATAGGATAACCTATGACCCCTTTCGACACATCTCATGACAATATATGTCCCTAGGGGTCCTAAGACCCCTAGGGACATATTAAAATTGTTTATATGGGTTGAAAATGGTCATAGGCCCCTTTCGACACATTTCATTACAACATATGTCTCTAGAGGTCCCAAGACCCCTAGGGACATATTATAATCATTTATATGGGTTGAAAGGGGTCATAGGATAACTTATGAACTATTTCAACACATTTCATTACAACATATGTATCTAGGGGTCCTAGGACCTCTAGGGACATATTATAATAATTTATATGGGTTGAAAGGAGTCATAGGATAATCTTATGACCCCTTTCGACATGTTTCATTACAACATATGTCCCTAGGGGTTCTAGGACTCCTAAAAATATATTATAATCATTTATATGAGTCGAAAGGGGTCATAAGAAAACCTATGACACCTTTTGACACATTTTATTACAACATATGTATCTAAGGGTTCCATAACCCCTAGGGACATATTATAATCATTTATATGGATCAAAAGGGGTCATTGAATAACTTATGATCATTTTCAACACATTTCATGATAACATATGTCTCTAGGAGTCCTAGACCCCTAGGGACATATTATAATCATGTATATGGGTCAAAAGAGGTCATAGAATAACCTATGACCCCTTTCAACACATTTCATTATACATATGTCTCTAGGGATCCAAGGACCCCTAAGGACATATTATAATTATTTATATGGGCCGAAAGGAATCATAGGATAACCTTATAACCCCTTTCGACATGTTTCATTACAATATATGTTTCTAGGGTTACTAGGACTCCTAGGAACATATTATAATCATTTATATGGGTCAAAAGGGGTCATGGAATAATCTATGATCTCTTTTGACACATTTTATGACAACATATATCTCTAGGGGTCCCAAGACCCTAGGAACATATTATAATCATTTATATGGGTCGAAAAGGGTCATAGGTCTTCAACACATCTCATGACAACATATGTCTCTAGGGGCCCTAGGACCCCTAGGGACATTATAATCATTTATATGGGTCGAAAGGGGTCATAGAATAACCTATGACCCCTTTCGATGCATTTTATTATAACATATATCCCTAGGGGTCCTTGGACCCCTAAGGACATATTATAATCATTTATATGGATTGAAAGGGGTCATAGGATAACCAAGAACCCTTTCAACACATTTCATTACAACATATGTCTCTACAGGTCCCAAGACCCCTACAAACATATTATAATTGTTTATATGGGATGAAAGGGGTCATAGGATAACCTATGACCCCTTTCAACACATTTCATTACAACAAATGTCTCTAGGGGTCCTAGGACCCCTATGGACATATTCTAATTGTTTATATAGGTCGAATGGTGTCACAGGATAACATATGATCCCTTTCGACATATTTCATTATAACATATGTCTCTAGGGGTCCTAAGAGCCCTAAGGATATATTATAATCACTTATATGGGTCGAAAAGTGTCACAAGATAACCTATGACCTCTTTCAACACATTTTATGACAACATATGTCTCTAGGTGTCCTATGACTCCTAGGGACATATTATAATTATTTATATGGGTCCAAAGGGGTAGGACCACATATGTTCCTAGGGGTCCTAGGGACCCCTAGGGACATACATTATGTGTTTGAATGGGTTGAATGGGATTATAAAGTTCCCTATGACCTCTTCTGACTCATTAGATAAGAAAATACAGTCCTAGGGGTCCTAGGAATATATATTATATGTACGAATGAGTCGAAAGGGGTAATAGAGTATCTTATGACACCTAAGCACACTTAATGTCATTGAATTGGTTAAAAAGAGTCATAGGATATTCTAAGGCCATTTTTAGTCATTAGATCACATCATTTGTGTGGTTAGGGGTCCTAGGAACCATAAGCACACATATTGTGATTAAATGGGTTAAAGAGTGTCAAAAGGTATCCTATGACCCCTTTTAATCCTTTGGAACCATTATATGTATGGTTAAGGGACCTAAAGCCTTTAAGTATTCTAAAAAGGGGTCATATTATTATTAAAGAATTTTTTAAAATTTTAATTTTAAAAAAAAAAAACATTTTTAAAAAAATTAATTTTTTTATTTTTATTTTTTTTTAAAGTCGGGTATCAGATTTGGGAATGAATACCTGATTTGGGAACAAGTACCCATTTAGGCTTGGTTTTTCTTTGGATGCCAACCCTCCATGCTCAACACCAAAAATGTCCCAAAAATGTGTATTTGGTGTGTTTTGGTGTATTTCTAACTTTGAAGATGTAGCTAATGACTTTTTTCATCCAAGTTTGATGAAACAGAAAGGGTTTCTTGAGAATATTTTCAACTTTCCATTAATATAATGTTTGTCAAATTATGAGTTAAGTAATTACTTATTACTTATTTTTTAATGGAGTTAGCTATAAGGTGTTAATTGACATACTGATTGAAAAATAACTATAACTTTCAAACTATATAAGATTTATGAAATCCAAAAGATGTGTCACATTCTACACTTTGACTAGTATAACAAAAAATAAAATTGAATTCTTTTGAACTAGTTAAGGTGGTCAGACATGGTAGTTTTTTAATTCTAAAAATAATATAGTAGAAAAATTCATAATTATTTATTTATTTGGAATAAAAATTCTCAAAAATATGTGTCACATCTGGGCATGAGTCTACTTTTTATAGCTATACTTATATTAAAAAATATTATTATTTGATTTTGATTAAGGTGGTCAGACATACAACAACTTTCTATTTTCGCCCTAAAATTTTTGTAGTACTACATTAAAATCCAAAGTTTTGACCAATCAAATATTTTTTTCTCTAGAAAAGGCCTAGTAGTTTAGAAACTAGATTCAATTTCCTACAGATTATTTTCTTACAAATTTTTGATATAAAGTTCAGAGCCACTTTAAAATTATGTGTCAAGTTTACATAACCCTGATTTGTTGGTTTTTCATTGCCACTTAAGGCCATAGTTTAGTTGACCATGATCTTGCGCATACCCATCACATTACATATAATTACATCTAGAGAACCTAATTTCGGTAAAAGGTCACTCTTTAAATACCAAAATCATCATTTTCCATTTGTACGCATCCTCATGTACCTATCTTTTCCCACATGTAATACACCTCTTACATATGTTTTCTGCTTCATTTTCAACCATCATATGTGTTTCATAAGTATGTAATCCACACTTTGAACTCTCATCCCTCATGGATTTGTCATTATAACTCAAATTTCAAAGTTTTCATGGATCCAATCTCGTTGAAAGATGTTTTCATCTTCATGTTGTAGCATGCTCTTCAAGATATGTCAGAATTTCTTCAAATAACGGAGACATCCCATCAAGAAGGCATCTAAGGAAGAAATAATTCATTTGGTCTCCACTTTCCTAGTGGTTGGCCTAGAACCTAAGTTCATGTGGGAATACACCAAGCACTTTGCTTCCAAACAAAAAGAGTTAAAGGTGATGATAGAAATTTATTTCAAGTTTACATCTGGACACCATCAAGAAGGTTTTCAAAGTTTCAAAGACTTTAGAATCTACTAATCTAAAAAGGAGAATTCATAATAACTCAAATGAGAAAAATTTTGGTCACATCAAGTTTTCCAATGACAACTAGTGATTCATCAATGGGAAATAGGAGGCTATCAAAGTAAATGAAGTGGAACAAAATGTAGGAACTTATACTATGATCATCTACGATTGCATCACCAAGTACAAGACTTTTATCAATAGTCTACAAGATTGATGCATTCAGAATCAACAGTTTCAATATATTCTTCAAGTATTTTCCAGCTTTGTAGATGCACAAGATGGATTGAATGTAATCCAACCTTATGTAACTCAAATGCATGTAATAAAATCATGTGTAATTTGATTACATGTCCTGATGACATGTAGTCCAATAAATCTTCTCACTTAGTTTTACTGGGTCAAAGTTGGTTGAGTTGCTCCTACTTTTTCCTCCTTTTTCTCGCTTCTTTTCCTATAAAAAGAGTATCTCTTAAATTGTAAAAACCATCTTTTTTTGTATGCAAGAAAGATTTACCAAACTTGTGCAAGCATAAATTTGATTGTGTAGTACCAATATGGGAGAAAAGTGAATAAAGTGAGAAGTTGGATCCAAAGCTTCGACTAGAAGAAATTGTGATAGCACAAATTAGAAGTTCTAATTGTAACTTGTGCCCATTGTCTTTGATTCATGTTAGTATTGTGTGTTTAATCATATATCATAGTGAGTTAAGAAGCAATCAAATCTGAAGCTTTGGTTGGGAGCAGTTGTGGTAATACATAGACTAGAAGCTTTGAGTGTAGCTTGTATTGTCATCTCAATTAACAAAAATAGTTAGAATTTCCTACTTTTGGAAGTCTTTGTGCCCCAATGGTAGAATTTATTCTTATAAAATAGATTAAAATGTGACCTAGAGCCAAACTAGTATGCATTCAATCAATCTTTGAGTTAGTGTTGATTTATCGGTTTCATTGTTTCCAGCTCTTAGATAGAAATTTAGTTAGAGATTTCATCTTTTCCATTATTCGATTCATGGGTAAGTGGACTCTTTCCTGAAAGATAAGAGAAAATAATATTGGTAACACCCTTTACAAATCTCTCAACTTCTTGCTTACCTTGAGTTGATCTAAGAAAAATGAGAAGGGGGAGCCTTCCCTTTAAAGTAGGAGAGACTTTGTCTCATACATTGTGGTTAGTCGTCCTATTTTGCTACATGATTTTAACAAAATTGTTGGTTGCAATATACCCACCCAAAAAGTGTGCATAGCGAAATTAAATTCAAAGCCTAAGGTTTGCACTCAGATTATTTTAAAAGTATTTTCCTTCCAGATTTTTGAATTTTTTGATTGGTAGATGATAATTTTCCTAAGGTTTTAGATATTTATAAACCAAATTAACAAAAAAAGGAAAAGTCCCATCAAATTGACCTTGATTAATGCATTGTGAGAAAGTAAATAAATTCCAAGATAACATATTGTACAATCAAGGTAAATTGCAGAGATTGTGAAGACCAAGCATGTGTTGAGGGAAATAACGAGAATGTTCTGAGCAAGTAAATTTTTAGTTGGTCCAGATTTAATGGAGGGATGGTTAACAACCGATCAGATTTTATGAATAGGTTTTTCATATATGTAATTATGAAATTTATAACTATCAAACAATGCTTTTTGTTTTTCCATTTAATAAACAAATCCCACTAGTTGAAAGTTTTGTTGGCTAGTTAGACATTGGCTGGGGAGTATAAGAAATTAATTTAAAAATACTTTTGCAAGGTTGTGCTTGGAATCAGTTTACTCAAAAATAATTTTAGTTTAATATGTTTTACTATAGCTATAGGTATTGCCTTGAATCTAAAAGAGACAAGATTTTAGTTATTTTTATATTTCTTGATATTAAGAGAAAAGTCGATCAAAACAATTCTATATTCGATTTTTCATTATTAAATATTTATTACTAGAGCAAGAGATCTAAACCATTATTTCATGTGATGTATTCAAAAATGCATTAGTTATTTTGTATTGTAATATTTAAGGTGATGTATCTAATAAATATTTTATTCCTTAAAAATTAATGTCTTATAATTTTTTCAAGCAAATTCAAGTTTGAATTTATATATAAAATTGATCAATAATAATTTATTTTTAAATAATTAAATAATTTTTTCATTAACTATTTTCCATTTCAATACTTTAATAAATTTTTTATTACTAACTTTCAAATTTTCTATCAAGTTTCTCATAAAATATTTAAAACTATAATATGTTTATAATGATTACTTTTTTAAAACAAATAAAATCTAGAATAATGATAAAGTTCTCAAATGACTTATATTTTTTGACGAATATATTCATAAATGTCAAAAATGAAAGTATTCATAAATCTAAATTAGTTTAGTAGTAAAAACATATTTTAAATGTTCATTAGAAGTTAAAATTACATTTTAAAAAGGAAAATTGCTATAAAGAATTTGTAATTTGATTTCAATATGATTGATTTTAGAAAAAAATGGAGAAAAAGTTAATCATAATAACAAGAATTGTTTCTATCTCTTCTTGTATACCTCTTATTTTAATGGTTAAGTTATATAACATTGTCTTTGCACTCTTGATTTCTAAACATGAATCATTGATAATTTAGTGATGTTGTTGATTGTCAACACCTCACAATATGTATTGTACAATAACAACTACCACCTACTTCACATAGTTTCTAATCCTTGCACAAGGCAAGGACTCAAACTCCCTCAGAGCTCTTGTTATACTATTATATTATAATTAATATCAAATCAAAAATATCAAGGTCTAGCCCACACTATAATAAATCATCACATTGTTGATATCATCAAACACCATTTAAGTAGATAACCTAAATTTATTTATGTTCAAAAAAAGATGTATAGGCTAGACCAAGACACATTTAAGAAAAGGAAAAACCCAAGGATTTAATTTATGTCTCCACCTCAAAGAGTTACTACTCAATCTACTTTCCAAGTTGTTGCTATACCACGTTACACATAAATGTGTATCCACTTTGTACCTTGTATAGATTTAATACCCTTTATCTTCTTTGGAAATGAATGACCATCAAACACTTAATTATAGTAATGCATAGTTAAAATGAATTTGAGATTAACTAGAAATGGGTGCCAAATCGTTGGTGCTTCTTGATTGAGAAAATGATGAAGGGTACTCTCCTTGTTCAACCAAACACACGTGGTGCAACAATGAGATAAATAAAGAAATGCAAAAATAATTAAAGGCAACAATAAAAATATATATTTTTTATTATCCTCAATGAAATGACATTACAATGTTCAGAGAATAACATGCTACAACCACATGGGTATTTCCTTACAATAACATGCAAGATGGAGCCACAATCTACACTTTTGGAACTAAACATTAAAAAAATTCTATGGCCCTATAAGTGGCACAATGATCTTAGAATATTCTAGAAAGTGGAATTTTCTCATTTTGGATCCCAATGGTTCAATTTCCCACATTAAGTGATTTTCCCTTTTTTTCACTTGCATAGGAACTAGAGTCTTGGGAACCTAACTTCTGCAAAGCATAACTTGTGACCTGTTGAGTTAATAGACTATTATGACTCCATTTCAGAAATGGCACAAAGAGATCTATATAATTAATTTGTGAAGTGCTACTCACACCAAGGGTTGACCCTTTTTAGAGCCTCAAAAACCTTCAAAGTTGAGTTAAATTTATTTATACCACCATGTCAATGTAGAAAAATACAATAACTTCTTAACCAAAATTGATCCTATCATGAAACTTTGTTGGTAGGATTATATAACCAAATTGAATTTCCAAGGAATTGGTTGGAACAATTTGTTCTCAAATCATCAACTTCTAAAAAACAGTAAGTTTTCCAAACATAGTGACTCTGCACAAAGATAGGTCTTATCAAAAAACTAGAATATTTTTGGGTGATGCAAGATTGCTCTTACATCCTAGATGCTCCTATTGGAAATGTAAAGAAAACTAGGTGACTAGAGGAGGGGTGAATCAGGAACCACTTAAGCTTCTTTCACTCAATTCACTTTGTTAAGTTGTCTAATCTACTTGCATGCGAGAAATATAAAGCAGTAAAGTAGCAACACGATAACACAATATTTAGTAACCTAAAAACCCTCCAAATAGAAGGTAAAACTAGGGTGGGGATGACACCCACAATGCTTCACTACTGCAGCAATAAAGTTGGCATGTTAAAGCTTACAATTGATCAAGTTCTAGTGATCTTACTCAGTTAAGAGTAATAAGGACTATTAAGTACACCTTGTGAAAGGATTTATACAATACAGTTAAGCATGTACTCTATTAGGAGTTTTTGCAAAGGATAGTTAGGTGCACCTTGTTAAAGGATTTGGGATTGATGTACATGTTAGGATGAATTTTTGGATTGCTATCTGAAATGCAACTCTGATTGTTGATGAAGATCCTTTGAAGTAAAGATCACCTTACTGTGATAGATGAGTATCTTCCTTTCCTTATGTTTCTTGTAGCCTTCTAGATATGTTTCTCTTCCATGTTCACTTAATGCTTGATGATAAACACAATGATGATTTGGATAAATAAAATATCTCATACTTATATCAATCTAGATAATTCTTCCATAGGTTGGCTACAATTTAATCATTTCCAAAAATAATCACCAAGTTGGCCCAGTGTTGTTATTCGGGTCCAATGGCTTACTTAGGTGATACTAAAGACACTGGGGTAGTATTGTCACCTTGGCTAACTCTAGCACTCGGTTGATATTGGATGCTTAGTTCATACTTTTTACTCGGTAGACACTGCTAACTCGATTCAAACTTCTCTACCAGTTTGATTATCATCTTGGAAAAATTTTATGACTTGGTTCTCACTTGGAGTTCGGTAGGCACTATCAACTTGGTTGATATTGTAGCTCAGTGGGAATAGTCAACTCGATTAACACTACAACTCGATCGACACTACTTACTTCATGCAAGGTTAACATTGTTTTCTTGGTTCTTTTATGAGCTCGGTTAACACCACAGACTGGTAGCTCGGTTACTACTATCTTTCCATTATGACTAAATGTTTGAAACTAATTGACAATATATCTTGTAATGAGATTAACAATCTCCCCCTTTGGCATTAGGGACAATAAAACTTATCTTACATAAGATCTAAAATCAAAATTTCTTTAGTCAAACTCCCCCTTTGAGTATGTTCTTTTCTATATCTCGGTTTGCATTGGAGACTCTATAACTCAGTTTGAATTGAAAACCTTTTTTTTTTTAAATTTTTAATTGCTTTTTTTTGCTACTTTTTACATATCTTTTTTGTTGTACATATTTTATCCTTCCTATACATATATCCCTTTATATCTATATAAATATGTATATTTCCTACA
This sequence comes from Cupressus sempervirens, assembly GCA_028749045.1. Taxonomy (NCBI): domain Eukaryota; kingdom Viridiplantae; phylum Streptophyta; class Pinopsida; order Cupressales; family Cupressaceae; genus Cupressus; species Cupressus sempervirens. Next base: position 8,246,093 of record CM053788.1, read on the forward strand.
CTTTCTCTTTATATACTTTATCATTTGTATACTTTCCCCCTTGTTTTTGTTACAAATGCCAAAAAAAAAAATTACAAGGCTATGCCAAAATGAGAAAGAAAATCATGATGTACCTTCAAAATCATAGACAAAGTCATAGTCCAGTTATCTTGTAGCACCTTCAAGATGTGTAGATCAATCTAAAGCTAGATACTAATAACTCATACATATGATCTGCAACTAACATATTTGTATCCATGACTAGTGTCTTTGCATGATCTATTCTCTTCTGCATAATGTTCATGTGGGGAAGTATCATGTACCTTGTATATAAACTAATTTTTCCCTTATTTTGGCTTCTTCACTTAGCATTTATGCCTAAAGATTTATCTAAAGATCTATCAAATATCTAGTTTTTGCAAAATGATTGGAACTGGGGCTTGGATTGAGTTTTAGTTGAAATTATCAAAGTATGCATCCATGATGCTTTCAAAGTTCTCACCCATCTCATTTATGAATTCATTAATTTGATACAATACTGGGGTCTCTTTCTTCTAAACAACATTTTCTTTTGAAGGGAATAATTTTTACACATAAAAGAAAAAATAGAGTAGGAGTGAACTAAACTTACATTGGTTATTCTTGGAGGCCTGAATGCTCTCCATGTTCTTTCTTAGTTGGATGCATTGAAGCTCTTCTAGGTCAAAGGATAAGTTTTTCTTCATGATCTTGAATGCCAAGTCCACAGCTTCACACGATACACTATTCTAATAGCTTGAACTGTAGATTTTATGAGCAATGACATGGATGCCAAACTTGATTTCCATGTTAATCACATTGTTTAATTGCATACCTTTACCATCCCATTCAACAAGGGTTAGCTTAGCCAATTCTACCCAACCTAGGGTTTTGGTAGTTTTTGACTTCTCTAACATTGGATACCCTATTATCCTATGAATCATCTTCTTTGTGATGGGATAGGTTTGCTCTAGCCAGAAAGACATGTCGTGGAATTAGCTTAGTATAAGCCTAATCCATTTGATTAAAAATTTATTTGCATGTGGATGATGTGGGTCAAACCCTTGACCTCTAGATGCTTGTGTTCTATCTTCAACACATCATTATCACACAATGCACCATATGTTTGATCTAACTCAAGATTCCCTAGTTCTTGAATAGAAAAATGATAGAATGAACTAATGTCATGAATGAGAATTACCTTGTGAGGGATTGATGAGTGTGCTCCTTGTGGATCCTTCTCCTTGACAATTGTTGGATAAAGCTAGAAATTTGGAGGAATGCAGTCAGAACTCTTTATCAACATTTATGAACCATTTTTGACCTTTGCACTAGAAGACACTTCCATCCAACTCAATTGCTGAAGAATTTGAAGAATGTTGACTTTTCCTAAGACTTTCAAAAAAATTTCTCTAAATCACTTAAGGGGCTTAAGGAATATTGTGCTCTAAGAAAACTTTGGATTCATGGTGAAAATGAAACTTTGATTTCTTCCTTTTATCAAATTTTTACTTTTAGGGCTTCATTAATGCTTCATACCTAGGTAGGTGAAAGATGCTCGACTAACACTAATTAACCATGCTCAGCTCAGTTAGGACTAACACCTTGGTTAGGCCTAATGATGGAGCCCAGACCCTTCAAAATAATAACTTAGAAAATATTAACACAACACAAATTTTTAGAATGTCGGATTCTTCATTAAACTTCTCCAACTCTACTCTATCTCTACAATGAAAGAAAATAACTACTTGTTACAATTTCAAAAATTACCATATTTGGCTGATTTTTAGGAAAAATAGATTTTCCATTTTTGGTAATTTTCAAAACCCGTCCTACGAATCTTTATTTTTCCCAAGAAAAGACCCCAACTAAGACAAGATGAATTGCCAACTAATCTACAAAATCAAGAATATGATTTCAGATTTATTACAAAATCAACTTTCTAAAAAACTAGAAAAAAAATTTAAAAAATCCAATTTCAAAGGCCGAGATGATATTTTGGGCTCCCAAAAAAATGTTGAAATAGCCACCTATTGAGCATTAATCCAAATATCTCCTCCTCACACAAGTGCCTCTAAAATTTTAGCAAAAACCCACATTTGAGTCAAAAGTTATGGCCCCCAGAAGTTGATGCATCATTCTACCCTTGTTGAAAGAAATACAACTCCTATAAGTGGTTGTCTTTGAATTTTTGTAATTTTATTGGATCTAACTATTGATATATGATTGAAAAGATCATTTGAATGAAAGATTATTGTAGAAGTGCTTTCACTCATTTTTTTGTCACTAATGTCAAACCTGCTACATGTTGGTAAGACAATTGCTTATATGTTTCAAGCACTATCACTTAGTTGATTGATGAGAAGGATTTAATCAACAAGATGTAACAAAAGTACCTAGAGGAAAGGTTTAGTTATGATTATGTATTGAAGTGCAAGAATCAGTTAAGATAGTGATGACATAATGTATTGATGATATACTTGAGGTTACAGAATAATTGGCTACACTTAGAAAGTTCACGAGAACAAGGTTTCACAAAGTTCATTTGTTAAGCTTGACCAAGTTGATAGAAGGTGCCGAGAAAAGTTAGTGTAAGCTGAGCACAAAGTCATTTGGAGCCGAGTGAAAGTAATTTCTAGTAGATGTCGAGTAAACTAGTGGAAGCCAAGTTAGTACATGCCAACAAAGGTAGTTGAAGTTGAGTGATTTTTAGTTGATGCTAAGCACCAGTAAAATCCAATAGATGTTGAGTAACACAGTATGTGCCAAGGATGAGTAAATTGATAATGCTGAGCTATTGCATTATGAAGAAGATCAAAGATTTTCCAATTAAAAGTCGACAAGTTTGTTTTCTTGGAAATTGTGAACCAGGATGAAGACAAAATTGATGAGCTGGAGGCACAAAATCTTATATAAATTGTTTTGGAGGCAGATTCAAATGGATTCTAGGAGAAGTTTCTAAAGAAGACAAGATATAAGGTAGATACATTGTATCCTACCTAATCCATTGAAAACCCTAATTTTTGAGATGGATAATGAATGGGAAAAAGAGTTCTAATTCCCTATATGTAGGGATGTCTGGTCATGAAGAAAAGTTGATTAGAGGTTAGAGAGTTTTTGGATGCAAATTTCTAACAAGGTGAAGGAAGAGGGTTTTCTTCATCAAGTGATCCAAGTGAAGAAGTCTATAATGGCAAGCTGAGGAAGAAGGCTAGAAGAGGATGAATGCTTGAAGGGTGAACAAGCTATTAGAATTGCAAAGATTGGAAGTCAAGCAGAGTTGAGGACTAAATAGTGATCTATAATCTACAAGTAAGATTGTAAGTTGTGTCATATCAAAGCTCTATTGTTAATTTCTAACAATTGTATCAGATTAGGGTAAATCCTTCAGAGAAAAGTTGACTTAATAATCATTGGAAAATCCTTTAATAGGGTGTCATTCCAAGTGAAGGACCTAAAATCTTCTAAAAAGGCTCACTTTTAATAGCGTGATTGAAATCCCTTAATTGGGTCACATTTAACAGTGTGTGTTGTAACCTTTAATAGGGTTGGCCTTTAATAGGGCATCACCTTAGAAGAGTGAATAAGGAGTAGCATGTTACTGGTGGTTTTTTCCAAATTAGTTTTCCACGTTAAATCATTGTGTCAAGTGTACTGATAGATGTGTTATGTTTTATGCTTTACATTTCTACATGTTAATGTTACAATAACATATCAGTTATGGTTAACACACAATGAATGCATGCATGGTTGAGAAAGTTTGATGGGTTCACTGAATTGTGAAAAGTTTTATTTTTGAAATTTGGAACTTGAATAACTGATTCACTCCCCCCCCCCCCCCCCCTCTTAGTTATTGTAAAAGTATTCCAACAATTGGTATTAGAGCGTAGTTTCTTAAGAGGATTAGTTTTAAGGTACTAAAAGCATAAAATATCAAGATGTCAAAAAGAGAGGTACCCAAGCTAAATCGAGATAACTTTTTTGCATGGAAAATTTTGATGAAGCTACACCTTGGAGGATTTGGAGATTGTGCAAAATCTTGCATTCTATTTGCACATATTGATCCAGTAGGAGCCCTAACTACTGAAGATTTGAAGAAAAAGAAAGAACACAATTAGGCAATGTTGGAGATTGCCTCTACCCTAAGCTATGCCGAGTTTGATGAAATCAAAGAACTTAAAAGTGCAAAGCAGATGTGGGATGCCCTAGACATCGTCTATGGAGGAGACAAAAATGTTCAAAGAGCTAATGTAGAGAGCCTCAGAGGTAAGTTTGATGACATTAGAATGGAAGAAGGTGAGAATATTGCTCAATATGTTGCTAGAATAAAAGAAGTTATTAGTGCAATTAAAGGTGCAACTGGTAAAATAGATGATGATACTGTGCTAAGTAAAGTCTTAAGAACATTTTTGCCTATGTATGCCATTAGAGTGTATGCAATTCAAAAGTTAAGATGTATGCCAAGAAATGATCTAACCCTTAAAGGTCTGTTAGGAAGACTCACTACTTTTGAGTTATCTAATTTTGACAACTACATACTAGAGAGTATTCAAACAACTTTCAAAGAAAAATTGTTACTGAAGGACTCTGAGGAAGTAAAGCCAGAGAAGAAGAAAAGAAAGATGAAATATGCATCTAGTGATAGTAGTACAGATGAGGAAGACATTGAATAGTTGGAAGCATTGTTGGCCAGAAGATTCCACAAAGGAAAAGTTAAATTCAAAGGTAAGTTGCCTATCATTTGTTTCAATTGCAATGAAGTTGGTCATATTGCAGCAAGACATACACAGAAGAAGAACTTTAAAAAAGGAAACAAGCACAAAAATAGAAGAGGAGATGATGGAACAATGCTGATGAAAATAACTTTGATGAAAATGATGATGAAGTGGTATATGTTGCAATGAAGGATGAATCAAATAAGGATGAGACTACTACACTTGTGACTTGTGTGAAAAAGAATGACAAATGGATCATTGATAGTGGATGCTCACATCACATGACTGGAGACAAAAGTAAGTTCATTACCTTAACCTAGTATGATGGAAATAGTGTAAGATTTGGTAATGATGCACCATGTTTGATAAAAGGAAAAGGGTTTATCAAGCTCATAGATAAAATTTCATGTGATAATTCTTATTATGTTGAAGGATTGAATTATAAATTTTTAAGTGTGTCATAGTTGAATAATTTGGGGTGCAAAGTTGAGTTTGAAAACAAATCAACCAAGATTTATGGTACAAATGCAAATCTGATTGGAAAAGGAGATCAAACTAGGAGTAATATGTTCTATTTGGACATAGAAGATGCTACTTGTCTTATTGCAAAATGTGATGATGTATGGCTTTGGCACAAAAGATTGTGTCATGTTAATTTTGATAATATGATTAGTATCAGTAACATGAAAAGAGTTAGGGGTTTGCTTAAGTTGAAGAAACCAGAAAATATAATATGCCAAAAATGTTAGCTAGGCAAGATGACAAAGTAAAGCTTTAAAATTAAAGCTTATACCTCTAAGGAAATACTTGAAATTGTTTATACTAATTTGTGTGGACCTATTGAAGTGCAAAGCTACAAAGGAGATAGATATATAATGCTACTTGTTGATGATTACTCTAGAATGATGACAGTCATGTTTCTAAAAAAAAAATCAAATGCTTTTCAAATGTTTAAATGTTACTTGGCAAGAGTTGAAAAACAAACATGTAAGAGCTTGAAATGCTTGAGATCAGACAGAGGAGGTGAATTCACTTCACATGAGTTTGAGATGTTTTACAATGACAAAGGAATCAAGAGACAAACATCAACACCTAGGACCCCTCCACAAAATGAAATTGTTAAAAGAAGAAACATATCTATAATGGACTGTGCCAGAATACTCACGATGGAGAAAAATGTTTCTCTAAAATACTGGAGAGAAGTTGTAAGTACTATTATATACACCTGGAACCATGTGCAAGTAAAGACAGGTACTCACTCAACACCTTTTGAACTATGGTATGGTAATCCACCTAATGTGAAATATTTTAAGGTATTTGGAAGCGAATGGTATATTCTTAAAGATGTTAGGAGTGGAAAGTTTGATGCAAAGAGCGAAGAAGGTATATTCCTTGGTTACTCCACAAGAAGTAAAGCTTACAAGTGTTTAATTACTAACAGTAACAAAGTTGTGGAAAGTGCAAATGTGAATTTTGATGAGCTTGTAGAAGCACATGAAGCTGAACCTATAAAAGAATAAAAAGATTACAAGACATTTGTATACTATTATGAAGGAGTGCCTATTGAAGAAGATGCTACAAATCATGCAGTAAACCAACAGCAAGTTAATTGCCGAGTCACATCTTGTGAATGCCGAGTTGCATTCAGATGTTGTGTTGCAAAATGAGGAGAATGCACACATGAAAGAGATGTTGAAATACCTAAAAGAGATGCACATAGTGATACTAAAGCAGAGAGACAAAATGCAGCCACAAGAACTGAGCCAAGACTATCCAAATATGTCAAAAGACATCATCCTATAGATCAAATCATTAGAGACAAAGATGCAAGGCCAATGACAAGAAATAGGTTGAGAAGTGAATCATGTTTTTCAAGCATGAAAGAACCTAAGACAGTGAGAGATGCATTGAAAAATGATGACTAGTACAAGGCTATGGAAGAGAAAATTTAGCAGATAGAAAAGAACAAGACTTGGAGCCTAGTTCCTAGACCAGAAGACAAGAATGTGATTGGCACAAAATTGGTATTTAGGAACAAGTTAGATGAGAATGGTAAAGTAACAAGAAACAATGCAAGACTAGTTTACAAAGGGTATGCACAAGAAGAAGAAATTGACTATGGTGAAACATTTGCCCATGTTGCAAGAATGGAAGGAATAAGAATTTTCTTGCTTATGTAGCATATAAAGGTTTCAAAGTTTATCAAATGGATGTTAAGTTTGTATTTCTAAATGGTATATTAGAAGAAGAGGTCTACATAGAATAGCCAGAAGGATTTGTGGATAAAAATAATAAGAACATGGTATGTAGATTGTGCAAAGCCCTATATGGATTGAAAGAAGCACCAAGAGCATGGTATGAGAGACTTCATACTTATCTTATTAAGATTGGATTTGAAAGGAAAAATGATAAAAACAATTTGTACATGAAGACAGACAAAGAAAATGGTATACTATTATCTGAAATATTTGTTGATGACATAATATTTGGAGGTCAAGATGCTTTGTGTAAAGATTTTGCAAATCAAATGAAGCAAGAGTTTGAAATGTCAATGTTTGGTGAGATCAAATTCTTTGTGGGATTACAAGTCTATGAAATGAAATATGGTGTACATATCACTCAGTCAAAATATATCAAGGAGACATTGAAGACATTTGGACTTGAGGACTCAAAACTAGTAAGTACACCTATGGTAACAACACTCAAGCTATCAAAGAATGATGATTCAGTAGAGGTCAATCAAACATTATATAGATCCATGATTGGAAAATTGCAATATGTAGTACACAGTAGACCTGATATTGCATTAGTTGTGGGGATAGTTGCTAGATTCTCTGCTAACCCTAGAGAGAACCATTTGATGGCAGTGAAAAGAATAATGAGATACTTGAAAGGAATAGAATAGTATGGCTTATACTATAAGAAGAATGAAAAGTTTGAACTAAAAGCCTGCACTAATTTTGATTAGGCTAGAAATATTGATGATAGAAAGAGCACCAGTGGAGGAGCATTTTTCTTAGGCAGAAGACTTGTTACATGGACAAGCAAGAAATAGAGTTGTACTTCCCAATATACTACTAAAGCGGAGTATGTTGTTGTTGCTATCAATTGCACAAACATTGTATGGCTCAAATAGCTACTAAAGGGAATGAAGGAAGAGATCACTAAACTAGTGACATTTTATTGTGATAATATAAGTTGTATAAATATAGCAAAGAATCCAATTATGCATATAGAGACAAAGCACATTGCAATAAAGTATCATTATGTAAGGGAATTGGTTCAAGACAAAGAGGTGAAGATGGAATATATCACACAAAGGAGCAAATTGCTGATATCTTCACCAAAGCATTACCTAAGGATGCTTATGAGTATCTAAGAGGTAAATTAGGGGTGTTACCCCTATCAAAGGCTATGTAAAAGACAGAGGGAGTACCCTACATCAAACAAGCTGATATTCATTTCATACACCTTGATGCAATGGATTTTACTTTAGGAAGTTGCCTAAAGTAATCACAAAGCTGAAATTACAAATTAGTCATAGACAAGGTAATAGAGGGAGAAAATTGAAGAGCCTACAAGTGCATATACCAAATATGCCAAGTGTTGAGTATATATCTTTGGCATTGTTGTCAAAGAGGGAGAATATACATTAAACTAATCAAGTGCACACTAATCAAGAGGGAGATGATCAAAGTAGATAATCAAGGGAGAAACAAGGGTTCATCATCAGAAGAGCAGAAGACTGAAAGCAATAAAGAGGGACATATTCTAATATTCTAATGATTCATGGAAGAAGAGAATGCTATATTTTGTAACCTAAGAGGGAGTTTCTGATAGAGGGAGAAGTGTTATTCACAAAATTTATTTTTGGTATTGCCTTACTATTTTGACCTAGTTGGTTTGATAGAACAAGATGTTCATCATTTGCTTGACTGGTTGATCAGTTTCATTTGCCATCAATGCCAAAGAGGGAGATTGCTAATATATGATTGAAAAGATCATTTGAATGAAAGATTGTTGTAGAAGTGCTTTCAATCATTATTTTGTCACTGATGTCAAACCTGCTATATGTTGGTAAGACAACTACTTATATATTTCAAGCACTATCACTTAGTTAATTAATGAGGAGGATTTAATCCATAAGATGTAAGAAAAGTACCTAGAGGAAAGTTTGAGTTATGATTATGTATTGAAGTGCAAGAATCAGTTAAGAAGTGATGACATAATGTATTGATGATATACTTGAGGTTACATAATGATTGGCTACACTTAGAAAGTTCAAGAGAACAAGGTTGGACAAAGTTCATTTGTTAAGCTTGACCAAGTTGATAGAAGGGGCCAAGAAAAGTTAGTGTAAGCCGAGAAAAAAGTCAGTTGGAGCTGAGTGAAAGCAATTTCTAGTAGATGTCGAGTAAACTAGTGGAAGCCGAGTAAGTTAGTAGGTGCCAAGCAAGGTAGTTGAAGCAGAGTGATTTTTAGTTGATGTCGAGCACCAGTAAAATCCAATAGATGTCAAGTAACATAGTATGTGTTGAGCATCAGCAAATTGATAATGCCAAGCTATTGCATTATGAAGAAGATTGAAGATTCACCAATTCAAAGCTGACAAGTTTGTTTTCTTAGAACTTGTGAATTAGGAGGAAAATAAGATTGATGAGCTGGAGGTACAGAATCTTATGTAAACTATTTTGGAGGTGAATTCAAATGGATTCTAGGAGAAGTTTCCAGAGAAGACAAGATATGGGGTAGATACATTATATCCTACCTAATCCATTGAAAACCCTAATTTTTGAGATGGATAATGAGCGAGAAAAAGAGTTCTAATTCCCTATATGTAGGGATGTCTAGTCATGAAGCAAAGTTGGTTAGAGGTCAGAGAGTTTTTTGATGTGAAATTATGACAAGGTGAAGGAAGAGGGTTTGCTTCATCAAGTGACCCAAGTGAAGAAGTTTGCAATGGCTAGCTAAGCAAGAAGGCTAAAAGAAAATGAATGCTTGAAGGGTGAACAAGCTGTTAAAACTGAAAAGATTGGAAGCCAAGCAGATTTGAGGACTAAATAGTGATCTATAATTTGCAAGTAAGGTTGTAAGTTGTACCAGATCAAAGCTCTACTAGTACTTTCTAACAATTGTATTAGATTAGGGTAAATCCTTTGGAGAAAGGTTGACTTAACAGTCATTGGAAAATCCTTTAACAAGGTGGTATTCCAAGTGAATCACCTAAAGTCGTCTAACAGGGCTCACTTTTAACAGGGTGATTGAAATCCCTTAACCGAGTCACATTTAATAGTGTGTGTTGTAACCTTTAATAGGGCATTACTTCAGAAGAGTGAAAAATGAGTAGCATGTTATAGGTGGCTTTTCCCAAATTAGGTTTCCACATTAAATCATTGTGTCAAGTGTATTGATGGAAGTGTTATGTTTCATGCTTTACATTTCTATATGTTAATGTTATAGTAACATATCAGTTATGGTTAACACACAATGAATGCATGCATGGTTGAGAAAGTTTGATGGGTTCACTGAATTGTGAAAAGTTTTATTTTGGACATCTAGACCTTGAATAACTGATTCACCCCCCCCCCCCCCCCCCCCTCAGTTATTCTAAAATTATTCCAACACTAATTGCATTATTGCCCACTCAGATAACAATGTAATCTCTATTTCATGTAACTTGTCCCATTGTATCAAATATCTATTATGTTGACCATGCCTTGTGGAGGTAGTCTGGTTGTTAAGAATTTTGGCAATCTTTTCCTTCTTATTAGGAAGATGATTTTTCCAATCCACTCCTTTGATGTCATTTATACTTGGAACATCTCCATAGAATGTGTATAAATCAAAAACATTAAAAATAGGGGAGATGTCAAGATTTTTTGGTAAGCTAACCTCATAAGCATTATCATTAATATTTTTGATGATTTTGCAAGGCCCAATCTTTTTATACTTCAATTTATGATATGCATCTATAGGAAACCATTGACACCTCAAGTAAACCATCACCAAGTCACCAGCAACAAATATTTTTTGTCTCTGAGTAGCATCTATAGCAATCTTGTAACTCACATTATTATCCTATAACTTTTGTCTGACATCTTGTTTGAGCTAATGAAGGTGTTCACCAAAGGTAACTCCATCATCACTAATTTTTTCTTTCAAGGGAAGTGACACAAGATCTAGAAAACCTTGAGGGTTTCGACCATAGACAATTTGAAATGGAGATTTTCTAGTGGATTTCTTAACAAACTATTATAGGCAAATCCTACCTAGGGCAATGCCAAGTCCCATTGTTTATGCTTCTCCCCTACAATGCATTGTAATAGATTTCCCAAAATTCAATTGACTACCTCTATTTGTCCATCAGTTTGAGGATGATAGGCACTACTAAACTGTAACTTTGTTCCTAATTTCCTCTAGAGAGTCCTCCAAAAATGGCTTAAGAACCTAGTGTCTCTATCAAAGGTAATGGTCTTTGGAAGGCCATGTAAATGAATAACTTCTAAGAAGAATGGTTCTTCTACTCTAGTTGCATCGTTGGTCCTTTTACAAGCAATAAAGTAGACCATTTTTAAAAATTGATCGCCAACCACAAAAATAGAATCATTACTTCGTTGAGTGTATGGGACACCCAATACAAAATCCATACTCAAGTCAGTTAATGGTTCAATGGGTAGTGGTAAAGGCATGTATAATCCTATATTCCATGAATGTCCTTTAGCCACTTGACAAATTTTGCACCTTGCCACATATTAGTGATGTCCCTCTTTATCTTGGGCCAATAATACTTATCTTAAACCAAATTTATTGTTTTGTCCTTTCCAAACTGTCCAGCTAGTCCACCACTATGAAATTCCCTGATAATGTTTTCCTGCATGTATCTGCCTAGTATACATTGTTGTTTACCCTTAAAAAGGTAACCATCCTGGAGAAATAGCCACCTTTCACATGATCCAACTTACCAAAAGATGAAGCCTTTAGCTATTCTAAAATTTCCCATAAATCATCATCAGTTTCATACGGGGCCTTAATAGCATCAAAACCAATGACCTTAGTTTCCATTGTGGTTAATAGTGTAGCGTGCTTGCTTAAGGCATTAGCAACCTAATTTTATTTTCCAGACTTATGTTTCAAGAAAAAGGTATATCCCTATAAGAAAGATACCTACTAGGCATGTCAACTATTCAACTTCTTTTGTGTGTTGAGATATTTTAGAGCAATATGATTAGTAAATAGCACAAACTCATGCGGGATCAGATAGTGCCTCCAATGTCTTAATTCTTGAACAATTGCATAAAACTCTAGATCATAGGTAGAATAATTCTTTCTTACTCCATTCAATTTCTTGCTAAAGAAGGCCAGAGGCTTACTTACTTGGCTAAGAACAATACCAACATGTGAAGCATCACACTCTACTTTAAAAACTTTGTCCAAATTTGGAAGTGTCAATATAGGAGTTTCAGTTACCTTTTTCTTCAAGTATTTAAAACTTTCTTTAGCATATGTTGTCCATGTGAGCTCCCTTCCTCTGGTACAGTGTGTTATGGATGCTACTATACTACTAAAAGTTTGGATAAACTTTTGGTAGATAGTTGCTAATTGATGCAGAGAGCACAAAAAAAGTGCTTTATGGGACTTCCCAAAATCTCAAAGTTGTAGAACCAACTCTACTCTAGCACTCCTTAACCCTTGCTTTGTTCACAAACCTAATAGGCCTAATTAGGCTTGGATTACAAAGCAAGAACTAATGAATGAGTGCGTAGGATAAATCCAAAACTTCAAATATATTATTCCACTCAATTCTTAGGTAGGGATTCACATTTATAATCTTTTCCAATGATTCAAATGAATGCAAGAATGTTGTAACTTTTAAGAACAATTTCTCAACAAGGGTAGAATTTAAAGCCCTTAATTAGTCATTAATTTAACTTCCATAAATAAAGGAATTAAACCAATCCTTTTTGTGGGATTCAATAAGAATGAGTTATAAATGTTTTCTCCAAGTTATATCTAAATCCAATCAAGGAAATAAAATTTATTGTAATTTCCTCAAAACTATTAATATTATGACAGAATCTGACTAGTCTTCACTAAAATGGCCATAACTTCTTCCAAACATAATGAAAATCATCCAAACCAAAACCAAATAAAACATAACTCATATAAATGTCTTAAAATTTAAGTTGAAGGTATGTATAATTTAAAATTATTTTTCATCAACCAAAACATCAAAGAAATTGAAGGAAAAAATAACTAGAAAGCTGAAATATACAACATCAAAATAAGTTTTCTTCTATTCCAAATCCTCCCTTCGACTTCTCTGACTTCTCCCCCTTAAAATTCCATATTTTTCAAACCAAATATATATAATTTGGAATCACATTAAACTCTCCAACCAACCTATAAGTACCCACTAACATCTTTAAACCAACTTTTAAACAGTTGTCATCAAGTTGTAAAAGTTGTCATTACAATTTTGGCAACTTTTTAAAAACTTTTTAAAATTTTATCCAAATGACTTAAAACTTTTCATAAACCTTGAAATATGATTAAAATTAATTTAAGACTCAAATTAAACCATCTCCACTCTACTTTGATATATTTGAGTGGTTTTATCACAATTTACATTTTTTAGGACTTTATAGGTCACTGTAATTTTAATGGCTTTTATAGCCTTACAAAATAACTTGAATAAATTTCAAATGGTATTTAGTTTGTTACATAAATTGAAATCATATTAAAGACAATGTAAAATATAAATTTATTCATGAGACATCCAATGAATAGGTGCTTCTGTACCATACTCCCCAACTTTGAAATTTTTCCAAGTCCTCTTGGAAATGGGGTTTCAAAGATCTCTTCATCTTCACTTTTGGTCTTTCAATCCTTTTTCTTGATAATATGAACCTATTATTAAATAAATTTATGTCCTCTATAATCTAATTTCTTCATTTCCTGCATTTAAATGAGCATAACATAAATTCACTGGCAAAAATCAATTGATTAGTATCAAAATCAATTACAACATTTTCATCTTTCTTCTTCAATCTTCTTGGAAACTCTTCCCTTTTACCATTATTCTCATCATAAATCTGATCACTATCTACTATGTGTTCATTATTATCCTTTACTTCTGAAAATACTTCAACATAATAACTTTTAGCAATGTCCATCTTCAGGGAGTCTTCGATTGGTTCAACTTCCATATTAGATTCAATCAACTCTTCCTCTTTTGTTTCTTCTATCATTGTTTGTCTTTTTTCTTCCTTAAGTTCGTTCTCATTTTCCACATCTTTTTCAACTTCTTTAACCTTTTAAAAATTAATTTTTTCATCTTCTTCACCACTCTCAATTCACTACTCTAGGATTTTAAGAAGTGCCTCCAAATTCTTTGTATGCTCGTTTACTTATTTTCCAAATATTTTAATCTCCTCTTGTATTTTCTTTTTTTCTTCCTTCTTCTTTTGTGAATGTTTACCCTAAAAATTACCATGCATCAATTTCATAAACAAATCCATTTTCAAGAAATTCTATTTTACCTTTATTCTCCTTATCTTTGATACCTCTCCTTAGGCCTTTCTCCTCTTTTCTCTCTTGGCCTAGTCTCTCGGTATCTAGGTTCTATCTTTAACCTGTAAAAGAAAAACACATGACCAAAAAATACCTTTAGCCCAAACCTTTTGGGCTCTGATACCACTTGATGTAGAGAGTACAAAAAAAGTGTGCTTTATGGGCCTTCCACAAAATTTCAAAGTTGTAGAACCAACTCTACTCCAACACTCCTTAACCCTTGCTTTGTTCACAAACCTAATATGTCTAATTAGGCTTGGATTACAAAGCAAGTACCAATGAATGGTTACATAGAATAAATCCAAAATTTAAAATATATTGTTCCACTCAATTCTTAGGTGTAAATTCACATTTATAATCTTTTCCAACAATTCAAATGAATGCAAGAATGTTGTAACTTTTAAGAACATTGTTCTCAACAAGGGTAGAATTTAAAACCCCTAATGAGTCATTAATAACTTCCATAAATGAAATAATTAAACCAATTCTTTTTGTGAGATTCAATAAGACTGAGTTATAAACATTTCCTCCAAGTTATAGCCAAATCCAATCAAGAAAATTTAAAATTTATTGCAATTTCCTCAAAACTATTCATATTATGATAGAATCTTAGTAGTCTTCACTAAAACAGCCATAACCTCTTCCAAACATAATGAAAATTATCCAAACCAAAATCAAATCAAAGATAACTCATATAAATTTATGAAAATGTAAGTACCAGTTCTGTATCATTTTCAATGAGTTCAAATTGAAACCAAAACATCAGAGAAATTGTAGGAAACAATAACCATAAAATTGAAATATGTACAACATTAAAATAAGTTTTCTTCCATTCCAAATCATTCCTCCAACTTCTCCCCCTTACAATTTCATGTTTTGGAGACCAAAAAATATATAATTTGGAATCACATTAAACTCTTCAACCAACCTATAACTACCCATTAACATCTTTAAACCAACTTTTAAAAAGTTGTCACGAGGTTGTAAAAGTTGTTCTTACAATTTTGGCAACTTTTTTGAATAACTTTTACAATTATTATCCAAATGACTTGAAAAAATTCATAAACCCTCAAAATATGGTTTAAATGAATTTAAGACTCAAATTAAATCATTCCCACTCTACTTTGATATATTTGAGTGGTTTTACCACACTTGACATTTTTTAGGACCATATAGGTCACTATGATTTTAATAGCTTTTATAGCCTTACAAAATAATTTTAGTGAACTCCAAATGGTATTTAGGTCCTCACATAATATTGAAATCGTATTGAAGATAATGTAAAATATTAATTTATCCATGATACATCCAATGAATAGGTTATTTTGCAACACCAACCCATGAAAACTTTGTACTCTATTATACTAGAAGGATTGAGCCATTCTAGGATTGCTCTTACCTTTTCTATTGGGTCCATTTGAACATCGGCATTAGAAATGACAAAGCCTAGAAAGGTCAAAATAGTTTGTATGAACCTACACTTCTTCAAGTTTGTAAAGTGATTCTCCTTCTGTAAGACACTCAAGATGATCCTCAAGTGTTGTAAATGTTCTTCCTTGCTCCTACTATAGATTAGAATATCATCAAAGTAAACTACAATAAACTTACCAATGTAAGTTCATAACACTACATTCATCAACTGCATAAATGTGCTAGGTTCATTCAAAAACCCAAAAGGCATAACCATCCATTCGCAGAAACCATCTCTTGTCTTAAATGTCGTCTTCCATTCGTCTCTTTCTTGAATGCAGATTTGGTGGTAGCCACTTTGGAGATCTGTCTTGCATAAGTACTTAGCTCTCACTAATTCATTCATCATGTCCTCTATCTAAGAAATAGGAAACTGGTACGTAATGGTAATCTTATTGATTTCTCTAATATTAGTGCACATTCTCCATGTGTCATCCTTCTTTGGATTCAACAATGTTAGTACTACACATGGACTCATGCTTTCCCTAACTAGACCCTTTTGCATTAGTTTTATCACTTGTTTATTCAACTCTACATTGTTGGCATTATGATTATTTTGTCATTAGTAACAACACTTACTCAATTATGTATGCTTACTGAGCATCAAGTGGTTACCTTGTAAACTTAGCAGTTCAACAATTTACACCGAGCAAACAGTGGCTACTGAGCAAATTCAGACAATGTGAGGTCCAAAAATGTCTATCGAGCTTCTCACTATCTACCAAGCTTCGTAGTGTCTACCGAGTAGTAAGTGTAAACCAAGCAATGAAAGATTCAGTGTTTACCAAGTGAAGCAAGGTAAACTCAATGTACAGTATCTACTGAGTGACACTACATCTACCGAGTCACCAATGGTTACCGAGTTCAGAACTACATCGAGTGATTAGTATGGATTGAGCCTTCACTTCTACTGAGTGCATGATGATTCCAAGTAATGCAGTGGATGTTGAGCATCAGAAGGTCACCGAGTCAGTTCAGTGAACCCAAGTTATTTACTATTGGGCCGACTCTGTAATGTATTTGTTTACGTGTATTTTGGTCGACCTTGTAATTTTGTAAAATTGAAAGGTATATATGTAAAATGTATTGTAAGATATCAAGTATGTATGTGTGAATGTATGTATGATGCATGGAATGAGAAGGAATTATGAAGTAATATGAAGTATATGCAAAAGATCATCAGCAGTAGTTCAAGGTACACATCAAGGTCAATTCAGAGACTGAAAAGTTATATCCATCGCATGAGGTGATTAGTGCATAAGGGATCTTATCAGCAATCAGTTGCAAGTAGATCCACTGCTTCATCCTAATAGTTGAATCAAATTTTTCAAATCCTCTAACAAGGTAGACTTAACAGTCTTTGTATAAATCTCTTAACAGAGTGCATACTTCATTGTATGTTTGAAAATCCTCTAACAAGGTGGACCTAGCAGTCCTTTGTGCTCCTAATAGGGTAGATCACCAAAAGTGGTCAATGTAAGCCTTAACTAGCCAACTTTATACTACAGTATTGAAGTTTTTTGGGTATCATTCCCACCCCAATTTTACTTTCTATTTGGAAGGTTTCTGGGTCACCAAATATTGTGTTCACTTGTGTAATGATTGTTTTGTGTTTTAGAATTTATGCATGCAGTAGTATAGATGGATGTGTGGTAAATTAATAAAAAGTTTTAAGGTTACTGATTCACCCCTCCCCTCTCAGTTACCTATCATATCCTGAATATTTCCAACAATTGGTATTAGAGCTTTGTGGTTCTTAGGATAAAAGTTTAGTAGCTTGAGCAAAGATCTAAAGGACAGATGGAGATATCTAGACTTGACAAGGCAATTGAAAATGAAAAGCTAGATCTGGAAATGGCCATGGCTCAACTCAAAGAAACAAAGGAGCATCTTTCTCAATCCCTGAAGAGAAGGAGCAAGACAAATAAATGACCATCAGTATGTTGAAGAAAAGATTGAAGACCTTTTACCATCAAGTAGTTTAGATGAAGCTAATGAGGCAATCAAGGAACTCCTAGCAAAGAATGGATCTCTATAGGAAGAAGTAAGAAAACTTAAAAGAGAACAAGAAATCCAATCAATCAGGCTATGTGAAATTTTGGAACAAAGAAACAAGGCAAATGAAGACTTGGAGGCAAGAAATAATCAATCCAATCAGCATGAAGACCTCATGGATCAAATCTCTGTAGCAAATGAAGAAATCAGGATTCTCAAAGCACAAAATCAAAGAATAAGAAGTGATCTAAATAGTGAAAGAGAAATTAATGAAAGAATACTGAGAGAACTAAGATGTGAAAATAAAATTGTTGAGAAATTAAAGAGTGACCTAAATACTAAAAAGAAAATCAATGAAAGAATAATGAAGTCACAAGAAGACATGAATCAACTGATATAGCAAAATGAGTAGAATCTTCATAAGCAAAATAATAAAGTAGGACTTGGATACAATGAAGAACAAGGTGAATTTTCCAAGCAAGGTGCAAAATGGAATCTAAAACCCTCATGCAATCATTGTGGAAAAATTGGTCACACATCAAACAAATGCTGGAGCAATGGAAAAAGAAAATTTAATGGAAAGTGCTATAACTGCAATCAGCATGGTCACAAAGCCAATGAACGCAAGAAGAAACCAAAATTTATAGGTAATTGTCACAAATGCAAAAAGCATGGTCACAAGGCATCTCAATGCAGATCCAAAACATTCAATCCAACTAAACAACTTGTAAAGGCAATATTTGGAGGGGACTACAATACCTGGTGCAGATGTCATTATTGTGGAGAATATGGACACATTGATATATATTATGCAAGACATCACCTAAGGAAGGACACTACTATAAGGTGTTATACATGCACTAAACTCAGTCATATAGCTAAAAATTGCATGAATATAGGTAAAATTGAAGATGAAAAGAAAGCAAGGGCTGACAACATAAGGAAACAAATGAGGTAGCAATGGGTTCCAAAATCCACTGAAGATACAAGCTCAAATCATGGAAGTGAAATCACTCAAGAAATGAGTGACTCCATCCCCTCAAACTAAACTCCTAAGAATAAGTTGGAGCTATACTCAACAAGAAAATCATAAGCAGTTCCAAGAAATGTAAGGAATGTAAAATGATCTAATTAGTATTGAAGATACACTGGGATCACAGGAAATTTATCTTTCACCAAGTGCATCAGACTCTACCAAGCAAAGTGGTTAAAGACCTTATCGAGCAAGGTTGGGAGTAAAAGAGAATTTTGTTCGCATACCGAGTTGATACTCATGCCTAGTTAGGTTAGTGGATGATAGTCTATCACACGTTATGACAACATGGTACCTAGCATTAATGGTGAAATTTTCATCAAAATGGGCAGGATTCAACTTCATTTTCATCATATCCTCAGAGCTAAAAGATTTCCAAGAGCATTCAAGCGATTTCAAAGTGATTTCAAGTGAATTTGCAGATAAACAAGTTTGTTCAAAGATTTCCATCACTTACTGAGCAACAAATGGCTTCCGCAAGCACAAGCACTAGCAAGGCAAAATGTGGATCAGAAATGTTGGTCAAGGGCATAGAATGGAAAGCACTGGCGCACAATCACAGATACCACCAAAGGTACTTTTAATCAATGATATTGGAACTCATTTCAAATGTTCTATTCAAGAAATAGGAACCCTAGAAATGGATAGTGTGTTAGAAGAAATGTGTGTTAGTGGCTCTCTGAAACTCAAACATAAACATCTGGAGACAAAAGGGTTGACCCACATCTCTTATATGCCAAGAAGCTTCCAAATAAAATGGATTAGATATATCCTTAGTCATGTTCACAATGGTTAGCTATGGCTGGAACAACCCATACTGATCACTAAGAAGATGATTCATAAGATTACTGGCCTTCCCATACTCAGCAAAGCCAAATCTACAAAAACCCTAGGTCGGGATGAACTTTAGAAGAAAACCCTAGCGTAGTGGGACAACAAAGGCTTAAAGGTTAGCATAGTTACCGATGTTGGACTTAGATATGGAATTCATGTGATAGTTCACAAGATCTACAGTTCAAGTCAATTGAATAGTGTGCCATGTGAGGCCATAGACCTGGTGTTTAAGGTTGTGAAGAAGAATTTGGAGTATGACTTGTCTGAACTAATGCTAAGGCAACTGAACAAAAACATGGATTGTATCAGATCGACCAAGAATAACCCCTATAAATTTGGTTCCTTGTTGACATGTTTATTCTTCTATGTACAAAAATTCTTTCCCTCCAAAGGTTCTGTGGTATGGAGAAAGGATGTTCCCATTCTTTATCAAATTAATGAGTTTATAGCAGAAATGGGTGTCAATTTTGACAGTATAATGGACAACTATTTTGATGACTTCAAGGAGAGGATGAACAATAGGTTCATAATCCCTCCTAAACTTGTTGAAGATTACAAAGACGATTTTTTTTTTTATGGTTGACTATGACAGAGTATATATTCAAGCAGTCAGGCCCCGAGTTGCATGGGTGAAACCTCTACCTTGTGAGGTAAACATTGATGAAACTAGGGATATTATTGAAGCACTGGTGAATGAGCCAATAGATCCCAAGCAAGCAATTTTTGGAACCTATGATTAGGCTAAAGCCATAATAGAATTGGAGATCAAACTTCCCCAAGCAATCAACAAAGGTAAAAGGAAGGTTGCTAAGTTGAAAACTGCTACCGAGCCCCTAATGATTACTCAGGGAAAAGATGAGGATGAAGAAGAGGAGCAAGAACCAGAAGATATAGAGGAAAAATCAGAGGAAGAGGCGGAGCTAGTCAAAAAAAAGGGCAAGGTAATCATTACCAAGCCATCCAAAGCCTCCACAGCTGTTTTCACCAAAAGAGACAAAGGTAAGAATAAAGATGAAGTGGTATTTAGCAAGCCCCAACTGACCTTCCAAGAGAGATTGAAACAAATGGAAGAGGGAGCTAGCATCACAAATTTCAAAGCATTGAAATTTGAAACAAGGATTGATGCAGAGAAAATATAGGTTGAGGAACTAGTACTTAATAAGATGGAAAAATGGAAATACTCCCCAGACCAGCTTGCCCCTCAAATCTCCATAGAGCTATTGGTAAGATTGCAACCAAGGTGGGAATCAGCCACCCAAATAGCCAAGGACATATATGAGCAATCCTTGAAGAATCTTCTACCGAGTCTTACTGAGGTAGAAATAAAGGCAGCAATGAAGAACAACGAAGATAAAATGATGATCAAATTTCACACATGTTTGATTTTAATCAAGGACATTGAGCGTGTTGTTAGAGATGCAACAAACATGTGGAAGAACATCTATCATCTTTAAAAGCCCAATAATGATCTAGTGATAATCAAGGATGATGATGGCACCAGTAGTGATGAAGGAGATGACAGAACTCCAAGTACTAGTGATGATTAGGCACTAAGGTCTGATGATGAAGAAAAAGGGGAAGAAGCTGAAGAGGAAGACAAGGAGGAAGAGGATGAAGAAGATGATCCAATGAAGATTGCAACACAAGTCATTGCTTCCCTTCCTCACTCTCCACCTAAGACTGCAACATCATCAGGGTTGCATACAGCTTCAGTAGGATTGACCACATCAGAAACATCATCTACTCTTGCTTCCCCATAGCTTCGATCATCATCTATGGAAGTAACCATTACTTCATCTACCAAGCTACAGCCTTCTCCATCAGCACCCGAGCAATCAGCTATGTCTACCTCCTTTGCTACATGTACAGTAAGCTCTACAGTTCTTTCTACAATTTTGTCTACTCCTATTGTGAATATTCCAGTCTGTACACTACCTGTTTGTACATCATTTTTGGGAAGCACGCCAATTTTGGATTCAACTAGTACTTCTCTTATCTTTCCTCCAGTTGCATCTATTCAAGTATTTTCTACTAGTCCATCTATGTCAACTATTGTCTCTAATTCCAAATCTAAGGAAGTAAGCACAGAAGTAAAACCAAAAACTCCTCTAAAACTTCTGCTTACTAGAAAACAAATTGATGAAGATATAGATTTGGATACAGAAATTGCTATTCCAAAGATAGACTTGGACAATGCCTCAGCCAGTGAGATGAGAATGGTCAGTCAACTTTTAGAGCAGAAGGCAAGGAAGAAGCAACTCATAGAAGAGAGAGATACAGAATATACTATAATAGAAAATGCTAAAAACATAATCACTGGAGCTATTGGTGTTGATGTTGATTCATCTCAACACATTTTGTTGCAATTAGAAGAGGCTATAGATAAGTTCAATGAGGACACCTTTGGGAAAGAGAAGCTCATTGAAAAGGCAAAGAAGAAATTTGATAATAAAGTGCTTGGGCACATTGCTCAGCACATTGCAATAAAAAAAAGTTGAATTAACCTCAATTTTGAGCAATCTTGAGCAAGCATTCACAAATGTAACATCACTTTTTGGCAATCTCTGTGATGTTACCAAGTTCACTAAGGAAGTCAAAGAAAAATTGAATAAATTAGATGTGGAAATGAAAGATAGCACTCAAAAGTTGCATCTTGACCATAGTTCAAGCTCATCACATCACACAAAGGTGAAATTTTTGTCTGAAATGCAAGCAGAGTTACTCAGAGAAGAAGCCAGAATTTGGTCTACACTGATCAACATTCAAAATATGATTCTTCTAGTCATGGATCAAATGTAGAAACACATTGCCTACTCAAAAACATTGATTCATGACAGCAATTTTTCAATAGCAAATCATATGATTGAACTATCTACAGAAGTTCAAGTGGCTCTCTCAACCTGCAAGATTTTGCAAGATAATTGGGATAATACATTGTCTCTTATTCTCAAGGTACACTCAGAATTTCTCTCACATTTTGGTGTCTCAATTTAAATTTATTGTATACATTCTTTGGCATTATTGTTAAAAAGGGGGGGATGAGACTGTTGGCATGGCGAGATAAGATTGTTGACATTGGGAATATGAGATGAATAAGGAATAAGAAAGACATTGTACAGATAAAAGCTATGCATACCATATATATGGGGGAGATATGTGAGATATGTAAATAGCAAAGTAAATCAGAATGTAAGTTTTGATTCATAAGTGTTTTTGTCACTAATGCCAAAGGGGGAGATTGTTGGCATTATGATTATTTTGTCATTAGTGACAACACTTACTCAATTTTGTATGCTTACTGAGCATCAAGTGGTTACCTTGTAAACTTAGCAGTTCAATAGTTTACATCGAGCAAATAGTGGCTATCGAGCAAATTTAGACAATGTGAAGTCCAGTAGTGTCTACCGAGCTTCTCAGTATCTATCGAGCTTTGTAGTGTCTACCGAGCAGTAAGTGTAAACCGAGCGATGAAAGATTTAGTGTTTACCGAGTGAAGCAAGGTAAACTCAGTGTACAGTATCTACCGAGTGACACTACATATACCGAGTCACCAGTGGTTACCGAGTTCAAAACTACATCAAGTGATTAGTATGGACTGAGCCTTCACTTCTACCGAGTGCATGACAATGCCGAGTAATGCAGTGGACCCGAGTATCAGAAGGTCACTGAGTTAGTTCAGTGAACCTAAGTTATTTACTATTGGACCGACTCTGTAATGTATTTGTTTACTTGTATTTTGGCTGACCTTGTAATTTTGTAAGATTGAACGGTATATATGTAAGATGTATTGTAAGATATCAAGTATGTATATGTGAATGTATATATGATGCATGGAATGAGAAGGAATTGCAAAGTAATGTGAAGTATATGTGAAAGATCATTAGCAATAGTTCAAGGTACACAGCAAGGTCAATTCAGAGACTGAAAATTTATAGCCATCACATGTGGTGATCAATGCATAAGGGATCTTATCAAAAATCAGTTGCAAGCAAATCCATTGCTTCATCCTAACAGGTGAATTAGATTTTTCAAATCTTCTAACAAGGTAGACTTAACAATCTTTGTACAAATCTCCTAACAGAGTGCATACTTCATTGTATGTTTGCAAATCCTCTAACAAGGTGGACCTGGTAGTCCTTTGTGCTCCTAATAGGGCAGATCACCAGAAGTGGTCAATGTAAGCCTTAACTGACCAACTTTATACTATGCAGTATTGAAGTTTTGTGGGTATCATCCCCACCCTAGTTTTACTTTCTATTTAGAAGGTTTCTGGGTCACCAAATATTGTGTTAACTTGTGTAATGATTGTTTTATGATTTAGAATTTATGCATGCAGTAGTATAGATGGATGTGTGGTAAAATAATAAAAAGTTTTAAGGTTACTGATTCACCCCTCGCCTCTCAATAACCTGTCATATCTTGAATATTTCCAACATACATGTTGTGTTGGATTCAATCGATAGGCTTATTGATTAGGTAGATTTGGTCCAAGAATAATATTAATATGATGTTGAATATCTCTTTTGGGTGGGAAACCATCAAGTAGTTCATCAAGAGCAATATCAGCAAACTCCTCTAGCACCTTTATTGCCTTGGGTGGCACCAAGTTTTCTTTTTCTTCTCCTCTTTTAGCTACTAGTGCATAATAGTAGCCTTTACTTTCATTTCTTTGACAACTTCTTTTGCAGACAAGATGATTTCACTCTTCTTTTCATCCTTAAGCGGTAATAGAACCACTTTAGAGCCATCCTTCCAAAATTTGTAAGTATTTTTCTCCCCATCATGTATGAACTTCCTATCATACTACCATGGTCTTCCCAACAACATATGGATAGCATCCATAGGGATAACATCACACCATATCTCATCCTTACAAAAAATTCCTATGGTAAATATGACTAAACATCTTTTATCAACTGTTACTTTATTTCCTTTCTTAAACCATTCAATACGATAAGGAGAAGGATGCTTCTAACATTGTAATTTTAATTTCTTTATCATTTCTCTCGACACCATATTCTCACAACTACCCCCATCAATAATAACTTGACATACCTTTCCACTAGAAGTGCATCTAGTTCTAAAAATGTTGGTTTGGAGCCATGAGTCATTAGAGTTCTTCACAAGAATTTCATCTTTTTTGGAATGATCATTGATCTCCTCATTGGGAGCGTTTCTTCCACATCTAGTGAAACTTCTTGCTCCTCCTCTTCTAGCCAAACCAGGTTCACTCTAGGTTGTCTTCCTTGATTTATTTCTGGCATGTTATAATTTGAGCATTCAGAGGCTCTATGTCCTTCTCCACATCTAAAATAGGTAAACGGCATCCGTTGGTATTCCCATCCTCTTCTACTACCATAACCTTGTCCTTGCTAAAATTCCCTTCCTCTTTCCCCTTCCTCTTTCCTATTTTATAGGATCTTGTTTGGAATCTATATTTCTTTCAAATCTTTGGGAGGATTCTCCTTGGCCGTAATTAGAACCTCCTTGAAATGGTGTTGATGGATCCCTTCTTCCTTCTCTATTCCTCTGATTGTATGGTTGATTCTTCTTTGCTTCACCCTTTAGAGCTAATTGGTAGGCTTCCTCTATATTGTTAACATGATGCATGCTTAGTCATTCTTGGATAGAGAATTTAAGGCCATTCGTGTATCTAGTAGCCACGTGATCATAATCTTATTAATGCTCTATTCTCATGGATAACTTATAGAACTCATTTTTGTACTCTTGTACAGAAGACACAGTTTGCTTCAAAATTTGGAACTTACAAAATAGAGTTTTTGAGTAATCCAAGGGTAAGAAAAATTCGCAAAGCTTTTTCTCCATCTTGGTCCACATTTTGATCTTTTTCTTTTGTTTTCTAGCTCATTCCTTTTGGAGGTGATCCGGCACCATATCATTGCATGTCCTTTTAATTTTGTGCATGCAAACTTCATCTTCTTTTCCTTGGCCATAAGATTCCATTCAAAAAATTTACCTATCTCATTTAGCTAGCCTATCAACTCTTCTAGCTTAAGACTACCAACATAGTTTGAAACTTTGATCTTGATCCCTTCATTTTTACCTTCTAAAGCCTGATGCACTCTATCTTCATAGCTCAACTCTTCCAAGTGTTCTTCTTCATTTTCTTCATTTTAATTAGCACCTCTTCAATTTCCCTCTTCATTTGATTCATCCTTTCCTTGTGCTACTGTTATTCCTTGATTATGCATTCACTTATTCAGCCATTCAATCTACCTCTGCATATCGAACATAAATCTTTGAATTAGAGTGACACCTCCTCTTCCTCTTCCTCTTCCTCTCCCAACCATCTTCCCACTTTGATACCAAATGATGTAGCCCGAACCCTTCAAAATAATAGCTCAGAAAACACAACATAGATTTTCATAATGCCAAATTTTTCATTAAACTTCTCCAACTCTACTCTACCTCTACAATGAAAGAAAATAACTACTTATTACAATTTCAAAAATTACCATATTTGGTAGATTTTTGAGAAAAATAGATTTTTACATTTTTGGTAATTTTCAAAACCCATCCTAGAATCTTGATTTTTCCCAAGAAAAGCCCACAACTAAGGCAAGTTGAATTACCAACTAATCTATGAAATCAAGAATATGATTTTTGATTTATTACAAAAGCAACCTTCTAAAAACCTAGAAAAAAAAACACAAAAATTCAATTTTAGAGGCCAAGTTGATATTTTAGAGAAAAATGTCACAATGGCCACCTATTGAGTCAAGCTTGATTGACAATCCAAATAACTCCTCCTCACACAACTACTTGTAAATTTTAGCTAAAACCCACATCCGACTCAAAAGTTATGACTCCCGAAAGTTATGCATCGCCTAAGGAGTAACTCAGTTAGAACTAACAACTCATTCAAGCCTAAGATTTCCATCTCTCCAAGTGCATCTGACATGTTGATCTCAACTTTCATGCTAGGATGATTGGAACTAATGTAGAATGTAAATTGGATCACAGTTTCAATGGTCTCCTTTCCTATTAAAGCATAAGTAATTAAAATACCTAATTCATTACTTTGGGTGTCAATAACCTCACTGATTTCACTTGAATTCTCTAGACATTTCCTCACCCATTGTTGCTTCATTTGAGTCCTAATTTTATCAGCCTTTAATTTGTTTTCATCTTCAACTTTACCTCTATTAATGCAATTCTTTACTAGATGACCAAGTTCTTTTCCTACATAACATCTTTTGGTAGGATTTCTTTTTCTGAGGTGAGTGTTCATGCAATTAGCTCCAATGTGTCTAAACTCTCCACATAGACCACATCTACACCAAGTGTTGTAATCCCAACCAAAGATTTCTTTAGCAAGTTGTTCAGTAGAATTCCAATTCTTGGTTCTATACTTTGAATAATTATGACCTTGTTTGTTGCATGTGAAACATCTTCCTTCAAACTTAGTTTTCTCTTTTCATTCACTTGCTCTATATCCATGTTTGTTACAACTATAACATTTTCCATTAAATTTTGACTTTCCATTGCTCCAACATTTGTTTGAAGTGTACCATATCTTTCCACAATGACTGCATGTAGTTCTTTTATTGTTTTGAGCTCCTTGTTTTGACGACCCTCCTTGTTTATTATATCCCAATCCTACTTTCCTTTTGTTTCTATTCTAAGATATTTCAGCTAGTTGGTCCATGCTTTCTTGTGATCTCATCATTCTTTCATTGGTTTCTTTTTCTGTTATAAGATCACTCACGAGTCTTTCATTTTTTGTCCTTAGATTGATAGCTTCTTGATTTACATTATTCAACTGATTTGCCATATCTGCGTGATGTAGTGAAAGTTGGTTGATTTCATTGTCTTTTTCTTCTAACTTGGTGTTCATTAGTCTTTTGTCTTCTTCTGCCATAATTTTATCATTTTTAGCTTGGTTATTTTGTTCCATGACTTCACATATCTTGACTAAATGTATCTCTTGTTCTCTTTTCAATCTTATGACTTCTTTTTGAAGAATAAGGTTCCTTCCAAGTTAATCTTCAATTGCTACATATGCTTCATCTAAACTTATTCCTTTGCAAATATCTTCAGTTCTTTCTTCTATGTAGAGATTGTCATTAATCTTTTCTACCAATTCTTTTCTTCTTTCAGGGATTGAGGGACTTGATCCTTCAGTTTCTTGATTTGTTCCACGGCCAAATGTAGATCCAACTTTTCATTTTTAATGGCTTTCTCTAGCTTATATACTTCCATTTTCCCTAATTTTTTTCTCTCAAGCTATTAAAATTATGATAAGAGAACCTTGCTTTGATACCAATTGTTGAAAATTTAATGCAAACTAAGTGATTGAGAGGAGGGGGGGTGAATTAGGAACCACTTAAACTTCTTTCATTTAATTCACTTTGTTAAGTTGTCTAATCTACTTGCATGCAAGAAACATAAAGTAGTAAAGTAACAATACCATAACACAATATTTGCATGAAAACCCTCCAAATAGAAGGTAAAATACAAGTGGGGATGACACCCACAATGCTTCACTAGTGTAGTAATAAAGTTGGCTCATTAAGGCTTACAATTGATCACTTCTGGTGATCTTACTCTGTTAAAGAGTAATAAGGATTTTTAAGTCCACCTTGTGAAAGGATTTATGCAATACAATTATGTATATACTATGTTAGGAGTTTCTACAAAGGACTATTAGGCCCATCTTGTTAAAGGATCTAAGATTGATGCACCTATTAGGATGAATCAATGGATTGATCTTTGAAATGCAACTCTAATTGCTGATGAAGATCTTTTGAAGTAAATTGATCACCTAACTGTGATAGATGAGTCTCTTCCTTTCCTTATGCTACTTGTAGCCTTCTAGATATACTGCTCTTCCATGCTCACTTAGTGATTGATGATTAGCACAATGATGATTTCGATAAACAAAATATCTCATACTTATATCGATCCAAATAATTCTTCCATAGTTCAACTACAATATAATCATTTCCAAAAATAGTTCTCAAGTCAGCTCAGTGTTGTAACTTGGGTCCAATGGCTTACTCGAGCGATACTAAAGACACTCGAGCAACACTGTCACCTTGGCTAACTCTGGAACTCAATTGATAATGGATGCTTGGTTCATACTGATCACTCTATAGACACTTCTAACTCAGTTCACACTACTGTACCAGTTTGATTATCATCTTGGAAAACTCTTTTGACTTGGTTCTCACTTTGAGCTCGATAGGCACTATCAACTTAGTTGATACTACTACTCGGTGGGAACAGCCAACTCAGTGGACACTGCAACTCAGTTCATGTTACCTACTCCATGCAAGGTTAACATTGTTTGCTTGGTTCTTTTATGAGCTCAATTAACATTGTAGACTAGTAACTTGATTGGTATTGTCTTTCCATTATGACTAAGTGTTTTGACACTAATTGACAATATATCTTGAAATGAGATTAATAGCTCCTGCATGCTCTTGCCTCATTTAGTCGAGCTAAAAATTTAAAACTTCCAGACATGCCACCACTAACACCATCTTCACCCAGAAATTACCTAGAAATGGGTGCCAAAAAAATTGGTGTTCCTTGGTTGAGAAATTAAGGAATTTTAGCCGAGCTAGGAATACCAATTCCTAAATAAGCAACTTCTGAAAAATAGATTTTTTTCCAAACATAGTGACTCTGCACAAATATAGCGCTTATTAAAAAACTAGAATATTTTTGGGTGATGCAAGATTGCTCTTACACCCCTCTTGCATCATTTAGTTGAGCTAAAAATTTAAAACCTCTAAACATGCCACCAATAACACCATCTTCACCTTGAAATTACCTAAAAATGGGTGCCAAAAAAAGTGGTGCTCCTTGGTTGAGAAATTAAGGAATTTAAGTCGAGCTAGAAATATCAATTCCTAAACAAGCCACCACTAACACCATCTCCACCTAGAAATTACATAGAATTGGTGCTCCTTGGTTAGAAAAATGAGAATTTTTAGTTGAATTAAGAACACCAACCCCCAAACAAGTGACCACTAGCACTCCCTTTACTTAATTTTACTGGTATCAAACACGTGAGTTAGGAAAGATTTAAGAAATGTGCAACGATTCAAATTGACTAGAATTATTCCAAGAGGCTTTATTAAAAAGAAAAACTCTGACCACTATGATTGAAGTAATTTCTATGTTTTATGAGAATATAAAGAAGACTAGAATTATTCCAAGAGACTTTATAAAATTTAAAATTAAAAAATAAAACTAAAAAAAATATCAAAAATAAAAAATCCTCCGACCACTATGATTGAAGTAATTTCTATGTTGTATGAGAATATAAAGAATGGAATTCAACAACACAATCTCCATCAATTGGTAAATTATTATTATTATACTATTATATTTTTATGTTCTTATTAAAATTATCATAAAAGCTTAAAACATATTAAGACTAAATTATTATTATTATATCGTTGTATCATTATATTTTTATTGTTATTCTTATTGCAGAGGGGAAAAAAGGGGATTGTCTTTACACAGAATAACTACATAGGAGTGGAAATAAAATGGGAAGCAAATATGTTAATTGCTCAAAGAAGAATGTTACTACTTCAGAAGTGATGGAGACAAAATAATATTGCATTACTGAATGTTCAACTTACAAGAATATTTAAATCAATTATATTGAGACATTGAATTCAACTTACACTTACAAAGATATTCAAATCAATCACATTTAGAAAAAGTGAATAACTTGAATAATATGTTTGAAGAAAAAAGAAAAAAAATCATTTGTAAATTTAATTAAAATACATTAGAAATTTCAAAATGTAGAAAGAAAAAGAAAATAGATACTACACATAATCATCAATTTGTTAACTATTTTTAGGTGCTATAAACTATTTTACAATAATATAAACATTTATTCTCATACATTCATATAAGCCCCCTTAATTTTTTATAATACTTTAAAATATGCTTAGAATAAAAACTCTTTACACCAATTTCAATCCATATTTCTATTGGGATAAAGATTTTTCTATTGGGATAATGTTATTGGACATAATTATTGGTACAAATAGATTGCAAATATTATTAGCTATTACAGTTCCCTTTTACAACCAGATATATCTTGATATGAAGAGATTTTATTGCAATAGAGAGACCCAAATACTTATATTAATTACTCATTAAAATTAAGTTATTAATGTTAATCGATATTAAATAGCTTTACCAAAATTACACACACTGCACAACGGTGAACAGAATTGAAATTTGCCATTGCAGAAATCGAGCTTGGCATGTAAATTGCTGCGAACACTCTACGCAATCCAATTCTTTTGTTTGTGTTTCCGAGGTGGGTTTCACCTCTTAAATGGGGAATTCACGTGGCTCACATAACCATCCGTTTTTTAAAACAAGATTTAGCTTTGACAATGTCGATCAGCAAAATGCCAACATCCAGCTCATATATATAAAAGAATAATCGACAATCAATCACTGCCTCGACGTATAAGATGGTTCATCTATCAAATATAAATATAAGCGGCCGATAGTTGCAGTATTTGAAAACAATTTCAATTTGTTTATTTTGTGTTTCTTCGGTTTCTTGGTGGTTTTGATCATGGCTAAATTTCTAAATGTTGGTGTGGGTCACCAAGAACGCGCTCTGCACGGTCTGATCACCTACAATTCATGGAATAACTTAATGAGGAAAACTGAAATTAAAGAACAGCTAGTTAGATTTCCGAAGAAAACCAATTTGTTAAATGACTTTCATTTAAGAAAGATCAATCACTTCCCTGCAGCTGTCCGTGGTAATGAAGCAGATATGGCAGGATCTAGAGCAGGTAAGTTTTATATATATATATTGTTTGATTTTGGGAATTTTAATTATGTATGATATATGATCTTCCTATGTTACATATGCCTTCAATTTCGCAGAAGATAATTCTATTGAACATCATGTTTTAGAGATGGAAGACGAGGATGAGACAGGGCGTACTATTCCCATTTTATCTCTTTCCGAGGTATGTCTCAACACAAGAATTCAGATGTGAAGACATGTTTCACGATTTGTTACATACCATTTTTCTAATAATAAAAACGGTTATTATCTTTTTGTTTTAGAGTGAGTTTTTCATAGTGTGCTGAGGCTTCTGCAACTAGTGTTGACCTCTTTCTCAATTCTATAAGGGTTCTGCAGACATAGCCCAAATGTCTGTGAACCTATTTATTAATTCTAGAAAGGTTCACCCAAAACGCCCTTAAACTTGAATACTAGGTGGTAGATGATCCCTGGAAACTGGCTTGAAAGTTACGATTATATTACTCTCTTTTTTTAAAATGATTTTAATATTGGGCGAGATTCCTGTTTATCTTAAAATCGATACTTTTTATTACTTTATAGTTTTTGAGTCAGACTCATTGATCCATATTTAGTAGCCACCTCATGAGAAGCTAAAGGCAATCTCAGACTCTCATTGTTGAGTTTTGTGAACACGGATCATGCTTTGTTTTACCACTTAAGCAAGCTCATACGTACCATATGTTTGTACAACCACAACCTTGGCATCCTTCCTTCAGAACAATTGCTTCCTTAATGCAGAGAGAGTGATATGAAACTGGGTCATGCTCTAAGAATGCAACCATTATCATTAGATCACAATGATCTAACGCTTTCCAGTTTTAGGTTTGGTATCAATTTTCAATTTCATAAATCTTACAATTATGTTGGTTGTGGAATACTAGAATTATAACAAAATTTCAGTTCTAAATTCAGTAATTACCTCATGTGATATATGTAAATGCATATCTTCTTTTGTAATTGCTCCCCATAAGCCCCATTTCTAATTTTCATTTAGATATATCAAAATTGTTTTCCATTTTTATTTTTAGTAGAATGTAAAACTGGGGTTCGGAAAGGGCCCAAATCTTTTAGAATTGATTAGAAAGTAAGCATCAACAACATACATACATGAGATATCAACTTCAGACCACCACAATGTGATGCAAGGAAGGACGGGGAATGCTAGGGCCAATGGCACACCCAGCTCTCTGAACCACCTTGCAAGAGTTAACACAACGAAAGCAAACACAAAGAACAACAACCAAAGGAGGAAGAAGAGTGAAATGCTTTTATTGATTCATCAAAATATCTTCAAACATGCCCAGCTGTAAGGCCTTCTGGGTTACGGCCATATACAAATACATTCACATTCAATAGGAAATTCGCACTTTCCAGTTCTCCTCTCCAATCCTCTTCAAAAACTCTTCTCAAAACTTTCACATTCTACTCCAGAATTCCTCTAAAAACTGCCTCTAACTCTAAGCTTGAACACTCTATTTATACTCGCCAAAATGGCTTACAGATCATTCTAGAACATAGGAAAGCCACAAGTCGGCTCACAATAAATATTAACTACCTATACTAAATTAATTACAAGCCAAGTCGGCCCAAACTGGAACCAGACACAAATTACTCGACAAATGAAAGCTTTTCAAAACTGACACTTGGCACCATACGAACTCGACATCCAAAGGGATCACTCAGCAACAACTGAGAACTCGGCATCCATTGGGATCACTCGGCAACCAAAGGAGCTCGACATCTAAAGGAAATCACTCGGCAACCAAAGGAATTACTTGGCATCCACTAAGAACTCGGCAGCAGCTAATAGAATGAACAAAAGAGTAGGATTACAAGGAAACCTAGGATGCTCCTGCATCAGACAACCAGGGTTGGAAGAAATGATTCTCCTGAATCATTGAGATGTCACAACCTGAGTTGAATCTAACTCAGATTAAGAAATCCATGAAGCATCTTCAATAGGTCTATTCTTCCACTTCACCAAATATTCATAGTAATCTTTTCCTCTTGTTCTCTTGCCAACTCTCTGATCTAATATCTATTCAACTTCTTCAATCTGCTTCTTAGGATAATCTTCTGATACAACAATTTCATCATCTGACTTATGATACTTACATAAATCAGCAACATTGAATATAGGAGATATATCTATGTCATTAGGTAACTCAACTTCATAAGCATTACGATTGTCAAACTTCTTCAAGATCTTACAAGGTCCAAATTTCTTCTTCAGCTTACTGTATGTTTTAACAGAAAATCTTCCTTTCTTTAAATGAACCATCACCTCATCACCAACTTTAAAATCATGATGTCTTTTAAACTTATCAGCATTCTCCTTATACTTCTGATTACTTTGTTCCAACCTCAACTTCACTTCCTTATGCAAAGACTCCATAAAATCAACAAATTCTTCTCCTGTAACACTTCTCTTTTCTTCACCAACAACATCTATCAAATTTGATACTCCTCTAGGCTCCATTCCAATAACAATCTCAAAAGGTGTTTTTCTTGTACTCCTATTCACAGAATTATTATATGCAAATTCAGCTTGTGCCAATACCATTTCCCAATTACTTGGCTTATTCCCAACTAAACATCTCAGCAAATTACCCAAGCTTCTATTCAAAACCTCTGTCTGTCCATCTGTTTGTGGATAGAATGTAGAACTAAACTTCAACTCAATACCCATCTCCTTCCACAAAGTCTTCCAAAAATAACCGACAAACTCACTATCTTTGTCAGAAATAATACTTCTTGGTAATCCATGCAATCTCACAATCTCTTTAAAGAAAAGTTCAGCAACATGCTCAGCATCTGATGTCTTCTTACATGGTATGAAATGAGCCATCTTAGAAAATTTGTTCATTACGACAAATATGGAATCGTACTCCTTCACTGTCTTAGGTAATCCAAGAACAAAATCCATACTAATGTCACTCCAAAGTTTCTCAGGAACTAGTATTTTGACTTACTTCTTTTGCAATTTGATAAATTCCACAACTCTTTACAAATTTTTGAACATCTTTATACATTTGTGGCCAATAATACTTCTCTTTCAGCAAACTTAATGTCCTATCAATTCCAAAATGTTCAGCTAATCCACCACTATGTTTTTCCTTAATCACATTCAACCTCATAGAACTTCTAGGAATACACAACTTAATGTCTTTGAACAACATACCTTCTTGAATGAAATACTCATCATACTTGCTTATGTGATCTATCATATTTGGTGCTCTGCACTCTCTCCATGCCTCAAAAAAATCAAGATCAGCATCATACAACTCTTTCATTTCATCAAAACCAAGAACTTCAACCTTCATTTCAGTCAACAAAGAATGTCTTCTACTTAATGCATCAACAACTCTATTAGTAACTTCACTCTTATGCTTAATAACAAATGTAAAATTCTGCAGATACTCAATGCACTTCATATATCTCTGATTCAATTTATGTTGACTTCCCAAGTATTGTAAAGCTTTATGATCAATATACAACACAAACTCCTTAGGAATCAAATAATGTCTCCACTTCTTCAAAGCTTGAACAATAGCATAAAATTTTTGATCATACACAAAATATTTCGTTATAGCATCATTCAACTTTTCATTAAAGAAAGCAATAGGCTTACCTTCTTGACTTAATATAGCTCCTATTGCATTACCACTTGCATCACATTCAACTTGAAATACTTTGTTGAAATCAAGCAAAGCCAATGCAAGTAATTCAGCAACATTTTGTTTCAAAGTCTAAAAACTTTTATCAGCTCCATGTGTCCACTTGAATTCATTTTTATCTCCTCTCATTGTCTCATTCATAGCATTACAAACAACACTGAAATTCTTTATAAACTTTATCTAAAAACTAGCCAAACCATGAAATGATCTTACATCACCCACATTCTCAGGTGTAGGTCATTCCAAAATTGCTTTAACCTTCTTAGGATCCATCTTCAATCCATCAGTTGAAATCACAAATCCCAAATACACAATCTCCTCTTGCATAAAAGAACACTTTTTCAGATTAATCAACAACTTTTCCTCTTTCAACCTCTGCAATACTTGTCTAATATGTTCAAGATGTTCTTCCTTAGTCTTACTGAATATCAGAATATCATCCAAATAAACAATCACAAACTTACCCAAAAATCTTTTCAGAACTTCATTCATCAACCTCATGAAAGTACTAGGTGCATTGGTCAAACCAAAAGGCATAACCAACCATTCATACAAACCATCTTTTGTCTTGAAAGCAGTCTTCCATTCATCACCTTCTCTGATTTTGATCTGATGATAGCCACTCTTCAAATCAATCTTGGTAAAATATTTTGCTCCACTCAAACAATCCATTATCTCATCCATCCTCGACATAGGAAACCTATATTTTATTGTGATTTTGTTAATAGCTCTGGAATCAGTACACATTCTCCATTCTTTTTAGGTGCTAATACTGTAGGTACAACACATGGACTCAAGATTTCTCTGATCAAACCTTTCTGCAACAACTCATGCACTTTCCCAGTGGATCCCCACTGAATCCCTCCCCCAGGGGGAAAAAGGAAAAGGTAAGGAGAAAATGCAAACGAAGTCAAAGGATAAGGGGAGAGGGGGAAGGAGGAGGTCAGGGAAGTTGGCTAAGTCTCAGGCTAAGAGGAAGTTAAGGGAGGGAGCCTCACAGGAGCAGTCGGATTCTGAGGATTCGAGCTTCCACAAAAGGAGAATGAAGGAGAAAACTGTTAACTTTGGAGTGGGAGGTACGAAGGAGGTTGAAGAGGAGATTTTTGATTCCTCCAGGTTGAACTCGGGTAATGGAAAGGAGAATAAGGAGGTGTCGCATGTCTCGGCGACGGCTGTGCCCAAGTGTGTGGACCTAACAAAAGATCAAGTCCCCCAAATGGTGAACAGGATGCCTTCCCCCGTTACAATCTCCTCCCCTGTTAAGGCAAGTTCCATAAAGGCCACTAACCCCCTGGTTGTGCAGGATACTTAGGCTGGCAGGGATGGACATCTAGGTGATTCGGATAAGGTTGGTAACGAGCTGGGGGGAGAGAATCTAGGCGTTGGACGAAAGAATGAGACTGTTAACCAAGTTTACGGTTAAAGTCACTCATGCCGCGGCTACCACTCTATGCCTGTTGAAGGATGCCAAAGGGAACTTGCCCAAGGAGGACTCCAAGCTGCTTTTTGAATTCCTGGCGAAAGACTGGGCAAATGTCCTTCTGGGGAAGAAGGAGGTCAAGAAATCATAAGGGCTCCCTCCTTTTATTTTTGCATGCTGTTAATCCACTGGTTTATAGACTTTTTTGATTTTAAGGCTGTCATGCCTTTGTTTTTGTTAAGTGATTCCAGCTTGTTAACATGCATTTTGTTTAAAGCCTGTAGTTACTTTTATAATTATAATATAAACTTATGTTTTTGTTTTAAAAAGCATTAGGGATTAGTTATGTTCTGATGGTTATCTGTTGGTAGTCGTCCAGCTTGTTTGTAATGGGCTAGCCTCCTTGTTTCGGCTGCTTTTATTTCAAAAACAACTCATGCACTTGTCTATTAAGTTCTTCATTCTCTGTAGGTGTCAATCTATATGGCGCTTTGTTTGGCAAACTAGCTCTAGGAATCAGATCCATACAATGACTTATGCTTCTTACTAGAGGTAAACCATCAGGAATATCATCAGCAACAATATATTTATATTCATTCAACAATTCCTCAATTTTTGCTATCATACCAACTTTTGCTGCTTGGTCATTACTACCAACACTCGGTCCTTTAGGAACTATAGCAAAACAAACTTGATTCTTCTTTACTTCCTTTTCAAATTGTTTTCCATTAACCATGCAAACTTTTATTGCCGACTGATCTCATCTGGACTTTCAATCAAAGGTAGCAATGTTTGTTTCTTCCCATTTACCCAAAGAGTATATTGATTCAATCTTCCATCATATACAGCATATCTATCATATTGCCAAGGTCTACCCAACAAAATATGACAACAATCCATGGGCATAATATCACACAAAACTTCATCAAAGTAGTGTCCAATTTTGAACTTCACAAGGCATTGCTCACTTACCAATATCTTATGCTCATCTTTGATCCATGAAACATGATAGGGTTTAGGATGTTTTAGCCTCTGCAACTACAACTTTGTAACCAGCTCTTTTGATGCCAAATTTGTAGAACTTCCACTATCAATGATCACCTTGCAACACTTTTCAGCCATCTTACATCTGGTCTTGAAAAGACTTCTCGTTAAAACAGGTTTCTTATCACTTCCCTTATTACATAAGGTTTTTCTCACCGTCAGATTTTCTCCAGCCTCAGGTCCTCTTGGTGAACCCTCATCATCTCCTTGAATCACAACATTTCTATTATTCTACCCACTTTCAGAAGATCTACATTCAAAGGATCTATGTCTCTCTTTACCACATCTGAAACAATTACCATGAAATCTACTTCTAGAAAAAGAATTACCTCTTTCTCGGTAAGATCTAGTACCTCCTCAGTATGAGCTACCACCTTTCCACTCTGTCTTGTCTTTGTCATCATTCTTCCATTCAGATTTGCCTTTATCAAAACTTTCAGATTTGCCACCTTCACCATAAGATCTGCCTCTGCTTCTCTGGAATCTAGCACCTCTACCTCTTTGTCTTTGTTCCTGCTTCTTTGCTAAGATCTCCTCAACTTTCAAGGCATATTGATATGCTTGTTCAACACTTTCCAACTTCACAAAACTTATTTCATCTTGAATTCCAGATCTCAATCCATTTATGTACCTTGCAATTTTCTCAACATCATCCACATGTCCAGATCTGATGTCCAATCTATAAAATTCCTCAGTATACTCTTTCACAGTCATGTCTTTTTGTCTCAAGTTTTGCATCTTTCTCAACAAGCTAACTTGGTAATCAAGAGGAAAGAATTTGTTCTTTACTTTGTTCACCATCTTTCGTCAAGTTCTGATCTTCTCCATTCCTCTCCTTTGTCTATCAATTTGCAAATGTTCCCACCATAGTGATGCATGACCTTTCAACCTAGTGACTCAGAAGTGTTTTCATGCTCAAATAACTTCTCCATATGTGAGATCCAATCTAACAGAGCACTGGTATCCAATTTTCCATCATCAGGAACAACTCGACAACAAGCTTTGAATTTTCCCTAGACAACACTCGCAACAACCTTTCCTCATCTTGATCTTCCTCAAACTCTGGATTATGGTTTGGTGTTGCTGCTTCATCATCACTTACATCATCAAGATGTGCTCCTCTCCTTTGGGCTGTCTCCACAGCATCTAATCTGGCTGCAATTTGTCTCAACTGATCCAATATGGCATTATCGGCATTTCCTCTACCACAAACCATCTTTACAAATCAGGTTCCTGCAAGATCATAAACCTCTGCAAGTTATAGGTCAAATCCACAGATCTGCCACCCTACAACCAAATCCAAATCAAGGTTCTACACGATCCAATCTCCACAAGGATGAACCTCCAGCTCTAGTAAACTTCGCCCAACCAAGGTCCTGGTACAAACTGCCTCACACTTTCGGCGATCTTCTTGCACACTCAGGAACAACCGGGCTTTGATACCACCTGACACAAGGAAGGACGGGGAATGCTAGGGCCAATGGCACACCCAGCTCTCTGAACCACCCTGCAAGAGTTAACACAACGGAAGAAAACACAAAGAACAACAACCAAAGGGGGAAGAAGAGTGAAATATTTTTATTGATTCGTCAAAATATCTTCATACATGCCCAACTGTAAGGCCTCCTGGGTTACGGCCAAATACAAATACATTCACATTCAACAGCAAATTCGCACTTTCTAGTTCTCCTCTCCAATCCTCTTCAAGAACTCTTCTCAAAATTTTCACGTTCTACTCTAGAATTCCTCTAAAAACTGTCTCTAACTCTATGTCTAAGCACTCTATTTATACTCGCCAAAACAGCTTACAGATCATTCTAGAACATAAGAAAGCCACAAGTCGGCTCACAATAAATATTAACTACCTATACTAAATTAATTACGAGCCAAGTCGGCCCAAACTGGAATCAGACATAGATTACTCGGCAAATAAAAGCTTTTCAAAATTGGCACTCGGCATCCATACGAACTCAACATCCAAAGGGATCACTCAACATCCAAAGAAATGACTCGGCATCCACTCAAACTTGGTAACCAAAGGAGCTCGGCATCCAAAGGAAATCACTCGGCAACCAAAGGAATTACTCGGCATCCACTAAGAACTTGGCAGCAACTAATAGAATGAACAAAAGAGCAGGATTACAAGGAAACCCAAGATGCTCCTGCATCACAATGTATAAGGAACAATGTTTTTAACCAACAGCGGAAAACCAAAATAGCAAATAAACAGCAGGAAAACAGCAAAGACCAGAAGGATTACATGTGAGAAGAAGAAAATTCCTTCAAAGAATTTTCTGCAATCTATCCCTCCCTCATAAACTCCAAATGATCTTCCATTATCTTATTGTCCAGATCAGTCACATAATTCTCATTCTGCTTCAAATTCTTTGGTCCAGTTCCCTTACTTGTTTAGTTTCTAGATGAATTACTTTCATCTTAAGTGTATTTTCCTTGAGCATAATAATGCATGCATGGAGTTCCTGATAGTAGCCCTACACAGTTGAATGATCATACTGAGTGAGACATTCAAGGCTTCTGACTTAACACAAGCCTCCTTTTGGGGATGGTCCCTGTTAATCTATTGATGCAAATGATTCGTTTTAGCTTTCAATCTTTCAGTTTTCATTCAGTTTTGAATTTCGTGACCCTTCTCAAGGGTGTCCACTTCTCTTAATATGCCTCCAATAGAAATCTCTTTCTCCCCTCTAGCTTCTCGATTATGAGCATAATCTGTCTTCTTGCATAGAAAAGCTTTCATATTGAGACTCGAGTCTTTACCCAACCTATAGTGGTGTTACCTGTTTCTCTGTTTCCTCTTTCCTTTGGCAACTGTTGACCCCTTTGATCCCCTTGTCTTTACTCGGGGTAGCCTCCCTTTTAGTCAAAACAGAGTCCTCCACTTCAAAATCTATTAGTAAGTACGCAGTTTTCTAATTTCTCTGTGTCAACTGTTTTTTTTTCTTACTTTTGTTTGTTAAATCAAGCAAATTTAATATTTTAAACAAACTTAGTTTATGTATATTTTGTGTACATGATGGATAACAATTTCCTGCTTAAACTATACATGTTCCCAGTCTGGGTTTTTTTTTTTTTAAATAATGAAATAAAATATATTTATATTTTCAGAGGCATGATTACATTGCCAATGGTTCCAGCTCAAAGCTCATACTCCTTCACAAGTCATCTGCAACTGAAAAGACTCTAAAAGTGAAAAAAAAAAATCCAAAGAAACATTTACATGTTATCATTAAGATACAGACCCATCCTTGCAATAACTTTCAGTAGAACTATTAACAAGCTAAAAATGGCTGACCAAGATCATAACACCAACTTTGAATGTGAGGAGTCCTTGCTAAACAAGTAGTACAATTGGAATGAAGATTCTATATTAATTTTAAACAATTAATACATTTGGCTTTGAATGTGCTCAAAACTCAACCTAATCTAGGATGTTGAATTTCAATAGTTATTAATAATAGCTACAGAACTTATCAGGCCATAATATTCTGATTATCATTCAGATCAGTAGGTTATTTCTTCATGTTCTTCCAACCAGCATTCTCTTCCTGACCCAGCATCGTTCCTGTGATTTGAAGTACTTGTTTGCTACACGGAATTGCATGAACCTCTTCTATAGAAATGCACAACCATGAAAGCCACTTCAGAGCTGTTTTTATTGTTTCAGTTGATTACCTTATACTATTCACTCTTGACTGTAAACTTACCGATTACCTGGAAATCATAATCTTGAGCTTACGTTTCACTTGACTTCCTACTCTAGTCCCTTCTAGTGGAGGGAACAGAGGAATAGTATTTGAAATTTAGAAGATTTTTAAAATGCTGAGCCTTTTTTATTGAAACAATAGCCCTATTTTGAAAATGTTTTTCTAGTTGAGCCATGGTATCCTCTAATGAATCCACTTCAGCAATCTATCATGTTGTTGTTGAATCTTTCCTACTGCATAAGACAGGTTTGGAAGAGTTGATTATGAAAAATGCAGCATATGTACTTGAACATATATCGCTATTGATTTGATGCAGGAATATGGCTCACTCTTCTTATGAATGGTAGAATCAATGATGACTATTTCATTGTCAACATCACTGAGATGGCCCATGAATGCAAGATTAATTGTGAACCATAAAAGAACTTTGCACAAATTTATTTTCAAAACCGTATTCTTAGTCTTCATCACATGAAGTAAAAACCGACAACTAACATATTGAAACATAAGCGCAATACCCATACCTTGGGACCATTTTCCATGAAAGAAAGTCAACCAGAACTTGAAAGGATGTTCAATCAACCTCTTTATAGATGTTCTGTCCACATCCATTCTGTACTTCAAGTGGAATGACATTGGAATTGAAGAATGAACCACGTAATATGATTTCTTTCAAGTTAACTAGTGGTCATTGATTGAACTTGACATTAGGGTTAATTATTTTGCAATACTATGATTAAGTTTCTCTTATCTTCTTATTAGATCAGGGGCAATTCTAATAATTAAATATGTTTCCTTGCAGATGATTGAAAAGATGCAAGAGAACAAAAGAGGAAAATCCAAGCAGTCTTATCGAGCAATGTATTCAAGCATAATTGGAGGTATAACTATTGATCCTACGTTGATGGTCATCCCACTTGATGATCACATGGTCCATCGAGGACATGGAGTTTTTGACACTGCTTTGATAATTGATGGGTAAGATGTGAAATGTTTTTAAGCCAAATTTATGTCTTCATTTCGACATTGGATTCCCATTATACAATATTTGGGTTGTCCTTATTTCATATCTTTAGCATGATTTTCATTCTAATGTGGTTGGTACAACATCCTATTAAGTTATAACGAAGGAAAAAGCAAAGTATGTGAGGATGTAGAAAAGAAAATGCCACATGTAATTAAGGGATCTGTGCCCCATGTCGGAATCGTGTCTTAGCTGCATATATTACAACTGCTCGTCCTTTACATTTGAGGGGCACTGCATTTACCCCTATCATTGACTTAAGAATCTGAGGTCACATTTCTCGACGTGTATTATCTCTAGAAACCCAATGGAGATTCCTCTATCATCTTTTGCTCATGATCTTGGGTGTCACATTGGGGGCATATGCTTGCATAGGTGTTTTTCTGGCTATTGGGAAAACCATTTTTCATTTGCCCATGCTGGGGAAATGTTATACATTCGGATTAATCTCCAACCCATACGATCTCCATGCTTAATCTTTCTAAATTATTTATTTGCTTTTCATTTGATGCATTTATTTTAATTACTATTAATAAGTTACATCTTATATTACTTCTGTTTACCTACGGAATTGATGTTGTGAAGCATATAGAAGGATCGTGATTTTGACATCGAGCACATACAACATCTTGGTAAGTTGTAACAAAGGAAACAACACAAGAACGTAAATGAGTATGTAGAAAGAAGCATAGGAGTAACAAATGAACCCCAGCTAGGGGATATGGTGATCATGAAAACCAAATCTAAGTTATGAAATAAGCATGTGACCCACAACAAACAAGGCATGATAAAAAGGCCAGGTTGCTAAAGTATTAAAGAATAAAAAGACAAAAAAATGAAATTAAACCTATAGAATATGTATATATGCTATAATGATGTTCATGTATCACTGAACAAACTTTGAACGCACAACCTTTTCCTTTTAAGACTCATGGTTATCCCTGTGATCTAAAAAAATGATCATGATCATCCCAATAGAGATCATCAAACTTGTCTATATGGATTGCTTCTTTTATGCTTTATTCTTCTATTGCATGTTTCTCTTTTTTATTTTTCTGTGTGCTAGGCCTGACCACATGATCCACAGGTGTCACATTAAGAATATCTTTTCTCATCCAAACCTCACTCTTTACTTTTAAAGGAGTGATGTGCATCTTTTGCACCAAAAATTCTAGTGTGGTTTCCAAGTGTTTTTTTTGGGAATGGAACTCTGGTATTTGTGTCAAATTTTCTTTTGTCTTTGTTTATTCATGTTTGATTTGTTCTTTGTGCAACTCTTTATGTTTTGTTCTTTTTTTCTTTGTAATGTCCCCTAAAACAATAATTCCAACTCAAGACGATGATTGCATAATATTTTTTTTAAATAACTTTAGAAAAAATGATGAAATGTTATTATGATATACAATCTATGATCTATGAATAATTTTGAAAATAGAACTTATCTTGATTTTCTGCAATAATTCTGCTTCAAATTGTATTTCCAAAGCTCAACAATACCTTAGATCAACAAATCATAGCACAATACTCAATTAATCAAATTGTGAAGTACCAGTAAATACCTTGCAAATCTGTTGAGTGAAAAGACCTTACCAAGGACCTTGTCCCTAGGTTGTCAAAGGTAGGAAAAGACTTCATTCCTCCAAACCAAAGCTCACCCCGTGAGCCCAGCCCCCGTCCAATGACAATACCAAGGACCCCATGCCTACTTTGCCAAAGGGTAAGAAAAGACCCTGTCATTCCAAAACCT
The DNA here is from genome assembly GCA_028749045.1 of Cupressus sempervirens. Taxonomy (NCBI): domain Eukaryota; kingdom Viridiplantae; phylum Streptophyta; class Pinopsida; order Cupressales; family Cupressaceae; genus Cupressus; species Cupressus sempervirens. The sequence goes on from CM053788.1 coordinate 8,290,171, forward strand.
TAGCCCTCCCTGTGGGGCTGGACCCCGTCCGGTTGGTAAGTACTAACTTGGATATAAAATTGATATATTGATCTATTTGTTACATTATTTCTGATTACTTTATTCTCTCGTGATTGTCATTTCTTGAAGGATTGATGAGTAGATGCTTAAATGTTGCTTGAACGAATTGATGCGTGAATGTCTGATGTTTGAATGATTGAGGCATGTATAATTGTTTGACTGACTGATTGTTGTTGGATGATTCTACATTGGAATGATTGACATTTTTATAATTGTTTGATTGATTGATTGTTGAATGACTTATTCTTGACTACACATTCATTCCTGTCAAAAACAACTAGATAATTTTGTTGAAACAACTGACCAACTAATAAAAAATCTTCTTTTAAGAGCAAGAACTAACATAGCATAAAAAATTTGTTTAATTTTACCATTCTTGTGTTTGTACTTCAATGGTTCCTTTTTGATGCAGGTGCATAACTTATTCTAGACTACATGGAGGAATTTTTGAACTTTGAAAGGGTCTTAATTAGTAATAAATAAAACTACATCTATTTTCTATAGCATCGTGGTTAGAATAATTTAGGACTGATTAAATAACTATAACAGTGAATGACAATTCACTGAAAAGATGATCATGGCTCAATAGGACCCCAAGAATTCCACCACTTTCCTGAAGGATTGCTAAGTGCTGTTTATTTGAAATGAAAGGACATTGAGGGTTTAAGGCCACGTAAGTGGAAGCTATATTTCAATGTAGATGCTGCTGCTAAGGATAAGAGGCTGCCAACTCAGAATTAAACTGATCCATTCAAGAGGTTGATTGTTATAAATGAAAAGTTATGTAGAAAGAATAAAGACATGTCTCTTACCACATTGAGCTGCAAATGAGAACCTACGTGAGAGAGATTGTTGCTTTCAGAGGCCTCTTCATCTCTGAATCTGCCTGTTCTGTTTCATAGTCGAGTTGAAGGCTTCCTTGTCTTGCCTTATTAACATGACCCATAGAACTCCTTTGGGTTGCTATGCAGTAAAGCGATGCAAAATTTTGGGAGAATGTTTTAAACAGAATGGATATGATCACAGATCTTATGAGTACACAAAGTATCCTACAACAAGTCAAAGGAGTGCACATTTTGCTCAAGCTAAAGAGGAGAGTGCAGAATCCCATATTCATGAAGATGCACTTGACATTTGGGAATCATTTCTTATGAAATGAGTCTTGCTAAAGCACATCAAAGAAATTCACAACTTTGGTAAAACAAAAGCATTGTTTAGAACTGTAGAAGTTGTTGAAACCAATCTCTACAAAGCCCAAAGAACACATGCCATGCAAACAACCTGTCACGCAAAAATAGGTGTGTTGAATCTGTCATCTGAGAGGAGATTAATGTCCTCGAATATGTCCTTAACAACTACACTAGGTGGCTCGATGCATGGAGCTATAATGTCAGGCAATGTTAAAGGGGAATCCTATTGAACGGGTGTAAACTCAACAAAAGGTGGAGGTGTAGAAGTCACAACATTGGTCTTAGGAACAACACATAAGTTCAAGTGACCTGACTTCACCTCAATGGGCTCTCATGAAGAAAGAGAGTGATTCTTTGGGAGTGGAGATGGTAGACCAAAATAAGAGGAGTACAAGTGGGAAGCATGAGTAACTGTCCCTGTTGCAACAATATTTCCTATCTCACTATCTCTGATGTGCACTAAATTGTAGGTGAACTCGACTTTCTTCTTTGTCCCATTAAGAGTAATTTGATAGATATAGAGAAGGTTAGAGGAAAAAGATGGAATTCACAGTACATCATTGAATGCTCCATTATCAATGTCAACAAAACCTTTACCACATGCAATCATAACAATGTTGTTCCCCATCAAAATGTGTGGGTAGGAGAAGCCTCAAAAGAACTTAGAAGAGAATACATCCTAAGAAGATTCCATATGGTGTGAAGCACTTGAATCTAGTAGCCATCTAGAAGAGTGTGAACTAGGAGTTGCACATAATGCATGGCCCTTTCCTTTGTCCGGTCCATGTGTCTGGAATGATGATGAAGAAGAAGACCTTTGAGAAGTAGAAGGAATATTGATGCTGTTCTTCTTAAGAAGAGCTATTGAATCTGAAACTTGTTTTGCATATCTTCTTTCTTTTTCTCATATCAATGAGACTCATCATTTTTGGGCTTTTTACAATAAGTACACTTAGGTTTTTTTGTCTTCAATTTTTCCCCCTTGGGAGAAGGTGGGCTAGAGGGGTGTTGAGAACTACAATCCTTCCTAGACTCTAGTCTTTGACTTGTTTTTTGCTCCCGCTTCCCTAAAGATGTGTGAGCTACCAATACATGGTTCTGTGATCTTGAAAGGTTGTGTGAGCTTGGACTAATCCCATTTTTATTGGTCTTAGAATACCTCAAAGGAAGGCATGACAAAACCTAGCCCCAAAGCATCATGGTGGAGTAGAATGTAGAAGAAAATGTATGGAACTTACCTCAAAGCTTAGAAAAAACCAGGTAATGCACTTTGTGCCAGTCTTGTTCTCACCATAACCTTATAAAATTGATCTGAGTGATTTGAACTTCATCGGGAAATCCTCAATAGAGGGGTAGGAATTGGGTATTGTTGCCAACTTTCAATTTTTCCCCTGTCAGTTATAGTTGTTGGTATTCATTGAGTTTCTGTTCAAGATTGCATGTTTAAGTAGCCTTGGGAACTTACTTCTCATCAATTCCCAAGGCTCTTACTTTGTATCTTTTCTGGGTCTCCTTTGCTTTGTCTTTCCCTATTCCCCCATGCAGATTTCTTATTATTTCAATGCATTCGGGGTTTAGATGATTTAGGCTTGGCTGGGATGTGTTTCAAGTGTCTTCCTAATGAGAAGTAAGTCCTCCTTGTTTTCATATCTGCTATCTTGCTCCAGCATTCTCATTTCTTTTGGATTCTGAACAATCGAGTTAGTTTTCCCATTTGCAAAGTTCATTAAGCATGTATCCAAGGAACGAAGTCACAATGATGTTAGCAAGCTGTGCACATGATTATATCATAATGGAAAGATCTAGGAAAGTATAAGTCAAACCTAAGAAGGTCTCGAATCAATTGTCAGAGGTAAAATCCATTTCTGTGAAGAAAGATGGGCCTGTGGGTTTCCAGCTACTCGCTAATGGAAACAAAGGTATTTTGTTCTATTTTCGAAGCTAACTTGGCTGGTGCCCAATTCTAAAGTCTTTATGTATAAGCAAGACAAGCATGATTTTTGAAAGGAATTATTCTGACCCCATAATTAATGATCCATGCTCGAGATCCCACCTTAAAGCTATCAAATTGAGATTAATGGGAAATTGTTGTAGAGTTTTCTTCGCTCTAGAAGATGCCTCTTTTAGAGGGGTTTTCCGTCTCTTGGAAATGTAAAAGGCCACTTCTCTGAAGGCTTTGAAAATAGAAAGCGAAGTGACTTTAGTGTGCGAATATTCTTCAGAAATGCCAAATAGATGCTTCCAGAAAAGTTAGCCATAAAGGTGCAACCCCGACATAAAGCAAATCAAGTGTTAAGTGCTTAGGGAAAAGAATGAAAGAATGAAGTGCTCACGCTATTAAAACAAATTATTCACCGCACTACGATTCTAAATCAAGGGAAAACTGCGTTTACGGAAAATTTGATTTGTGCTTTCTCGCCCGCACATATTAAGTTGTCAAATAAATCCTCACACCGGATTCTAAAGGAAACAACGCATTTTCTGCTAAATTAAAACCCTTGTTTCAGTAAGTAGCTTTTAATGATAGGACTTTACTCTAAATAAAGTAACAAGGCTTTCGGGATTATGAGTTATTATGTGCATGGAAACAAAAAGTTTTGAATAGCTATTGATTATGAAATATTACTGCAAATCCTGGTGTTATAATTGTTGGTTGAACTTAATTTCGTTGATGTAGTGCCAACGTTCGGATTTCTACATCTATTTCATTGGAATTGCCTCAAAATTGTTTCCCCAAATAACTTAAATGACTATTTATCGAGAACTGCATCCTTTGTAATCATAGCAAATGACAATCAGACCTGCAGGTTATGATAAGCTTATAGGCCTGGAGAGTGAGTTAAAAGACTTAACAGTTACATCATTCAAGTTCTATGATTTAGGTGATCTTCACAGAAGACTTAACTCTCAACCTATCCACCCAGTTATGCAAAAGTTGCAAGAGAGTGGATTGGTGGAAGCTATTGGTTTTCCCATGGCTATACAAGCTCTAGATCTAGTAAGGGAGTGCATAGAAAGATATGATCCAGAGACGAAGAAAATTTTGCTTCCTAACTAGTCTATCCTCCTCTCAATCAACAAGGCTTTAATGCAGTCTGCATTCGACATGCCTGAGAAGGAGGAATATTGTGACATTGACTTTGGCTCCTCTGCATCCATTTCAATGAGAAGAAGACCTTGACAAGGGAGGATATGCAGAGGACCTAGTTCCAAACCCCGCGCTCAAAGAAGAGCAAGATGTTGAAAACCTTATTCGGAACCAATTTGAAAAGGGAGATTGTAGATATCCTCTCTTTGTTTCTCAGCTTAAAAGGAAAGGAGGAGATTCTGGAGTTTATTGAGCACCACTTCTTCCTGGTGCAAGCCATCTCTGCTGAAGGTCTGCAAATTGACTGGGCCTAGATTATCTGTGATGAGCTCGTCTCATGGTTGAATTCAGCTAAGGGATTCAAATAGTTTTACATGTCTTCGTATTTGATACATATCTTAGCTACTCATCACCTATGGCCAGGCCTTCCCAGCATTCAGAATTACAATGTAAATACAAAGGTTTATGAGTTTTACCCGCACCTTCAACTATAGAGAAGCTATGAGGAGTATGTAACAGTGAACGACACCTTCACTATGAGGTTATGCTAGGAATTGCAAGGCTGCCCTAAGAGAAGATTTTCACTAGAAGCAATTTTGGCTATTAGCCAATTTGGATGTTCATTCATCCAATTTCTGAGCTTCTCCTACCTATGGATAGGTGCTTTTGATGGCTTTCCCAAAAGACTTCTTGTTGAATTGTGTCAACAAATACTTGAAGTGAACACCTTGTGTTCAAATGTGAAAAAGATAGTCGGGATTTTGTTCCACATAGTGGGTGGACCTTATTCTTGTGCCTCTAGATCCAATGCTCAGAATCTAGTCAATAGCTTTGAAAGTAAGATCAAGTTGATTGATTATGAGGTACTTAGGCCTCAGTATGACCCAGTAAACTTCATGAGGGATCATTTGAAGCTGGGATACGCCTACAGACACGTTCCAAACATTGAAGATTTTTGGGCTGGATATCTTAATGAGTATCAAACCCAAGAGAATTTTTGGTCCCGGTTGACAATTGATGAAGTTAAATTGTATAATAACTCTATTGATGTTTCTGATCTTGCAGATGATGGCTCCTATATGCATCCCTCATCCTACGAGCAGATTAAAGGCACTACCATTGTGTCTACCCCACCTCCTGGTCTTGTCATCAACACCATGGAGGTCCTCATGCATGAAATCATCAAGATGACGAACAAGTGGGTAGAGTGGACTCGAGCGAGAAAGAAGAGAATGGGAAGCACTGGCTCTACTAGTGGAGTATCTTCTAGAGCTGCCCAATCAACTGTAGCGACTACCACTATGGCTGCTACTTCAATATCTGTATGCCCAACCCAATCTATTGGCCAAGGTGGAGACTAATAGTTGCCTTCCTCATTGTTTCATGGAGCAAGCAAACTCCCCTAGTGGCAAGAAAGCTCTTTGATCCTACTACCTTGCAATCAGCAATCAATGCCCTTTCAACTAAGTCATGGTTGGAGGAGACCATTGATCGAAAGAAGCAGAGATATGAAGAAGTCGCCCCATCAAAGGACCTTATCACACAGGCAACTTCTTCTCAGCTAGCCTCGAAGAAGACAAAGAAACAAAATTCCATTGCAACATTGGCTACTGATCCTTCTACTGGCCACATGTTGATGGAGATAGAGAGCCTCAAAAGGAGGGCAAGTTCCATGAGCTTACTATGAACAACTTCCAGATCAGAACGCTGGAACTTGGTATCCCTATTCATGACTCCATGGTAAATATATGGAATTCTACTAATGAGAAGATTGAGAACAGGCTAGAAGAATTGAGAGCAGAGAAAGAGGTTCTCAAGGCCTCAAACAAAGAATTAATGGACTACATCAGGTTTGAACTCAGGAGCATTTCAATGAGCACATTTGACCCGAATGCAAAGGAGAATAAGAACTTGCTTTTGAAGCTGCAACAAGAGAGGCAATTTGGGAAAATTGGTTGAGCGTGGGTGGATCAAATGAAGGCACAAAGTCCCCCACTAATTGAGAATTTGGGAAATCTAGTGTTAGATGCTAACAAGTTGAGGGAGGCAACTTCAAACCATCAGACTACCATACAAAATGTAGCAGATAGACTAATAGAGCAATTGGCACTATTACAGGAAGTAATCGATATGAAAACCAATGTTTCCATCCCTCATGGGATCCTCAAGACAGGCCAAGAGCCATTATTTCATTCGAAATAATCTCTGGAGTTCATGGTAGAAAGCTCTGCCAAATCCACGAACGAGCTCAAGGATGAGCATGACCTAGTGCAAAAGGTCATTGAGAAACTTTTTGAATATTTGAAAGTACTACACACGGAATCATATGTATTAAGGCAATGGTAAATTGGTGGATCTGGGATTTGTTGATGAGGCCGCTGACCCAATAAATTTCTAGATGTCAAAGATCCAAGAACTCTTAGCAACAAATGCTATCTTAAGGCGGGCTTCAGAGAAATTCCAGTCAAAGGTCGCCAGAGTGGATGAGTTGATAGAGATGCACAACTATTGGATGATTCGAGCTGACAATAAAATCATCCGAGGTGTCGATGAGCTAGATAAAGTAACAAGTGCAATGAAGGCTTATAGAGATAAGGCAGTTACTCGTAAGAGGACATGATGCTCTGACATTCCTCTCGGACATCTATCATTTTGTCTCTTCTCTCTCATCTCTCTTTTTGTAGCCATTTTTGGGCATCTCCTCAATAGGCTTACACTCTGTAATGGACGATGACCCAGTGAAGTCCCATTTTTAACTTATTCCATTCAAAGATGCTTTGCACTGCAATCATCTAATGTAATTGGCCATTTTGAAGAGCCCTATATATGTAACTTTTTGAGAAGTTAATAACATCAACAAAATTATTTGTGGGTGAACCCCTGTAGCTAGGACTACTGTGTGTGACTCTAAGTCTACATGTTAATTTTGTTGTTCACTTAGTACCATGTGATATTTGGAATGAATATGTTGTAACTGAAAATTGAATGATTACAAGTGAACTTGGTTTTATTTCCTTCATTTCAGTGGATTGTAAGCTTTACTTTCCTCAGAGTTCATGTGTGTATGTAGTCCGGAATTTGATTATAGAAGCAGCTGAAAAGTGGATAGTCTGGGTACTGTCTAATGTCAGTTGATTCAGCAATCTGGGAATTGCCTATTTAGTCATTACTCATTCTCTCTTGTTGTCATAGCTAGTATTGCATATCTCCGTCCTTGCATTCGAGTTAGAGTAGATTGCATATTAGATGTTAGTCTCCATTTTGAACATTGCCTAGGTTGTTTGAAGTGTTGGATAACCTGGTTGTTGACCTCTTCTGCTCTCTGGTTAAGAGCATACCCCCAAAAACTTAAAAATGCATTCATTGCAAATCTTGCATTTAAAAGGGAGTTGTACCTTGGTTCTTTGATAGATTACTACACTGACCCATTTTGTTGTTAACTTCTTTGTTTTCCACTAGCCATTGGGCATTTCAAGAGTCAAGGTATAAACCATAACATTAAGGAAGACAAATTGTTAACCAACAGGTACCAAGGAAGTCAACTCGACCTCAATCTAAGGTGCACGAAACTCATTGATGGTGCCAAAAAGATCATTGAATTTGGCCCACATAGCACAAGGGTGGTGCAACCATCTAGATGAAAGAGTAAGCTGTCAAAAACATACAAGGACAATAAACCCATGGCTTCATCCATTTTGTTTCTGTATTGCAACACTTCAAATGTTCATTGTTGTTGAGGCCGATTCTCATCCAAACATGACCATAACCCCTTTGACATGAGAAGTCTAGTCATCTATGCTTACTAGGTGTGATAGTTGTGCAGGTTAAGGCGCTCAATAGAATATGAGTCTGCTATGATGAATATGTTTTGTGAAAGATGGTTTTGTTTTTCTGATGTAAATTATAGAAAGCAAGAAAAAACATGCCACAACACAAAAACCCAAACCCAGTACAATTTTTAAAGTTGAAAAGTGAGAAAAAATAAATTTGGCATCAGATAACTCTTTGTGTACTTGGTAACTTTGCTGATGAAAATAAATTCAGATCTGAAGAGAGTACTCAAACCTATTTGTTTGTAAGAAACAGAGACAAGACGTGGAAGTTATGCCTCCCAAAGTGCAAAAATCATCTTCTGACTTTGACTGTGTAAATAGGCATGCAAATGGGAAAATCTGGAAATGAGACTAGTACCATCAGAACAAGCTCAGAACCAGCTTTCTGGCGATATCACATTTCCTAAAAATGGATGCTGTAAAAAAAAGTTATGGTAAAAAAATCAACCACTTTTTATGACAAAAGATTCAAGGTGTTTGCCGATTTGATGGCCATCAAAATTAGGCCCGTGGTATGCTGACAACACAACCTGCACATGGAAGTGTACTTCCTAAAAAAGCATGGAACGTTTTTGCTTTTTTCTTTTAGTTTTTTAAAAGTATTTGTTACCTAATGTGCAAAGTTTTTTTAATGAATTTTTTTGATAAAATAAGTATAAGATGCACTGTTTTTTATTAATTATTTTTCTCAAAAATTGTGCCTCCATACTTGTATGGCCTGGAGGGCAAAATTTTGTCCCAAATGCTCTGGTGACCAAAATAGGTTAAGCTTTATATCCAAATTCGTGGAAGTGGCCTTCTGAAGCTAATGGCAAAGTCCGTTTGGGTTCAAAGTGCTTTGAATGACAGAGATGTGCCTCACTTCAAAAAACAAAAACACCAAACCCTCAAAACTCTATAAATCTTTAAAAAAACACTAATAGGCTGCAACAGGTCTAGAGCTATGATACCATGGAGAAGTTGTAACCAACTTTTACAAAACCAAAAATGTGTCACATTACAAACTTTAAAAAACATCAATAACATGTTTAATATTCAAATCATCTCCTAGAAACCTCATTATAAGTATGTCACTTACTCATTTGGACTTATATTAACATTTTCAAAACTCCTTATTAGTATTTGCAATTTAAGTATATGAGCGCCTTGATATGCGTCTACGAGAATATGAAATACCTGATTTGAATGTATAGCACCACTTGTTTTTTAAAAGATTAATGGACTCAGTGCACCCTTAAAATTAGAAGCAAATCTTCATTGTCCTTTTGTTCATTTTGCTTATGTTCTTGTTTTTGTCAATAATGAATCAATATTCTCAGGTTCTTCATATCCTCCACTATTTTCAGAACTTCCTCTCGTCTCGCCTCCCTTTGTACATATGTTTCAAGGGATGTTTGCAATACATTCACACACTCCACTGTGAATTCTCTTTCTCCTTCAAACAATTCTTCCTTACTGTTACTCGTGCCCTCATCACTCACTGGTTGGCCCATTATATTAGTCTCACCATGTAACACCCTACCATCATTCCCAGATTTGTCTAGGCAACATTGCCAAATATTTCCCCATTAGGATCTCCGCTTAAATCAGAATTAAAGCCACACAGAATATAAGAGTAAGCATGTGCAATACAAGAGAACCCACAGATGCGTGTTTATTAATCTCATAAATGCTTTCAATGTATCTCAGAATGACAACAGTACTTTCATTTCATCACGACAACATCATATCTTGGAGATAAGTACATGGATATATATAGAGGTGTTGATGGGGTGCAAGTGCCGACTATCAATGACTGTCGCCCAAACTACCTACCTGTTGACAATCGCTAACAGACACTAAATACCCGACAACAGTGACCTTCTTTCCTTCACAATCACCCTTCAAACATCAATTTGATTCACTTCTGTGATCTTTTCCTTTTTTTTTTCTTGTGGATATCAGACTGTTGGCACTTAATATAATTGGCGACTTATCAGATCTATGGGATTCTTCAAAGATTGCAGTGGACTTTACTGGTGATTTTTCATTTCTTCCTTATCTCTGCAGACTTTTGTGGCTGTTCTCCCTATTGATTGATTGCCCTCCTCTTTTCAATAAAAAGGCCACAATTCAAATTCTTTGAAAAAAATAGCAGTCTTCTGCATGACCTAACTACCTAACCTTTGATCTGATATCAATTAATTGAAGGTATCAAACAATTACAGACAAATTTCTTACACACAAAATGACAGACAATTGGAGGACACACCAAAACTCCTTGATAAAACTTCACATTTATGTAATAGGATTCATGAGTCAATCCAACTAATTGACCAATAACAACCAATCTGAACAATGTCTTCTAACAACAAACTGATAAACTTGCAACAATTTTAATATCTTACATGGATTTCTGTTCTAGTTTTTTTTCTCAATTTAGATGTCTTATCACAACTAGTTTAACTAATGTTTTCTTTAACAGACAAAGTTGAAAATTTAGTCACAGAATCTCTAATTTTGTCTTTGTTCAGAAATTTGGGGGCTTCATTTTTACCTAGAATAGCCAACTACAGATCAAGGCTCCTGCCCCAACTTATATATTCCCCTTTCTCATCTACTTGGATTTTTGCATAATATGACAGTTTATAAGACAGCAATTTAAGTAATGTCAAAAAAACAGGTTTTTGCCAATTGCTTCTTATTCTTGAATACTTAATCCATAAATAACTTTACAATCACAATATATTCAGGAGCTGATACTGTTCATTTGTGTGCAGGCATCTTTATGAGTTGGACTCCCACTTAGATCGTTTATTGAGATCTGCCTTAATGGCCAAGATTGCTCCTCCTTTTGATCGCTCATATTTAAGAAGCATACTAATACAAACTGTAGCTGCATCACAATGCAAACAGGGATTCTTACGCTACTGGTTAACAGCAGGTCCTGGAGACTTCGCCCTCTCTCCATCCGGGTGCCCAACTTCTGCCTTTTATGCTGTTGTTATAGAAAATGCATTGTCAGTTCATACAGAGGGCATGAAAGTTGTAACATCCTCGGTGCCCATGAAACCCCCTCAGTTTGCAACCATGAAGAATGTAAATTATCTACCAAATGTTCTTTCAAAAATGGAAGCAGAAGAAAGAGGAGCTTATGCAGCTGTATGGTTTGATGATGAAGGCTTTGTCGCTGAAGGACCAAATATGAATGTTGCATTTATAAACAAGAAAAAGGAGCTTCTAATGCCATCATTTCAAAAAATCTTGAGTGGCTGCACTGCAAAGCGCATACTAGATCTTGCTTCTATTCTAGAAGAGCAAGGTGTCATCAGTGACATTCGAGTTGGGAATATAACTGCTGAAGAAGGCAAAGCAGCAGAAGAAATGATGCTCATTGGAAGTGGTGTGCAAGTTACTCCGGTTATTATGTGGGATAAACAACCAATAGGAAATGGTATACCTGCAAAGCCTTCTTTGATAAAATAAGTATATTAGGAGAATTTACATTATCCATAAATGAGTTTGAAAGACAATGAATGTTGACAAATCACCTGCTACATCTTTTGACAGAATAAAACATTGCTAAAGGTAAAGGTGGCTCCTAGGCCAACACCAATTTGGTGAATAATATCCTTCATATGCAAGGGATTCTTTCTCCATTTAACTTACTTATTCATTTTAAACACACAACCCTCAATCATTGGATTTAAACATGCAACATTTATTATGAATTTTTTATGCTACTTCAGGCTGTATTTCTGATGATATTGCTTTCTTTATACATACTATCAACTAAAGTGCTTCCAGACAGAATTGCTTCAAGGATTTGATCTTGTCAATTTTTTTTATACTTATAAATTTATAATGAGCTTAACTGTTGGATATCTCTGCACAGGAAAATGTGGACCTATCACACATACGCTTTTGAACATGCTTTTGGAGGACATGAAAGCTGGCCCTTCATGCATCCGTGTTGCTGTTACTTATCGATGGGAAGGTGCCCAATAAGAATTTTATCTCATTTGACAAATGTTCATCTTTGATAGTAAGCGTGGAAGCATACTAGCAGGTTGTCATCCCAAAGGATAAAACGATTGAATAAATTTATACTTGATGTGCTTATATTGTGTAAATATAATGTTGTATGGGTTTATTGCTAGTACCCATTTAAAGGACAGTTTGTTCGTGTAATATTTGCCATATAATACCAAATACAGTAATTATATAACCTGTATAATACTATTTTCAAAACCATGGGTGTCACATCCCGATAAAATTGACTATCAAAAGTGCCTCATGTCTGTTCTAATTCTGATAATTGTAGGAACCTGTCAGCTATGATGTTTCATTTTGATTGTGTAGACACATAATTAAATAAAATATTGATTGCTTTTGAATTTGCTTTTAGTTCACTTTATAAATCAAACATATACAAATGTGTTTATGATCCTGGACTTTATCTGTCTGGTGAATTCTATGTGAAGAACATTTGGTCACTTTGCAGGCACAAGGTGATTTGAATTTTGCGGCTTTGTCAATGAGGAAGTGTGATGCAGAGCAAGGTAGACTTCAAGCCAAACTCAGCATCTCATCTTTTGGGCATTTGTTTTGTAACAACACCCTAAAACCTTCTTCAATAGGATCATTCCAAGATCCAATCAAACGATCTTTATGCTTCAAAACTTACTAGTGGTTTAACATTCCCATGTCCACTATGCTCTACACCATTAAAGACATCAAGTCCACGCTGCCTTTGATTATGATGCTTATCAACATTCATTGCAACCTTGACTTTTCACAATAAGATCCTACCCTTGGATCAATATTGTTTTAGGTTCCCCCTTACACTCTACCTTGATAAGAACCTTTACGCACCTTACCAAGTGACTAAGGCACCAACCATTCAACTCTTCAACTTGTTCACAACACAATATGACAACATTATACTGTCCTATGACAGTTACCACCACTAATTGCTTAGGACAGTCACAAACAACTCCATAGTATTATGTCCTTCCACTCTATGCTTTAAAGACACTTAAATCTTCCACATGCCTTGTTCACATCCAAATCATGCCTTGGACTTAATGCATAATACCATTTAAGTGAAACAAAGGGAACTTACCCAACCACTGTCCTATATGATAGTCAATTCAACTCTGCTGCAAGTCTTCTTGCCTAGCCCTATCCTTTGGGCATCTAACTCCATCAAGATCTCCTATACCCTGAGGATACTCCTCCATTTATTCTCCATGTGTTTGAAGACGATCTCCATCATCAACTTATGGACAAGTCCCTTGCCAGAACTTTGTCAGTAACTCCCCTTGACTGTGACAGTTAACCAGTCCCTTTTACTGGCCTAATGAATGTGCATGGATCTCTGCAAGTCAGATGACAGGTAGTTTAGAAGGTTCTTCATCATCGCCTCCAATAAGGAGACTTATTGCACGTGAACAATGGAAGAAAACTACATTTCAATGCCATCTGGTTACCCTAGATAAGGGTTTTACTAGTTTATTTCAGATGCAATTAACTTCTTTGTTTCTTAACCAAATCAGATGCTCCAAAGACCGAAACAGAAAGGATTTAATGCTTCAAAAGTTTTTCTTAATGATTCTTCAAAAGAAACAAGAAGTAAAGGTGCAATCCTCAAAAGAAGTCTGTCAGCAATAATAAAAACATGAATTGCAGAACTGATAACCCGTGCTTTATATGCTTCAAATTCTTATTACATAGGTTCCTTGCCCATGTCTTGGGCTTAACACATTTAAATACACTCCTTTTAGACCCAAAAAAAGGTCAACCAAATCACCAAAACCATTTGTAATTATTACATTGTTTTAATGTCTATATCAGACATATTTATTCCCTTTCAAGCCTATCAAAACTATAAACCCATCAATCCATTACAAGGTGACCCTACTAGATCTCTTGCCTTATTATGGCATCTTCTAACACAATGTGGTGCAGGAGCACCCATAATAAATGATGAATCACCAAGGTCCTAAGAACACCTAGATTAGGTTAGATCAATCAATGAGGCATCTAGACCAAATTGTAAGACCCAGTTCCAAGATTGGCAAAGTTATAAGCCCTTGGTCAACTATGGTCAAACATGGTCAAAAGGCCTAGAATCTTAGGATTTTGTTTATTTCATTTTTTTACATGTCTAGGACCTATTTGGGTCATTTGGAGTAAGTTTAACTAGTTATTAGTTGTGATATGAATATCAGGATTTAACTGTGTGATTTTGAGTCAAATTCGATGACCCATGTTTCATGAGTAGTGATTCAACATGAATCCATCTCTCATGAGAATAAATGGAACACTTAGCACTCATTGGATCTAGGTGATGCTCACAGGGGTGAAGCACCGGGACTTCCCGGGAGGTCACCCATCCCAGTACTACTCCAGCCTGAGCGCGCTTAACTACAGAGTTTCCTCCATAGTTAAACCCAAAGCTTGCAACCCCATTTAACTATGGAGGAAACTCTGTAGTTAAGCGCGCTCAGGCTGGAGTAGTACTGGGATGGGTGACCTCCCGGGAAGTCCCGGTGCTTCACCCCTGTGAGCATCACCTAGATCCAATGAGTGCTAAGTGTTCCATTTATTCTCATGAGAGATGGATTCATGTTGAATCACTACTCATGAAACATGGGTCATCGAATTTGACTCAAAATCACACAGTTAAATCCTGATATTCATATCACAATTTGACTAGCTGTGGAAATTATCTCCTACTTAAGGATAGTTATTAGTTGTAAGTTTGCAAAAATTGCACAAAATGCAAAAATTGTTAAAACTTCCCCAATGGCTCAAACAAATTCAAAATGTTGTTATGAACATTGGAAGGCCTGTAATAAGCCCTTTTAGGCTGGTGATAGGCAATAATGATGTACTTTATCTTTTCAAATCAATAAAATACCTTGTTTTGGTGCAATCTGTCTATTGTCCTGCGTTGTATGGATTTGTACGGACTCATCTGGTGTTGAAACTTACATTTTTTGATAGGTGGATAAAATAGCTTTGCAATGAATCTGGTTTGAAGTCTCCATCTATCTCCTAACTCAAGTTATCCTTATTTTTGTACAAGTTGGTCTTGAAAGTTGCTAATCTAGGGTTTTCAGACATTTTCACTCATAACTAGGGATTTCACAATGGCAATCTAACAACCTCTGGTGAAATCATAGTGTTGGATAGTATTTTAAGATGCAAGTGGTTTTAGGTTTGTACTGGCAGGGATCCATGAATTATTTGATGCCCTAGACATGCAAGACCCATGTGCATGCTAGGAAAAGGATGCAACATCTTCCACAACTTCAACCAGACTTGGCATCAAGGCTTGAAATCAAGTTTGTGACTTGTCTAGGGTTGTCCTCACATGCTCCCATCATTGGTTTGCAGGATGGAGTCTTAGAACATGTACTTCCTTTTTAAATGGAGGCCTAATTGCCCTAATTGCCTAGGCGAGAAATTGAACAAAAGCCCTTTTTTTTTCATCAAAGCTTGGTGCCTTAGCATGTTTTGTAAGTCCCAAAAGGGTGTCCAAAATAGGGATTTTTTCCCTAGGTTTTGTGGAGATATTTCCTTTTAAGTCTGATTTTCATCAAAAATGGCTACTAGCGTTTTTGAGTGACTTAACAAAGCAACCATATGCCAAAAGTTGCATAGTTGGCTTTTAATCATTGGATCATTCCATTATTGACCTAAATAGACTATTTCCATGAGTATGTCTCCCCTGGTCATTTCATGAAGTTTAGGGTTGTTTTACCAAATTGGGTCAATTTGTGCATGTCGAGCAACTTGTGATAAGTTGTATTGTTCATAGGGTTCCCTAGTGATTAGGGTTTTCCTTGTTTAGATGAGTGGTTGTGATAGCCTAATATTATCCTTGAAGCACTTGTCATCTTACCAAGACATTTGGTTGAAGTACTTCAGTGAAGAGGGTTTTTAGACCAGTTGATCATCCATTGATCAATCCCACTAGGCTCCATTGCATCACAATGACTCAAATTACAATCTAGAGGCACTAATGGTCTCAACTACAATTTTTCAAAACCTTTTAGGTCCCTATAGGCTTTAAGTGTTCAAGGTCAACCATGTGACGTCCTGGTACCTTCTGAGTGTTAGTCGCTCTTGCACCAAAGTGTCTAGTGTCAACTACATTTGAAAACCACTTGTGTATGTCATTTTACTAATCAACTTTGACTGAAATAGGAATGTATGCAAAGATTTTGCAATGGTAAGGTCTATTGGTTAGAGTTCATAGATCCTATCAGTGAAAAAATGAGACTCTAGAAGGATCTCTTAAATATTTTCATTATTAGATTTAAATAAAATTTTAAAACATATACATAATATGTGATTAAATAGATACAATAGAATATTAATATATTAAACTCCAAGCTCTCTAAAATGAATTTTCTTGAACCCTACACATTTGGACTTTGAGCACTTTAAAAAACACCTTATCACATATAAAAGCCTATATTATAGATATTAATTGAGTAGGGAGCATGAGGTGTAATATAAAACGAGCAAAGAAATGAAAGAAAACATAAATAAAGAAGATGAAATACAAGAACATAGGTATTTATCATGGTTTGGCCAACTTGCCTATGTCCACACTCAAGTAGGGAATCAATGTATTAATGAAATATTTAATGCACATTACATAGACTGCACAAGTCATTAATTGAAAGCTCTTCGAATGTGAAGAGACTAGAAGAAATGAATGGTCATGTGACCATTGGGCTTCATACCCAAACAATCTCCCTCGTGAAGTCCAACTGGTACAACTATGTAGTGTAATATCCCCTACTTCCTATTTTAAAAGTGAGAGAAGAATGAGGCAATGAGAAGATCTCAATGTTGTCAGTCTTTGTTCCAACACACTCAGAATGAGCCTTCTCCAAATATATTTTCCTTAGATACTGTGTATAATACCTTCCATCACATAGTTTGATCCCCTCAACAAAACTCAAAATTCTAATTTTTTTAAACCTTTTTTTGAACCTAAACCAAGAAGAGGACAAGTCCACAACAACACAAGTTGGGCTCACAAAAGTATCCAAAAATATACATGTATCCTCCTTGGTAAGCTCCTTAGGTACTCTCACTTTGTAAGACTCAATCACCAATGTCCAAGTCTTACTACTCCCATCCTCCACAAACTGGTTTAGCTTCATCCCAGAATGATAATTCCTTAGCCATTGCTTGCCCCCAAGAATTTGAAAGTGTTTAAAATGATGCAATTGGTCCAGAAGCTCCAGATGCTCAACATTGGTCATTGTAGGGATGTCCATAATGAGAGGCATGTCCTTCACACTACCTACACTACCATCACCATGTACATCATTGCAGCTCTTGACAAAGTGCTTGTACGTTTGTCTCTTCTCAAAGTGTCTCACCACTGACCACACCAAATCCACCTATGCATTCTCTTGATGTTCCATTATTGATGTACTATTCTTCACTGACACATCATGAATATGGTATTGCAAAATCACAACTCTTGCTACTTACTTGTGATGTAGACTCAACCCCTCAGGAATCAAACTCGGCTTCAAAATGATCAATGAGAGGACAAAACTCCTCCAAAATTAAATCAGTCATAGTATTGTTTGTGTATTTGTTTTGTCTCAATCTGTCTATGTCACCAAGTTGGAGATCACTCCTCCATGCCTCCTCCTTTTGGTCCTCCTCCCTTGGCCAAATTGATATCAAGGTAATAACATCTCCAACCTATAAAAAGTTTTGATGATTGTTGATGTGTGTATTATGACCCACCAAACTATAAAACAAAATACTAAAATATCTTATCCCCTCTTAAACAAAGTCTCGTGTAAGCTAAGATTGCTAGAAGATCATATGATGACTCCAAGGTTCCTTCAATGCCAGGTCTTGATTGTGGATAAGCTAGGTGGTTGATGTGATTTGTTGATGATCACAAGGGGACTTATGTATTTACAAGCCATACTGGATGTGACAGCTATCTTAAGTTTTTGTAATGAAATACTTCTTTTGGGTTTTCACAAAATATGCAAAAATGAATAGGATAGGGTTCAATAATTTTATTCTAATCCTAAGGGTAGTGATGACAATAAATGGTACTTTGGTGGAAAAATTTCTCAATTTACTAAGCTTATCTATAGTCAAGACCTAACATTGAAGGAACATCGCATTCATTGTATGATCTTCTAGCAATCTTAGCATACACGAGACTTTGTTCAAGAGGGGATAAGATATTTTGGTATTTTGTTCTATTGTTTAGTGGGTCATAAAACACACATCAAGAGAAACTGGCACTAGAAGGAGGGCCAGCTAAAAGATTTAACAAAAGTTTCACATACTAGAGCACATTAATTCATCCCCGCCTGAGGTACATCAAAGATCTTTGAGATTTATTCTGGGAGCGCATGAACTGCAAGAGTTGAATTTTGATCCAAAGCCCAGGCAAGGAAATAAAGAGGTATTTAGAAGTTAGAATTCACCAAGTGTAGTTGATCTCACAAGGATATTTGACCAAACTCCACCACCTCAACATCAAGCACAAGGATCTATCTAAGGAGGAGTTCCACCAGGAGCTACACAAATTCAACAGTTATTTGTGCAAATATCTATTAAAGTCATCACACCCACAATTGTCCAACGACAAGTTCTAGCAATGGCATTCACAGAATGCATCACCCCTTGCAACATTTGTCACCTAAAAAAATATGCCAAAGAATTTCCTAAACACTTTTGTTCTAAATTCTTTGTGAATTATGTGAACCAAACTGTTGATGAGCACATTAAGATTTTTTAGGATGTCCTCTAGAATAGAAATGTGCAAGATGAGCATTTTACTTCCAGACTATTCCCTTATTCGTTGGGTGAGGAAGCATTTTATTGGTGTATCAACCTACCTTCGAATTCAATATAGACTTGGAAACAATTGAAGGATGTATTCCTTGGGAAGTTCAAATTGTTTATCGCCCATGTTGAATTGTATAGGCAGATTATCGAGATAAGGAGACAAGGACGTGAACCAATTGGTGCTTTCAATAACTAATTTCAAAGGGTTTATTCAAGATTGTGCAATCCATATCGCATAGGAGATGATGCAGAGTGACCTATCTACTATGCAGCCTTGGATTGTTTCACATCTATGTTTGTTCAAAAAACTCATCTGGTTCCTATAAATCTGATTCAAGCTTATGCTAAGGTAGAGAAAGTTAGTTTGCAATCACCTGCAACTATGAATGGAGCACCCAACTATTTTGGAAATGCAAATACATTAAATCAAGGAGTTTTGAATTATGCTCTGACTATCAATTGAGTCCCTACCCCATCGAACTAGTTGGTGTTGCATCTTGGAGCTTCTATGTCATAGGCAATGCCCACACAACCAATTTATCTTCAAAACATGACAACTTCTACAAGAACCCAAGAGGAAAAGGATGAGATGAAGGATTTGATTGAACAAGTGAAAAATTTATCCATTGAGATCACTTACCTTTAAAATCAAAATAATCAGTTACAAAATGCACAAAGGAATTATCAGTCATATCAAGGTTATCAAGGGAATCCCCCTCAACATCACAATAGTAATCAAGGACACAATCAAGGATTTCATGAAGGTAATCAAGGATATCAAGGCAATAACCAAGGTCATCAAGAGAATAATTTTGGATTTTGTAATAATAATCAAGGGTATCAAAGAAGATCATGGAACACCAATCCAAATAATGGAAGCATACCTTCACCATTGGACAATCCTCCATCTTCTAAGAATCTACCAGCTGATAAAGTTTTCTTAATCGAAGCTGCACTAGCTGGATGGTGTAGATTACATGAGACAAATCAACATTCTGAATTATAGTGTCAAGAATTTCAAAGAGCAGTTGATATTTTAAAGGGAGAAGTGAGGAACACTGCCACATTTGAGAATCCTCTCCTTCAGGATATGAGATAGTACCTACACCAAGATATGACCAAGCATTGGTTTTTAATGATTTTAAGTGTCCTCCTCTTGATTCTCAAGATTACATGCCAATACAAGCTAATTAGAAGTTTCCACCTACTTCAACAAATGGTCTCGTGGAGACACCACGATATCAAGTTCCACCAGAAAATCAACCTCTGCTAGTGTCCCCAAATGAATCACTACATAAGGATGGATTTTTTTCCCTCCACTGTACAATGGTGTCTTGGTGGAAGGAACAAGCGAAGTGCAAGTTTTTCAACAAACATCTAGTAATACTTTGATAAAGACACATCAAAGGAATTATAGGAACCACGAGCCATTGACATCATCAATTCCTCCAAATAACTTTTCAACTCCTCTGCATCCTAATGTGAACAATAATCATGGTCCTCTCAAAAACTCACCTAAGTATCGACAACTCACCAACTCTCAAGGAGATAGAGTCCAATCTTACATGATGAATTCTTCACAAAGTGAGAAGGGGGAAAATAATCTTCAATCCTCCACACAAAAAGAAGAATGAAGGCAATATGAAAATTTGGGACAAGAACAAAAGGAATTCCTCCTAGAGAGGAACTAAAGAGGTTGACTTCTTATGTACTAGAGGAATTCAAGAAAATCAAAGTGAGTCTTCCATTATATGAATTGATGAAAATTTCATAAATTAGAGATACATTGTTGGGAAGTTTAGACGATGCCTCTATGAAGATTGTTTCTCAAAATGCATCACATCTACTAAGAGGGGCATTCAATGTCCAACAATTCAATTTTGCACAAAACACCCATGTAGTAGAGGATGTATTTTCATATGCATCTGGGCTTCCTCAAAATCCTTCAAGTTTCATTGGAATGGTACAAAACCCTTGGGATGATCAGAAGGTTACATCAAGTGGAGAAATCTCCCAAAATAGTCCACTACAAGAAATGATTAGAGATAATTCTTTTGTAGTGGAAAGTTCCATGACAACACAAAATGGGAGAACTCATGTGCATAACAATGAAGCATTTGATTCGAAAGGGCAGAAGCCAAGCCAGTTATTTTTTTATCAAGGAGGAACCTATACCTTTCCTAGTATCTATTAGAATTTTTGGGAAAATGTTACATAATTTTTTAATTAACTCTGGTGCATCAAGTAATGCAATGTCTTTGGACATATGTAGAAGGTTGGGATTGGTTCCACTTCAAACTGATAAGAAGGTTACACAATTGGATAAAACAGAGGTCCCAATCGTGGGAGAATTGAAAAAATTCACATGGAATTAGCATTTGATCCATGTGTTCAAAGTTGTATTCATATATTTGGCATGGATACTCCAGAGGGATATGACATGCTCCTAAGTAGAGATTGGGGAAGGAAATTGAATGGGTACATTGCAACATACTTTTCACACATGTGGCTTCCATGGAAGGGAATTCCCAATCAGATAATGATAGAGAGCACTCCAAGGCTTTGATCGTTGATCAGTGAGTATGGAAAACAATGAGATCTTATTCATGGAAATCACTTTGGGATCATATGTTCCCAAAATAAGAGAGATTCTAATGTTGCAAGGTTATAATCAAGGGAGATATCATGATGTGACTCCAACTTTCACTAAGGTACATGTTATGGATGATTCAGAACCATCATTGAATGAAGGAATGTTTGAGAAATTTAAGAATCTTGTCCTAAAAAGCATTAAGAAAGAAGTTGAATTGGGAAAAGATGCTTCCATTTAGAATTTATTGTTACCCAACTGGTGCAGAATACATAATGTGTTTCATTCTAAGATGTCATGCACTGTGTGCAAATATGGAATTGCACGAGTATCCAAAATGGTTCCACAAGCATGGATAGCAAAAAAATCGGCCAAAATGAACTCATCCTACATGGGGACTTTAGAGCCACAACATGATAGAATCCAAGAAGATAAAATAAGACAAGAAGAATATGAAGGAATTTGAGATGGTGAAATAGGGCAAGAAGAACATCATAAACAATTGAAAGAGTCAAAGGTAAAATCACCCACAGAATATGCAAGTGATCAAGTATGGACCCTATCCTTCAATGGATCCAAATCAAAGAAAGGCAATGGAGCTAGTGTTGAACTTATCAGTGCAATTGGAGAAACTTATTTGGCAGCACATAGGTTGTGATTCCCATGTGCTAATAATGTGGCTGAGTATGAATCACTGGTCATTGGATTGCTCCTCGCTATCCAAAAGGGTGTCAAAATCCTACATGTATGTGGAGATTCAGACATAGTGGTTGGACAAGTACACAAAAAATATACATGCCAAGATTAAAGATTGGGTCGATGTTATCGCAATAGAGTTTGGGACCTAATCGAAAGCTTTGATGCTTATAATATTAATAGAATAAGTCGAACAAGAAATCCTATAGCAAAATCTTTAACTCAATCTGCAAGTTCATTAGAACTATAGGCTATGGATTGTGTAAATAAATTCATAGTTGAGCTAACTTCAGTGACATTAGTTCCTGACAACATCATAAATTTTCAAGTGTTTGAAGATGATAAGCATATCCTCAATTTTCTAACAATCTCGAGGGTCTTTGAAGCACAAGACATAGATAAAGGAGAACAACAACAAGCTTAGTTTGAAATCTATGAGAATATGAATTTGAGGAAAAATGCCATTCCAAAAGGAATTATTGAACTGGAGAGAATTTTAGATTAAGCGCCCTCAAGTAACAAAGTACCAAAGGAGGGGAATGTGAAAAGGTAAACTTCGAAACAAAAGAAAATGTCAAGAATGTATTTATTGGGAAAGTTTGTACTCCCTTTGAAAAGGAAGAAATCTTGAAGCTTATGAAGGAATTCTCTGATGTGAATACTTGGGGATATGAAGATTTGAAGACATATGATACATTCCTCATCACACATACGATTCCACTAAAATCAAATAGTAAGCCATTTAGACAATGGAAGAGACCAATAAATCTATTGTTAGAACCACTAATACACCAAGAAGTGAAGAAGTTATTGTCAACAAGAATTGTATTCCCAGTTCAACACTCAACATGGGTCGCCAACTTTATTCCTGTCAGAAAGAAGAATGGGGAGATAAGGTTGTGTGCAGATTTTAGAAATCTTAATAGAGATTCAAAGAAAGATAAGTATCCAATGCTATCATTAGATGAAGTGATACAAGTTGTTAATGGGTCTCAAATGATGTCATTTTTAGATGGTTATTTTGGATATAATCAAGTGATGGTAGATGAATAAGATAGACTAAAGACTGCATTCACAACTAAATGGGGTACATTTGCTTATAGAAGAATGCCTTTTAGTTTGATCAATGCAGGAGCCACTTTTTAAAGGGCCATGATTATGCTTTCAGAGACTTGGTAAGGAAGTGCATCATCATATACATGGATGATCTCATAGTATTTCCTCGATGTAGAGAAAACCACATCAGTGATTTGAAGAGAATCTTTTAAAGATGCAGAAGATATGGAATCTCCTTGAATCCAAAGAAATGCATGTTTGTTATCACTGAGGGAAAATTGTTAGGACATGTAATATCAGAACAAGGAATCTCAATCAATCTTGAGTGCATTGAGGAAATATCAAACATAGGATTGATAGCTAGGTAAAAAGAATTAAAGTCATTCTTTGGGAAAATTACCTTCATAAAAAAGTTCATAACTAGATTTGCAAAGATAGTAAGGGCATTGAATGCCATGTTAAAGAAAGGAGCAAAGATAGATTGGACACCTACAACGATATATATATATATATATATATATATATTCCTTTACCTCAGAACATACTTGTACAACTATCCTCACCTAGAAAGTAGATGATCAAGATAAGCATCATATTGCCTTCATGAGTTCACCATTGAAAGACGCAAAATTGAGATACCCAAATGTTGAGAAAAAAGCTTACGCTTTGGTAAAGGCAATAAAGAAATTCTGACATTAAATTTGAAGAAGCAGGTATATGCAATAGTTCCTGATGTTACAGTGAAGACGTTGCTAATGCATAATGATTTAGGAGAAAGAAGAGGAAAGTGGATGGCGGTCATTCAAGAATATGACATGGAGATACAACCTATGAAGCTAGTACGGGGTCAAGCTCTAGCTCAAACCCTATTTATAATAGGCTTTGAGTTAGTACAAAAAGTGTATGTGTTAGAAGACATATCCCTAGATGAGTGGTATAATGACATGGTTTACTACTTGCTAATCATAAGTCTCCATCGCACTTGAATTTTGTGCAAAAGTGTTCATTAAGAATGAAGAGTCGAGAATTTATACTTCAAGGATTTGTGTTATATAGAAAGAACCATTATGGGGTTTATTTAAGATGTGTTGGAAAGGAAGAGGCTAGACACATCATTGAACATTTTCATAGTAAATATGGAACTAGTCATGGAAGTGGTTTGGCTATGGCTCATCAAA
The DNA here is from genome assembly GCA_028749045.1 of Cupressus sempervirens. Lineage (NCBI taxonomy): Eukaryota > Viridiplantae > Streptophyta > Pinopsida > Cupressales > Cupressaceae > Cupressus > Cupressus sempervirens. Next base: position 8,314,698 of record CM053788.1, read on the forward strand.
TCTCAAGGGAAGGTTACTATTGGCCAACATTGTTTAAAGATACTTATGAACATGTGAAAACCTGTCACACATGTCAGATAGTTGCAACACGTGAAAGAAATCTTGCCATGTCATTACAACCTATTATTGAAGTAAATTTTTTTGTAAAATGGTGATTGGATTTCATTGGTCCCATCAATCCATCATCTTCATGACATCACTAGTGCATCTTAACGGCTATGGATTATTCCATTAGGTAGACCGAGGCTCAATCAATGAAAAATAGCACAATGGAGGTTGTCATCAAATTCCTTGAAGAAAATATCATTACCAGGTTTGGATGTACCCGTGCATTTGTATGTGATAACAGACCAGCATTTAGATCCTTGAAATTTTCAAATTGGAGATTTGATTATGGGATTACACTCTAATTTTCATCAAACCACTACCCACAAGGGAATGGGTTGGTAGAATCAGCAAACAAGAATCTGTTGAGTGCAATAAAGAAGTTGTTGGACAATAATCCTAGAGATTGGCATACACAACTAAGGTTCACACTTTTGGTGGATAGAATTAGGATAAACAGTTCTTTAGGGACATCTTTATGTCATTTGGTCTATGGACAAGATCACTTTTTTCCTATCCAATTAAGGATGCCAAAATTATGGTCCATGCAAGAATATATGGAAGGAGAAGATAGAGTGCAAACACATTTGACTCAATTGTTGCACGTGGAAGAAAAGAGAAATGAAGCATTGGAAAAGTTTGCTAAGCATCTAGGAGTGGTCAAGAGATGGTGTGAAAAAATGGCGAAGGTTAAGGAATTTTGAATTTCAGATTTGGTACTTCCCGAGGATAAGACACATGAAAAGAAAGGTGGACATGACAAGTTTTACAATCTATTGAAAGTTCCTTATCAGATTTATGAAATACTAGGAAATAATGCATTCAAGCTGAAAACTCTAATAGGAAAGGAAGTCCAATTGCCCATTAATGAGAAATTCCTCAAGCATTATTTTTTCCCTTAGGTTTCATTTTAGTAGCCTAACTTGTACATAGTTTAGATTTTCCCTTCTGTTTTGGTTTTGGTTTTCCTTTGTGCTGTGTTTTTCTTTACTTTTAGTTAGGTGGGATTTTTTTTTTTTTTTGATGGGGGGGTGGGTGGGGGGTGGGTTTGTCTCTCCTCTCCTTGTGGGATTTTTTACTTTGCATAGTTTAGGTTGCTTTCCCTTATTTGTTGGCTTTTAGTTTTCCCTAAGTTGTCTTCCTCAACTGGTATGATTTTCTTTTTGCTTTCATTTTTGGTTTCGATTTGGTTTTGGCTTTCACCAAGTAGCTCATAGTTGAGAAAGTCCCTCTTTGCAAAAGGCATCATGATTTGGTTACCTCATTTGAAGATTTCACATGTCTTGTTTATCTTGTTTCTTGGATAATTCTTATGAAGAGCATCAGAGTCCTGGTTTTCCTTCTTATGTTCTCATTAGGTTGGAATGCATACTTGACTCGGAAGGTTAATCATATATTGTGTCTTGACACTTGAAATCTAAGATTGCCACATATTTCACATGCTTAACTATGCTTCTAAGTCCATTTTGGTTTCTTTGGGAGAAGTGATGACCTGTGAAATTTTTAAAATCTTGCTTTAGTGCCAATAATTAAGTCACTTATTATCTCTAGTTTACTTAAGCTAAACTTTGGACATATAATAATTAATTATTTTATTAATTATTATCATACAACCTAGGTTTTATGTATTAGGGTTTTGATCTCCTTATATAAGGATTGATCTCTTTGTAATTCATTAATTCACTTTTGATAATAGCAATTTCTCTTTTTGTTGATCAAGAATGTCTCATCCATGGATCTAGGAATTCTAGCCTCCATAGCTTTTGCTTCTCTCTTTCTGTGATAGGTGTTTACATGCAGGTGATTTTTGGGAGCTGTGGAGTTGATCTTCATCAACTTCAACAATTGTAACTTCTAAACCCATAGTGAGCTTCATTGCTTACGAGTCAAGAGAAAAGAAAGAAATGCAATACCAATTGAAAAGGAATCTAAAGAGAAAAGAAAGATGAAATGATAAAATTGGCTTTGGGGGTACATGGAAATCTCCATAGGTATTTGAAAGAATAATTCGTTGGAAGTGTAACAATCTCCATTGGTTTTGCAATGACAACCTTATTAGGGCTATGGATGCCTAATTGGTAGTGGGGAAATGTCTAGGATGCATTTGAAGTCAAGAGGAACCAATAACTTGTCATGACTAATCTTAGGGTTTCTTAGTGGTCATGTTGAGCCAAAATTAATACACTTGTACACACTTAGGCTATCATAGAGTAATGGTGTTTTGGTCCAATATATGATTCTTCTCCCCTTTTGAGATTTTTTTCTCTCTTTTGATGACATAGAATTGGGTAACTAGAGATTCTAAATTCAAATTAAGTTTTATCCTTGAAATATTTGTAACATTTCACCCATGGAAAGATGTTTTGGTTTCAGTGAAGTAGAATTGATAGTTTGTGATATTGCTATCAGGATTTTACTGTGTGATTTTTGAGTCAAACTCATTGACCCATGCTTCATGAGTAGTGATTCAACATGAATCCATCTCTCATGAGAATAAATGGAACACTTAGCACTCATTGGATCTAGGTGATGCTCACAAGGGTGAAGCACTAGGACTTCCCAGGAGGTCACCCATCCTAGTACTACTCTAGCCTGAGCGCGCTTAACTACAGAGTTTCCTCCATGGTTAAACCCAAAGCTTGCAACCCCATTTGCAAAACCTTGACCAAGTGTTGTGCCTTATGAATCACTCATTAGAAAGCCCCTTAAGCTCATAAATTGATAAGTAGGAGATAATTTCCATAGCAAGTCAAATGGGGTTGCAAGATTTGGGTTTAACCATGGAGGAAACTCCATAGTTAAGCACGCTCAGGCTGGAGTAGTACTAGGATGGGTGACCTCTCGAGAAGTCTCGGTGCTTCACCCTTGTGAGCATCACCTAGATCCAATAAGTGCTAAGTGTTCCATTTATTCTAATGAGAGATGGATTCATGTTGAATCACTACTCATGAAGCATGGGTGAATGAGTTTGACTCAAAAATCACACACTAAAATCCTGATAGCAATATCACAATTTGACTTGCTGTGGAAATTATCTCCTACTTATCAGTTGATGAGCTTAAGGGGCTTTCTAATGAATGGTTCATAAGGCACAACACTTGGTGAAGGTTTTGCAAATGGGATTGCAAGCTTTGGGTTTAACCATGGAGGAAACTTCGTAGTTAAGCAATCTCAAGCTGGAGTAGTACTAGGATGGGTGACCTCTCGGGAAGTCCTGATGCTTCACCCTTGTGAGCATCACCTAGATCCAATGAGTGCTAAGTGTTCCATTTATTTTCATGAGAGATGGATTCATGTTGAATCACTACTCATGAAGCATGGGTGAATGAGTTTGACTCAAAAATCACACAGTAAAATCCTGATAGCAATATCACAATTTGACTTGCTATGGAAATTATCTCCTACTTATCAATTGATGAGCTTACAGGGCTTTCTAATGAATGGTTCATAAGGCACAACACTTGGTGAAGGTTTTGCAAATGGGGTTGCAAGCTTTGGATTTAACCATGGAGGAAACTCCATAGTTAAGCACGCTCAGACTGGAGTAGTATTGGGATGGGTGACCTCCTGGGAAGTCTCGGTGCTTCACCCTTGTGAGCATCACCTAGATCCAATGAGTGCTAAGTGTTCCATTTATTCTCATGAGAGATGGATTCATGTTGAATCACTACTCATGAAGCATGGGTCAATGAGTTTGACTCAAAAATCACATAGTAAAATCTTGATAACAATATCACAATTTGACTTGATGTGGAAATTATCTCCTACTTGAGAATTGACAGTGTTGAATGAAAAATCCACATTCCTTGGAGCGCAAGTCAACGGAGTTGAGGGAAGGGTCAAAACAAGTAGTATCCATGACTATCCCAAACTCTCGCTCTCCCATATCCTTGGAGTGCATTTTTATGCGTGTCAAGGATAGTATCCAGGAAGGATGAAATCCTCCACTTACTCCAAATTACACTCACCGAGATTTGTGGAGCACACCTTTTCTCAACTCATGGATTTTCTTCCACAATGGAAAATTCCACATCCCCTCCAAGATGCGCTCTCCACATTCCTTGGAGTGAATTTTTGTTGGAGTGAGGGATTTCCTTTGCCTTTTGAAATCCCCAACCCACCAAAAAGCACACTTACCACTTCATGGAGTGTGAATTCCTTTGTAATGTGGATTTTGTCCACAACAAACAAATCCAAAACGTCCTCAAAATTTTGCTTTGCCTTATTTCTTTCGCACATTTCCCCTTTTGCTCCAAATTTATTTTATTTTATTTATCCTTATGGGCAAAATCCTTGATCTCTGCAAATTCTCATTCTCTTCACACATTGGAAGACATTTAAGAAATTATTTTTGTGAAAATTTGAAGAAAAAGATCCACAACATTGCAAAAAAAATTAGAAAAATGTGAAAATTTAAAATCCAAAAGTGTTTGAAATTTCAAAATTCGAGAAAATTTGACAAAATCTAAAATTTTGGAATTTTAGAGAATCCATGATAAACAAAAAAAAATACAAAATCTCATTATTTGGAAAAGTTTCAAAAAACTTGGGAAATTGCAAAAAGTTCAAAAATTCAAAAACTTGAAATTTTGGAGAAATTTAAAAAAAATGGAAAATTTGGAAGAATTTAAGAGGAAGCTTGAAATTTGGAAAAAATCTGAAGTGGAAAATTTCAAAAATCTTTAATAATTGAAAATGTCATGAAACATCCAAACGATGGGCATTTGGAAAAAAAATCTAGAAAAAAATGCAAACTTTGGAAAGAAATCCATCAAAATCGGAAAAATGCAAAAAGTTGGAAAATTCCTTAAGGATGGATAAGTCACATTTTTTAAAAAAACATTTATTTTTTCAAAAAGGAATTTTTGTGGAAATGTTTTTGAATTTACTTAAGATAAATTAAATATTAATTTATTGATATTTGATTTAATTATTTTTTAAAATAATCCAAAAAAAAAATATTGGAGAAGAAATTGAAAGGAAATTTGATTTTTTTGCATTAAAACATGAAAAAAAATCAATATTGATTTTAATTGATATTTAATTAATTAATTTCAAGAAAATCAAAATGAGATAAATAAAGCCTTAGCTTCATCCTAAAGCTAAAAACATCAAATTGGCAAGTTCTTGAAAAATAAGGAAAAAGGTGACAAGTGGCACAAAAAAAAGGAAACCTTGGTGGTTAAGAAAAGAAACTACCTAATTCTAGCCTCTAGCTTTAATGACAGCTTTTTCAAACAAAAGAATTATATAAGAAACCATGCTATTATTTCTCTCACACATAGAAATTTGAAGAGTGAATTGAGAAAAGGGAGCAAATCTTGTGAGGTTGGAAGAAAGATTTTTAGAGAAATTATTGAGATCGCTGAGGAATTTAATATGGAAATTTGACAAAGATCAAAAATCTGTCTTTTGGGCAAATTGTATCTGTTTTTAATGTTTTCTACATATTCTTACATATGGACATTTTCTATTTTGTAGGAAGGAAGAATGGCAGAACCCAAGGGAACGAAAGAAACACACAAACAATTGATAAAGAATGAAACAGGGGGATTCTACCCTGAATCCAAAATCATGTCAAAGTGGGCAGAAATTGGAGATACAAGCCTCGATAGCCTTGATTTGAAAGAGTTTAATCAGAGAATGTTTGGATACAATGACCATCATCCAACACACCTAGCTACAAGAATTGTGAGAAGTGGAATTGTTGTTGCAGCTAGTTTCCCTCCTTCCTTCCAACATCTAGAGTTGATCATGGAATGCACCAAACACTATAGTCCTAAGGACATAACCATCATGGATTTTGAATAAAATATTTTGGCAAATTTTTCCCTGGTATCCATTTCTGAAGCTTTTGGGATTTCTTCTGACTCAAGGATGGTCACAAAAAACATAGGAGTAGTCACTTAGAATCTACACCTCTAGAGTCCAGTTCTGTGAAGAAATAATCAACAAAAGATGGTTGAAAAAGAATAGATCACATCATTCCAAGATTCCTAAGTAAATAATATGGCTCGACTTGCAGAGGGAGTATATTGACATGATCATGATGTTGAGTCACATATTCGGAATGCCTCATTCTTATAGATTTGAATCTTGGATGTGGTATTTTGCTGAGTATGTAACAGAGGAAGGTGACAAAATAGATTGTGTTGGGCTCCTAAGTGACAATTTGGATGAACAATTGATGAATCTAGAGTATACAAGGAAATTTTACATGAACTCTTATGCCATCTACATCCTAGCACATAGGATGAATTATGATGGACTATGATGCAAAGGACCATTAGGAAGCAGAACCTAGCACCTAAAATTTCATGAATGCTAACCATTGTTGCATTTATATTCAAAAGATGATTACATAAGGGTTAATGATACCTTTTCCATGCGCATAGTGAGAACACTACAATAGAGGCTACATATGAGATTTTCAGTTGGTGCGACGAAGTTGGTCAAAGATTACAACACCTGGTTCTTTCAATCTCCTACCTTTTCATACATCCAAGTTCAAGGATTTTCCATTGAGCCATATAAACTTCCCATGTACCCAATGGATAAGATGATCTTCTTAGAGCTTCCTTGACAACTTACAACCTATGACAAGATCCAGAAAGGGATGACAAAGCTAGGATTGCAGTTCCTAATTTCCATAGGAGAAGGAAAAATTGAGGTATGCCCATGTCTAAAGGCTACAGAGAGATCATCGGATGAGCTCCACTTCTTCCATCTTCTACTTTATCTAAAAAGGCCTAATTTTGATCCCTAGAACAAGATGAGATTAGTAGCAAGATCAAAGTACCAACACAAAGTTCACCTTGAAGATTTTTGGGCAAATGTTGCAGATGAGAATGACATTAGAAAGAAGATGTGTTCAAGATTACTATTGAACATTATCAGAACATGCAACATATTATGAGTTCCTGATCAAATGGAGGAGGATCCAAATATGATGAGAAAATGATTCAATCCAAAAATGATAACTCATCCATATGATTGGAAAAGGAAACCGGTTACAAATCTGGAAGCTCTTTCAAAGCTAGTCTTGGATTTTACAAAGTGGTGGATTGAGTGTAAGCTTGAGAAACTAGTTGCATGAGTAAATGGATTCACATATAGACTTATTCGTCACCAACTACTTGGGGATGAAAGACTGAGACAGATATCTGAGGGGAGTACTGAAGAAAGAGTACCTCCATAAGAAGGTGTAGAAACTAGGAAAGGGAAAGAGATAGCTCGAGAAAAACATCCTAGGAGTGAGATAGATGTCCAAGAGCCTCAATAGAAGAAGCAAAAATCTGAAAATGCCCCTTCTCCGAGTCGCACTCTGAGCATTCAATAGATAGAAACATTTGAAAGGTAGGAAGTAAAGACAAATATAAGGAGATTTGACCAAGAGTAAAATTTGGATAGGCCAGTGCATGATAGACTAAGTATAAATGCCTAGATCCATGAAAAAAAGAGGAAGAGATCAAGATATAGCTACAAAAGAAAGTCTTGCTACAATCTTGTAGTGAGAAATTATGGAGGTCAATGATGGTCCACTAGAGGAAGAGGCTCCTACAGTAGCAACACATCTTCCAAATGTTGAAGTTGTAATTCCTGAAGCAATAGTGGATAGTACATGAGGTGAAGAGGAGATCAACATTCGAGTAGTCCAAAGGAAAGAGAAATTGGTGATTCCAAGGGACTAGAGTATACCCATTCCAGAATGGTTGAAGCAACAAATTTAGAAGAGTCAACAAAGGGAGGTTGATTCGACAATTGAATTATAGGAAATTTTGGGCCGAGAAAACCAATCAGAAGAACAAGGGAAAGAAAAAAGATTCACTAAGGTTGTCAAAGGAGAATAAAGGCCCAGAATCTTGCAGATTGTGACTCCTACAATCGACAAGAGAAAAAATTGGATTTCTCCAGTTGAATACCATTTTACAAAAATAAATCTTCGTCATACCTCCCAAGAGAAAATATTAGAAGAATTTGATGACTCTACATAGGATTTGAAGGATAGACTGAAGAAGGTGGAAGAAGGGTACGAGAAACAAAAAAGAGAAATTAGAGCCTTATGTCAGTACATCAATGGCTTGCCTCACCCAGTAAGAGAAGAAGGTCCATCATTCATCCCTCTGATAGGTGTTTCCATTGAAGTGGTAGATGACATTGATAGGATCAAGTAGATTGCTTAAGGCATAAAAGTCTAGTGTAAAGGTCTGGGTTGAAGGAATTCAGGTGGAAGCCTCAAACATGCAGAAGAATTAGTGCAAGTGCATTGTAGGACATTAGCTAAACTCTTTAGGATCTAGTGCATGGAGGAATCATGGGAGGGTGAACATATTTACCAAGATGAAGTAATTTTTGACATTCAGATTTTGATGGAGACCCCAAAGAAAGCATTGATCGATGGTCAAGTTATGTACAAGGGGGACATCTATGAATTTGTTCGATGGTACAATGCAGTGATTATAGCCAAGGAAATGTTTGAGAACTTCACCAAGGATTCTGCTCAATGGAAAAGGGTGATTGGCAACATCAAACAAGGGGTATCCAATATAGTTGCATCCTTGTTGTCACAAATATTGGTGGAAGATGAAATGACAACTGGTAATTTGAAAGTCAAGTTAGAGGAATTCTTTTGATTGAATTTCTATGAAAGAGTTGATTTCGAGGGCTTTTCCATCTTCTAAAATACAATGCACACCACTCAGTACTTATTACTGGATTGGGAGGAAAGCTTGGTAAAAGCAGAAAGAGCAATTATAGTTCTAGAATTCAAGCAAGCATTTGCAAAAAGCAACAATACAAAGGATTTGGAACAGTATTGGAGTGATTCCATGCCTTCAAATGGTGGAATCAAGGATAAATGCATTTAATGCATAGTGGGTGTTCTTTGTGGTCATTTATTGCACCCCACTCCCTTCCTAAACTAGCATGCATAATGGGCATTTATTACCCAATTTAGTAGTAGATTCCTTGTTGCATTAATCTAGATTTCTTTTCTTTTCCCTAACCCTAATTAGGGTTGATGTGGCACAATCTGGGCCATCAATTATTCTGATCATCTAGTCCACCCACTGTAATTGAGGACCTATATAAAGGCCTCACCTCTCATTTGTAAGGGAAGGATTTTTTGAGATTGATTCTATGAGCTACTAAGATAACAAAGTTTTCGTTGAAGCTTGGTGAATACTTGATGTGTCTTAGCTCTTACTTGTTCTCTTAAATTTCCTCATTTAGATTAAGTTAGTTTATTTAAGATGTTATGATTGTGATAGATAATATGACAATGTATTGATGGATTCCTTTGGTTCATACTTTTGATGTTTTAGTGATTCTAAATTGTTGTGCAAAGTTAGCATGAACCTGTTTCATGCTTATGTTTAACTTTGATCATTCATATATATTATTATTTATGATGTTGTATGTGGTGATATGAAAATCGTTGGCATAACCCTTGAAGATTGTACTAGCTCACCTACAGTTGAAGTATAACTTCACGAAGTGAAGCTCGGTAAATTGTGGAATTTGTCCACCAGAGTACCATTTATTGTCATCACTACCCTTAGGATTAGAATAGAATTCATGAACCCTATCCTATTTCATTTCTATGTATTTTTTAAAAACCCAAAAAAAGTACTTCATTGCAAAAACTTAAGACAACTCCCACATCCAGTATGGCCTGTAAATATGTAAGCCCCCTTGTGATCATCAATCAATCACATCAACCACCGAGCTTATCCATAGTCAAGACCTGACATTGAAGGAACCTTGGAGTCATCGTATGATCTTATAGCAATCTTAGCATACCCGGGACTTTGTTCAAGAGGGGATAAGATATTTCAATATTTTTTTCTACTATTTGGTGGGTCATAAAGCACACATCGTCAATGACACCAACAACTGTGTGATGCATGCATCTCACAGTGAAATGATCTAATAGTAGGTTTTTGAAGAAAGTCATGTTGTAGCCTCCAAGCATACCTTGGTGGCCTTTATTATGAATGTTAGAGCTATTGTGATGACCACTAATTAATTATGAAAATGATGATATAAAAGAGAATTTAGGTAGTGTGGGATTTAAATTCCCAACATAGGATGATCAAATACACCCCATAGAGCACAATTTTTGGTCCACATCCCTATTTTCTGCAGACCCATCATTAGAATGTATGTTGCCTCCAAGTGTTGTCAAGCATTTAGGCTAAGCCACCATATTAGGCCTCTTTGTGCCTATACATAAATCTATTAGAGTTTGTGAACTCGTCAAGGTCAAAATTAGAAAGAATATGAGATTGGGCATACACATTAGGATTCATTATTCCCAAATATATTGAAGATATCAATTCTCTATGAGTGGTGTATACGTGGCTTGTGGAAGTAGACTTAATACCAAAATGGTTGAACCTAACCATAAGTTCATCTTTCTCTGCATTTGTAGACGAAACCAACTGATTATGTGCTTCCCAGCCATCTCCAAGATGAGCAACAACTTAGGCTTCTTGACCTTCTTTTTGGCCAATTTGCATGCCTCTTCTCTGAGTTGTGATAGCTAGAATACTAACATTTCCTTTTGCACTGGTTGTCTCTTCTACAACATCTTCTACCCCTTTATCAAGTGTCCCCTCATCTTCTTTCACAACATAACTTTACTTAAATAAGTATTTACTATTTATGCTTTACTTAAGTTTACTTAGGTTAATGAATTTTCAAATTAGTTTTCATGTAGATACCTAAGAGTTTGCATATTCATATGAGTTGTCATGTTGACAACATAGTAGTTTGCACTCCAATTGACCACATGTTGTCTACTACATATCTTTATGAGATACACCTTTGCATTCTTATCCTCTCATTGTTGCACATACATTCATGCACAATGGAGGATAATCCACTCTTGGTGGACATGTACTTAATTGTTATGCTTATCTCTTTGCTGACTCCTAGTCATATCAGTTGCCTTTATATGCAAGGCACTTCTATAATGTATTCATCCAATCATCTGATATCCATTCTCATTTGATCATATCTTGTCTCTTCTGTGCTATCTCTTGAGCTTCTAGATCTTGGCATTTTATTATTTCCTTAGGCAAATTCTTACATGGTATTAGAGCTATACCAAATTCTTACATGGTATCAGAGCCATAGGAGTTTCATTGCATAGCCATTGGACATTTTTTTTTTGCAAGTCAAGGTTGGAGCTTGCTAGTGCAATTTAGATGTTGGCATCACGTTCAAAAGGTCAAAAAACTCCTAAATCGACTTTTGTTTCATCAAAATCAGACATCTGAGGTGAAATCTAGAGCCATTTGTTTTTTGGAGGTGCGATGACGACGTTTCAGGAAAAATAATTACGAAAGTGATTTTCAAACAGTGATATCTCCCTCATATGAACTCCTTTTTTTGGGCAATGTTTTTTTGTTTTGGGGTAGAATTTTGTGATCTACACATTGTTGTAGGTTGTTTACAATCCCTAATCTTGAATTTTTCTAAAAATTGCAAATCCTAATTTTTGCAACTTCAAAGGCTTAGTTTAGGCTCATTTGGACACAAATTCAAGTGCTATTTTTTTGAAAGTGCATGATTTTTTGTCTACTTTCCAGATCTGGTATCACTTTAGAGTAATTTTTAGTAGACATAGTACTTTCAAATTTTGGTCTCATTTTGGCCTATTGGCACTTATAATTAATTAGATCCTTGAGAGGTATTGTGTCTTATCTTGTTGAGTCTAATATAGCTTCATAGTTGTTGTAATCATCAAAAATAGAAGTCCACTTTGGTTCATTTTGACAAGTGGAAATTGTACACACACAAAGAGTAAAGTGCCAAAATCAACCTTTTTTTTTTTTTGGGCGGGCAGGGGGGTCTTGAGTGTTTACACTTCTCTTTCTCTTGTGTTCTTTTATTTTGCATCATGATTTCTCCTAGGTTTCCACTTTTAACTCCACATAATTATGCTACATGAAAAATTAGAGCATGGAGTAAAATGATGAAAAAAGGTTTAATTGATTATGTTGATGGAACCATGGTTGCACCATCTGATCCTGATAAACTAAATGAATGGAATCATAACAATAAGGTTGATATTGGTATTTTGAGTAAGTATGTACATGAAGACTTATCTTCCATATTAATAATTGTAAAACAGTAAAGGAAGCATGGGATAAGTTTGCTAGCTTGTATGAAAAAGTGGACAAAGCTAGGGGTTTTGAACTTGATGAAAATCTCATGTCATTAGATCCAAAAGAGTTTGACACAATTCAAGACTATATCACCAAGGCACATGAGCTAAGGTCAATGGTTAAGGATTGTGGAATTACCATAGAGGATGAAAAATTGATCTATAATTTGACGAGAAAACTTCCTTCAGAGTATGCATCATTTGTTTCAAGCTTCAACACTCATAAGTTGACCTTAGGTTCTTCCTACACCATGCCTTCATTTGATTCATTCACATAGATTTTGATGGTAGAACAATAAAATTTGATGAGCATGGGGATTCTCAAGTCTTCAAAGTACAAAACATTGGTGGCTAGTAAAGGGAATCAAGGAAAAGGGTCTAATAAGAAGCATAAATCATGGCAACAAAATTCACAACAAGAGAAAGAACACTCAACCTCCTCACCACAAGACAACTCCAACAACAAGGGAAAATCATCCAAGAAGGATTTTCTTACTTGTGGATATTGCAAAAAGAATGGACGTAAAGAACATCATTGTTATAAGAAGGAGATAGATGAACTCAAGAATCTTCTTAAGAAGAATCAAATTAGTCTACCTTCAAGAATGACTACTTCATCCTCTTTTTCACATTTATATTTTGATAAAGGAAATGATCACATGGGAAAAGGTCAAGCCTTAGTAGCTACTTCAAGTCAAGATTCAAGGAGATGGCTTCTAGATTCAGAGGCTTCTCATCATATGGCATCTTCACAATCTATATTTTCATCATTTGATCCTTGTCATACTCCACCTATTTTGATGGGAAATCATACTTACATGAATGTGATTAGGAAAGGAACTATTGATAAGGGGGAGGGATACTTCAAAGATGTGTTGTGTGTACCTCACCTAAGTCATAATCTTCTTTCCATCTATCAACTCACTCATAGAGATAGAAGAAGGACTATGGAAATCACACCTGATTCAATTTTTATCAGAGACTTGGAGACTAGAGAGATCATTTCTACAGGGTTGGTTGATCATGTGTCTAGGCTATACTACTTCTTAGATTTTTCTTATGATGATGACAATAATTTCTTAGCAGATTCTTCAGCAGATTTTGATCACACTTCTAGTGTTGATTCAGACTTTGAGGAGGACTTTAGCTACTTGAACTTGGGCATTCTCAAATGTGATCAAGTTCTCGAGTCATTGATTTCTTCTCCTCCTATTGATATTCCATCTTCTGTTGCTCCTAATGATGATTGTATTCACACAACCATGGATTCAAGTGATTCAGTGCAGTAGAATATTCATTGTCTTCCAGACTCAATTCCATGGGATGACTACTTGACAAACATTTATAGTTTATTTGTGGAGTCCTACATTGCTGATTTGGGAGACACTAGTGATGATATTCATCTTCTCTTTGATGAAGATGATCCTTCTTCAATTGTTGCGAGGGAGAATGCTGACCTCATCTTCATTCTCTACTTGATCAGTCTTTTGAGGTTGACATGATGGTAGATCCTTTGATACAACATTTAGAGGAGGTCACTTTATTTTTAGAGGAGATATTTGAGTCTTTGATACATGCTCTACACTCATCCTCAATTGAGCCTAATTTATCTTTTTTAGTAGAGTGGCATAGTACACATGATTTGGAGGAGGCACATTTCAGTATTGATATGGGGTTACTTGAGCATGTTTCAAAGATTCCATAAATTTTGAGGTTTCTTCCTAAAAATGAGGGAGGCTTCATTGATACACCTTTGGTTATGTTTCTTCCTAAGGGGAGGAATGTTGTTTTACACTCATGGAGCAATTTTTACATTGAGCCTAGAGCATCTACCATTGGTGTACATTCTACATTAGGGGTGTTACTTGGTCTATCTTCCTCTTCTTGTCTCTTATGGGAGGGATCTTTTCCTCACATGAGGTCTTCTTCTTTCTCATTTTATTTTATTGTACTTATCTCTCTTTTTGGGGGAGGTTTTTTCCCATGTGGTTTTCCCTCTTTCTCTACTTTATGAGAGATTGCATTGCATATGTTTTGCACTTGCATTTTGTATATGGGTACCTAACATGGCCTAGTAGCTAGGACCCATCTTGCATTATTATCTAGGTTATGTGAGCTTAAGTACATTTCCCTAAGTTGCACTTAAGGGGGTGTTGGTGTAAATAAGTATTTACTATTTACACTTTACTTAAGTTTACTTAGGTTAATGCATTTTCATATTAGTTGTCATGTAGACACCTAGTAGTTTGCACATTCATATGAGTTGTCATGTTGGAAACATAGTAGTTTGTACTCTTATTGAGCACATGTTGTCTACTACAACTCTTTATGAGATACACCTTTGCATTCTTATCCTCTCATTGTTGAACGTACATTCATGCACAATGGAGGATAGTCCACTCTTTGTGGACATGTGCTTAGTTGTTATGCTTATCTCGTCACTGACTGCTAGTCATATCAGTTGCCTCTATATACAAGGCACTTCTCTAATGTATTCATCAAATCATCTAATATCCATTCTCATTTGATCATATCTTGTCTCTCTTGTGCTATCTCTTGAGCTTCTAGATCTTGGCATTTCATTATTGCCTTAGGGAAATTCTTACATGGTATCAAAGCTATACCAAATTCTTATACCTTCATCTTCTTTCACAACATAACTTTTCATCTACTCTTTCACCTTTTCTCATGGTAAACTTCTATTTTTCCTCTTTATCTTCTTCTACAAAGAACTCCTTGTTTTTCCCAAACTTTTATTCTCTAGGGGGATATGTATAGTTTTTCAATTGCAACATCATGTGCACTTTGTAAGAAAAAATATTTGGACAACATCAAGTGTTTTATAGACTTGCCATTATTTTTCTCATTTGTGTGCTTTCACAATTCTTTCATGACAACTTTCTTATGTTGTGCATCACCTATGCACTCAAGAATTGCATTAAGCTCAGATTTTCAAAGCTTTAAAATCTTGTGCTTCATCTTTCGGCTTATCTCTAGCCATCCCACCAATGCATATGGAAAAATCTTTTTCTCTTTGTAAGAACAACTTCATTCTCTACTAAGCCCAGGTTTCCAACAAATTTCTTGATGATAAAATCAATTTCACTGTCTTCCATCTCTACTTTAGCCTCACTTGACTCTGATACCAATTGTACATACAAAACGGGAAAAGAAATGAAAGAAAAGATAAATGAAGAGGATGAAATACAAGAACACAAATATTTATTGTGGTTTGAAAAACTTGTCTATGTCCACATCAAGTAGGCAATCAATGTATTGCTGAAATATCCAATACACATTACATAGATTGCACAAGTCATTTATAGAAAGCTCTTCAAATACCTAGAGACCCAAGGAAATTAATGAACATATGACCATTGGGCTTCATATCCCAACATGAGGTGGGTAAGAATTAATATCCTCAAGATTAATGAAAGGGGAATTCTACAAAACTACTAAGACATCAAAAGAAGTGCCAAAGCAATTGAGCTACAAAGGTGCCTCCAATTTATACCCACAAATCATCTTGGCGCAATACAGAAACACTTTTTAGAAATGTCTAGATTGTTGTTGTAGTCGAATATATATTATAATGTTGACTTTTTAAAATAGAATATAAAATAGAAAAAGGAGATTTCTCATCATATTATGAGCCTCACTTTCAAATAAGGATTTGTTATGTTGAATTGTGATCCAACATCTTACTTGGACACATTGTTAAAAAAATGTTTTCATTTCAAATTAGTTGTGATCAAGTAAGCATTTAACACAAATAGGAAACTTAAGCAAATAAATTTTAACATTTATCTTATGCTCAACTATTTAATCTTCAATTCTTAAGAGGCTAATGCACTAAAATTGAGAGACTCAAAATAATCCTCTTAAGTACCTCTTGTTGCACACTAGGAATGTGGATTTGTTCAAGATATTTGATGTGAGAATGGTGGTATATTGATGCTAACAGTAACAACATATCCTTGTATCCAATAAGTATAATAGTTCACATGAGAGGCTACTTATATATTTGTGAGAGTAATGATCAATGGATATGATTGATTTTGGAGACTAAGGGTGGAGATTACTTGATACTTTGAGCCATAAGAGACTTTTGAGTGGAACCTTGCAGTTGGTGTTAAAAAAAGAGCTCCATGATTCAAGGAGATTGCTTGGTGGGGATGTTTTTGGGGTAAGATAAATGGTGAAGATCAAAAGGAGCATTTTCTAAGAAAGAAGTCTTACTTTTGGATTTATCATTTATTTGAAAAGTTAAGAACTCAATGAAATTGATGGATATACTTATATAAGAGGAAATTTTATGGGCAAAACGACTTACCCAAGGCCTCACAAGCCAAGCCTTTTGATGTTGAATCCCACCGATTGCTCACTCCAATGGTATCCATGAAGAAAAAAGTCAGAGAGCATAGAGCTCTTGAGAGAGACAATTGTAGAAGTCTTGATGATGCAGATAATTTGTCCAATTTGGATGACACAAAAATTTTATACTCCCAGATAGAGATCATAAAAAACCCAACCCACAAAATGATTGTTCTAGGGTGTCATCTGAACCCATCAAATGCCCTGTTGGAAATGCCCAAACCTCTTCCATCCCTCTTGACAATAACCCAACAGGTTAAATAATTACCTTTGAATTCTCAAATAATATTACCAATGGCATTTCAAGTTATAAAGCTAAGATTGTTATATTATTTTTTCTTAGAGGGGTGTCAATAGAATATTTTTTTTTTCAAATGGACCTGTAACACCTGGGAATCAAATGGTTGGATTACTAAATCGTTTAGATAATTAGGTAGGGGTTATGCGTCTTGTACCTTCATCAACCTTGATATTGCCCTCATAGTCTTGTAGTATGGTTCATGGATCATTTGTGGACAAACCTATTATGTTCAAGATTGGATATTGATTTTCACCCTGAGGGCATTCCAAATCCAAATACCCTATGTGGGTTCAACTCTTATTTTTTAATCTTGCATTTTGTCCATGTATACCAAAAATGTGGACACACTTCTATAAACCCTTATCCTCAAGAATACCCATGATGAAGAGCATCTCAAGATGCACCTTATAACTCTATCTATGACGAGCAAGAGCTATGAGACTGTGGCTCTCAAATGGACCCAGTTTAAAAAAACCCTTGCAAGGTGCATCATATAACAAAAGATTCAAAGAGTACATACAAGAATACCAATATCCAATAATCAAGTATAAAATGCAAGATGCAAGATTAAGTTAACAAGTATGAAGAATTTCAAAACCACCTAGTTAACCTATGTGAGCTATATTATGCATAAAAGGAAACTAAGCTAAATGCAAGTAAAAGAATTCAAGTGCAAATTAGTGCTCCAAGTGCTCCAAAACTCTAAGAAAACATGCAACATTACATTAGCATGAAAGTGTAAGAGATGAGAGAGTGAGGAGAGAACCTCCTTTTAAAGAGGAATGGACCGTAGAGAATAAAAGGCAAAATCTATGATGGAGAATGAGTCTCGTGCTGACTTTTTGCACAAGAATCTCAACTAAGCAAGATCAACGGATATGTTTAAGAGGAAAAATATGTGGGGAGGAGAATTAAATTTATTTTGAAAACAAATATTTCTCTCACATGGAAAATTGTGCATTCAAGTGTAGACAAAAATGCTTTTTCCTTTTATTTTTAAATTAGTAAAATGTCTTTTCATGTGCATACACAGGAATAAAGGGACATTGAGATTTTTGTTTAATTAAAAGGGAAGATCTTATTTGAATTAAATAAAGACTTAAGATAAAGTGGTCAAATCATAAGCTATAATCAAATAAATAGTAAAGTGACAATTTGATCAAAGACAAGTGATATGTAAATTATGCAAAAAAACTAGAAAGGGGGCTTCTAGTCTAGAGGACCAGTTTTGGGTGATTACACTCCATACATGAGTGAAATAGCTTCTTAACTAGGCAAGGTATTATGGTGTAAAGATAACATTGATAAATGGTCTAGTCTAAGATTTGAGCCATGTGCTTGTATAGAAATGGATCTCACGCAATCACTCTAATATAGCATTAAACTTGCAAGGTTGGGATTTGAGTTTGACGAATGAATTTCTTACCCAAATAGACCAAATGATTTCTTCAATTGTTGATGAGAGAATCATCTTATTACATATTGCCTAATTTGTAAACCATAATCTATACCCCAACCTTCTAGTGAGCCTCATCCTTCTATTCCTTCTCCCTTCACTGTCATCCCCAAAACTCACAATACTACTAATTCTTCATATACATTGCATACCTCCTCCACTTAACTACCTTCCTTCACACACCCTGCATTACCACTGCCTCCTTATCTCTTTATTCTCATGCTCCTTCACATGGTTCTCCTTCCTTTAGATTTGTTCCCATTGGAGATTGTTCTAGAGATTTTAAGCAGAAAGCATATCTCTCAACTTCCCTCACCTACCCACCCCACACACCCCCCCCCCACAATTTTCTCTCATCAGAATCCTATATATCATGTATCTCCACCCTCTAACGCCCACTTTAGATATCGTGAAAGGTCTTATATGCCATATTTGTTGAGTCTACAACCATGCTAGTCCAAAAATAAGTTTTCTACTCTATTAGTGGATGAGAAAATCCTCCCCAGTTCTTCTCAATGAACTACAACATCCAATCATTGAATGTAGAATATTAATAATCCCCTCTCGAAAATATCAAGTTTGACAGTCCATTCAGACCAATCACTTTGATATTGTCATGTTGCAAGAAGTTAAAGTTAGTGGTGTACATCTAAAATCCACTCTTGCTTCCATTTGGCAAGAAGTTGGCTTCTTCCACACCAATCATTATGATGGTTGTCATGAGATGATTATGGAAAAGAGAGCTATTATGTTGCTCAAATAAATATCACGCAAATCAAAAAGAGCCCAATGGTGTAGGCTAGTAAGATCACATTATCAAGAACAAAATTATAGGAGAGAGATAGATGCTAAGAAATGATATGAAGAAAAACATAAGTTTCGTTGTTAAACAAATTGGAGATCTATCCATTAATTCATGAAAATTTTGTTTGAACCAAATATAATCAGCAATGGAATGTTTATTGCTTTTATGGAAAAGAGAAAACAAATGACCACTAACAGGTATTTGATTCTTTGGAAAGTTTTGAAAAGGGAATGAATATTAGGATTATATTTAATTATCTAAAAGATCCTCTTAGCCAAAGTCAAACAATCATCACAAGGAAGTGTAACAATGAATGGTGTTTGTAAAACAATGTCTAAAGGAGGGTTTTGTTATGAGGAAGAACAATTGGGATAAGAAAAAGTGGTGGCTTGAGGTATAAACCCTAGACTACATATAATAACTTGTGTAGGAGGATCTATAGGGACTTCAATACCTTGTTCATTGATACTAAGATCTATCCAATAAAACATTTTTGAGCACTAATGTCATTACCCACATTGTAATTTCTTTTTAATGTGGAGGGTGATGTTAATTTATCTCGAGCTTTTTGAAAGTGCAAGGTATAAATAGGAATGTAAGGATAAATTTTCTCTTTATGGATAATAGGATTCTTGTCACTATTCTTGTCTTCTTTAAGAGGAGAAGAAGTGGAAGGTTTCATTAAGATCTTCATGTCTACTTAATGTTATTATTGGAGAGAAATCTTCAAGGAAATGGTTAACATCAGGATTATGAATAATTCTTTGATAAATGAAATATTTCTTAAGGTCATCTAGGGAAGTGCATTAACTAGCTTCCCTAGGACTATTCGTTAAGGTGTGTTGAGGAGGAGAGGATCTAGGTCTCACTAAAATAGGATCAATAGGAGTAAGATCAATATCTTCATTGTCAATAGGAACAATAGGATGGTTTATAATAGTATAATCTTTAGGCTCATCAACAAAGACCCTTATACACTCTACATATTCTATGCTTTGAATTAGAAAGCCATGCATGCAATATTGATAAAGGAATTGAATCATGCTCTATATGAAAATAAGATATCTAAAAGTCTTATAATACCATATGCAAGAATATTTAAATAGGATCAATAGGAGGAAGATCACTATCTTCATTGTCATTAGGAACCATGTGAGGATGATTAGAGTGGTTTATGGTAGTATCATCTTTATGTTTGTCAACATAGATCCTTAGACACTCTACATATTCCATGCTTTCAATTAGAAATCCATATGTGATATTATAAAGGACTTAAAACATGCTTTATAAGGAAAGAAGATATTTTAAAGTCTCATAATACCATATGCAAAAAAAATATGAAGGAATTAAAAAAAATTAATTCACTCCATGTGATTGATGAAGAAAAGTGAGGAGAAATGAAACAACATTTGTTATCAAATTCTAATCTAGCATAGAAATCTCTAGGAAATCAAAAGTGGAAATGTCATGTGTTGGGTTCACTGGGATGTATAATGAGAAGAGGGGAGAGGGCTATCTACTTGGTATGCAAGAGATTCATCTTCCTCTTCTAATCCACAATTAGAAGAAAGATGACCCAATAGGATTAAGCACGACTTGAGCACTAAGAGAATGTAATTATCCATCACTATTATGATTAGGAATGAAATTGATTTGGGGAATTAATCTAATGATGCAAGATAAATTATTAATATAAGGTAAGTTGACCACTTTCAATAAATTATAGATTGATGGAAATAAATAAGAATTTGTAATTACCAAAAATGAAAAGCTATAAATTGTACTACCGTTACCTCAAATTTGAAGTATTCCTATTCAAAAAAAAAGGATGGGGTGTTTTGTTCCTAGGGATTTTGCCTGGATACAATTGCAGACTCCAAAAAAACCTGTACTCACCAGATCCAATCTTGACATTTGTTCAAACTGCTCGTACATATAGAAAAGGAAAAAGGTTGGATAGATGGGTTAGCCTTAGTCAAACCTTTGTCAAGAATCAACGAAAAAAAGAAAGCATACTATTATATAATAGAGGCTAAATCTGAAAAATAGAATGTAACGTACTTGGATAATGCAAATGTTTATTTCACTGTGATCAAATGTGTTGATGCAATAACTTTGACGTAACACAAAAACCCAAAAGGAAATGATGAAAGACAAAATCTCATGCAATGATGATTTTGCACAACGTTTGATTGAGAAGAGGAAAGAAGATATAAATGTGAAAATGTCAGTGTATCTTCATGTATATTCTTCCTTGATAGATAACACCTTTACTTGACCTTTAATGAAGGAAAAAAGCTTTATCATATTGAAGAGCAACTTGAATACTTGAAAAAAAGCTTAGATCTTGGATGTTTTCCTTGATTGTTTGAACTTGAAAGCTTGCACTTGACAATAATGAATGCTTGAGGATAATATTGGATTTCAATCATAGTTGCTTGATAATGGATGCCCACAGATACCAAAATGAGGAGAGATAAGGTGTTTATATACCTCTCACAACATTTGGAGGGTTAAAATACAAGAAAGTTGATTGTCAATCTAAATATCCCACTAAATCATCGAGACTAGACCACAAACCAAATTTGAACTTGATCTTCAGGGAATAAAACACCTTAAGTGTTATGTTCCCAAGAACAAAATTCCCCAAGTATAATGTTCTAGCTAATCAGAGTTGAAATCAAGACCACAGCCAATTAGAGATGAAATCAAGACTATAGGTTCCAAACAATCAAGGGATGCCAAATAACATTAAATAACTAGTTTAAGGATTGGGACAAAATGTAAAGGCCACAAATAGTAGTTTACAAGGCCTAGGTGGTGAAATAAATTATATCCTTAAAGGAATGAAATAGGAGCACACTAAGAAATAAAAGGACCCATATATGAATTCAGGTTCCTATTAAGTGTCATTTGAAGTCTTACTATGAAGATACACTTAGGTAGCTACTAACTAAATCTAGAAATTGTACACTAATTGAGTACTTATAACTTAGGATGACACAATTGATAATATCAGTCACTTGTTGATGTATTGATTATTGTCAATATATTAATTATCTATTGGTTGTGACTCTAATGTAGTTGTAAATGCTGGTTGGTTGATGGATGTGTTTCTCTTGGCAATTCTCGTGTCCTTTAAATATATTTTATATTGTGAGGAAAGAAGTAGTGTATAGTTGGAGGAATTGTAATCATTAATCAACCGTCTTTGGTCTTCTTCTCTGTAATGAATTCATGACTAATAAAGATATATTTTACTCCTATATCTAGTACAAAGTGCCATTTGTATTATTGTTTCATGTGTGTAATATATCAATTATAACAATAAACATACACCATGCTTTTATTTTGGATTATGTCGTACTGTTGCTCAACTTTGTGAATTTGCCCCATCACTTTGATATTAAACATGCTTGTGGGTTCATATTTCTTACCTTGGATTTGCACTTCCTATCATTGTTGTAACCCTTCTACATCTTCTTCATTCCTCACCAAAACACCCTTGGCCACATTTTCATGTTTATATCATTATTCCTATTCCTACACTACTATGGCATAAGACACTTTACAAACTTTTTTCCTCTTATGATTTTGGTTGTGATATCATAGGCATATGTCTATCATATTACTCAACATATTTATAAAGAGTTTATTAGGTCAATAAGGTCCACACCACCATTTTATTTTATTTTTGTTGGAGGAAATATTTATATTTATTGATTTTTATCTCTAGTCCATGTAGTACTTACATAATGCATTCTTTATACTTATTAATACATGAGTATATTATTATATGATTAGATATTTACATATTTCTATTTTTACATGTTTGTACTTGTAATATAGACTTAAAAAGTTATTTATAAGGATCCTTAGCAACAATATATGCTTACATAATTTATTCTTTATACTTAATCATATATTGCTATGATTGTTTATCTTATCATCTCAGGCGTGAAACAAGTAGATGAATAACACTTAAATAAGAATGGAAAAAAAAAAAACTTATGATGCAACACATGAGTGGTAGAGACAAAGCGATATTTTGTCTTGAAATGTGAAGCATAGTGATATCCATTCCAATTATGAGGACATGTAAAAATAAACAATTTAAACACACTTTGTTTAGGGAAATAAAGCTGAACAAAGTTACAAACCTATTGACCAAAATTCATAATTAAAAGACAAATCAAATGACGATGTTGCAATTTTTTTAAAACTTTAGTACTCTCTATTGAAAATGTGTTATTCTTAGGTCCTATAATCTTTCTTCATTTATTCATTATTATAAGTTTTTTTAGATTGATATAAATTATTGAAATGTTTTTTATTTTGATGAATAGTCATTTTCTATTAATAAAATATACTAAGAATACAATTCACAAAAAAAAATCGGAGGATACAAGATACCCCGCGAAAGAGTTCACATGGCTAAAGCCGGACTTAACAACATCTAATAAATAAAAATATACGCTATCAAATTCGAAAAAACAATAGCCACTCGGTAGAATTATTGAAGCGTTCTCAAAGATAGATAGATAGATAAAATTTTAACGTCCACAAGGCCAAAAATAGCCTATGGGACAGCAAGACAACTCAAGCAGACTTAAGTAGCGTTGTTCGCCTCTTGTGTAGACTAATGATGAGCCCCCCCAATTGCTCAATGTACTCTTCGTTGAACAGGTTATGCCAAGAACTGTCACATATAGTATCCGCAAACTTATCCCTGCTATCCTTGTAGGCCTCACATTCTAGAATAAAGTGCTGTTCAGTTTCCACTTTCCCAGAATTGCAAAATCTGCAAATTCTCTCTTCCCAAGCCTCTTTTGGCCTCTTCCAACGCCCGGTCTCACAACGAAGTTGGTGAGAGTTGGTTCTCAGCTGAGCAATAAGAATTTTAGCTCTCCAAGAAATGTTGGCTCCTATGTACACTTTTTCGAGTTGATCACAAGTGGGGTTGAACTCATTTATATAATATAGTTTCTTCCTCCCAATCTCGCTTCCCCAATTTCTCTTGTAGAATTTCTCCATAACAAAGACCTTTATTTCTTTATTACTTGTGGGGCACATATTGAAATGAATATTCCATTTACTCATCCAATTAATGTTTTGTTGCATCCATGTCCTTTTTCGCTTACATAGTGTGTCACTAAAGACAACTTTCGGCCATCTATCATCTTCCATTTTTTCGATTCTTTTTAGATAGCTTAAAAGGCGAACCATAGCAAGTGCCTCAATAGGTGCAGCCCCCATTTCACTTAGCATGATGTCATATGGAACAGTGCTTTTAATTTTAAACTTGCTTGTAATCAAGCGCTTTTGGATTCCTTCGATTTGTTTCCATTGTGCTATAGTAGTGCTCAAGAACAACTGGCAGCACAAGAAGACCAAACAAGGTTTGAATAGTTTTCCAATCCCACAACTCCGCTTCACGGCACCTATTCTGAAGAGCGTAGAAAGCCTTCCATCCACCTAATGTCCTTTTATACCTGCAGCTAGACCAGCTTAGTTTTTTGTTGAAATCGATGCCAAGGTATTTATATTCCGCAACTTCTTCGAGAACACTTCCATTGTAATAAAATTCATGTTGATGCTATTTTTTATTATTAGAGAAAATCATAACCTTGGTTTTGCTGATATTGACTTGCATCCCCACCATTCTACAAAAGCGCTCAAGAGAAGATAGATGGTCTTGCAAACCACAAGCAGATTTGGCAATTAAAATGAGGTCGTCCGCATATAGGAGTAGCTTTATAACAAATTCCCCTAACTGAATGCCTTCACGCTCTTGCGTGTTTAACCACTCTTCCAGTTTGTCAATATATAAACCAAATAAAGTAGGGGATAAAGGGCAGCCCTGTTTGACCCCGATATCGCTCCTAAAACATTCTGAAATGCCATCTGAAGTTCTGATTTTGACTTTCACCTCTTCGTACATTCTATGAGCAGCAGCTCTGAGATGCCTAGGAATCCCCAATTCTTCCATCCTCAACCAAAGCTTGTCTCTCGGAACGGTATCAAAAGCCTTTTTGAAGTCAACAAAGCAACAAAAAACCTCTTCTTTTTTCTCCCACTCTTTTTCAATAATGTGTCTCAGAGTGACACAGTGATCCACTGTCGAGTGCTTTGGCCTAAAACCAGCTTGCCCTTTAGCACGTTTATGATTTTCTTCTGCCCATTTGCTGATCCTAGTTTCTATCATACTGCCAAAAAGTTTAGCAAAGAGGGGATTGATCATTATAGTCCTGTAGTTGGAGGGATTGTTAACATCACCACTCTTAAAAAGTGGTATTGCAAGGCTGATTGTCCAATCTTTCGGAAACCCTTCCTGGCAGATTTTGTTGAAGATTTCAGTGATGTGCGGTGCAAGAGTTTTCATACCCCACTTCAAATATTCAGCTTGAAGCGCAACAAGGTCTTTTGCTTTGCCTCCACCCAACTTCTTAATCCCTGTCTCTATCTCTTGCACAGTAAAAATATTTGTGGTATCATTGACCAAAGGTGGCTGTCCCACTCCACCCTCTTGTTCATAAAGTTTTTTAGCATAATCAAACCATTGGGGTGTTTGTCTGAGGAGCCGTTCATATAGAGATAAACCGTCAATCTCCTCCAATAAGGAGTGAATATCGCTCAAAAACCGCTAACATCTGGGAAGGTTCGAATCGTGTGGCCGAATTGTAAGATGACCCAATCGTAATTTCCTCTCGCACATCACCTAATTATACATTATTTCATCAAATTTCATTTCCTCCTCTGAGGTTGTTCTGTGTATCAACTTCACCGGAAATCAATTCTTTCTTCTCCTCCAACCGATCGGGATACCCTGTTGCTTCAATATCTGAGTTGGGTTGTTTTTGTTTTTCAACTGTCAATAAAATCAGCTAGTGGATACAATGGCATGCACTTCACCTTGCATCATGCCTACTGCAGCAGTGCAAAAGCCAGGGATTACAAGAATGGCTACTTCTTCTCCTCACTTGGTATCTCTACCGGCTTGTAAAAGTCATTTTAGTCAATTACACCTCTCTTCGCCATTTCGGAGCCATGCAGGTAGTCTTTTACTCAAATAAATTGAACAGTTTCAACTTTCGTTCATAGCTACACTAAATAAGTAATTTGGGGTTGAATAACTACGTCGACTTGAATTGTTTTGATAATTGTAGTCTACTAAGCTTAGAAGGGATTGCTCTATATTAGGAGGAAGGAGAAGCAGAGTAATTGCAATGGCTACTACTGATCCTATGAAGCCAGTCACTGAGGTCACTAAACCTATTCAGGAGGCTGTAAGTTAGCATTCTCTTTTACCAGCTTCAACATTTTCACGCTATTAACCTGTGAAAATAGCATATGAAAGGCGTGTAGCCTAATTAATAGAAGATGAACACAATTGTTTTAACTTAACCAAGGTAATATGATATGAGTCACAATTAGGTATACATTTAAAAACTTGAGTCAAGGCAATCAAGCAAAGCTTAAAAGCACCCTATTTTAGAGCTATACATCTTTACAATCAATTTTCCAAAAGGGTAGACATATTTTGACAGGTCCTGACTATTTTGGCCGAAAGGATGGCAAAATTCATATCTTCTCAATCTGGATAGCAGAATAATGCTAAATTTTTCATTTGAGTGCAAATAGTAAAAATAATTGTAAAAGTTATAACCCGGAGGATTGTTGTATTTTAATATGAAGATGATGAAATTTTAATAATGTCCATGAGATCAGCAGTCCAAGGGAACCAGAGTTAAAACCTTAGTAATTCTCAAGTTCTGTTTTGATATTGACTGTCCTATTATGAATCTTTTTCAAAAAGCCAGCAATTTTGTGAAGTCTTGCCTTCTTAAATAGCTCATTTAGACTACCCATCTTTAAATTGCATTTATATTGAATACCAATATGTAGCACACTTCATGAAAAATACCATTCAGTTTCAACCACCCCTGTTGCAGAAAATGTAGGTTCTTTTTTTTCCACTCTTGCTTGAGGACTGTCCATCTACCTGCCTCATATATAAAGATGGTGCAAACTGGCTCTCAACTGTGCAAATAAAACTCTATCCTTTCCCTTGATTGTGACACTTAAATAATTATTACTATGTTGCCGCATGTGGCTGAACTCCTTGACATAGTGTGTTTTTTCTCAGCAAATCTGTTTTGACTAAATGGCAATTCTATGTTGTTTTAATACAATTTTTTTATCTCTTAATTATTGTTGGGATAATTGTACAAATGAATGTCCGATTTACTCATCTAGTTACTATCCTATTTCATCCAAGACTTCTTTCTACAATCTAATTTCTCTTCAACAACCATTTTGGCTAGCATGCCTATCGATGTTTTCAACATTTTTAAGTAACCTATTGGACGAATTATTGCCGATGCTTCCATCGGAAATATTTCTACTTCAGTCAGAAGAATCTAATAAGGAACTGTTGAATTGACTTTTAAACTACTAGTAACTAGATGCTTTTGAATTCTTTCTACTGGCCTCCACTTGAGGTTTGACATGCTGCTCCTCCAAACCTCACAACTATAGATGACAACCAATGTGGCCAAAAAACGAAAAGGATTTTCCTAATTTTTCAAATCCGAGAACTTTGCTTAGATAAGAAGCTTTCCAACCTTCTTGTATCCTTTTCATTCTGCATGTCTCCCAGTTGTCCCTATTTGGATATAGATAAACAATGCTAAAGTCCACATAATTGTCTCAACTACACTCACGACATGGGCTTTTATTTCAAATGTATTTCTCTGTCAATGGCCTGTACCTCCATGCGGACTTTAGACTTGTGCTGAATTTTCTTGTAGTTTGATATGTGGGTAGGGATATCACGAGAAAATAAAAAAACTTAGTACCCTTTGTAGTTTCTATAATATGCTCTAGATTACTTTTGGGTGCAATAAAGCTATTGGCTGATAGTATTTCCTGTTTTTGGGCAGTGGGAAAAGACAGATGACAAGCTTGCCATTGGTGGCCTAGGCTTTGCAGCAATAGTAGTGCTTTGGGCCTCAACTGGTCTTATTACGGTATGTTTTCTGAATTCAGTAGTTAGGAATTAGGATATTTTATATAGTAGGCTTTTACAATGGTACATCTAGAATTATCTGGCTTTAATGCAAATCTCAAGCTTTAATTGGGTTATTATCGACCAATGCGCCAAAACAAATAATAAATTAATAATAAGCATCTTTAGGAGAGATCTCATATTATCTCTGTACATGAGATTTATGGCTTATTCGATATCAAAGAGGCTGGTTGCATAAATGTTGGAAAAAAAATCACAACCTTTGCAAATTCCAGAGCACTCCATCATAATCTCCATTCTTGTCAAGAATTGATTGTTATTTTAAGTTCAAGTGCAAAATCAAGTTAAAAAAGAACAACCAAATGAAAGGTGACAGAGTATACTGCAGCAGTCAGCAAAATAAAATGAAGGTATTCTAGTTTAACTACAAAAATTAAAGAAACAATTATGAAGGGGAACCGTGAATATGGGATAGTATCCACTTAGGGTGCCTGGTGGCACACACAGCCCCAGCTCTACATACTTATCTCATTCCAGAACTCCATTACAGAGAACCAGGACACAGAAACCCAATCTTCAGTCATATACTACCTAATTGTATCATATTCTGGAGACTCAGTTTCAAATTCAAAATTCAATTTGTCACCTGATAGTTTAAACCTAAGTCACAAGGTTCAAATTTGAATTCGAGTTCATTGATCATAAAATTCGGATGAAATTTCCATTAAATCTTACTTTATATAAATCTATTTATTTTAAATTATAAGTAATATATCCACAAAATTGTCAAAGTAGATTGATGTTGCTAAATAATTACATTAAATAACTTAATATTATTTTATAATAAATCAATATTATATTAAATATCATAAAATTTGGATGAAGTTCAGAAATTTAGAAAAGGTTGCTGAAATTTGAATTTCATCCAATGAAATTCCATGTATCTTGTGACGTAGGTTTAAACTGTGGACTTTCTACGTATAATTCCTTTGGTGGCTAAAGAGCACTTTCATTATTTAGAGTATCACATGTTCACCCCTTAAGTACTTGTTCTTTTCTAAGGTTTTATGATTGTTATTTACTAATTACTGGTAATTCATATTGATATTCTGTTGTTTAAAGGGATTAGAACTGCAGAATTGTGTCTTGGATTCCCTCTTTCTATAGCTTAATCCTGACTGGTCTTGTTGAATTTTTACACTGCAAAAATTGTATAGTTTTAATATACTCGGTCAACTGTTCTCAGCCATTCCCAGAAATCAGTTTGCTATATTATGCACAGGTAGTTGTTTGACTGTTTTCTATTAATTTTAATTACTATTGTAAAATACTAAAATGCATCTAAAACATTTCACAATTAATTTGTCTTTTTTTTTTTGTAGCTATTCAGTACCAGTTTACTGTCTCTGACTTACAATTTGCACTTTCTCCAAGTTATTGTAATTTATTTTTATACTAGCAGGGTATTTTGCCTCAGATTTTATGCCAAAATTCCGAAGTGTTTTTTGAATTAAGTCTATGCTTGAGAGTTGTTAATGATTGACTATTTGCATAACTGCAGTGTGTCGAGGAGTGTATGGAACACAACGCTAAGCTAATTCTGTGTGAATCTTGAGAAAACAAAAAGTATGTGTATTGTTGAATTACCACTCCAAGAACCCTGAAGTAATATGATGTTCTCTTTGTGAATATAAAAGCGTAGGACTTTGCCCTTTGAATGAATTTTTAGATATCTGGATCAAAACCTTTTTTGGCTGGTGCACCAAAAAGATTCTCTTCAAGGTGTTCTACTGCACTTATTGCAATAATTGTGAAGTGAGCAAGGTGTGCCTTTATTGCCCAGGGTTTATACGTTCGTTTGTGAATGACCTGCACCTACCTATAAGAGAGATATGTGGTCTTAATGCTCTTATAAGAAAGTATAGAGAGTTTAAACTATATATTATTGAATTTTTTGGATGCCACTAGCCACAAATAAACTTGCAGATGAACTTGGATGCTAGACCTCTGATTATATTCATACTATTATAGGCCATCTTCTGAAGCTTTGGTAAACCAACTTTGGTCGAGAATGTTAATGTGCATAAGTAAGTCTTAACAATTGGTTGGTAAAACTTTTCTTGTTATGATAAATGAGGTAAAAACTAGATTGATCAATCAAAAGTCATACCATTGAACCAATCTTGTGTTGGACGAACCGCCAACGTTCCCCTTCAAGATTCGTGACATGGCTTAACCGCCTCCTGTGTTCTATAAGTCTAGTGGTTGTATTGGGCATTAACAGGTCGATCTTTTGGTGCAATGACAACTCTAGCTTGTAACAAGTGGTATTAGAGCTTGGTCACAGGTTCAAATCTCCTAAGGTAACGCTGAGGGGGGGATTGTTGGACTAATCGCCAATGTTCCCCTTCAAGATTTGTGACATAGCTTAACCGCCTCCTGTGTTCTATAAGTCTAGTGGTTGTGTCGGGCATTAACAGGTCAATCTTTTGGTGCAAAGGCAACTCTAGCTTGTAACATCTTGATCACTGACCTACAGTTGTCTGTAATAGGATTGCCATGTCCAATCTTATGATCGTATATATTCATGTGGTCTGTAATGCTAATAACAAAAATTTAAATAATAATTAGTGCTCCACATAAAGCGCAAGCTTTATTGCTAACAGAAATACTGGTATAACACCTATATTCCTAGAGAAATACTGATAATAACACCTATATTCCTAGAGCAAAACAACTGAACTACACTTTGTAACAACTGGATTCCCCGGGTCTAATTTTAACATCTATCATAAGCATAGAATACAGTTTTAACTTTGACTTCATAAGAAGGCAATTACATCATTCATATTCATATGAGGAAGATTGCCGTTAAAGTCAGTTAAACAAAATTGCTTAACTAAATACTTGAAATTCTTTTTTATTGAAATTACATCAGAAATTGAAATCACATACCTTGGAAAAACTGAGACTGAAATTCATCTAAGTATGCTTCTGCAATCACCCGGGTTAGTCCACAAATATACTATAACAATTTCTCAAATCGACTGCTATCTCAAAAATCATTTGATGAATACCACTAAATACCATTATAACTTAAATTAGGGCATCACATATCATCTTACCAATTAGGGCATCAATGACCATCGGTTTATTTAGGGTTTTTGGTACTGCTTTACCACTTAGGGCATCTGCGACCACGGATTCAATTTAGGGCTTCCGCGACAATGGATTTATCTAGGGTTTTTGCAACGACGGATTCAATTTAGGGCTTTCTCAACCACGGTTTCAACTAGGGTTTCCGATACCACGGATTCAGTTAGGGCTTCCAATACCACCATATCAATTAAGGTTCCAGCTGTCACACAATCAATTAGGGCTTCGGATTTCTTTTCCTTCTGATTGCTTATCTGTGACAATTTCTCAAAATTAGATAATTACTTATATTCAATATTCATTTATATGAAGTAAAATGATGATAACAATGAAATACCTCAATTTAATCTTACCTTCTCATAAACAAAAATGATAATACTTGTTTTCGATAGACAATTGATTTCATGGCTTATCTCTATTTGACGCATATCTGATGTCTTGAGAGAGGTGAAACATTGCCAGGGGCTTTACCACCCAAACTTGGACCACAATATATATCCCTACACGATCTCTTAACGAGAAAGGCCCTCCCTACCCGAAATTCACAGGGAACATCTTACCATTCACTGGGCATCATGATATATAACACGCCATACGACTTGGTAGTAGGAGATCATCATAACAAGAATATGCATGAGCTATTATTAATTCATATTAAATGATATATATTAAAATGTCATAACTGATATTACTGGTTCTTATTGTTGATGAATCTTTCCTCATGCCCCTTTATGTAACAACCGGATTCCTCGGGTCTAATTTTAACATCTATCATATTACTGGTTCTTATTGTAACAACCGGATTCCTCGGATCTAATTTTAACATCTAATTTTAACTTCGACTTCATAAGAAGGCAGTTACATCATTCATATTCATGTGAGGAAAATTACCGTTAAAGTCAGTTAAACAAAATTGCTTAACTAAATACTTGAAATTCTTTTTATTGAAATTACATCAAAAATTGAAATCACATACCTTGGAAAAACTGAGACTGAAATTCATCTAAGTATGCTTCTGCAACCACCCGGGTTAGTCCACAAATATACTATAACAATTTCTCAAATCGACTGCTATCTCAAAAATCATTTGATGAATACCACTAAATACCATTATAACTTAAATTAGGGCATCACATATCATCTTACCAATTAGGGCATCAATTACCATCGGTTTATTTAGGGTTTTTGGTACTGCTTTACCACTTAGGGCTTCCACGACCACGGATTCAATTTAGGGCTTCCGCGACAACGAATTTATTTAGGGTTTTTGCGACGACGGATTCAATTTAGGGCTTCCGCAACCATGGATTCAACTAGGGTTTTCGATACCACGGATTCAGTTAGGGCTTCCAATACCACCATATCAATTAAGGTTCCGGCTGTCACACAATCAATTAGGGCTTCGGATTTCTTTTCCTTCCGATTGCTTATCTGTGACAATTTCTCAAAATTAGATAATTACTTATATTCAATATTCATTTATATGAAGTAAAATGATGATAACAATGAAATACCTCAATTTAATCTTACCTTCTCATAAACAAAAATGATAATACCTGTTTCCAATAGACAATTGATTTCATGGCTTATCTTTGTTTGACGCATATTTGATGTCTTGAGAGAGGTGAAACATTGCCAGGGGCTTTACCACCCAACCTCGGACCACAATATATATCCTCACACGATCTCTTAACAAGAAAGGGCCTCCCTACCCGGAATTGATAGGGAACATCTTACCATTTACTGGGCATCATGATATATAACACGCCATACGACTTGGTAGTAGGAGATCATCATAACAAGAATATGCATGAGCTATTATTAATTCATATTAAATAATATATATTAAAATGTCATAACTGATATTACTAGTTCTTATTATTGATGAATCTTTCCTCACGCCCCTCAACCTCATCAGGCCTCCAAGCTCGTGATTTCCAAGCGCTTGTTTAATAATTATCAAAGTGGAATTGCATGAGCTAAACACATTAGATTAGTTTGTGAATTTTCAATTTACTGATATCATTCTTAATTTTATTTTTTATTTTTTTATTAGGTTCATCTACACCTCTCACCATCAACAGGTCATCAGACCGGTGTATTCTCGGTGCCTGAACCATTTCATCTTATTCATAAGATTATGATTCTGTATTCTCAGAATTTCATTGGTATACAGAGTTGATCATTATTACTGCGTTTACTTGTTTGAGAATAGAGCATTTCATGACTCAAACTACTAATTAATGATGGGGTTTGTTAAAAAAATATAATCTTTATTCAAAGGTATAATTGAATTAAGTGTTGGAATATGGTGATAACCAACAATGTTTAAGATGGAAACATAAGTTTACTACTTCCTTAATTGGCTTCTACCGAAAGATCATCTTTCTAATAAATAGTAAAGTAATTAGGCTCTGTTGGCATTATTCTTTTTTTTTTTTTGAGCACAAGAAAAGAACAAGACTCCAATCTATGCATTTTGTATCAACTCGACTCAGAATGAGGATAGAATGCAAAACGTGAGTGAAAGGAAATGAATTCGATTTAATTACACCCTTACATGGCTTTGATTACTATGCACCCAGACTGGTAAATTCTTCAAATATCTACAGTATTTCCGTTGCTCAGAGATGTGCAAGATTGATTCACGTATGCTCAGATATTTGGTATCGTGGCTATTTAGAATGGTGCTGCAGGCGTTGATTGTTGGGGCAAAAAGGTCGACTGAATATCTCACGGCAGAATACTTTCAAGGATTTGACAAACTCGGGTTAATGAAAGACAAAACTCTGAGACTATGGTGGAAAACAAGAGCAGACGAAAATGTGGTTGCTTCCATTCGAAAACGACAAAGGCAATATAAAAAATTTTGATTGGCTTTACATCTTCTGCCGTTACAAAACTCCACGCGATTTGAATTTTCCAACAATTGGAAATATGAAAACGTTGGAACAAAGGTGAAAAGGTTTTATTAATATAATTATAATTCGAAAATTTATTAAAAATCTTATAAGTACTTTTAAAACATCATTCTGTTAATTTATTAACATATAAAGATGCCAAAATATTTTAATATACAAATGCACATGTATAAACT
Organism: Cupressus sempervirens; assembly: GCA_028749045.1. Classification (NCBI taxonomy): domain Eukaryota; kingdom Viridiplantae; phylum Streptophyta; class Pinopsida; order Cupressales; family Cupressaceae; genus Cupressus; species Cupressus sempervirens. The sequence goes on from CM053788.1 coordinate 8,349,192, forward strand.
ATTATGAAAATAATACGACAAAAGATAATTTAAAATCTTTTAAGAATACGTTTATATTTAAACTTAATTAATTAAATTTAATTAATTATCAACAGCTCATGCAGTTCCAGAGATGAGTCCTGTTACAAATCGCTTGGTCCTCTACCTATCTGTCCAATGATGGTGATGCCTTGCCTAATTCTTTTTTGACAATGCTTCCACCCCTTCAACAAGCTCCCTGCAAGGAATTTCTTTGTAATTAAATTATAAATTATAAATAATCATATTAGTTAACCTTTCGTCTTAATTCCATGAATTTGCGATTAACGAATAACTAACATGTCATCTTCACTTGAAATCATAACGACTAACTATCTTACCATTTCGCCGGATTATATCAAATTAAACTACCAACTGACTTCATGTGAACATCAACGTCTATATTTCAAGCTAGGTCAAAAATTGGGATGTAACACATTTAATATAATTAACTCTACTAGTATCATTTCTGGAATATAAAATTCCTCTATGAAAAGAAGACTTCTTCCTCTGAGTGGTTGTACTATCTTTAAGAGTCTTCATACAGCACTTTGAGTCCGTATTGGTATCATCATATCCGCAGGTCTCCATGTGGATGCCCAGGCCCTTTGCAATGCTGCAGCACATCAATAGGCAGATCGACCTACTGCAAGGACCATGTAGTTGGTTTTTTAAATCTTCAGTTCGTCCTTATTAACCTGGTTAGGTTGTATCACAATTTCTTTCAGGAAAGATCTTTCAAACCCAACTTTCAAGAACCATGACCTCCTTTTTATTGGACTGCAAATCAATGTTACAATGTTTCTTACATTTCAGGCTTGAAATACAGGATTCCGAGGTCTAGATTCTGATATAGGAGCACCTTCGGAATTAGGCAATCAGCATCAACCAAAAAAAAATTTATTTTATTTTGTAATTTCATTGGTTATTTTTTTTGTATGCTTATGGCTTCACATGGGTGGAAGCTTGTATGTCCATCTAGGCCAATGTCACCAGGGAAAGTCATCCAATCCAACTCTGAACACTTTAACCTCCTCCTTAAGGGACTATAAATCAATGTTACCTTGCTTTTACATTCCAGGCTCAAAATATGGGATTCAAGGTCTGATTTTGATGCAGTAGCATCTCTGGAAATAGGCAATCAGCATCAATATTTTATTTTACAGTTTCATTGGGAAGTCTAGTGTATAGTTTCTTATGGCTTCCCATCGTTGGGATCTTGTATGTCCATCTCAGCCAACGTCATGTGTTGAAATTATGCAAAATTGCACAAGAACCCCTCATCTAAATTGAAACTTCCTGCATGAGGCAATCTTGGAATTATCCTCTAGAAGAAAAATCAGGACAAGTTTTCTTTATTTACTGATTTTTATCTTTTTACTATTTTTCTCCATCCTGACTTTGAGAATACCTTGTACCTCTGGAGACCTAGTTGTTATTATCATCTCTTACTGTATACTCTAAAATGAATTTTGTTGCATTTTGATGACATCCAAGGCTTGGAGGAAGACTTTCATATAGAGCATTGGATATTTGGAAAATGAATCTTTAATTTTGATTGTATGAAGCAAGGAGATGCGTGCTTCAGATTGATTTTTTTTCCAGGGAAGCTTGGACGTTTATTTGATTTTACAAGGACTTGGGAGTTGTTTGTTCCTTTGGGGAAACGCTGTTAGATTATTTTTAATTCCAGGAAGAGAGTTATCACTTGATGTTGACCATATGGTGGTCTCTTCCTACCTTTTGTAAAGTTTCTGCAAATTCTGTATCCTTTCAATCAGACTTTAATTCTGTCCTCGGTTGCTGAGAATGATCTTCTTAATAATCTGAAAATTGAAGGAGTTGTCACCTTTACTTCTGATTTGAATGTTATATAATTTCTGCAATAAATTATATAGGATGATATCGCTTGAAGAAGCAGACTTAATTGTAATTGTGTGTCCTTCAAACTGCAATACTATCCTTCCTATATACCTGACTAAAGGACATGACACTCAAATGGACATGTCTCTTGCCTAAGTTGGCCCATATGCTTCTTCCATAAATCGGCAATTTACAAGATTAGTTACCATTAAATACTAACTAACACATAGTGTTTAGATTAGTTTTAAAAACACATAACCTTCTAGGAAGTTGCCGTCTCATTAGAGGAAGAATACATATAATGCCATACGGAGTATATAAGATGAGAAGATCAAGTGCGGTCTGCACTTTCAAACCTGTATGTTATCTAGTTATATACTTAACACTCCCTCTTAACCTAATAATCATACAGAGAGATATCATATCTAACAACATCAATACAGATGAATAAGCAACAATTAATACTCTATATCTCTCTGAATCTTCTTAGTATGTGGTATGATAGAACACATGATACAATGTCATATTACTGAACTTGTGATATGACAAATCACTGCTACTAGTGATAATATACATGATAAATCTGAAGAGTAATATAATTTCTTCATTTATCCAAGTTGTGACTCATAGAAACCGGTAATTTCTATATCACAACAAGATCCCAAGTTTAAAATCTACCAGAATACAAGGTAAACCCGAAGAATACTAAAACTCTTCCTTTATCCAAATTGTGACTCATAGACATAGCAATGTCCACATCACAATACGATCTAAAACTCATCTAGATCTTACGGCAGAACTCTACTGTTTAGCACATTATCTAAGAGATTGTCATCTCTCATAATGTCTTTTATACAATTGTTCATTATCTCAGAGATCGTCACCTCTTAAATAATGAATGCAAATAGGGGAGCTGATAACAGTGAATAGCCTGACAAAATAAAATAAAATAATTTTATTAATAATTAAAAGAGTACAAATGGATTACAACTCAACCATACCAAGTCTCCTCCTGAAGTATTCTATCTTCACTCTAGATAGAGGTTTGGTGAATATGTCTACCGTATGATCTACAGTGCAAATGTATTCTAATTTTACAAAATTCCTATCTACCATATGTCTTACATAATGTTAAGGAATTTCAATATGCTTGGACCTGTCATGAAAAACTGGATTCGCTGAAAGCTTGATGGAACTCTAATTATCACAATTAATAATTATAGGATTCATGGCTTGCCCAGATAGTCCTACAAGTAACTTAGCCAGACTGCTTCTCGAGAGGCCATCGCTATTGCAATGTATTTGGCTTCTGGGGAGCTCTGAGCTACTGAAGACCGCTTTTTGCATATCCAAGATATCATGGCTGATCCTAAACTGAAACAACATCCTGAAGTACTTTTTCTATCTTTAACACTTTCACTCCAATCTAAGTCGGTGAATCCATGCAAGTCTGAAGCAACCTTCTCATATTTGAGTCCAAAATTAAGAGTGCCTTGTAAGTATCTCAAAATGTGCTTAACTGCAACTAGGTGAATTTCCATTGGCTCACACATAAACTAGCTTAAGGCATTAACAGCATAGCAAATATTTGGTCTTGTATTTACTAAGTACATAAGGGACCCAATCATCTGTCTGTAGAGAGTAGGATCTATGGAAGGTGATTCTATTGTTGCTTCCTTAAGTTTATGTAGATTAGTCTCCATTGGAGAAGACATAGGCTTACAATTCCACATTCCAAATCTCTTCAAAATGTCTGATGTATACTTCCCTTGATTAAGTATGATACTGTCAAAATTCTGTTGTACTTCCAATCTTAGGAAGTAATGAAAGAGTCCCAAATCTTTCATCTTGAATTCTCTAGTTAGATCTTTCTTGCACTAATCTATGAGATGATCATCACCTGTTATTAGTAAATCATCAACATACAATATCAGAATTACTATATCATCTTTATCTCTTTTATAATATAAATTTGGATCGATGTCATTCTTGAAGAATCCTAAGCTGGTGAGATACTTATCAATTCTTTCATACTAGACCTTGGGAGCCTGTTTAAGCCATATAGAGCTTTCTTGAGCCTGCAAACAAAAGTGTTAGGATCATGAGTTTCAAATCCTTCAAGTTGCTCCAGATATACTTCTTCTGTAATCTTTCCATTTAGGAATGTTGTTTTTACATCCATTTGATGTACTTTCCATCCCTTCGATGTTGCAATTGCTAGGACTACTCTTACGGAGGTATATCTAGCAGTAGGAGAAAAGGTTTCTTCATAATCAATCCCTTCCTTCTAAGAAAATCCTCTGGCTACAAATCTAGCTTTATACTTTTCAATGCTACTGTTAGCAGCATGCTTTATTTTAAATATCCACTTGGAAGAAACAACAGATTTTTCTTTAGGTCTACGAACAATTTCCCAAACATCATTTTTAATAATAGATTGGTATTCTTTTGTCATAGCTTCTTTCCAAGTTGTATGTTTAATAGCATCAGATGGATTGGTTGGTTCTGTTTTGGATAAATCACTCATATTTGCTGTATAATTAGAGAATATTTTAGGTCTTTTGCTTTCTGTGACTGTTCCGAAAGGTGCAGCAAAGTCTTGAGCTGCCTCAACTATTTGAATGGCCCAATGTGGTCTTCTCTTTGAATTTTGATTTTCTTCAAGATTCATATTTTGAATTTCATCTTCAATTTCTTCTAAGTTCTCCCTCTGGGACCCAAATTCACTATTTCTTTCAAAACTAGATAAAGGAGAAGGTTCTTTAAAACTCAAGGCTCTTTTGAATGCAAAATCTTCCTCAAAAATCACATCCTTACTAAGTTTAATACTTTTCTGTCTAGGTATGAAAATCCTATATGCCTTAGATGTTTCACTATATCCTACAAAAATACCTTTCCTTCCAAAGAGTTCCAACTTGATTCTCTTTTCTTTTGGAACGTGGATATATACAGGGTACCCAAAAATCCTAAGATGACTTATATTAAGTTTGACCTTAGTAAATACCTCTTCAAGAGTTTTATCTCTAAGGTAAGAATGCGGGCTTTTGTTTTGAATATAAATAACAGTACAAGAGGCTCTAGATTTTGATCAAAAATCATAGCGCTAGCAGCTTTTATAATTGTTCTATTCTTTCTTTATGCTACCTATTTTGTTCTAGATTATAAGGAACGGTGTACTCCCTCTTAATCTCTAATTCTTTACAAAATCGTTTAAACAAGTCTGAGGTATATTTCCCTCCGTTATCAGTTCTAAGGGTTTTAATTTTGTGTCCTGAAAGGTTTTCAATTAATGTTTTAAATTCTTTAAATCTTTTTAGGATTTCTTTTGATTCTCTGCATTTTAAGAAGTAAATCCATGTTTTCCTAGAGAAGTCATCTATGAACAAAATATAATACCAAAATCCTCCAAGAGAAGGAATAAACATAGGCCCACATAAATTTGAATGAATTAATTCCAAAACATTATTTGTTTTCCTAGTGCTATCATGAAATGGACTTTTGGTGTTCTTACCCAAAGTGCACCCTTTGAATATGCTTGAGTGGTCTTTACTTAGTTTAGGTAATCTAGTAACCATCTTCTCCATAGTTGATAAGGTTTTGAAATTTAGATGTCCTAATCTTTTATGCCATATTTCATTTATGTCTGCAGTTTCATTAACTAAGGCTTGAATAGGTCGACTAGATTCTGTATTCAATTCAATTCATACAAGTATCCTTTTCTCTGACCAATCAACTTTGCTTTCTTGATTGAGGAGTTCTTCGCCGAAGTTAATACTTGCCATCTATGAATGCAACATTATGCCCATCATCTTCAAGCGCTGTAATTGAGATTAGATTTCTTTTAATTCTTGGTACGTAGAGTACACCTTTGAGAAGAAGAGTATTTCCTAATTTTAGTTTCAAGGTGCAATTTCCAATTCCTTCAACAGAATGTGTTGAATTATCACCAATGGTAACTTCACCGTTAACCTTCACTGATAAGGAGTCTAGTGTTTCTTTGTATCCCATTATATGTCTAGAAGATCCACTATCAATTACCCATGCTTTACTTGAAATTTCATTTGATAATGAGTACAACACATGACTCTCAGGATCATAGGTATCTTCTTCCCTAGTAACATTTGTATAGTTTGCTTGTTGTTTAGAATTTTTAGGACAATTTGATTTGTAGTGTCCAAATTTTTCACATTTGAAAGACTTTATTTGAGATAGATCTTTCTTTGGTTTCCCATTCTTTCGATTTCCCTTTTTCTTTTTGAAATGCTTCTTCTTGCCCTTATAGGAGTTTGTATTAAGAACATGAAGTTCTTCATCTTCTGTTTTTAGTTTCCCTCCTTTCTTTAGCTTTCTGGATTCTTCTTGAAGACAATCGTTCTTAAGTTTGTTGAAGTCAGGAAGATTATCTCTGGCACTTATTCCTTGTGCAAAATTCTGCCATGAATCTGGTAATCCATTTATGACCATTAGTGTTAATTATGTGTCACTAATAATGGTTCCTATATTTGACAGTTCATCTCTAATGCTGGCAACCCTTAGGAAGTAAGAATTCATTGATTCGCCTTTCTTTATTTGAATGTGATTTAGTTGCTTTTTCAATGCTAGAACCCTAGTTGCATTGTTGACCTCATATGCATTCATCATATCAAATGTAGTTTGATGTTTTGTAAGCATGGGTACGATATCATTTTTTACTCCATCTAATATGATTTGAATTGCTTTCCTATTTCTTTTGCTCTAGATGGATTTATGAGGTTCAACTGGCGGTTGCTTGGATGCTTTATCAACAAATTGTCTTACATCATTCTCTTCAAGAATCATCATGATTCTGAATTTCCAGGCCTCAAAGTGTTCTTTCCCATCAAACCTATCCTTGGGTTTGATTGTGTATGCCATTGAAGATAGGGGATATTTGCTAGATATTTATAAAGTCTGATAACTGAATTTTGCAGAATCTAGGTTCGACTACCAGTGCTCTGATACCATGTAAAGTTTCTGCAAATTCTGTATCCTTTCAATCAGACTTTGATTTTGTCCTTGGTTGTTGAGAATGATCTTATTAATCTCTATATTGGAGTTGTCACCTTTACTTCTGATTTGAATCTTATATAATTTCTGCAATAAATTATATAGGATGATATTGCTTGAAGAAGCAGACTTAATTGTAATTTTGTGTCCTTCAAACTGCAATACTATTCTTCCTGTATACCCGACTAAAGGACATGACACTCAAATGGACATGTCTCTTGCCCAAGTCGGCCCATATGCCTCTTCCATAAATCAGCGATTTACAAGATTAGTTGCCATTAAATACTAACTAACACACAGAGTTTAGATTAGTTTTAATAACACATAACCTTCTAGGAAGTCGCTGTCTCATAAGAGGAAGAATACATATAATGCCATACGTAGTATATAGGATGAGAAGATCAAGTGTGGTCTGCACTTTCAGACCTGTATGTTATCTGGTTATATACTTGACACCTTTATTGGTCTCTAATGGTAGTATTATCTTAAATCTGACCTAATTTCTTTCAAGCAATGATGCCAAATGTTTCTCTTCTACTGTTTGATAAAACTAATAATTGAATTAATGATGAATATATATGTGTGTGTGTGTGTGTATACAATAAGTGCCTAGTAGACTTTTTAACATCACCGATGATGATGGAACAACACGCCCTCCAGCTCCACATGAAATGCTTTTGGATTGGAGCTATAAATCAGTGAGGCCAAAAAATGGGGGACGCCATCCCCATTTAAAAAAGTTGTGGCTCAAATTGTCAAGCACATTGGATTATTGAAGACACACACCCACAATCACAATGCCCCAGCAGAGGTTTGAGTGGACAGAACAACTTTATCACTCAACCAACACACTAAGTGGTGAACCCCATTAAAAACATGTATTTATGCACACATGAAATTGCTATAGAAGTAGACTAGATGGTCAATGAAGGATCAAACTTCTTTCCATGGTGACACAAAGTCTATTAAAATAACCAAGTGGTTGCCAAGAAGAACACAACTGTCTACCAATTGACTCTTATAATTATTCAAAAATTGACAAATAATTTTTTTTAGTCACATAGCCATATCATCAAAACATATTAGCATTTGTACTTGATGTACCTACACATACTTTGCATTTCTTCTTCAAAGTCCTTCATTCAATAAGACTTGTTTTAGGGGGAATGAATAAAAAAATTGACTCTATAGGCTTGTAGGTAGATGTAGTGGATGCAAGAACATTCTCAAAGATTCTAGTGGAAGTCCAGTTTTTTTGTGTCTAATGCAATCTTGAGAGAAATGGCCTTCTCAAGAATGGAGACTACTGTTGGGCTTCCTCCAAATCAATATTAAGTGGGTATATTGATGCTAAATACACCCATTAATCAATCCTACTCATTAGAATCTCCTTATTCTTGCAAATTGTTTTCCATGGGACACATAGTTTTTGGCCATGCTCGGATGACACGTATATGTACATCTTCCCTAATTTATCCCATACACCTTATCTTAAGTAGGGATTGCACAAGATAATAACATGATGTAGATGGTACATAGCACCTTCCAAATCTATATTTTTGTGTGTTTCTCACTGAAATAATCTTCTGCTATATTTTAATGAATTCATGTTTTACAACGATGGAATAGAGTACTGAAAATATCTTTCAATAAGCCTGGTTGATGATAAATGGGGTAGACACACTATAAGTTTTAACATTCAAGATAGATTGCAAGATCTTAAAAAATTACTAAACTACTTTTGACTTTATATTTGTTTCAAAGAGAACCATGACATGTTAATTTGGAAAGCCTCTAAAATGGTTTACTTCTTAGAAAAAGGGGATTTAGTGCTGGTGTAATATTATGCTACAACATGATTATACTTCATCCTAAATGCAATATTACACTTGAAAAATTAAGTATACTTAGGATAATAGAATTATTCGTTTTTCTTCATCTATGTAGCTAATAATGACATGTCATCTTTGATAGAAGTCAAATGCCACCTTGTCTTATCAAGGAACACCTTTGTCTTAGTTGACTGAATTAACTCACCTCATGGTTGGGATTCGTTAGAGTCAAATCATGGCCTCTCAAATCCTTGACTCATCCAAGAAAACTATATATTTGTACTTCACTGATTGTAGTGCAGCTCCATTATATTGAATATGAAATATCTTTATTCTATTTCCTAGTTTTGTGATTAGCTCATAGACATTAGGTCCTAGGTAGATTTGTAGAATCTATCAAAATTGTTACATGGTATAGCCATGATAGGCTAGTTTAGTCCATTTCTAGGTTTTGGGTGCATAGTGATCTACGTTTTGGCATATGTTGTGAATCAAACTGCCAGGTTAGCTAGTTCACCATTATTTTGTTTGAATCCAACAAATTGGAAGTTAGTTGTCTAGGGTCTATATTGGTTTTTGTAGGTTGTTACAAGAGTACTAACAATGAATGTATCTCACTATTGCATCTAGGAGTCATCATTCTACTAAGATTGATTGTAAACTTACGAGGCTTTTAGCTTGTTTCTCCAAGGATATTGTCTGGAAATTGTTGGTTGCATGTAGTCCAAGATGATCCACATTGTTTTCATAGGTCAGTATTTTCATGTGGATCAATATTTGGTACTATGTTTTCAATATTTTTGGTAACTATTTTTTGCCACGGTTGAGGTTCTTTTTGCATGGTTAATGGCATTAGTAGAGGTTTCTTTCAAAACTTGAGGCATTTGGTTTAAGGTATAAAGGGAGGGTACCTTGGTACCTAGTTTAGCACATGGAAAGTCATGGTTAAACATTGACATGAGGAACTTCATTGTCACCTTGAAAGCCTTTGCTAATAGGTTCTCATTCTTTGCTTGCAAATTTGTTATTATTTTTGATGTCATATTGGTTAAGTCTTCCACCCACCAATCCTCGATTGTTTGTAAAATACATTTGATAGCTAAGACTACCACAAGATTGCCAAACTTAGTTTCCCTAATGGATCCATAGACTTGTACATTGAGTACAACACTATTGATGTTGTTTGTCATCAGTACTATTTCTTATGAGTACACCGCCAATAACAATGCTATGAATATTTGATTTGTGGCCGTATGACTAATTAAGTGGATTACCAAATAAATGCCTCCATGGAGGATCATTTACTCTATGTGGCATCCTGCAAAACATGTCAATTCATATCAGAGTTCCCATACTCATGGCAAGTTGTGAGTCAAGTCATTCCTATCGAGTCAAAATGCCTCTGACTTGGACTTGTCTGAGTCAAGAATGTGACTTGCTGAGTCATGAGTCACAGCCTGAATTGCCAAGTCTGAGCTAGTTGACTCCTCCTGCATCAATGTAGAGTCAGGTATTTGAAAAACTCTATTTTTAATGTTTTCTTGACATATTTCTTCCTTGCAGTCCACAAAAAAATTCAATTTGAGATGAAAAGTCATGCCTAGAATCCGAGTGGATCATTGAATTCCATGAACATAATCAAATAGAAGCTACATGAACACCACCCTTATCTAAGACAACTGCAATTCCTTGAGTTCTTGTGCTTTGTTCGACAAGTAAAATGTTTACCAGGAAGAAATTTGGAAATTGCATTTTTTGAGTGTGCTTGGGGTGTTGCCCTTAGACCCTGCCAGGGGTGTTGCCCCTCAATTCCCGCAAGGGGCTCTACCCCTTGATACCACTAGGGGTGTTGTCACTAGACCCTCGCAAGGGGCTGTACCCCTTGACCTTGCTAGGGATGCTTCCCCTTGACCTCATTGGGGTTGTAACCCCCAAACTCCCATTTTATTTTTGAAGTACACGACAACTTTGAGTTTGTGTAATATGAGTCATTATCTACACACTTGTCATTAGTCTTCCTAGATGTTACTTGGTGTATACTTGTCATTTGAAAGATGACATTTTCTTTGGGTTGAAGAATGTAGTCAGCATAAAATGCCATTGTTGTGTTTGATAATATTAATTATTTGTTAGTGTATTAATTATCGTCAATGTATTAAGTAGTGTTTGTGCTTATGTGATCAATGTATATATATCTGTCTTGATTTTTTGTAAAGTACATTTGATAGCTAAGACTATCACCAGATTGCCAAACTTAGTTTCCCTAATGGATTCATATACTTGTAATCAACATACAACACTATTGATGTTGTTTGTCATCGGTACTATTTCTTGTGAGTACAACGCCAGTAACAATGCTACGAATAGTTGATTTGTGGCCGTATGACTAATTAAGTGGATTACGAACTAAATGCCTCCATGGAGGATCATTTACTCTATGTGACATCCTACAAAACATGTCAATTCATATCAGAGTCCCCAGACTCATGGCAAGTTGTGAGTCAAGTCATTCCTATTGAGTCAAAATGACTCCAACTTAGACTCGTTTGAGTCAAGAATGTGACTTGCTGAGTTATGAGTCACAACCTGAATTACTAAGTCTAAGTTGTTGACTCCACCAACATCAATGTAGGGTTGGGTATTTGAAAAACTCTATTTTTTATGTTTTCTTGACATATTTCTTCCTTGTAGTCCAAAAAACATTCAATTTGAGATGCAAAGTCATGCCTAGAATCCGAGTGGGTCATTGAGTTCTATGAACATAATCAAATAGAAGCTACATGAACACCACCCTTATCTAAGACAACTGCAATTCCTTGAGTTCTTGTGCTTTGTTTGACAAGTAAAACATTACTAGGAAGAAATTTGGAAATTGCATTTGTTGAGTGCGCCTAGGGTATTGCCCTTGGACCCTATGAGGAGTGTTGCCCCTCAATCCCCACAAGGGGCTCTACCCCTTGATCCCGATGGGGGTGTTGTCACTAGATCCTCTCAAGGGGTTGTACCCCTTGACCTTGCTAGGGGATGCTTCCCCTTGACCTTGTTGGGGTTGTTACCCTTAGACTCCCATTTTATTTTTGAAGTACACAACAACTTTTAGCTTGTGCAGTATGAGTCATTATCTACACACTTCTCATTAGTCTTCCTAGATATTACTTGGTGTATACTTGTTGTTTGAAAGATGACATTTTCCTTGGGGTGAAGAATGTAGTCGGCATAAAATGCCATTGTTGTGTTTGATATTATTAATTATTTGATAGTGTATTAATTGTCGTCAATGTATTAACTAGTGTTTGTGCTTATGTGATCAATGTATATTTATGTATGTGATCAAATTAGCTTCTACTTAATGATGTTATTGTGTCTCAAGATTTATTCAATAATGCGTGCATGAAACAAGTTTTAAATCCTTAAATTCTCTAAATTTCAAGGGTTTTTTCACTTTGTTGAGTATTTAGTGAGTCATTTCACCAAGTTGAGTTGGCCTTGCCAAGTCCAAGCCGAGTTGAAGTTTGGGAACTTTGATTAATATGCTAGCTTGAATCTTTCTACTATGGAATCGGTTGCTTGGTATGCCCACTTTTTTCTTGTGACTTGGACCCATGTCATAATGACATATGGAAGCTCCAAATTGCACCATGTCAGTCCTCTTTGCATTGATGACATTGCCCCTATCTTAAAGATAACCTTACCTTGGACAAATGGAGTTTTCTTGTTTCCTAGCAAATTTTGGAGGCTTGTAACTTAGTTATCTAGAGCTCCTTTTCTGTTTTATTTTTTGAAATGTATTATTTTTTCACAAGCTTTACAATGGTATAATGGTTTTTGTGTAGGATGGCTTTATTTTCCATTTCTTAAAAAAATGTTGTGTAGTTCTCATTTTGTGTAGTTTGAAGAGCCATATCTTGGACATAAAAGCTCCTCTTTGTGTTCTGTTTGTTTGAAAGTGTATATTTATTCACACACTTCACATTGGTTATCATTATTTCTTCTTGTTTTATCCTAGAATTGTACTTCCAACAATTGTCTTCTTTGGAAGTTGTGAAAACTTAGGAAAACATAAATCAGTTTTTTAAAGTGCAATAGTTATAAGTGCCACATCTCATGCTCATTTGATTGATTTAGATGGAGTTCCATTGTGTGTTCTTATCATCATGCATGCTAATTAGTCATTTAAATCATGAGAACCATGTCCTAGACTGAAAGGTTTGACAAGAATTATCAGGTTCTTGGTATTAGATCAAGCAAACAGAGTGCTTTATCGTTGCTTGAGTTGTCATCACACAGGGACATGAAGATCTTGTATCACCATCGAAAAGTGGTGCTTCCTTGGAGAAACCTTCACGTTAAGATACAAGGCACCTACTGATGCCTCTTTAGTAGATGTTCATACTCACACCATTAACATATGTTTCATTAGTAGATTGACATGCACCAAGATTTCACAACCTCTAGTAGCTTCAACAATTTTTCATACTCGAGCATCTGATGGACACATTGTGGGATGAGGAATATGGTCACATGACATGCATTGAGATTCCACCTCCACCTATCGATTCTACCAAGTCCAATGTTGCTTCACTAAAAGGCTTCCAGAGATTCCATTCAACATGATCATTCTTATTTTTTAGATAGTTAACAAGGATGGCTTCTTTGGTAGATCTTTTGAGCATGTTGTTGAGTCCTACTTTCCAGATCTAGGTGAAACCATTGAGGACTTGATTTTCCTCTTTGATGATAGTTATTTATTAACTACATTTTCATCATCTTTGGCTCCTGTTACATCAATTTCCACATGGATTTTTGTAGTCATCTTCTTCAACTTGGCCTGGGATTCATTGATATGAGACATATTTTATGTTTCCTTAACTCATTTTCCTTCATGGATTGGGTAGAGCTACATGCACCGATGGATCTCTCTCTTCTAGAAGGGAGAACTGCTATTTGATGAAAGTGGGCTCATCAACATTCAATGTCATCCATCCATCATTGTTGTTGAAGGAACCACATTTGAGAAGCTACCTGATCTCTCTCTTCTCGGGGTTTTATATTTGTGCATGGGTACCTAGCATTGCCTCATTGCTGGGATCCATTTATCATTTCTTGTAAGAGTCGTTGTTGGTGTAATATTGTGCTTCACCTGGAATTGTACTTTTTACCCTAAATCTAGTATTGTGCCTACTTATAAAGCTTACTTAGGGTAATAAGAATATATATTTTTTCATTAATTTAGCTAATAATGACACATATCTCCCTTGATTTGATGTGACCACATGTCACCACTTCATCAATTCTTGATTTGTATTAAAGGGCCACCTCCTCTATCTTAGTTGGCTAAGTTAACTCACCTCCTAATTAGGATTGACAGAGGGTTCATTCGTCACCTCTTGGACGTGTATTGAGGCTTATGCATCCAAGAGGCCTATGTATTTGTACTGTACTAATTGTATTGAGGCTTCATTATATTGAATTCAGATTATGTTTATTCTATGTCTTGGTTTTGTGATTGGCTCATAGATGTTAGTCTTAGATAGATTTGTTGTGTTCATCACAGATTCCAAAATTTATAGTTTTGATTGGCAATCGAGACAATAGTGAAATTAAGGCATGGAAAGTGATTTGGATTGGGCAAAGCTGGGTAAAATTAATAATAGCATGCTTTAAAGGCAAAATTTGATTTTAGTTCTTGTTAACAACAATGGTTATCAAGACCCCTTGAGATGTCCTACATGCAAGAATTCTCAAGAAGACTTTCATCTAACTTCTTCTATGGTCTTCATATGCTGAACAAGATGTATAAGAGTTAATTACAAAGCTACATTCTAAGAAAAAAATATAAGATGCCATCTTCTTCATTCTTAGTAAGGACATTTCTTATGCATTTGCAAAAGGATGAACAAACTAATTCACCATACGATAACATGCAGACAAGTAGAAAGTTGAGAGGAGATTTCTGATCAGTACTTAACTAGTGCAAGCTTTTCTCCTTGGGAGCTCTGGTCTGCTTTAGAAAAGAGAGTGCAAAAATCTCAGGTGCATAAGAAAATTGAAAACTTCCCCAGAATTATCTTTGGATGTCCTTGTTCCATTTGGAGAAGCTTTTATCCCAGTTCTCTCTCGAATGAGACACCAATATTCATCTTTTCAATTGAATTTTTGTGGAAGTAAATCTTATAATTTTGTCTAGTCCCCTTGATAAGATCTAAATAGGTTTCTCCAATCATAAAGGTATCTACTACAGCATAGCCACACTTTTGCATCTTCTTGATTCTGTGATTATGGAGAATGATTCATAGCTGTCTCTGGATGCATTAGATTCCATAGCACTTGAGCACCTATGCAGTTCACATATCAATCAAAGCAAGCCTTACTCTCCTATGTTGGTGAATTTCTGCCTCCTTTCGGGCCTGCATATGCATATCTTATGGCAGGTTCTGATTCTGAATGATTGCTGGTGCCAAAAGATAGAATGACGAGAGTGTGTGCGTGATCTTTCTACTCTCAATATATTATGGTGATAGGATGTCTTCATTGAATTAGCAGGAGAGTGAACTGAACTGGGAATTCACATCACAACGAAAGGGTGTAAAGTTTGCAATTTGTCTATCTCAGCATGTTTTTCTTTTTCCTTAGCTTAACAGAAGCTAGTAAGAAGCTCTCAAGATCATCTCTATGATGATTCATCCCTCGGCACAGCCCTAATGTTCTTTGTTCTTTGGATGAAGTCTTGTATTTCATGTGTGAAGGGCTTAGAAACCTATTGCTGGTTGTTGTATGACATTTGTTCTCCTCAAGCTCATGCTTTTCCAGCTGGGGCAGCTTCAAGATTTTTGGGTCTGGGGTCACGTAACCCCAGGTACCTTTATTAAAAAAACTAACGAAATACCTGTTTCTGTAATTATTTCAGGCAATTGATAGACTTCCTCTTATTCCAGGTGCATTTGAAGTGATCGGAATTCTTTTTTCTGGAGTAAGTTTATGATTAAGAAATTATAGAGCTTTACTTTTTACAATAGTTTTTCATTCTACAAATCTATAAGTAATTTTGTTCTATTTTTTAGTGTCGGTTAAAAATGACCACACAGTGTGTGAATGTGTTTTTAGAGTTACGGTTGATATAAAATGGTTTCTTTTGTACAGTGGTTTGTATACCGCTATTTGCTCTTCCAACCTGACAGGTGAGTATTATCCTTTGTTTCATTCTTATTATAGGAAAAGTAAATAGCAACTGGTACATTCTTTGATAATGTGTATACTATATTAATTTATAAGTGATACTTTGGACTACTGTCTTCCAAGACTTTGAACTATTGTCATGATTTCAGGGAAGAACTGGCAAAAATAATTAAAGATGCCATATCAAAAGTTACAGGCCAGTGAGGCTAGATTTCTGAGATGTGCATATAAGTATCCCGAAAACTTTCAGATGAATGAGATCAGAGGAATTGTGATCATGTTGTGGCTTGCAATTACAGGTTTTCTTGAGGTCTTAGGGGATGTTTTTATGTACATAAAAAAATGTAATACTAATTTCCAACAAGAGAGTGCAACGCCACAGCCAATGTTTTGTCTTTGACCATTAATTTTAGTTGGGGTTGATTTAATTCCATGGATAGATTTATGCTTGAGTGATAGACATCATATACTTCAGGTAGAAGCTCTTCAAGGGATTCATATGAACACTAACTAGAGCTTTTACATTTTGTACCATTGACCTCAAGGTGGTGGAAAATTGACAAACTATACACATCAAATTTCGAGTTTCAAGTAAAAAATAACCTTAGTGCCTAGCAGATTCAATTATGCATATAGAGCAGTCTGCATTTTCTTTGCATAAGTAGGATTTATATACAATTGTACAACAAAAAGTCATTTTGCTTTGATGGTTAGATTGTTTCCGATGGTTGAAGATCAATTAAAGATGGTCAATATTTATCTCTTGTCTATCTTAGATGTTAGAATATCTTCCAATTTGATCTTATGTAAATGAACATTCAGCGTAAAAGATGCGGATATATTGATTTGAGAGCCCTCAAAATTTATTGAAGTTGTTCCGTAGAACCATGCCGAGGAGAATGAGAATGAGCTGATCGTTCTCAACAACAATGTGGGTTAACGTTAGGCATTGACGGATATAACAATTTATCCGCGATGTGCTCCCATGTGCTCCCGCGTTCAGACCAGGCTTCCTCACCACGACCAGGCCGTTAATGGCGTCTGCTGACTGCAACCTGGCCTCCCGCTTTCCGTGCCTGCTCCCACGTGCTTCCCCGTGGTCACTGTTTGTCTTGGTCGCCTTCGCTTCCCTGCGCGCCTTCCCTTTTGCACCTCCCAACCCTTCTTCTTCCTCGCCACGCTCGACCTCCTCTCTCTCTCTCTCTCTCTCTCTCTCTCTCTGTGCCACTGGTGGCTTCCTCTTCTCACCACGCGTGCCATTGCTCCTTCCTCCTGATCTCTGCTGCTTCTCCCGGCGCTCGGCTCCCATTCCACTCTCCTGCGTTCGACTTTTTCCATCTCCCTCCCGGGCTTTTTCTCTCCTCTCTCTTTTTCTGTCTGTCTGAGCATCCGACGGGTGTTTGCTGACCCGTGGTTTCTCCCTGCTCGCTCTCTGATCCGCAAGCCTTGTGTCGCCTGTCTGCTTTCTTCTGCTATCTTCGGGCTTCCCCTGTGACTAGACCTCTGCAAGCTCCTGGTGTTTTTCTGCTCGGTCGATGGCTCGCCTACTTGATGGTGGTGAACCCATTCTGTTGACACCATCTACCCCTGTTACATACCAGAGGATGATGGACCGCATCGCCAGGCTGGAAAGTGACAATCTGAACCTGCGTGAGTATGTGTCTTCCCTCTCTGCCACGATGACTAATCTGAAGAAGCAGCCAGACTGTAGGACGCAACATGAATCAGACTTACCGGATAAACTTTTCACAGCCATCTCAGTTATTGCTGACCTCAAAACACAAGTGAACAATAGCAGGCTTCTTGTGTCTGATTCGAAGGAGAAACAATCTGCACTTGACCAAAAGCAATGCTCTTTACAAACTGAAACAGAACGACAACTGAATTCGTGGTCTTCCTTCTGCAGCAACCCCAATCCTACTTCTCCCTCCAGGGTGGAGAAGCTGGTCCAAACTAAGATAACTTATGAAAGAGTTCGGTGGGCCTGCGAACTGAATTTGTGAGTGCGTGGACTCCCTCCATCCTCCTCTGAACCTCTTCAGGCATGTTATTCCTTCCTCAATGATCAGCTCGATATCACTGACATCACACTAGACAGTGCTTGGATAGGACATGACAACACTCTCTTTATCCAATTCCTTTCACTTGCTGACCGCCTTTGGGTTCTTCGTGTGAAGAGGAAGCTCTTCCTCCTTCCCACCAAGATCTATCTTGATGAGTATCTTATCTGATCACAAGTTGCACAACTCAAACAAGCTCACGCCGTTGTTATGGCAGCACGAGGGGAGGGTAAATACACAGTGATTAGAAACCTTTAGGCAGAGGTTCGCAACATCTTTCCTAGTGGGTGGGAGTCGAGGTCAGGCTTTAAGGCCAAATGACGTGCACAGAGACAATTGGACACAAGTGAGGCACTTGCTAGCTCCCTGTGCCTCAACTGTTGGAATGGCAATGGTACCTTGTGGTCCTTGCCTAGCTTACTTAGTGATGCTATTGGTTCAACCGACCTTTTTATTATGGAGACACATGAGAGCCCCATGCGTCCTCTTCCAGGGGTTACCGGCTTCCAGTGGCTCTCTTTCTTCAGAGACGAGGTCAGGTGTTCAGGTGGCATCAGGTGGGCTCTGGTGGGGTTGCCTGTCTAGGCCTTGTTTAAGCTTGAGATTGGCCATGCAGCCCCAAGTTAGCAAGGGGCTCAGCTCCCTTGCTATGCTCGAGAGACAGTGTTTTCGTCACCACTTCTAGGACACCACGACCAAGATGTCCTTTTTGGACTCCCTAGTCAGGCTGAGTGTCCTCTATGACTCTACTGTGTGGGGCCCCTCCCTCTTGGAGTCTAATTGCACCTCTGTCGAAAGAGTCCAGACTCTTTTTCTTCATCACATTATCAGATGTCACCGATCCACACCTCACAACATCATTCTAGCCGAGTTTGGGGCTCACCCTTTCAGATTGGGGACCATTTTTTATTTGGTCTAGTTCCTTCACCAACTTCAAAGTTTCGCCAATTCTTCTAAAGGTCGTCACAAATATTCCTACTTGGCCTATTGCTCCTTTGAGGCGGTCACAAGCTCAGACCTTGGTAGCATATCTCGATGTTGGTTCGCCCAAGCCTCTGCCCTTCTTGGCTCAATTGGTACTTCTATGGACCACCTGCCTCCCTTTTTGTTTTCCCTAGATGTTTCGGCTCATCTCCTTCCACTCTAGAAGGAGTTGAATGAGCATGTCAAACTTGACATCTACAGGCAGTATATTATCACGACTTGGAGTCACCCTCTCGGTGGGCTTCGTTTGCACATGGCCTCCTATGCTGAGCACTTCCTTGATATCCAGAACGGAGTCATTTTACGCCTCTAGTACCTCACTTTTCGTTGGACTCACGCCCTCCACATCTCATTGGGTTCTTTCAGAGTTGGTTCCCATTGACTACGTATCCAGATTGTTCACCAGGTCGACAAGGCAAACAAGGTTTATTACCTTTGTCACCTTGAGGAGGCTAAGAACGAGATTCACTTTATTTTCCGTTGTCCCATCTATTATGAGATCCGAGGGAGATTCCATTGTTTGTTCAAAAAATACAGGTCCCTTTCTTCATTTTTTAGCTATACTGACTAGTGATGTCTCACACTTTGAGAGACCCTAGGGCTTCGTGACCACACTCTCTAGATCCAGTCTCCCTCGACTTCAACCCCTAGGCAACTAATTACTTCCTTCTTCACCCCTGTGGTTCCCTCTTGGGAGTTGAAGCAGTCTCTTTGCACTAGCTCGAGCCACACCAAGTCTGTGAGACCTCGCAGAGATCACACTCGTCAACGCCCCCTACTTCTAGTGGTCCTCGGAGGAGGCAACCCAGTGCGCCTTCTCGTTCTAGTGCGCACCTTTCTATTCTAGACTACTTCTTGCCTGTGAGGAGTACCTAGTTGTTTCTCTGTCTCTCTCTCTCGTCTTAGTTTACTATTTTTGGCTTTCATGTTCTTTTCGCAGACACCATTTGGTGTTCCCTCTCTTGTTGACGTTTTCCTTTTGTACTATTCCCAGTCCCCTAGACACCCGTTGGTCTCTTGTTGGACATTAATAAATTTATCTTATCTATTTGATAATATTTTCCTTTACATTGAGGTTGATTGGATATCTCTAAAGTGATGTAGGAGCCTCTTTGAAGATGAACAACTGATGAATTTTTTCTATACTCATTTCATTGGGTATAAATTAGATTTTAAATTGGCCAGTTGAATTCAATACAAGAGGCTTGTGCATGCTCTGCATTGTTAGTGAATGTTGTTATAGATGTAATAGGCATTGAATTTGCATTTAAAATACGATATCATTGTGATATTGTTGTCAGGTTTCAACTGTGTAATTTTTCGAGTCAAACTCATTGACCCATGTTTCATGATATATCATTATCATGGACTCCCACAAGTATTTCATTAAAATAGCCAAGTAATATTTACCTTAGTGCAGTGCAGTAAACTTATAATTCCAAATTGTTTTACCTCTAGCATAATCAGAAGAACTTAATAATGAAAATCAAGGTATTACAAGATTCATATATGATAACATAGATGATAAATTGTGTAAGAAAAGGAAGATATTCAAATATCAACTTGATTTCGTACAAGGTTAAGCACCCTTTTTTTTTGTTGCTTTTATAATAAAAACAAAGAATAGAGAGAGATTTGTAGCCATTTAATATGTCTTCCCATCATGAGCAAACAATAGGTTGCATACATTAAAGACAAAAGTGTTTTCAACTTCCGGAGGATGTTTCAAGTGTCGATTTGTATAACCATTGTTACAACCTGATTAATAGATCACTCGCAGAGATAGCTAAGCTTTTTAACAACATTTAGGGTCAAGATGTTCCTAGGAGCTCCTCTACTGACATTGAATCCATTAAGGCGGTTTCTTAAAATAGGTATGAAAATTTATTGTTAGATTGATTATCAGTAGTGAGCGGTTTTATAAGAAGGGCTATGCTTTTCATATTATCATTATAGTTGAGGTGTTCTATTACTTTGGGATAATAATTGGATAAGCTATTAGAATTGATATTTTAAGTTGTCTTTTCTAAATAGATGTATACGAGACATCCATATTAACTTACATTGTAAATATATATTGTTAATTAGTACATTGCAATAGATTAAGTTTAACTAGTGGGAAGGAAGTGTTTTGCATTGTAAACTCAAGTTCAAATCTTATAGATGGAAGATGGATACCTTTGAGAAATTCTTTTAAAAGGAACACAAAATTCTAGCAAAGCTTAGTTCAAGGTAATAATTTTTGTGGTGAAAGAAAAAATTTATATGAATTTTAAAATAGAATATTCACATTGACAACTTCTGTTGGCAAGTTTATCTACAATTAAAAAATACATAAATAAATTTGATAACAAATTTTTGAATTGTTGTTCATTCTTATAGTTTTTGCAAGTTTGTCCATGATTCAAAAAAATATATTTGATGACAATTTTTTTTAATTAATGTTCACATCAAGGTATTTTTTAATGGTTAATATTCGCTAGTTGGCTAATTTTAGAAATTTTTGACTAATATTTTCGATTTAATGCAAACTAAATAACCACATTTTTTTAAAATTTAGTTCTAAAATATTTAAAATTGCTCAATAAATTATTTTATTAAAAAAATTAAACTCAAATATTTGCCACAGCATTTGATCCATTATTAGAATTGATTCACCTAAATATTACACATTTTGGAGAAATTTAATTAATTGACCAATAATTATCGTAGTTAATTAATTACTTTAGGGATATATAACCAATATTTAATTTTCATTATTGATTTTAAATATAATGTAATGAACCTTATAATATTCCATGAGGTAAAAATGTTCAAGTTTGATTTGTAATATTTCATGATGATTATAACTCCCTCTTATTATTAAGATTTGCCAATATTTTCTACACAAAAATTATGATTCCTAAATAATCACCAATAGAAACAATTTTATTTTTCAAAATAATTAAATATTTGTCAATATTTTATATCTTTTTTTTGGAGGGGGCTTTCTTAAAGTTTACCTTGGTTCACATTATAGTTTTTGCTAACAATATTTCCACACAGTTCCTGAAAACAATAATATGGTTGTTGAAAATATTATATGCTAAATCATAGACGTTACATCAACAAAGGGATGTAAATCATTGATTTTGTTTTTTTGTAGAATAGGTCTCCTTAAAGATAAGTGACAAACGCTAATGAAATTGTCAATGAGCTAATAATTCATCACATTTGTTTTTGGTGGTACTAATAGTTTGTTTGGTAACCCAACAAGCCTTAAAAAGACATGTATGTATGTTGTGGAGATTGTCTAAGCCATTAGTTAAAATAAACATTGACAATAATAAATACAAACATTTATAAAGGTGAATGAGATGCCTCCCACTCACGCTCTTGCCTATGGGCGAATTCAAACTTTTGCTCATGTTGTTCGTTCTGTGACTGCTCCTGTTGTTGCGCTGGTTGTGGTTGGGGACGCTCCTGTTGGGTCTGGTGCCTCTCTCGCGGTGAAGATCATTCTCGCTCCTGCTCCTGTGATTTCTCCTACTCGTCCACCGACTTCTCCTGCACTGGTTACTAGGGTTTCTACGACGGCTCTGCCTACCATTGGAGCTTCTTAGATCTCTATTTCTGTAATGGTTGCGGCTAGGTTTCCTCCTGTGCTGTCTGTTGCGGCTAGGAGTGGTCCTGGTCTCAGTGTTCATGTTTCTCCTGTTGCGAAAGGTTCTCCTATTTGTTCTGCTCTTTCTTATGCGGATGTGGTCGCATATGAGGCAACTATTTATGATCTTGTGAGGAAGGGGCTCAGGTTGTTTGCTCCTTAAGTGAGTCGTTCGACTGTGCTTGTCCCAGTTAGTAATCCCCTTGTGCTTCATTTTGAACAAGATGTAGTTGAGGAGATCAACTCAATGTGGTGGATTACTCCAATACAACTATTATTTTTCGTTTTCGGGGTTTTTGGCCCTCTCTTTCATATTTGCATGCTTGGATTTCCAAATTTTGGAAACCAATCATTTCGGATGAAATGCAGATATACCCTATGGCATGGGCTTTTTCTATTGTGAAATTTGCTAATGCTGATGACAAAAATGCCATCCTGGGTCGTGGTTTCTCTTGGGAGGAAAGGTTCCCCTTGATGGCCAAACCTTGGTTTCCGGCATTTAATCTAACTATTGAAACCTTTAATAAGATTCCTCTTTGGGTGAGGTTACCAAATCTTCCCCTTCATTTCTGGTAGGATTCAGTCCTGGAGGCTACAGAGGATGCTCTTGGGGATTTCATATTGGCTGATTCAGTTTCCTCCAATGTCTAGAGGACTACATATGCTTGCATCCTAGTGGAGATGGATACCTCCAAGGGGCTTCCAGAAATGTTGAAGCTGGCTTCTCCAA
Source organism: Cupressus sempervirens (assembly GCA_028749045.1). Taxonomy (NCBI): domain Eukaryota; kingdom Viridiplantae; phylum Streptophyta; class Pinopsida; order Cupressales; family Cupressaceae; genus Cupressus; species Cupressus sempervirens. The sequence goes on from CM053788.1 coordinate 8,372,523, forward strand.
TTGGTTCTTGGATTCAGTTGTTTGATTATGAGGGTATTCCTTTCAGATTTAGGACATGCCATAAGACCGACCATCTTGCTGCGAGTTGCTCCTCTGACAAGGTTAGATGGAAGAAATCACCTTCTTGGTGGTCGGGGGTTTCAGATGATCACTACACAGTTCATAAGGTTTCTACGGAGGTGGATGGCTCGGATAGCTCTTCGCATATTGATCTCTCTTTGGCCAAGGATTCTATTGTTGTTTTTGGTGATTTGAAGGTTGTCTCTACGACGGTTTTGAATCAGAATGTTGTTGCTGACTCGTTGCTTGTTGTTGTCTCTACGATGGTTTCAAATCAAAATGTTGTTTCTAACTTGTTGCCTGCTGTTGTCTCTGTTGATTCGACTGTTGTCCCTTAACTAGCTCTGGATCGTAATGTTGTTGTCCATTTTTCTATTGTTGACTCTGTCGATGAGGGGCTGTTGGGGGTCAGTTGGGACTAGCAAAAGGTTGCTGGGAAGGTAGAGGATGGTTGGATATTAGTCAAAGGAAAAAAGGCAAATCCTCTGTTCCTTCTTTTGATATGTCTTTACGCTCTCAAAAGACTGGACCAAAATGTAAATCTTGATGGTCTTTTACTTCTTGGGTTGTTTGCCCTCTTGTTGGGAACTTTGGTGTGTTTCTCTATTTTGTTGGGTGGTTTATCACAGTTGTACTTTGATCCTCATTGTTATATCTTTATGGCCTTTTGTTAAAAGGTTTCGAATCCTTTCAAAACCTGTTTTTACTTAATCAAAACATTTATAAATGTAATATATTGTGTAGAACATGTGTGACTAATCTACTAAATCACTACCTCACATTTAAATGATGTTTGAGTGACTATTTTAATATGCAATGCAAATTGTTGGGGGTTTACTCATAAGCCAAACATCAAGATGAAAAGCATATATATATTATTGGTTAAAACTAGATATTTGCTAGAAGAAAGGGGTTGGAAACTTGATTCAAAGTATTGTAGTGCTACTAATTTCAAAATTATATAACAAGGTGCATTTAGAAATTATCCACGAGTTTTTTATACGATGCTCACCCTAATAGTTAAAATATGACACATTAATTTGAGAAAATAGTAGAAACTAGAGATTGAGGCACAATACAAAAACACATCCATGTGTCATTTTTATGTTATAACACTAATATGCCATAAAAGACGAGAGAAGCTATACTACTACTAGTATATTAATTTAGGTAGTTGTTTAGGGAAAATGAGATTTTACAACCATAAAAAAGATGGATGATATAGAGTGTCCCAAAAACACCAATAACTGAAGGATCTTGATAATCCATTCCACAAAACAACATTAGAACAATCATATTAGATTAACATTATTAGATTTCCACAATCCCTTAAGAATTGAGAGCAATGTTTTTAGATTAGATTGTGGGAGTTTTTTTAGCATCAACGTTTCGGATCACACTACATGATCCCTCATCAGGATGAGAGCATGCTCTCATCCTGATGAGGGATCATGTAGTGTGATCCGAAACGTTGATGCTAAAAAAACTCACACAATCTAATCCAGAAACATTGCTCTCAATCATATTAGAGACAATAACATCCCATTTCATTAGTGATTCGTCAGCATAATTGGTTTTCTCATATGGAAACATGATAGGCTTTTCAATCCTTCTCAAGAAATGCTCGACACTACCCATATTTAAACACTCAAATGACCTTGAAGGTATGATCAATCTTCACAAAACACATTGTTCAAATACCATCTAAGCATTCATCAAAACATGTAGCTCTTCAACTATCATTGCATATCAACAACAACACGCTTGTAAGTAACAAGTCACATTTGCACTAATTATAATATAGTTCACTGTCAAACCTTCATTTGGTCCTACAAAATACATTTTTGTTAGAACTCAAGTCCATATTATAACCACATACCAATCTTCTATTGATATGAATTCCGATCACAATTTTCCTAGGTTTGATCAAACCAACAAAACAAATCAAATCCTTCCACCGTTGATCCATTTCCATTAAAATCTAATAAATTCATTCACATGAAATCTTTGAGGATCTCCTCACCTTATTTTATCCATTTTATATGTTCTTCAATCAAAACATTAACATACAACAACAAATTGTTTGTTGCTTTTATTGTGAAAAATACAACTTTTCCATTCTAAGTCACTAGGGCATCAGTTTAATCTCACCATATTGCATCATTTCATTTGAAACAAAGTGCAACATTTAACTATATCAATCTAGTCTAAGATGAAATAGGTTTCTTAAATTTCCTTTAAAAATTGAAATTTAACAAACCATCACAAATACAACAACAAATTGTTTGTTGCTTTTACTGTAAAAAATACACCTTTTCCATTCTAAGTCACTAGGGCATCAGTTTAATCTCACCATATTGCATCATTTCATTCGAAACAAAGTGTAACATTTAACCATATGAATCTAGTCTAAGATGAAACGGGTTTCTTAAATTTCCTTTGGTTACAAATTGAAATTTAACAAACCATCACGAATTACCCTATTACTGAGGGTTTTATCATAGTTTTTGCACTCTCAATTAGATCTTCCATTAGAAGGCACACCAATCCATCAAAATTGGATTAAAATGAAGTTCTTTCAATATCTTGCATGATCACGTGAATTTCATTGATCTTCCAACCTATTCTGCACAAGGAAAATGATCCAAAAGATAGCAAAACCATGTTTGCGACACATAACAGTCAGGCAATTCACATTTGACTTGCAATTCCTTTATTCTTAGTTTAGAAAACTACATTACAAGGTTTCTCCAAGAAAGGACTTTCCCCTTTCATTCATATACCAATCATCCTTTAGAGACATGCAACCAATATTCATTCTTCTCTGTGACTGTTTCTAGATCTATTCAAACAATCATGTGTATTCAAGATGAATCATTGGATCTCAAACCCCTAACTTGTCTTCATGTTGTCCATTCAACCATTTCACATGCCTCTATGATGTCTCTTGACAGTGCTAAAATTGGTCAAGTGCTCATGACCAACTACCTTCCATTTGTAACTTTTTGTTGCAACATTACAACTCTGCAATTTTTGTATTTTCTTGACAATATTGCACTTTTCAACAAGATGACTTTACCACTTGAGTAAAGGCACCAATATGGACATTTTATGACCTCTTACAAGCTATGTACACCAATTAACTCTTTTGTTAAAGATAAAATGATATTTTTCATGGAGATTTACTAGTTGCCCAAAAATCTCAAACTAGCTTAAAAAATGAAATTCTTTTTTACTTTTATTTTTGCAAAAAGTGTATGAACAATGCCATAGTGCTCTTGACACCTCCCTAGTGTTGCAAGAATAGAGAAACATGAAGTCCAAAGAAAAAATGAGCTTAGATGTGAAATTGCAAGCTCTAACATCAACATGGAAGAACTAGATAACAAAGAGCAATATCTTTGAAAATAATTTGCACTAGTATAAATTTGTGAGATCAAACTTTTTGACAATATTTTGATTTTGTAAAAACTCCTCTATTAGCTTATGTTAGGAGAAAAGTAAAAAAATCCTTGCTAGGGTTTAGCGGCTAAATATTTAACACTTAGGAACTTAGTTGAAAGTTATGATTGCCCATATGACCACTTTGAGGATTTACAAAAAAAAATGCCTATAGTATCACGTGGAGGTTGATAACATGGTAATGTTTTGGTGGAAGACAAGTGTTGATACAATCATAGGTTTCACCATGTAATTGTGGCCTTAATACCTTTTTTTTGCAATGTAACCATCATTAATTGTTACCTTAGAGCTTGAGATGAAAAAAAACAATAATGGCTAATTTTTAAACAACTAACTAGAAAATGAAATTCAAAATTTTAATGAAAAGTGACTTTTTATCAACACTTTTATTATAAATGACCACGACAATGATATCAATTACTCTAAGTACAAATCATGTGAATCAATATGATAACACACTATAGGTTGCAAAACCTACAAAAATATGTTGAAGCCCTAAAAATGGCATGAAACTTTTGGTTGCCTTTTGGACTCGACCATGATGTATATTTTTTACCCTCGTGTGTCCCACAAATGGTCAATGGAGATACAAGGCATTTGTGGATCTAGCATTTTGATACCATGTAGGAATTAATGGTGAACTCCAACAACCCCAGGAACACTCATGAGACAAAAATAACTTTCGAATAAAATGGCATGAATAGTTTGCATAATTGTGACTACTTGAACGAATGTAATTACCTAGATAACTATCTTAATCAAATATTAAATTACCTAGATGACTAGAATTTAAAAATAACATAAAGATTAAATATCTATCTAAACAACTAAGAATTCTAGAACTAGGACCCCAAGTAAATTTATTTTTTTTGAAAATTCCTAGTTGGAACTAGCTAGCTATAATGCCTGTAGTAGCACAAGACGTTATTCACACCAACAAAGGTAAGAAATGAATTTTAAAAAGGCTAGACCCTCGTACAACATCTTTTTTTTGATATTAGAATAGGTTAAAAACTAAATACATTAGGTTCATATTGAACTGTTCATCATAAACTACTCGAACAACAACCAATTAAGGACTATTAGATCATTACTAAGCATGCCTTATAGGGTAGTCAACCCATATGTATCACATAACAACTAATCAAAACAGTATCAGAGTTATTCAGATAAACCAAAACTAGAGAAAAGTTGTTGCGATAACAAGAAGCTGATCAAAATTATTGAATATCAAACAATGATATACTATGGATTAACATTCAGACCCCAACCATCATTAGAAGCCAAAGGTTGAAGAAAAGCAACATCAAACAACTCATCATTCCATCCTACAAGAACAAAATCACTATCATTAGCCAGCTGAACCTGATCACCAATAGAAACTTTTGCAATAGATTGTTGAGTGCTAGGAGAAATGTGTAGATTCTCCACCATCTTACCAATTTGTTTTATGTCTTCCAGGTCCATCATATCCTTAAATTGATTAAGGTATTTGAAAGCCTTGATTTCATCCTTTTGAATAACATACCATCCCTGACTAGTGGCATGAACTGAACCACAAAGATTTCCAAAGAGAGTGAAACTTGTGACATAATGGAAAAATGTTTGAGTTTACATGTAAACTCAGTAAGTCCTCTATCCTTTTGCTGAAAAACCTCTTCATTTCTCGTTTTCCAAAGGAACCATAAAAATTCACAAGTAAAAGCAGACCAAAAAGAGTTAAGCTTAGACTCAAAAGCTTCAACATATCCAGCTAAGATCTCACTCCATGAGAGACTTGGCTTTGAATTCCATACAATAGAATTGCCCAAAAAAATTGACCATATCATAACAGCAAAATCACATTGAAAGAAAACATGCTCAAACGAACTGAGTCACAAGTTTTACAACAGTCAAAAGAAAGACCTAAAGACTCGAAGTTAGGTCCTAAGGCAAGTTTTTAAGCATCAAAAGCCATTTAAAACAAACTTTCTTGGGTTCCACTTTACCCTCCCACAAGTACTTAAAAAAAGAAAGACCATTCAAAAAAGGGAGAACACAAACCCCACCCTTGGATCACCTTTTGAAAAATCTCAGGATTAGAAACAAGCATAGAATATAACTGCTTAACTGAAATTTCGTTAAAAATTGTACCATCTTTCCACAACAATTGATTAAAAAAATATTTGAGTCAAAGAGTTTTGGAAAAGTTACATGTACCAAGTGCCTTGCAAATTAGAGTATATGTTTTTTCCCGAGTTTGTGGGATACCATATCTAACTCTAAGATCATCCCAAGTAGCCAACCCTAATTAAAGAGATTCCCACCACATTCCATTGTTTTGTTGAGCAGCTATGTATGAGTGGCAAAGGTTTACCATTTAAGTATAACCCCCACCAAATTGATCTATTTGTGACAACAAAGGATGGAGAAGAGCCAACAACACTCTTAACTAGTAAGAATATCCTTGACTAGGTCCAAGCCTTCCAAAGAGTATTAAAAACGTTAGAACCAAAAACCATGATCTTAAAATCTCCTAAAAGCATATCACAATGGAATGTTCTTCCAACTTTTACCTTTTGGAACTATCGAACATTGAATGTTATTTCTGATCAAAACTTTCCAAGGCTCATTACCATGGACGACCTTAACAATCCATTTAGAAGCAAGAGTAGAGGCATGCTTTTGAGTTCCTTCAATCCCAATCCACCATACTATTTGGGTTTACAACAACATCCTTTTTTTCAAAAATAAATAAATGAGAAATAAAGGTGACGTGATCATTTACAAAGACTACCAAAACATTAGGAGAAACATGCCCAAGTAAGCTAGTTACAAGGACAAAACACAACTAAGATAAAGGGAAACAATTTAGGCAAGCTACAAAACAACTTACTACAAATAAACGTAAGAGAGAGATTTGGGATCCCTAGGTTCTAACTTAGAAAATCCCAAGTGAAGAATAAGTTGTTCTTCTAATGGTTGACTAAGTTTGTGATAGTGAAAACTTTCTTATTTCTTACAACAATCTAGGAGACATTATCTTCCAAATTTTGAGACCAAGGTGAAGTAGGAGGAGAATCCCCTATGAAGAGTTTGTCAATGCTCAAAGAGGGATCAATAAAATAAATAGGCAAAAGGAGGCCTTCCATTACAAGTGGTGTGGAGGTTATTCAAAGCTAAGGGCACATCATGTTGTGAGATCAAAGCATGGGGTTCCTCAATAAAGTCTACAAGATTCATGAAATCCACCAAAAGCTAAGGATTCATCATCATCTTTAGAGTAGTGCAAGTGAGAATCCAAAGCATGAATGGTCAATTGATCTTCACTATTCATTGCCAAAGGTAGCCAAGTTACCAATAGAGAAGCAACAATTTCATATAAAGACAAGACCCTCCTACTTAAGGGGTTGAGTCCAAGTCCTATCTCCAACTATCAAAACCATGTCTTAGTATAAAGAGGCACAAAGATGTTATCGTCCATCAAAATATTGCCAAAGAAAGAATGCCCTATGTGAGAAGTAGATTCATCCAATAGTTAGAATTGAGTTTTCAGTACCATCCCATGTAACCTCTCAAAACTTAAGGGGTTGATTTGAAAATCTAACCCACATTAGGCATACATCAAGTGGTTCCAAAAGTGAGTCAAGCAAAATTATGAAGAGAGAATGTTCTCCCCAAGCTTGCAACTTACCTAACAAAAAGCTTTTGTCCTCATAAAAGGCAACAAAGGCAGTGAAGAAATCTTTAGCACATGGGAAGAGTTCACTCTTACCTGTCACAAGAAGCTTCCAAGATCCGAACACCTAGTTTTAAAGGTCAAGAAGAGAAGGTTGAATTATATAGAATGTACATGTTAGATTTTTATGTTGGTAGAAATCCTCATCTTCCACAGCTTAGCTGGAAACGGCCATGGAAAATTATTTGGCACAGAGAAGTGTGTGTGATTTATCCCTAACAAGGCAAGGGACATTGCAATCAGCCGCCTTGGTAAAGCTGCAAGGGGGCACAAGGACCACTCATGACACCAAAAGCTGGTGGCAAGTAGGCAAAGACATAGACTCGTAAACACTTGAGACTTGGAAAAAGAAGCCCATGCCATAGACGTGTGACTTTCACCAACCAAGAAAGTACCATGCGACAAAGCTAGAGAACCAAGAATCCTATTGCAAACTGAGGTATAATTGGAACAACAGGAAGGAATGACATAAATTATTCTATTGGGCAGAGAATCCTCCATATTTTGACAAAATATGCCTCCTAGATCTGAAATCATGAGTACTCACAATGCCCTCTTAAATAATTTTTTTCATGCAGTGGGTAACCCATTCAGACACCAGCAAATTGTATTCAATAAGGCTTGCATTTAATTTTTCAAATAGTTTTAAGCTCTGCAAAACACCCACAATATATTTAATTTTTTTGTGTTTCTATTGTAAAAGAATTCATGCCTCAGTAACTCTGTGATAACACCTCTTGACAAAACTTGGCATAATTATCCTCATGTTTCCAAATGTATAAGCCACTGATTTTGTATGAAAGCTACTTACCAAAAGAGGCAAAGCTATCTTGGAAACCAATCACTGAGTAATGATAGGTTCTCAGATTGTATAACTTCACCTAGTAGTACAAGACATGCTTGGGTGGCTCTCTTATAATTTAGGTAGGACATTTTTTAAATGGATGGGTCCACAACAGACCTGTACTTTGACCAAGGCTTTCATTCTACAAAGGAAGAATCTTGTTATTTAAGATAAAACAACAGAGGTCACATGTTGGGAAGGGGCCAACTCAAAGTTTTAATATTAATTGAAGCCAGAGTTGTGGTTTGCATAAATCTAAAAAAACAAGTCATATGATTTGATGTTCATACAAAGAAGATGCCATACATGACAGCAGTTGTTTTGGAGTACTCTATTCTGTGTGATCAAGGTGATTTGACATGCATACAACAATTTTACCATACTTAGACAAGGAAACGAAGTATGGATGATATGAATTTGGGAAGGGGCCAACTTGAAGTTTTAATATTAATTGAAGCCAGAGTTGTGGTTTGCATAAATCTTAAAAAACAAGTCATATGATTTGATGTGCATACAAAGAAGATGCCATACATGACAGCAGTTGTTTTGGAGTGCTCTATTCTGTGTGATCAAGGTGGTTTGACATGCATACAACAATGTTATCATACTTGAAAAGGAAACGAAGTATGGAGATATGAATTTCAATATGTCACTCACTATTTTAGAATAACAGGAAATTTATAGGAATCTAAGGGAAGGAAACAATAATTATATATAAAATTTGAAGTTTTCTCATAAATTGTAACAACTTATGATATTTATTCCTGTTAAAGAGCAGATATTGGTAGTCTACTGATTGTCCTCGATAAGGTCTTAAAGACACCATCCGTCATCATTCCTTCAAAAAATTTCAAAAAAAGACTGTTCTTCTCATTAGGTATAATGGATTGTGAAAGTCAAGAGCTTTAATTGACATATAATAAAAATACAACTAATTTTATGGCAATTGCTGCATTTTATTTGCCAAAGTATGTCATGCTCAAAACAAATATCAGTCCAATTTGCAAAATTAATTTCTTTGACCAGTTGCTTCTTATTTCAGTTACTATTGACCATTTTTTGTGGCCAAAATTCATATTCAAATGTTTAATATAGCAGAATTTGAACCTGGAATATAGCATGCATTTCACATGAAAGTGGAATCAAAATAAAAAATAAGTAGATCAAGTAATGAACCAATGACGAGAGCACACATATCCACAGATGAATTTGACTCATATAAATTGCTCCCCAAAGATCCTACAAAATGGTTTAGCATGATAAACAAACAAAATGAAAAACAAAAAAATGGATCTTTTGTCTTCCTATTTAACTCCCATCTTCTTCAAACTATTCACGAATCCTAACTCCTATATGGAACTTGTTAACCTTCATATCTTTCAAACGCTTTAAGACAAATCTTGTGCTCCCTCTGAATGAAAAACTTTAAAAGACTGTAAACAATTTATTTGGTCTTATTTGAAATGGCTGAGTTGGAATAACGTGGAACTTGACCCTTTTTGGCCTTGGAAATTTTGTAGTAAACAGACATGAAATTGTGCTCTGCTCCATACCTGCACATTGTTGTTGAAAACAAAAAGAAGCAAGAGCATTAGTTAGGGGCACTTCAAAGCCTTAAAAGAGACAGCAAACTTTTATTTTTAGATTTTATTTTAGTTGCATATTTTCTTTGTTTCCCCTATCCTTCAACCTTAAACATGTGGCTTTAAGCTTATAAAAGGCATTAGCTTATGTTATTTGGATGAGACCTTGAAGTTATGTACAGTTGCAATGTAGTGGGTTGTTCTAATTCTTTGTAACTTACTCATGCATCCACAGTCATGTGATTAACGCCTTGACTTAGCTGATTTCTATAGGACCTTTCATGACTTGATCTAGGCCCAAGCCTAGTTGCGCACTCCTTACAGTTATGTAGTTAAGGCCAACTTGGCTGACTTGTATAGGGCCTTTCCTGATTTCATTATACTCAAGTCTAGTCGTGCAGGATTGAACTTCGGATAAATTTAGCTGCAGTCTAGTGGTGGTTATTATGGTCATGTGTGTTCATGTGTTGTGGTTTTTGCGGTGAGTGGTCTTAAAGCATGTTTGTTGAGTTGTGGTTTTGATAGTGAGCTCCTCAGACTGTGGTCTACTACTGTAAATGTTCATTGGATTGTGGTCCTAGTGGTGTACTGTAATTTAATTATACATTTCTTGTCCATTGTTCAGTGGTGCAACACGTAATATAGTGTGATTATCAGTACTAAGCATTGTTTTCCTTAAAAAGAACTAATTAAACACTGCTAGAGAACTCTCTCTAAAGCCTTGGCCTGCTTTAAGTCCCATATACTACAGATTTTGGATCCTTCCATTACCGAAAAGCAATGAGAGGGCCATCTAGACCAATGATCTAGACATAGGCTCGCCATATAGTAATATACCCTTCAAAACGACTTTCTGAAAAATATTAGAAAGAACTTAGAAGAGATGCTCACTTTTTACGAACTGCATCATATAATGTCCGGTCAAACATCTGCCAGAACTCTTCCTCGCTTTGTTCTGAGACTGCATACAGGCATTGATAAGACTTGTTGTCCCTAAGCCATTTCTCCATGCTTTTGGTGGCTTCCACTCCATTCCACACTTCATTTCTAAGGACTGGCAATGGCACAGTCCAGATCCCAATGTCTGTCCACATCTGAGCTTCTTCTGTATCTCCAGGCTCCATGTTATTTTCATATTCAGGTTCACAGTCCAGCATTGTACCCATCCTTCTCTTTGGAAGTCGATGAGGGCACATCCACAGAGGATAAGTCTGCAAGAAGACAGATGTATTAAATGATACATCAACCATTTAATGATATGAAATATAATTATAACATATATGCAATTCTTGAAAATTGAAATCTTAAACTGGACAATAACATAAACAGAGCTTGAAACTGAGTAAATAGACTTTGATAAAAACAATTGACCTTAATTTATCATCATTTTACAACTAAAAGGTAAGCCCACTACCTAATCATATTAGGATATTGCTTATAGCCTATTACACATATTCAATACATGGAATTTGAAACTGGAACTCATCATGGCAAATCATCTAAATAAAAAAACTTAGCCGAAATTGCTTTTGAATCATCTCAAAACTGAACTTTCAAGGTTCTCCACTGCCACAACAGCATCCACAAATCGAAGATATGGCAAGGTTGCAGTGTAACAATGAGGGAGTTATTTCAAGTGTTTACAAATCTTTATAATTTTGTCTAAGAATCAAGACTAAGCTAACCCATTTTAGATGCAACCCATCATCTCACACAAGATTTATAAATGACAAAAACACTTCATGTTAAAGAATAAGTAAACAATCTAAGATATATATTTACCTCAAATGTATTATGAACAAACTTGATAGCTTCTGGGACCTTTCGAGCTGGAATAAGCATATCTTGGCAGGCATGGCGTTCAGTGTAGTAGTTTCTTAGTGAATCCGTCATGGTCAATTTCAAAAGACTTACCTATAATATAACAAGAGGAAGGATCGTCATTATATCAAATTGTAAATTCTTTTGATAACCAAATGTAGTGTAATGTAAATAATTTTTCCTCGAATTAGACTAGAGAGCTTGTAAGTGACTCCACTACTGTAACAGCTACAAACTTATGTAAAAGATTGAATATTTTAATTTATGTAGCCTAACGTTTAACCTAGTCCACTTTTTATAAATTAAGCATTCCTTGTGTCCACTGTAAACTAGCTGTAGTTTACAGTCTTGTCGATCAATTATACTCATCCGTGCACAATAACATACTTTGTTTCTTTCTTTACTAGCTATAATTATTATTAGCAACTGCAATTTTAAGACAATTATTAACCAATGAACAAAAAAACTGTTAATGTAACTACCAACGTTGAAAGGAGAAAAAATATAATACCCACAATTACAGAAAACTGAAAAGTTAACAAAAACAGAAACACGGCAATAAAATACAATTTCGTTCAACAAGAGGAAATGGGTTCTAACAAAGCATTCCATTCCTCTGATTCCTGTGTAAATTATTAAAAGAAGTTACCAATAAAATGCATTTAATTTACAATTTCTATTGCCAAACAATTACATACAATCATATGGAAAAGCCCATTCAAAGCACCTTTTGATATCACTCTTACCCTACCACTGAAAATAAACCATAACAAATGTCAAAAGCCATATAGCAGCATTAAATGCAATGTAAACCAGGAATACACCAATGCAAGATACAGAAAGGTTAAAATGAGAGGTCATAATGGCATTTCTTTCAACAGTAAAATTGCAGTCAACAGATTTATTTTAAAATATTGAATGTCTCCAAAGAATATGATAGCAAAGAGAAAAGAAAGCTCAAGCAATCAACAAGGACATTGAGAAAGTTCACGCAGAACCTTATAAGTAAAATATCAAGAATATGAAAAGAAAACAGGGTCACCTTTCTAGTTTTAGAAACGAAAAAATGCAGTTAATCCAGAAAATATTGTTCACAAGAAACTCTATGGAATAATCAAACAAAATTGTTAATGTGTATTGTTTACCTTGGGGGGCATTAACCATCCCAGAAAGAACCTGAAAAGTGGGTGATTCCCAAAAGGAATAAGGAGAGCGCCTTCCCAGTACAAGGATCTGGTGTGCCTGTGATGATACTGCCTAGAAGGTACATACTCTACAAACTTGCCTCTTTTCAGTGCACTCTGCATTATAGTGTAGAACCATGGTTTATACCACCAACCTATCTCATTGATCACATTCCCCTTTCTCATTGCTTCTTCTCTGGAGGCATATTTGCCTGTTGAGATCACAGCTGTGGTGTCACTAAACAGAGCAGCCTCAATAAAATCTGGCACCTGTACAAAGAAGTTTCAAAATCAGAAGTAGGTTTTTCTTCCAGATATTAAAGGAACAGAAAAAAAATACCAAAATTCCAAAGCAGAAAACATAAAAGTAGCGTTCCATCTTCCAAACACACTAAATAAGAAGCTTATTTCACAAAGGACTCAAGTATATCCAATGGAAAAGGACATTTTGAATTCGTTTCTTCTTTTTATCAACAATTATTCATAAGTTAAACAAGTTCAACATTGTGTCAATTTTTGACAAAATAGAATGAAGAAATCTTCTTTTGCAGGGGATTACTGCCTCAGGATTGAGCAGGTGACCTGTGCCGGGGGATGCAGGAACAAATCAAACCTTTTCTACTGAAATCAAAGCAGCAGTGACAAGAAACTTGGTGTGAAGAGGTACATTGAAAGTTTAAAGCACCTGCTGGAATGTTTTATGGCAATTTGATTGTCAAATGGTAGCTGGATGCAGTTTAACTCTATCATGCCAATTGCAACATAGTTGTATCAACAAATCTATACAAACCAAATGTACATAGAGGCAATAATCATTGTGTACCACAAAGTGCAACACATAGGTAAATAAGCCAAAAGCTAGCGCCAAAGTAGATCATAATATAAGAAACCTCTACAGAAGAGCTGAAATAACAAGTCTTCCACTCTCCATATACACTAAAGAAGTAGGTGAGGTACTGTGTCTTCTTAAGACAAAATACTAGTGTGTAGGTCCAACACAATTGATCAGTAAATGTAACTTACTCTTTGCTCTTATGGAAGTCCTTCTATAGGACAAGTGTGTAGGTCCAGCACAATTGATCAGTAAATGTATAAAACAAGTACAATGGCATGAAGTGTGATAAATGCAAATAAGCAAATATATTTTAACAGAATACTGATGAAATGCATACATGAGAGGCAAAAGTTATTGCCGAAGTGATTGCCAAACTGATCACTATGAAGGCTACTATGCTACCCCACTACAGAAGGTAATGGAAACAGAGAGGTGGATCAATAGCCTAAACGGTGATGTGATATACTGTGTACCTTCAAACCAAATTTTAAAAAAATATCGAGTGTAAGTGAGAAAGTTTGAAAAAGCTTTCTTTCCTTGAAGGTGGCTTCCCAAATAATTATGCTAAATCATTTTGAAGACAGAAATTTCTTTATGGTTTGACTGTTTCTGTGATCCAATTGTTCATTACTCCATCTCCATGAGGGCTCTGGAGAAAGGTCATAACGAAAGCAGAAACAACTACAGATAATTTAAAAACCGGCTATGTTTGTAAATTAATATCATGTTTCATTTATATATTAATGTCTACAAGTGTCTGGAGTGGCTAAGGTGACGCCTATTGCTTAGTGCGTCCAAACAACTCGCAATCAAATCAGTGATTTTTTGAACTCCAACATTTGTTTCAGCCAAACTAGGCTCTTATAAATCAGAAAACATTAAACAGTGTAGACTCAAGTCTACTAATTTATCAAACTTAACTGTTGGTAATCCAAAGCCCACTTGTTTGAGCCAATATAGGCAATTCAAATAAAGGGCAAAACCTAAAGCTGATTAATAAATGATGTGCAAAACAGTGTACCTTTGGTACTCCCAACTTTTTGAGCCAAGGTTATACTAAACTCCAAGACAATAAAATAGTTGATTACTATTCATTGAGAAACAGTTTGAAGTTCATCTACAGAGTATGGACTCCAATTTTTTGAGCCAATTTGGTTACTTCACGACTAATTAATGTATGGAATGATGCAGATTTATTCCAAACGGTCAAGGAACTTCAATAAAGATAGTCACCAACAATAAAGTGGCTCAAAGAGTGGCTCTTTTGACAAAGAAAAGTAAAAGATCAGACAAGAGTACAATTCATTTTCCTCCTATCAACCCTTCATCCTTCAACGAGGAAAATTGCTTATACTCTTCTTTGGCATTCAGGCGACCCTCCTAATCCCAACCAAAAGGGATGCGCTTCAGGTAAGCATTATATGCCAGAAAACAAACTTCTCTAAAGCATTACGAATTTAAACCACAGTGTTCCTTTTTTTTTTTCAGTGTTTCACCATTAGCTTTGGTGTCTCCTTATGTGGGGTGTAGTAGTTTGACTCCTGTGTTATGACTTAGCATTTCTTGTAGGCCTTGGTTATTTTCTTCAATTTTTTGTATGGGTTTGTCCCTTCCAGTCCATCTCTCCCATCAACAGCGTTCACAATTACCATAATGAAAAAATAAATAAATGGCTCAAATAAATGTCACAGTTTAGTTTGGAATGAATCTATACTGCTAGTAATCTCATACAGACATTAAATAGCTAAAATGACTGATGTAAGGAACATTATAGCGTGGACTGAATCTGCAACATTGGTATTCCAGTTATTCCAGCTAGTTTAGTCAATTTGACGAGATAGGCAAACACTGAAGTAACCCCAATTCAGGCACTTTCACTAGAATAGGCGAACAATCTAAAGTTACTCAAGGAAGGTGTAGATCCAAATCTACAGTGTCTTTACAGTTGTTTGCATCAATTGGGACAATTAATTGAGAAAAAAAAGGTACGAAGTGAAACTGCGAGAAGATAAAGCTAGTGCTCCATAGCTAAATCTGTTCATACGATAATGAGAAAAGAAATCCATAACAGTCCTCTGAATGGTCTGAGACGCATTAAATAAAGCATCTACAATGTATATAAATATCTTAATTCAAATGAAATGTCTCACGGAGTGTATCTGAAACTTAAAATACAAATGGGTCAAAATACATATTAAAAAACAAAGAACGAAGCTAATAAAATAAATATCTATATGTTCTCCAGCCCATAATCTTGGAAAAGCTATGAGGGGATCCACATCCCTCAGATACATGAACAGATGCTGTGGGTGTAATTGACTGCTCAAATAGGTAGGTCGTCTTGAATTCTTTAAAAAAAATACACGTCAGTTGCAAAGGAAAAAGAAGGAAGCTGAAATTACAATCAATTAAAATCCAAGACTTCAATCCTCGAATATTATTATAAGACTTCAATCCTCGAGTGGAAGTTCTAGGGCTGTTAAATGGGTCCCTCTAAAATTCTAATCGAATGGGCATTCTAAGACTTCTATCATCCTCAAATATAATTATATCCAGGTTCCGCCCTTGGCTTACTGGGTCCCTTGGCTTGCAATTATTACCCAAAACAAAAATGATTCTTCATGGAGCCCATCTTGAACTGACATAATAGATTGCTCAACTAGAAAAGAAATAAAATTAAAAACAATTTAAAGATCCAAAGGCTTCCAGTCCACAATATCAGAAAAGAAATTATTGATAAAGCTACTTCGCACCCAGCGATGAGAGATAACCTTATCTTGCCCACTAGTGGCAGGCAGCTGGAATGTCTCCTGGAATCGCTTCGCAATTGCATCGAGATCACCAGCGACAGGCGTGTAAGTAACCTTCATATAGTCTTTAATAGGCGTAAGCTTAATTTCAGCCCCAACAAGCAGCCCAATCGACCCATGCGACCAAGGCACGGCATGAAACAGATCAGAGTGCTCGTTATCAGCCGTAGCTCTGACAAGCGACCCATCAGCAAGAACAAGCTCATACGCAACACAACTATCAGCAAAGAGGCCGAAAAGATGGCTGGTGCCTTCGATTCCATAACCGTTAATACACCCACCAACAGTAAGATCATCGAGCTCAGGCAACACGTGGGGTGCGAGTCCAAGCCCAAAAACAGCAGCACTCACCTCAGACATGCAAACCATGGGCTCGCATTTCATGAGATTCCGCTCCGTGTCGACCCAAACAATGTCCCTCAAGTGCGAGAGATCGACTTCAAATCGGTGCGAGCGTTTGTGCTCGGAGCTCCGCATGGAGACCTCGAGCCAAGGCTTCCGGGCCGTGCATATGAGCCCATCATGCCCAGGGCGGCGGACTCGAACTCGGTCCTGTACTTTCTTCACTGCTCGCTGGTGCTTCTCTTCCGATGGCGCACCATGCAGAACGCTCCGCAGAAAAGCCCGCCATCGGATCCACTGGTAGAAGATAAACGAGAGAGGCAGAACAAAAGGTACTATCAATACCCACCGGAATGATACCAGGAAATCCACCCACGAGGCCGGGCGCTTCGCCCTCCTTATGTTGCTGGTGCTCATCTTGGAGGGAAGAATTGGAGGCTTAATCGTGGAGGGAAGAATTGTGAGCCCGCTTATGGAATGGAAGATTGGGGGCTTACGTATGGAGGAGTGTGAATTTGTCTGTGCTCTTGTTGGAATTCTGCCAGTCCCCAAGATCTGGTGCTCCTTGTGGAGGGTAAGAATTGGGGGTTTAATCCCGGATGAGAGAACTCGGGCTTAATTGAGGAGTGGAGGATTGGGAGCTTACTTATGGAGGGTTATGAATTTGTTTGAGCTCTTCTTGGAATGCTGCCAGTCCTCAAGATCTGATGCTCCTTGTGAAGGAGGAGAATCGAGGGCTTAATTCCGGAGGAGAAAATTGTGGGCTTAATTTGGGAGTGGAATATTGCAGGTCTACTTACGTAGGGGATAATTTGTCCGAGCATTTGTTGGAATTCTGCCAGACCTCAAGATCTGTGAAAGTGCACATGCACGCCCGTTGCCATTCACCTGACAGGAGATATTATATATAATCATTGTACGCTGTTCTGGGGTAGAGCGCAGCTTCCATTGCGGGGGGTCCCAACACTCCGAACCAATCCACGACGGTTATTTTTCCACCTATCCATCCTCAGTGGACTCGGGTGCACTCACCACCTGCACAGTATCAGTGAGCAACAGATGCGCCTATTGGCCAAGCATTGTGGAAACTTTGTAGCTAATTTTGTCCACTTTTGGACTTGTGCCGCCTGTTTTAACTTCATGGTGGACACCTTATGCCCTCCAAGATTTTCAATGACTGCACTCTAAAAAAATGTTTGTAGAAAAGGTCAAAAGGGGGCCTTTATAGCTGAGGTAACAAATGGGGATGAATATGTTGAATATGAGTGTGAAGAGCATACATGGATGGTAGTCTAGTAGAGACATGAAGTCTACTACATGAGTTTAGTGAGGATTTAAAGTCCAAATTATAAGTATGAATTTCAAGATCATTAATATATGAAGGTTCAAATTCACAAATATAATAAATCAATAAGGACACATAATATCTACTTATGATCACAATTATCTTTAAGGAGTATGAAACATTGGCAACATTGACAATTAAAGGCACTGCTATGTTCAGGGTAGCTAGAAAACTCAGTAATATTAAAAGGATGATAAAAGCTTGGAATAAGTCGGATTTTGGTCATTTATTCTCTATGAAAGAGGTTTCTTCTAATCTCTCTTCCATCCAAGCCTCCATTCAGGAAAATGGGTATGATGCCTCGAGTAGAGAAGAAGAACTGTCCATCCCGTCTGATTTACATGACATCATTAGTAAAGAGGAAAAGTTCTGGAGGCAAAGATCTAGAATCAATTGGCTCAAGGAAGGAGACCAGAACACAAAGTTCTTCCATTTATCCACTCTTAAACATAGAGCTAACAACAGGATTTCTGGCCTGAAGAAAGATCAAGGTGTGCTGACTAAGGAAGATGATATTTCACTTGAAGCTGTCTCTTTCTTCTCCTCCCTTCTTTCTTGGGATCCTTTTCTCTCTAAGGTGGACCAAGATGACATTGTCTCTTGTATCCCTCAGATCCTCCAACCACACCATAATAATCTGATCTGGGCCATTCCTTCTGATTCTGAAGTGAGAGAAGCTCTTTTTTCTCTTCCAGCGGATAAATTGCCAGGACCTGATGGTTTTCCTACCTTCTTTTTCCAAATGTACTGGCCTATCATTATGAAGAATGTTGTTAAGGCGGTTCAAGAGTTCTTTGGAGCCAGAAGCATTCTGAAGGAAATCAACTCCACATTCTTAGTTCTTATTCCCAAAGTGCCAGGGGCTGACACTCTGGATAAGTTCAGACCCATCAACTTATGCAACTTGTTTTATAAGATCATCTCAAAGGTGCTCACTTTGAGGCTACTTAAGCTTCTCCCCTAGATTATCTCTCAACAACAATCAGGCTTTGTCCCGAGCAAACAGATTTTAGATTCGATTATCATGGTGCATGAAGTGATTCATTCTATGGAAGCTGGTAAGAGAGAAGGGATGTTACTCAAACTTGACATGTCTAAAGCTTACGATCGGGTGGATTGGTCCTTTTTGGAGTTGGTGTTGAAGGCTTTTGGCTTTGATGTCAAATCTTGCAAGCTAATTTCCCAGCTGGTCACCACCCCCTCGCTAGCTGTTTTAGTGAATGGATCCCCCTCTGATTTCTTCAAACCTACTAGAGGCCTTCGTCAGGGGGATCCTCTATCACCGATTCTCTTCATCATCTTGGCAGAATGTATTGGCAGACTCATGGAGAAGAAAAAGAAAGAAGGGAGGATCAAAGGCTTTAAACCTTCTTCCAAATGCACCCCCTTCACACATCAGCAATTTGTTGATGATACCATTATGGGAGGAGAGGCTTCGGTTAGGGAGGCCAAGGTTTTGAAAGACACTTTGGACACTTATTCCAGAGGATCGAGGCAGCTCATCAATTGGGACAAAAGCTCTGTTTTCTTTATCAACACTCTGGAGGGAAGACAATAGAGAATCTCCAGAATCTTGGGATGTCAGGTGGGGAAGCTTCCTTCTACCTACCTTGGTCTCCCCTTGGGCACGTCCCCCTCTGATTCCTTCTGGAATGACATCTTGGATAGGTTCAATAAGAAGCTGGCTGGTTGGAAAGGAGCCTCTCTCAACCAAGCTAGAAAATGTCAACTAGTTAAATCCATCCTTCAAAACCTACCAATATATGCCCTGAGCCTTTTTACCATACCCGAAAAATACGCCACTTGTTTCTGCAGCCAAAAATGCGTGTTCATTTATGGGTATACATAAGTGCTATTTAGCTGTCCTATTTTGAAAAGATTTCGACCTAGAGCTCGGGGTCGTGGTTATCCAATACAGAAATCTACTTGTCATATAAGTATTACATTATTTTATGATACATCATTGGATTTTTGTAATTCAACTCATGATTACATAACAGTACGATGAAACATTAAATAGAAACAAAATATCCAAATAGATGATCCATTTATGCCGCAAATATACTACTACTTAAAGTACTAAAAAAATATGTATGGGAAACAAAATAAATCCACTTGGTTTTAGACTTGGTTTTACTCAAAACCATTATTCCCTTTGGTTTGAAGAAAGGGATTATTCTGAAGATCTACGAGAAGATGAGAGAATATATAATTGCATTGAAAATTATGTAAAACGTATCAAAAGTTCTATCAATTCTAGTTATGGAGGAATTACACGTATAGAGATTTTGAAACAGACCGAATTGATTTCGGTAAATATATATATTGCATTTGTCGATTTGTTTATTGAAAAAAAAGTGCTAAGAAAAAAAGAAAAAATGAAGGAATTAAGAAAGGAAGTACAAAAAATGCTTGTACAAAGTATGCTTAATTCTATAAACAGAGAACTTGTCATTTCTATAGAAAAGGTGGATACACCTTATAGAGAACCCAAAATTCTTGCGGAATATATTGCTCTACAACTAAAGGAGAGAGTTGAAATAAGAAAAATAATGAAAAAAGCTATTCAACTAGCTGAAAAGGCAATTGTCGAAGGTGTTAAAATAAAAATTAAAGGGTGTCTTAACGGAATTGAGAGAGCCCGGAAAGAATCGGCTATGAAAGGTAGAGTGCCCTTACAGACCCTTCAAGCTAAAATTGATTATTGTTATTATGCGATTCAAACCATCTATGGAGTATTAGGGATAAAAATTTGGATCTTTGTTTAAGATAAGCAATATCTTTCTATAATCTAACCAATCATAAATCTTAAATTCTATAAGATCAAATAAAAATTATTAAACATCTTGGAGCAGTGCTATGCTTAGTGTGCGACTTGTTGAGATCAAGCTTTTGCTTCTTTTCTAAAATGAATGATAGGGAACTCGAAATAAAAACAAATTGGTCTCTAGTATATTTTATTTGACTAAGATCCAATAAGCTAGTTATTGAATTATAGATAGTTCTATCAAAATTGGATGAGACATACGAAGTAGACAAACCTTCCAAAATCGAGACCAAACCCAAGAAAGCCGATGAACAAGAGATAGATTTCAGAACTGCCAAAACTGAATATCTGAAAGAACATAAACGCTTCCAACGGGAGGCAAAATGCCTTACAAGGAAGGAAGAGTTAAAGGAGGAGATGAAACTTAGGGGAGAAGAAGTAGTGGAACCACAATTAGAAAAAGAAAAATTAGCCTATCGGGAAATGGCCAAAAATATTTATACTTGGAGAATGAAATTCGAGCTCAAAAAACTGCCGCTAAATCCTTGGGATTCCAAGTTCAGACATGCGGCTCATTTTTTTGATAAGAAAAAATTAGGCAGCAAAACTGCGGTAGCTAACTTAGTTTTTCCATATGCCGAAAACAGAGATCTTGACTTGGAATTCTTGGATACTGTATTGTATCTCAAAAGTGTCTTCCCGAAACATAATGATATACGTAGAATTTTTTGCGAGGTAGCCCGAAGATCTATTCCACTTGTACCGGGGTACTTTGATGACCGATTCTTTGTATATAAAATTACAAGTCTTTTATTCAAACTAAAGAAGAAAAAGATTAATGTCAATCTTTTTGATAGATCTCAATGACGAAGAATAAATGAAATGATTTCAAGTTCTTTCATTTTTGAAGATCTTTTTCTTCCAAGACGTCGCAGAGAATTTTGAATTTTGAATCTTTTGAATCTGGAAAACCATTTGGATGAGAGTGTAAGATTAAGTAGTCAAGAGATACCAAATGACCAAGGTCTAATGAAAAAAAAATGAACATTTGATCGTAGATACAAGGCAAAAGATAAGACGTTTTCTTTGGCCTCGTTATCGATTCGAAGATCTTATTTGCATGAATAGATTTTGGTGGAATACCAATAATGGTAGTCGATCTGCTATGTTGAGGGTACGCATGTATCCTAAAATAGATCATTGGGAACATATTCAAAATAATTTGTATTTTCTAAGGCTAAAGCACAGTTTTATTTCAATAAGAGAGATTGTTAAAAAAATTGGAAATCATGCCAAAAGTTTATTGTGTACGAAACAGTCGCCGGTTGCTGGACAAAAAGAAGCTCTAAATGAAGTAAAGCATAAAAAAGAAGACTCTTTTTGCAGCATAAGTTCGTCCCTTCCTTTTGACCCCTCCCCGTACAATGAGCTTCTTACGATACTCATAAAAATAATAAGTTCGCTTAGAGATTCTATTAGGGGATGGATAGGTTCACTTTTCTCTAAACTTAGAGCTTTTCTTATCAAATGGATAAGTTCGCTTAAAGATTTTATTATCAAATCAATGAGAGAACTTTTTTCTAAACTTAGAGCTTTTCTTATCAAACGGATAAGTTCGCTTAAATATTTTATTATCAAACCAATGAGAGAACTTTTTTCTAAACTTAAACTTAAATTGAAAAGATTTCTAAATACGCTTAAAAAGAAACTGAGAAAATTGATAGATCCGCTCATAAATAAGTTGGAAACTCAATGTATCAACTTTATGAGGTTTCTAACAAACCTTATAAATGAAATTAGAGTGAAACTCATCAATTTTCTAAGTTTCCTAAGAGATATAATAGACGGGCTATTAGTTAAGCTAGAAAAACCTAGACGTTTCAGTCATTGGACGAAGTTTTTTTCTTTGATTAAAAAAGCTTTAAAGGCATATCAAATTTATGCGGCATGTCAACGTATAGTTGAATATTGGAAGTCTTCAAGAAGGTAAAAATCAGTTATATGGCTGGTTGCTTTAGTAACTTACTAAAGCAACCAACCATAGTCGTGTAAGCCTATTCCCAATAAATCAACGCCTAAATAACATGTCCAAACTAGAATAAATCCTACAGAAGCAACAATCGCTAGTTTTTGTCCTTTCCAACCCCTGTTTATTCTAGTATGTAAATATATTGCAAATAGAATCCAGGTTATTAATGCCCAAGTTTCTTTTGGATCCCAGCTCCAATAAGATCCCCATGCTTCGTTGGCCCATACTGCCCCGAAAAGTATACCTATGGTTAAAAGAGAAAATCCTAGACCAATAGTACGATAACTTAATTGATCTAATTGGTTAGTAAACACCCATTTACGATAATTTCTAAGTGAAAGGTAAAAAGTCTATTTCAATTCTTATTTTTCTTCGTCGTGTGAATACCAATTTTTATTGAAGAAAAAAAAAAATTCACATTAAGAAAAATCTTTTGATTTATGTGGGACACAATGACCAATAAAGATATGGATGATAGGGATCCACATAAAAGAGTTGCATAACTGAGCAATATCATACTTACATGCATCATTAACCAATGAGATTGTAAAGTAGGTACTAACATTGCAGATTCTTGCATTTTATCTGAAAGACCTAAAGTAGCAAAACCATGAGTTAACATAGCACTTGGCGCGGTGATTTTACCTAACCACCAAGCATACTGGCCCCGTATTTGTATAACTATATGAATCATGGAGGAAGTCTATGAAAGGAACATGAATGACTCATACAAATTACTTAACGGTAAATGCCCCGAATAGAGTGAACGGGAAACTAATACTCCCGTTATACAAATACACGTCACTATCATGCCCTTTCCTCCTGAATTACTTAGTTTTTCACTTTTATAATCTAAGGTTCCCGAATAAATAAGAGTAATCAAAAAAGTAAGAGAAAAAGAGACATGAGCTGATATATGTTCTAGAGTTATAAATATCATAATAAACCCATTTATTTTTTCATATAGGATTCGTTTCGTAAGAAAAAGATAAAATCGATTGATATGTAATAAATCATATTGACATAGATCGAACAATGATAGAAACATTTATTATATACGTACTCCATATATAATAGATATCTATAGATATTAGATATGGAAGGGATACTAAACTATAGTATCTTATTAAAAAATAATGCCACCACTCGGATTCGAACCGAGATGCTCTAACGCTACTACCTAAGAATAGTGTGTCTACCAATTTCACCATGGCGGCTTTTTTTCTCATATATCTAATATATTCTATCTGACCTATATTCGACTATCTTTGTTTGTGAGACTGCTAATACAAAAATAGCCTAGTTATCCCAACTTCGATGTTGGTCATTATAACAAAGTATGGCGCGGTTTGGTAGCGTGCCACTTGGGGATGGTGGAGGTCGTAGGTTCAAATCCTTCTGCTCCGAAACCCATAACTAACTTTTGAGGGGATAAAGGCTGCTCATGCCAGGAAGGTCTAGTAGGATACTCACAATCCTTGGGGTCTTTACGATGATGATGAAAACTTTCATCATTGTCATGACCAATTTCATGGTCATCATCATGACCAATTTCATAGTCATCATCATGACCAATTTCATAGTTATCCTCACTATGGACGGGAACTAAAAGGATTAAAAGGTACCCCCTTGTTGCTTGGGACAAAGTTTGTCTCCCTAAAAAGAATGGTGGTCTAGGAATCAGGAAGCTCACTCATATCAACAAGACCCTCCTGGCAAAGAAAATCTGGCGCATCTTTAGTAGAATGGGGGAATGGAGAGACACTGTGGTGAACAAGTATATAAAAAGGCCCTCTTTTCAGTTCACTCTTTTTAGTGAGGATATCCCCAAAGGCTCAGTTGTTTGGAACGGCTTCTTAAAAGCTAGGGATTTAGCTAACTCTAAGGTCTCCTAGAAGCTAGGAAACGGGGAGAACATTCTATTCTAGATGGACTATTGGCTTCCTTAGGGCCCCCTCATTAATAACCCTAGCTATGGTGTTTGGGCTAATGAATGCATCAACCTTTTTGGGCACAAAGTCAGCAACTACATGACTGAACAGGGATGGAAGGACCTTTCTATTATCTCAGAGGACCTTAAATCAATTATGATCATGCTTAATTCCTTATCCCTCAGCACCAACAAGGATGAACTGGTTTGGAGGGATAATGCCAATGGGCTCTATTCGGTTGCCTCTGGGTACTCTGCTTTATGGAGTACAAAAGTGTCCCCCCCTTGGTCGAGGGCTCCCAGGCCTAACGCCAAAAGTCAACATGTTTTTTTGGTTGGCACTTCAGGATAAAAATCTCGCCTAGGAAAATCTCATTAAAAGAGGTCATATCATGCCCAGCAGATGTGTTTTATGCAAAGATGAGTCAGAGACAGGCAATCATTTGTTCGTTCTTTGCTCTTACTCCAGGACAGTCTGAGACTTCCTCAGTCAGGACCTTGACCACAACTGGTGTATTCCTTCCAACCTCCTAGACTTTTTTTGCCAATGGCATGGTATGTTCAATGGGTCTGCCTTGAAGGAAATCAGCTCTTGGCTCCTGCCCCATTTTTGTTGGAGCATATGGAAGGAGAGAAACAACCAGATTTTCAGAGACAAGGAGGAGTCAGCTTTGGTTGTTGGAAGGAAGATCTTTAGTAACATAAAGGAAAAATTTTCCGTGAGGAAGGGGGGAGCTTTTGAGATAGGAGGCAGGAATAAGGAGAAGGTAAAAGACAAAATGAGAAAAAGATAGGAAGCCAAGTGGCTCCTCCCCCCTGAAGGCTGGCACAAAGCCAACTTCGACGGAGCCTCCAAGGGCAACCCTGGATCTTTGAGTAGTGGAGGTGTGGTTAGAAATGAAAATGGAGATAGTATTGCGGCTTTCGCTCTCCCGTTGGGTTTCCAAACAAATCATTTTGCGGAAGCCAATGCCGCGTGCAATGTTGTTAAATTGGCTTTTGAAATTGGGGTCACCAATTTATATTGGAAGGGGACTCGAATAACATTATTAAGTGCATCAATGGCAATTCATATCCATCTTGGACGATTGCAAATCTTATCAATGAGACTAGAGAGATCCTTGCCAAATTCAAAAAATTCCACGTCACCCATACTTTCCAGGAAGCAAACCCGGTTGCCGACGTGTTGGCAAATATAGGGGTCAGCACAGACCAAAAATTGACTTGGCTTCCCAGAACTTCTTTGCCGACAGACGTCAAGTGTCAGATCGACTTGGATAAAATCTAAGGAAGTATAGAGGATATCAAGTTGTATTTATGAATATGAAAGGGTTAAGATATATGGGTACTTTTCATAATAGAAGAGTGAGAATTCGTAAATGCAGATATCCTTCATTGATTAATTGCCACACTTTGTGGGTTGTTTATTGCAATTGTTTTAGGGGCAACAACAGAGTTATTTTTCTCTACTCTTTTCTTAATCTCGGAGGTCCATTCCAGTCTTATAGTGAAGAGCTTATGAGTAAAGTAGGTGTGCAGTGTGCGGAGATGGTGGGCGAGAGATGTAGAAAGGAGCCGATGGGGGACTTTGAGAAATGGAGAAGCAAGCCGAAAGTTTGGGAAAAAATGGATGAGGGTGGGGTAACCAAGTATCTCATGAAGCTGCACGGTTTTGATTAGGAGGTGACCAACAGTATGGTGGGGTCCTGGAAAGATGGCAGGGTTAAGGTGAATGGCATCAATTTTTGGATAACGGAGGAGGTGATCACGGCTGTCACCGAGATCCCTATCGAGGGTTTCAAATTCTTCGAGGATAAGAAGCTCTCAACCAATGCGGTTAGGGATTTTGTGGAGAGTGAGAAGGAATTGAAGGCATTGAAAAAAATTGACACCTACTATGTCCCCGACTCCATGAAGAAGCGGTGGAGGTATGTTTTGAAAGCTGTTATTGAGTATATCACTTTGGACCCAAGGTTTGATAGAGCCTAAACCCACCACTTTGTTATTTTAAATCATTTCCAAAAGAAAGCCAGAATTTCTTTCCCTTTTTATCTGTTAACCTCTATGAGTAAGGCGATGGACAACTTCAAAAAGAAGCCCATTGCAAACTCAGCTCTGCATGAGGGGCTGCTACTACTTATCCATGAGCACTTCAAAGCTTAGACTATTAGCAATGCCCCCCCCAAATAGAGATAGTGGAGTTTGGAAGTTCCAGTTACTCCTCTGACTCGGATGATATTTAGAGCCTCAATTCTGAGAAAGGCGGGATCTCCTCTTTAGGGAAAGCAACAACTTATCATGTCAAAAAATCCCCCCCCCCCATAACCCCAAGCAGAAAAAGCCCTAGGGATCTCAGGTAGAAGCAGGCTGAGAAGGTTGAGGAGGGAAGTAGCGAAGATGAGGAGGATCCAGAGTTTGAGGTGGTGAAGGAGATGCAGGAGGAAACAAAGGAGGACAGTGGAAGGAAGAAGCACAAGAGGGAGAGTCTGGAGGATGTGCACTCTCAATATGAGGAGGCATCTATGCTGCCCCTTTCTCCTGTCCATCTCCACCCTGAGGAGCAGAAAGAGGAGAAAGCTAGGTATGCAGAAGGGGAAGTGCAAACCAATAACAGGAGGAAAGCGTGGATCAATTTCAATGTCAAGACCGCCAAAATGGGAATCTTTAGGGAGGCCATGAATCCCCAAATCCTCGTGGATAATCAAGAATAGCAATGGCTGGAAGAATTAATTGATCCGATGATTGTGGCTATTTCGGACAGAGCCAGGGAGACAGGGATGAACCTTTTAAATAATGCTTGCAACATCATGATTGATAATTTCATATCAATCAAATGGCTTTTCCACGAGCTTGAGGAGGTTAAAGACCAGGTGAAACACATTGAGGCAACAAGGAAAGGAATGGATGCCAACAGGAAGACAGATTCGGCTGATAGGCTCACTCTAGCAGAACAAAGGATACACAATCTGGAAAACTACAATCACAACCTTGCGAATCAGATGTTTTCCTTATTAAAATCCATCAACAAAAACATCATCTCTCTCATGGGCTGGATCAAAGACAGAGAAATGCACGATGATGAGGATGGAAATGAAAAGGACGAGGCCAGAACGGAGGATGACCCTACAAAGGACAACTCCACTCCTGCTTAGGACCAGGGGAATCAAAGGGCACAACAGATGGAAACAGAAGAGAATCAACAGGCCTTTGAGGTTGCTTAGGTGATGCATGATCTGGAGCGAAAGAACGAGGAATAACTCTTGCCTGTTCTTTTGTTTATCGTTGTCTTTTGGCTTTTTGTTCTGGCTTTTGGCTGTGGCTTTGATTGTTTCCTTTTCCTGGTCTTTTCTCAGTACTCTTTCCTTTAGCTGGGCTTAATGCTTATTATCAGCCATTGAACTTATACTTTTTTGGCTGGGCTGTCACACTTATTATCAGCCTTCTTATGTACTAACTTTCAGGTTTCAAGTTCCCTGTAAAACCTATTTATCTAATAAAAAACATTGACAATTAAAGGCATCAAATCTCAACTAATTAAACGTGTCTTTGTTAGGAGAACTAGCCCTATTAAGAGTCGTTACATAGAATATAGTACAATCGTCATGTTAGGAGACAAGACCTTTTTAGAGGTTTGCAACCTTGTTAGGATTTAAGAACAAAAAAGAGAGAGCAGTTGATCGAGAATGAAGGTTATATCCACCTTTTGGACTTACTTTCCAGATATAAAGAAAGTATTACATCAAAAGTGAATTATACATGACATCACAATGTCTAATTAGTTCCATATAGCTCACATCTGCTATGATCTAGTGTCAAGGCTCATACATATCATCATATAGCGTATTCATCACTTACTTCTTGCTCACATACTAAATAAGACTTCCCTTTATACCCTTATGATAGATTAATTCAGATGGCTTACATAACACTTCACAAATGTGTTCACTCAAATAACAATATACAAAATTAGACCACACTGCTATGATCTAATTAGTTCTATATACCCTTTATACCCTTATGATAGATTAATTTAGATAGCTTACATAACACTTCACAAATGTGTCCACTCAAATACCAATATACAAAATTGGACCACACTCCCTAAGATTTAAGTCCTTGGATGTCATTCCACCATTGCTAAGAAATTGAATTGACAAAAGAATTCAATTAGATAAGCCAAATTACTTGATCTCATAAATTATCTTGTAACTCTACCGTATTGGGCCTGTACTACCATGTATCACCAAAACACATGATATTCATTCTATAAACATTAGTGATCATACCAGTAGCTCATATGCATTGTATACATCATGTTTTCAAAGCTATAGCTACATTTGATAACTCTTTTGTTATTGTTGACCAAAATTGTCTGACTGTATCCTATATACCCTTTTTGGACTTAGGCATTATTTATGCAAGGGCATCTGAGGTTCCTAAAGATTTTGGCATTTTCAGTGGAAGATTGGTGGTGCTCGTCCACCTCTATGGTATTTCTCAGTTGGAGGTTTGATTGAATGGGCTCAGCGGAGAAGCTTGGTGTTTGGTTGAAGTGTGTTACTTAGTTGAGAAAGTGTTGTTGGGTCCTTATTGGGGTAGTTCCTAGTTGCACTATTGACCAAGGAGCTCAGTCGCAATTTATGTTGCTTGACATATACTATTGTTTGACATACATTGTGTTTCTTGGTAGACGTACTTGCTCGGCATTGCTTGGTGGTTTTACCAACGCTTGGCAGTTTCGCTCACTAAATAGTGTTGTTGTAGATTGTATCAATGAACTTGGTGCATTTAATGTGCATAACACATGATGGTGACATGGATCAAACGTGGGGGTGTGTGTGGACCTATTTGGATCTTGGTTATTTATCCTATGTGTATTTAATAATGGTTGTAAGCCGACTAAGGCATTTTATGTTTATTTGGGTTCTAGATGATTCTATTTGCAACAGGCCGACTTGGGGTCATGCAGGTATTTAAGGAGGTCTTGGGTAGATTAGTAAGCATTCAATCAATCATGGATGCACAAAGATTTGAGTCAAGAATTTGGGGTTGTGAATTTGTGAGCAGAGCTAGTAGCTATGGCTTTGGGAAATAAGGAGATTACTTGGTGGCTTGTGAGCACAAGTTTAGATCTTGTTGGAGGTTTCTACTAGATTGTTCTCCTGCTGCAGATCTAGACTAGCTAGGGATTGGGTTGGATCTTGAGGGATCTTGTTGAACTATTGCTTGATTTGTATTTTTTCGTAACTGGGAAGGCCTTACAACTAGCACATTGCATGTAATCAATTATTTTATGAATAAAGAGTTGAGTTTGGTATTAGATCTTGTATCTTGTGTTGTGTTTTTGTTGTGTAGTTAATTATTGGGAACTAGATCACCTCCACTGGGGGTTCATCTGGTTATGCACTACATAATTTTTTCACATACTTATCACAAAAAATTTGATTGTTACTTCAAGAGATAATGTAAATGAGATATGTTTCCATCAATGACAAAATCTAAACATTCATTCGCTAATAATCTCTCCCCTTTAGCATTGCTAGCAACACTTAGTAAAAAATGACTAAGTGTCTAATGTAAAATGAAAAACACTCTTAGTAGTTTTATCTCTCAATAAACTCCCACTTACAATATGAATTGTCTCCACCTTTAACATCAATGGCAAAGGTGAGATGTCAAAATTTATCTATCTTATGTACAATAATCCAAAAGTTTGCATCAAGGCAAACTATCTCCACAAAAACCTTAAATATCTAGAAAGTTCACTTTCAATGCTTGGAAGATAATGTCCCATGTCTTCTTCAAGATCTTAGCTACATGTATTTCATCATACAAAGCATATGCAACTATCTGTACTACCTCAAGATTAGTAGGTCTAAAAAGTGCATAAGGCTTTTGAGTTGTCTCAAGCAATTCCAACTCCTACATAATCTCCAGTTTTGGAGTAATTAAATTCTTTAGTTCTACAAATCTCCTTAAAAAAAATTGTTCTCACATTAAAGTGTGCTTATCTTATCCATTATCTTTCTGACTTCTTCATCAAAATTTGTGACAACTTGACTAGATGACTCATACATTGTAGTTAATTTATCCAAACATTCATCTTCCTCCTTGATCATCTTATCAACATCAACTGCATACTTAGTGGATCTTATACAATAAATGTTTTTTTGTTTTCTCTCAGTAGTACAAGTTTTGGAATCCTTAATTTGTTTATTAGTTAGCTTAGTGTCACTAGCCATGGAAGAACATACCTTGTTAAACCTCTCTACCTTGTATTCACTTATTTCTTTGGCTTCAGTTGCTTGCTTTAGAGAGTAAAAATGAGTACCAAGCTCATCTAATTCTTTGTCTAAGTTGTCCACCACATCATTTCTCTAAAATGTAGAAGGGATCGGCAATATCTAGTTTAAACTATCTTGTCCTTTTTCTTTGTCTTCCTTTTTCATCTTTCTTTTGCCTTAGCAAAAGCCATCACTAGAATCTTCATTAATTGATCCTCGTCAAATATTTCCAAGCCCCTTTTGTTTTCAACTCTTACAAGCGTCTTTCTTATATCACTTGCAAATTTTTTTTTTTTGTCAAAAGTGGTGTGTGTTTCCACGAGACTTTCAACTTCACTAGTTAACAACTTTGTCTTCTTATCAGGGATAACTTTAGTGGAAAATTTCACTTATTGGGGACCCTAAATTTAGCAAGAAAAATTGCACTTTCAGGGTGGCCATGTCGCTCGCACTTTATGAAAATTGGGTCCCATGTTTAGACCAATCGCCAATAATGATACATAATTATTTTTATTTTGGTGATGACTTCGCCAATGGAATTTAATCTTTCCACAGGGTAAATCAAATATTTTTTTCTACAATTTCTGAGGTTTGTCTTATTCAATGGACACATTTGCTAATATATGGTAAATACTTACCTTAGGTTATATGTTAAGTACATATACTTGACATGTGTTTCTATTCCGGAGACATTCCAAGTAAATTTTAATCCTTTTAATCTTTGACTCGAAATGGGTTTGATGATGTAATGTGCACCCATAGTTTATTTTTCCGTTATATTTACCAAACTCTTTTATGCCTATTTGATGCATGTGTTAGTTTCAAAGATATTGGATTTATAATTATGACATCATTTCATGACTTAGATTACATGTATATTAATGAAGAATTACTTAGTTGATTATATTTCACATGTTGATTGATGATTATGATTAATACAACATTAATGATTCTTTAATGGTTCTTAGTTAGTAAATGTGGTTGCTTTCATGATGATATCAAATGATGAGTATTTTATATTCACAATGATGAGTTTCCATGTTTGAATATGTACTGATTTGTACTCAAGGCTTATTATAGTACTTATCCCATACTTGCATGCGTATAGTGTGCATGTTTGTTTTACTTTTCAGTCTGGTGTGTCTGATGTTGTTAAGGGAGGGAGTCGTAGTTACCTGCTATTTGGGATCTACACAATGTACCACTCCTTGTCATTGCTTGTTTAGCTTAGACACATATGTATACATACATCCTTGTCTTTTATGCAAATTGTAGGTATTGGGCATCAACTTCCTTGAATTATTAGGATGAGTGTGCTCTATCACAATAACTCAATGGTAAGAATGGGGAGATAATGTTCAGGTCCAATCCCAGACATAGCCTAGTTATTTGTCCTAAGAACTAGGAAATGTATTTGACTTTCCACTCTTTTTAAAACCCATGAGTGGTGTAGGGGAACCTTGAGACATAGGGCCCTCACCAATAACAATTTTGTTGTGATATGTTCCAAGAGAGCTTTTGTAATTAGAATAAAGGTCTAAGGACCTAGTTGTGTTTTGGCAACATTGGCTAGGGGATAGGAAGTCATTAAATGGCCTTGGAATCAAAGTACTCCTTGCCTTGAAGTCATAACTGACCTTAGAGTTTAAGGTGGTCCTTTTCATCGAAGTCCTAGCATAGGTCTCTAGCCTAGGGAAGGGTCTCTAGCATTAAAAATATAAGGGATAGCCAATTTGGCAAGAAAAGATGTCAAATAGATGTCAACACAAAAATTACAAAAGTTGTTATGCAAGAAAAGTTGCAATTTTGCAAAATTGTTGATTACCTTGCAAGAACCTTTCCAAGAATGGTGGAGGTCAATGGAAGCTCTAAATGTAAGGGGAAAAGACCTAGGAATCCATATATAAGCTTCTAAAACCCGAAAGTTTCCAGAAGTTGGAAGTTAGTGTATAGACTGTATGTTGTGGCATGGTTTTTTAATGTAAAAAGACAAAATACAGAGCTAAGAAAGTATTTTGGGTGTTTATTTCATTGTTGTAACCATTTGGCATTGTAGGTAGGTATGTTTAGGACATCTTTTCTTTAGTAGAGTAGGTGTGTTTGTGTTTCCTTTCAGTGTTTTGTAATTTTTTTTTGTTCTAGCCAGTTTGTTGTCCTATACCAAGCAGTTGGCATTAAAAGAGATGTAACTCACTATCCCATCATGGAAATAGTATGGCCTCTATAGCATAGTGAGTGTACTCTATGTACTTCCTATTGGCAGAAGGAAGGGCCCTCAAAAGCCATGGAGGCATTTTTAAGCTCTTTCCCTAGGTGAACTAGAGCATGCCCGAGTAGGGAACATTGAAGTTGTAGAGCTTATAACTTGCAGGGTTGTGAAGATTGTTAGAAAAGTGAGTATGGAGGTTGAAGGGGGGTGATTAAAGGCTCCTTGGTAAGAAGGAAGGAGTGTTGTCAATCTGTCAAAGCATCTTATCAATCTAAACAATAGTCTAGCCTTGTAAAGGCCTAGAAACCCGTAAAACCCTAAGATTTTGTAAAGGTACTGTATGACACTCTGGAGGTGCAAAACCTTGAAAATCAGTTAGCTCTAATGAATTGAATAGAAGTCTAAGAAGGAATTTTAAGTTTCTTAGTGGAGGAAAATTGAGGAAATCCTTGATTTATAGGAACAAGAGGGCTAATTGGGGCTCTTTCTTGTAGCCCTACTTTTAAGGGAAAGTGTGAAATCGGTAAGAAAGTTAAATGCATAAGGTTTATTTATACCATGGAAGAGATGTGTTGAGAGGTCTTTCACCATCTCCATGACCCTACAACTAGTGTACAAGAATTGACCTAGGAAGACCTAGTCTAGGTAGAAACCCAAAGTGTTTTCCACCTAGGATGAGAACCTAACAAATGGCAAGAAGTGAAATTTGTTCAAGATAGAAGAGTGGATTTAGGATTGGGTAATCTTTGCATAAGTGGGATTTGGTAGATCCATTTTGTGATCTTGTAAGACACCTTAGGTCTCAGAGGCAGACTAGAAGCATGAACTAGTGATTAGTTTATCCCCTCTCCCTATCAAGTGGCATCAGAGCCTTATAAAAGGTGTGGGAAAAGAAAGTGCAAAGCAAGGTGAATGTTGTCTACTATTGAGTCCAGAGGTTCTAGCAAGATGGTGACCAATGCTAAATTGGCCAAGAAGGTAGAAGAACAAGAGGAAGACAATAAGTCTTTGAGAGAAAGATTGGCACAACTTGAACAGTTGTTAAGTGAAGTCCAAGACATAACAGATAAAGTCAAGGACAAGATGGAGTAGAAAGTAGAGCAGGAAGCCAAAGAGAAAGAGATTGAGTTGGAATAAGAAGCCCCAACACCAAACCCAATTATACCATAGGAGCCTTTATTGAAGGCACTAAAAGCAATAAACAAAAAATCCTTAGAAGACATCCCTTTATTCAGTAGCAAGATGGATCCAGACCTCATCATGGAATGACCTAAAGGAATGGAGAACCATTTTGAATGTGATGGTGTCTCTATTGCTCAAAAATTCAAGGTGGCAAAGTCAAGGTTAAGAGGTATTACACTAACATGATGGAAATTTGTTCAAACAACGAGGGGAAAAGAAAGGAAAAGCACCATTGTCACTTGGAAAGGAATGGTGGCTAAAATTAGGGAGGCTTATATTCTTGAAGACTATGAAATACAACTACATAGGAGAATGTAGAATCTTAGGAAAAAAGAGATGGATGTACACTCTTACACTGAAGAGTTGGACCAAAAAGTATGCTTAAGGTCCAAGGTAGTGGAAGATGAAAGCATCCGATTGGAAAGGTATTTGAATGGGCTCAAGTGGTCCATCCAAGAAGACATGAGTCTTATCACCCCTAAAATAGTCCATCAATACTAACAAATGGCTCTAAAGTTGGAAGGGAAAGGAAAGAGGAAGCAAGACTGTACCTCAAAGAACAGAGGAAGAGGTAGAGATAGTAGAGGACATAGGGGAAATTATGGAGGTAGAAGCAATGATAGTAGGTCCCAAGATGAGTCCAAGATGATTAAACAAAGTGGAAGTTGAATGAACAAAGTGGAGAAACCAGTCAAAGAGGTTATTCAAGCAGAGGTAAAGGTAGAGGTAGATCACTAGGAGGAAGAGGACCATTTTACTTTGCTACAATGAAGTGTTACCACTATGAGCAATAGGGGCACCCTACCTATAGGTGTCTTGAAAAGGGATCAGCATCACAAGGTGAAAAGAAATTTGCATACATACATGAAGATGCTTCAAGTGTGAAGTCACCTGATATTCAATTGGATTCAGAGAGTGGTGAGAATTTAATGATAAAGAGGACTTTGATCAAAGAGCTAGTTAAAGGAGAACCCAAGCAAAGAAGGTCACTCTTTAGGGTGAGGTGTAAGATTATGAGGAAGGTTTGCAAAGTTATCATAGACTCAAGGTCTATTGATAATATAATTCCAAAGGAGGCCATAGCTAAACTCAAGATTCCTAAAATACATCATAGCACTCCTTACAAGGTCACTTGGTTAAAAAAGGTGCAACATGTTTTGGTGAATGAGCAAGCATGGATTGAGTTCACCATAGGAGGATATAAAGACAATATTTTATGTGATGTTTTACCCATGGATTCCTATCACCTATTATTTGGTAGACCATGGTAGTTTGATAGAAAACCCATACACAATGGTAAGCTCAACTCATACACCTTTAAGAAAGATGGAGTGAGTTATAAAATTCACACTACTTGAATCAGATAGCTAAGGGAGAGGACCTAATGTGTTGATGTTGAAGGGGAAAGAGTTCATGAAAACTCTTGATAAAGAAGAAGGAGTGGGTTATACTATTGTGGTGAAACCCAAGGATGAAAGAGAGACTAAGAAGGAGGACATGCCTCATGAAGTACAACAAATTTTGGAGGAATGCAAGAGTATTATATCAGCTGGAACACTTGTAGTCCTCCCACCTAAAAGAGCAATCAACCATCAAATAGAATTGGTTCTAGGGGAATCTCTCCCAAACAAGGCACCTTACAAGATAACTCTTGAGAAGAATAGGAAAGTTGCAAAGCAACTACAAGAACTGATGGATCAAGGGTTGATAAGAAAGAGCATCAACCTATGTGTTGTGCCTACTGTTTTGACACCAAAAAAAAGGAGGAACATGGAGATCATGCATAGACTCTAGATCCATTAACAGATCACAATTCAGTATAGGTTTCCCATACCAAGGATTGAGGACTTAATGCATTTCCTAGGAGGGGCTAAGTACTACACCAAGATAGACCTTAAAAGTGGCTATCATTAGATAAGAATAAAAGAGGGAGATGATGTGATATCCCCATTTTGACATATATAATTTAATAATAAATAAGTGTAAAGTTTATAATATTAATAATTTGTATATATTATCATATGATATATACATGATATTTGAAATAATATACTATTGTGTGTGTGTGTGTGTGTGTGTGTGTGTGTATAAGACTAATAAAAGAATGAATAATATTTATAACAGTATAGATATAATATATGTGTTATTAATTAGTAAAGTGGGATCAAATAGAAATATTATAAAATTCATACAAATAAAAAGGAAAACAAATATATATCCCGAAAGGGGACATTACAGATGAGTGGAAAATAACTTTTAAAACCTTTGAAGGACTTTATGAATGGCTAGTCATGCCATTTGGCCTCTCCAATGCTCCAAGTACATTCATGAGGCTCATGAATGAGGTGTTGAAAGACTTCCTAGGTAAGTTTGTGATAGTCTACTTAGATGATATATTAAATTTTAACATGAGTAAAGAGGAACACTTAGAGCATATTAGGATTGTATTGTCTAAGTTAAAAGAGGAACACCTAACCATCAATCTAGACAAGTGTGATTTCATGAAACAAGAACTAGTCTATTTAGGCTTTGTTCTATCTCAAGGAGATCTTAAAATAAACAAGGATAAAGTTGTAGCAATATTGAGTTGGCCAACTCTCAAGAATTGTAGTGAAGTGAGAAGTTTCCATGGCCTAGCTCAATATTATAGAAAGTTCATCAGCAACTTCAGTGGG
The DNA here is from genome assembly GCA_028749045.1 of Cupressus sempervirens. Classification (NCBI taxonomy): domain Eukaryota; kingdom Viridiplantae; phylum Streptophyta; class Pinopsida; order Cupressales; family Cupressaceae; genus Cupressus; species Cupressus sempervirens. The sequence goes on from CM053788.1 coordinate 8,409,603, forward strand.
ATATGTGCTCCCATGATGGATACTATCAAGGGTGGAATAAAGACTAAGTTTGTGTGGATACCAGCAACAAACAAGGGATTTGAGACATTGAAGAAAGAGGTAGCTACTAAGCCTATCCTAAGGTTACCTAATTTTAATGAACCTTTTGTTGTAGAATGTGATGCTAGTAATATAGCAGTGGGAGGAGTCTTAAGTCAAAGCAATAGACTAGTGGCTTTTTTTAGTGAAAAGCTTTAAATGCAACAAAACAAAAGTACTCTTTCTATGATTTATAACTTTATGCACTTGTTCAATCCCTTAGAAAATCAAAGCATTATCTTTTGCCTAAGGAGTTTGTAGTGTTCATTGATAATCAAGATTTGAGTTTCCTCAACTCCCAAGACAAAATGAACCATAGACATGTCAAACGGGTGGAGTATCTATAGTCTTATACCTTCACCATAAAGCATAAGAAGGGGAAGCTCAATAAAGTAGTAGATCCCTTAAGTAGAAGGCTACTCACTGTTCAAAAAGTCCAAATAAGGAGCATAGGGTTGGATAACATTCAAGGAACTCTACCAAACTAATGGAGACTTTGCAACAACATACAAGGTGTGTCAAGAACATCTAAATCACTTTCATGGTGAGTTTGCAGACTACACATTGTAGAATGGGCCACTTTTCAAAGGATGACAATTGTGTGTACCAAAAGGATCCATGAGGGAGAACCTCATTCAAGAAAAACATAATGAGAGCTTTAGTGGCCATTTTGGCTTAAATAAAACCTTGGAATCAGTTCAAAGATACTACTATTGGCCTAAAATACAAAGAGATGTTAGGGCTTATGTTGAGAAATGCATCAAATGTCAAAGAGCAAAGGGGACTTCTATAAATGCAAGACTTTATAAACCTCTCCCAATACCAAACAAACCATGGGAATGTGTAAGTATGGATTTTATGGTTGGTTTACCTAGAACAAACAGTGGCTTTGATAGAATCTATAAGGTAGTGGATAGATTTAGAAAAATGAGTAATTTCATTCCATGTAAGGTCACCCATGATGCAAGTCATATTGCTTATTTATTTTTCAAGGAAGTTGTGAGGATTCATGGTTTTCCAAGTAGCATTGTATTTGATAGGGATAGAAAATTTATGGGACACTTTTGGAGGTCCTTATGGCAAAGACTAGGTACCAATCTGGCATTTAGTTCAGCCTACCATCCTCAAACTGATGGTCAGATTGAGGTGGTCAATAGGACACTTGGAAATTTGCTGAGATGCTTAACCAAAGAATATGGTTTGACATGGGATTTAGTCTGTCACCAAGTAGACTTTTCTTATAGTGATAGCATTAATAGAACTAAAAGAAAGAGTCCCTTTGAAATTATATATGGGATACATCCGAGGGGTGTATGTGAATTCAGAAACCTAGATGGTCAAGTACCTAATAGTGGTTATGCTAAAGATTTCAATCAATCTATGAAGGGAGTGCATGATCAAGTAAAATAATCCCTCATTGACAACACTAAGAAGATTAAGGACAAAGATGATCTCAAGAAGAGAGGTGTACAGTTTACTATAGGGGACTTGGTCATGGTCCACCTAAATAAAGCAAGAATGGAAAAATGAACTTCAACAAAGTTGTAGATGAGAAGACTTGGACGATGTTCGATACTGGCCAAGTATGGGTAGAATGCTTACAAAGTTGGGCTGCCAGATGATCTAGCCATTTCCCCCATCTTCAATGTAGTAGATTTAGTCAGGTATAAGGGACCTCTTACTGAGGTAGATTAGCATGTGGAGGAATCTTAGAAGGATGCTCAAACAACATCTCTGCCCCCTAAGCCCAAGCTCCAAGCAAAGAAGATATTGGAATCTCGAGTTCATACCAAGAATAGGCATAGAACATACAAAGAACACATTGTCAAGTAGCAAGGTAAGCTAGACTCAGAAGCTACATGGATCCCCAAGAATTAGTTCAGACTTTAGATTATAGATCTCCATCTTTTATCTCCAGAGGGGACTTAGCTTCTTTGGTGGGGAGTATGGTGCAGGGGAGCCTTGAGACATAGGGCTCTCACTAGTAACAATTTTTTTGTGATATGCCCCAAGAGAGATTTCATAATTAGAATAAAGGTCTGAGGACCTAGCTGTGTTTTGGCAACATTGGCTAGGGGATAGGAAGTCATTAAATGGCCTTGGAATCAAAGTGTTCCTTGTCTTGAAGTCACAAGTGACCTTAGAATTTAAGGTAGTCCTTGTCATTGAAGTCCCAAAATAGGTCTCTAGCCTAGGGAGAGTCTCTAGCATTAAAAAGCTAAGGGATAGCAATTTGGCAAGAAAAGATGTCAAATAGATGTCAACACAGAAATTGCAGAAGTTGCTATGCAAGAAAAAGTTGCAATTTTGCCAACTTGTTGATTACCTTGCAAGAACCTTTCCAAACATAGTGGAGGTCAATGGAATCCCTAAATGTGAGGAGAAAAGACCTAAGAAGCCATTTATAAGTTTCTAAAACCCTAAAGTTTCCAAATGTTGGAAGTCAATGTACGTACTAGACATTGTGACATGGTTTTTCAATGTAAAAAGATAAAATATAGAGCTAAGAAAGTTTTTGGTTGTTGATTTCATTGATGTATCCATTTGGAATTATAGATAGGATTATTTAGGACATTTTTTCTTTAGTAGAGTAGGTGTGTTTGTGTTTCCTTTCAGTGTTTTGTAAATCTTTTTGTTCAAGCTAGTTTGTTGTCATGTACCAGGCAGTTGGCATTAAAAGAGATGTAACTCACTATCCCACTATAGAAATAGTATGACCTTCTGTGGATAGTGAGTGTACTCTATATACTTCCTATTGGTAGAAGGAAGGCCCCTTAAAAGTCATAGAGGCATTTTTAATCTCTTTCCCTAGGCAAGCTAGAGCATGCCCGACTAGGGAACATTGAAGTTGCAAAGCTTATAACTTGTAGGGTTGTGAAGATTGTTAGTAAAGTGAATATGGAGATTGAAGGGAAGAGATTGAAGGCTCCTTGGGAAGAAGGAAGGAGTGTTGGAAATCTATCAAAGCATCTTATCAATCCAAACAATAGATTGGCCTTGTAAAGGCCTAGAAACCCTTAAAACCCTCAGATTTTGCAGAGGTACTATATGACACTTTGGAGGTACAAAACCTTGGAAGATAGTTGGTGTCAATGAATTGAATGGAGATCTAAGAAGGAAGTTTTAAGTTTCTTACTGCAAGAAAACTGAGTAAATCGGTAAGAAAGTTAATCGGTAAGAAAGTTAAAAGCATAAGATTGCTTTATGCCATGGAAGAGATGTGTTGAGAGGTTTTTCACCATGGCCATGACCCTACAACTGGTTTACAAGAATTGACCCAGGAAGACCTAGTTCAGTTAGAATCCTAGAGTGTTCTCCACCTAGGATGAGAACCTAGCAAATGGCAAGAAGTGAAGTTTGTTCAAGATAGAAAAGTGGGGTTTAGGATTGGGGAATCTCTACATAAGAGGGATACTATAGATCCATTTGGTGATTTTGTAAGAAACCTTAGGTTTCAAAGGCAAAGCAGAAGCATGAACTAGTGATTAGTTCATCCCCTCTCCCTATCAATGAGTTTATATTTGTTTGTGTTGTTTACTTTTAAGTTTTGGTTAGTTTTGGTCAATTTTTGGTAATGTTATTTTTATGTGGATTTGACTATGTGATTTATTTGGTAAATGATTTAATTATAATATTTGAGTAAATCTTATAATATTGAGAGTTATTAAATATTATTTGATTAAAAAAGAAATATTAAAATATGAGAATATTTAATTAATTTAAAACTAATTAAATATATGCTTTAATTTATAAGACTTAATTAAGAAGTCTAATTTTAGAAAATTAGTTAAAGAGAAATTAAAATATGATGATATTTAATGAAATTAATTAAATATGTACTTCAGTTTAAAAGATTTTATCTAAAAGTCTAATTTAAGAAGTTGGATAAAACAAGAATTTAGAATATTAAAAGATTAAAGATTTAATATTGTTTTATTATAATTATCTAATTAATAATAATTATATTGGAGTTGCATTTAAATAATGAGCTTTGATTATTATTATTAATTTAAATAATAGGCTACACTTTAAATAGTGCTTGTACTAATTAATAAAGTGGAGGAAAAGGAAATATAAAAAAAAATTTAAATTAAAAAATTATTTAAGTGTGCATGAAAGAATTAAATAATAAAAATTTATTTTTAAGCAAAGGCCTTTGCATGTTTGAAAATTGGAAACCCTAGGTAGAGTTAAACTCTTTATTAAGAGATTTGAGCTCATTTCTACACACATAGGTTTTGGGGAGCAAAATTTGGAATTGAAGCAAAAGAATTGTTGAAAGTTTTAGAGGGTTTGGGTTTGTCATGCATGCATTTATCAAATTGTCCAGACTTTCAGTTGTTAGATTGGGGTAGGGTCTGAGAACTTATTTGTTGAAATTATTTTGGAAGATTTGTCTAACTTGTGTTTGGCATGCTGCTAAAATTTATTTATTGAAATTTATACAATAAAAAACATGAAAGTGAATTTTGATTTGCAATAAAGAAATATAATGAATTCATACATTGTTTGAAAACCACAATCAAATGTGAACTGTAGAATCACGTTGTTGAAAATTAATCTAGAAAACTCAAGATCTGAGCAACCAAAGAAAATTCAACATTAAATTTTAAAGAACAATGATTATTATCAATTAGGGTTTGAAAGAGAACTATCTAAAAACTTCAATAGAAACCTCGTAAAGATTTATCAGGCAAAATGTATAATTGCTTCTGATCTAAACAATATTGTTGGTTGAGAATCTTTTTGGAAATCAAATGCATTCAAGATAGACAATTAATACAAACATTAGGATTGCATGTTTTAGAAGATCTTAACCATGTGAAAATATAAAATTACATAATTCTATTCTTTTAGATGAATTATTTTTAAAAATAAAATAAAATTGGAAAATTATTAATTAATTCTGAAAATTAAAAAATTATTAATTAAAAATAAAAATTATGATTATGTATTAATTTCAAAAATTAAATTAATACTACTTGTTTAGTTATAAAGTGGATGTTGGTATTAAAAGAATCCTTAAGTTTAGTTAAACTATGAGTTGCATATAAATAATTTTATATTTATTAATGCAAGTAGGAAATTAATAAGTATATAATTGTAATTTAGTTATTTAAGAGAAGCTATAGTGGAGTTCATTATATAATCTTCTAGCTATGAATGTTTAATATTATGAGAGAACTTGTAAATAACTTAATTATAATTATAATTTCAAGTTTGAGTTATCTTTGGTTGCATCATGAATTAAAGGAAAAGTAAATACTAATATAATTGGACTTAAATATATGTCAAATTAATATTTTAGAAATGAAATCTATATTAATATTTAATCTAATCATATACACTTATGTTATTAATTAAATAATTCATGATTTAAGATTATTTAAACTAAATTCATGATAATGTTGCATGACATATTATATGCACAAAGAGTTTTGACATTTAAACACTTATTGATTTAAATAAGTATATTAGTATAACAATTTACATTAACATGTATATTCCTACTTTGTTTGTAAACACATCCTTATAACCCAAACTAAATAAAAGAAATTGATGGAATCAAATCACATGGCTGAAAACTACGTGTTTTCTAATATTCTATTTATGGTCTATTATTTTCGTGATGGTATTTCTTTATGGATTGTTTAATTGGCCAAGTTAGGATGTGGAATAGAGGTGTTTTTGGGATTTCTTTTATGATTATTTGATTAGATGTCATGATAAACTTTATGATTTGAATTGAGATTTATATTTTATGAGCTTTATGCTATTGAGCATTTAAGAAAACTTGGGTTTTGAGAACCAATGTTATTTTTGGATTGCCTATTAAGGAACCAAATTCAATCAATATTACTTTTTTTTGTATGAGACACAATTATAGTTTGTGAGTTTTAGGAAGGTAGTCTAGGTGCATATCTATGGGAGTGACTTGCAATGCGGGTCGCGACCCAAAGTGGCTATCAGGGTAATTCATTGTAAGTTGTATAAAAAGTGATAACATAGTAATTAAAATACTTTCCTTCCCCATGCCTTGAGATAAATTAAAAAGATAAGTTAGAGATTTTTACTCATCCATGCCTTGAGTGCTTGTATAGACTAAGGATTAGAATGAGATGATACCTTGAGGGGTATGACTAGGCTCCTCATCTTCATGAGAGGGTATTATGGTTCTGTATATAGTCACTAGGGGGCAGGGTCTTAATAGACTGCTAGGGTAACCTTAGAGTTGGCTCATGTGATGACACTTCATAGTATGTAGCCTAAGTCTCCTTCATGGTTTTTTTAAATATTTGCCTCTAGTGGTGCACTTATTGGATATTACTTTTGATGGTGTGTTTATTGTGAGTTGTTACTCATTGATTGAATGCCATTTATTATTGATAGTTGACTTTTATTAATGAATGATCAATTATTCATTGGTGGTGTTTTTATTGTTGGAGTTAGTGATTGGTGGTTTACTTTTATTGATGACAATTGTTATGTGATGGTTATTGTGCTTGTGACACTTGACATTGATTTAGAAAGGGTTGTATCTTTTTTATTTTGACATTTGACTTGTACTTGGTATCTTCTATTGATTTTGATATGTGATGTTGATTTGGATGAGTGTCTTTTCAACTTTGGTTATCTTTTCTTTATCAATAGTTTGTGTTACCCTTGAGGTATATTTGGCTATCATAATTGCTTACCTAGGATTATTTTATGATTTGATTATATGTGTGTTCATACATTATTTCTCTTGCACCATGGGAGTGGGAGCTTGATTAGATGACCATGCGGTCGAGAGGTAGTGTCTTCTTACCATTTGGGTCCCCCCTTACATTGCTAGATGTTGGATGCTTGTTGATATAGTGGTACCATTATCATTCTTATTCTTATCTTGGAGACTTCTATTCGTTTGATGTATCTATGTATCATGTATTTTGATATCCTATGGGATATTGTATTGTATATTGGTGTACCTATATCTATTTTCACATACGCTATGACATGTACAGTGGGTGTTATTTATTAAATGTGCTTTCATATTATTAGTTCTACTTATGCATTTTCTTATGTGATAATGTATCTACTATTTCTTTTTTATCAGGGGACTTTGTACTTGAGACTTAAACTAATCAATACAAACTTTTTAATGTGACTCAACGTGAAGGAACCCTTGAGGAATGGAAAATTATTTGTAATTTGCTTATGTGTACTTGATGTGTATGTATATATTGCTTTCACATTATCATTAATTTGATGTTGTTTAAACTTATTATGAAAAAAATAGTTCAGTAAACATTGTAACATGTTAGGTTTATTTCTCTTGAGTTCCTGAGTGGGGTGTTACAAATTGTGGACAAGTGTCATTATTTCAGATGCTTTCTTTGAAACTTGTTCTCCTTTAATATTTTATCCCAAAATAGGATTTATACCATTGATTTAGGGCCATTAGATAGTTAGTAAATAGGATTAATCTGTTTAGATGATATAAAATTATGGTTTGCAAGTATTTACAGTTCTAGTTGAGTTTCTTCAATAATTAAAAATTTCCCAATGTTTTATAGAATTTGCACGTGATAGAAGTAAAATTGTTGTTGAAGTTGATGAAAGATCAACCCCACAGCTCCCAAGAATCACCTACATGCAAATGCCTATCATAGAAAAAAAGAAGCAAAAGCTATGGAGGTTGGAATTCCTATATCCATAGATGCGACATTGATGAGCAAAGAGAGAGATTGCTATTATCAAAAGTGAATGAATAAATTACAAAGAGATAAATCCTTATAAAAGGAGATAAAAAACCTAATAGGTAACTAACCTAGGTTGCATGATAATCGTTAATAAAGAATTAATTATTATAGCCCAAAGTTTAGTTTAAGTAAATTAGAGATAATAAGTGACTAAATAATTAAATCAAATATGATTTAATTAATAAGATTTTTTTTAATACTCTAACACCCCCCTTCAGATAAACTTAGGGAGTAGCTAAAAACCTAGAAACTACTACTGAAAGTAAATTTGGGTTCTGGCAATGAAGCTTGATGAGGTATCCAAGCACAACCAAATCTCTAAAAAATAAGAGAAATAGATAAAGCCACATGGGAAAAACCCTACTCCAAAAAGAGATGAAAAACATGTTGAAAGAAAGTAGTGAAGGATTGAAAAAGCCTCCAAACTAGGGAATGTCCCAGAATATAGGAAAAAAAGATGATCATGAAGAACACCATTGAAGCATGTAGAAGCTGCAAAGATCTATCAAAAAGTAATTGTTGATCTAAAGAACGTCTGCTAAAATAGAACCTAACTAGTTAGAGAAGACTATAATCTGCATCAAATCAGGAGGCACACAAAGGAAAACCACTAAACTCAAAGATATAGATGACATAGAAAACCAAATCCTAAAGAGCTAATCAATTGAACATGGAAGGTTGCATCCAAAGTAGGAATACAAAGAAGAGTGTCTATATGGTAAATGATCCATCTTACCAAAATGCATATGTTCCTAGCCACTACATTTTCTTAAAACATAGGAACAAATTTTGAATACATAGCTCACTTCATCGAATCAAGGAAGCATGATAATCAATAGAAGAACCCCCCTAATGTAGACAAGGGTGAGATGATAGACATCTGGGAAAGTGGACCAAAAGAATTGTATGTCAAGGAACCTCGATCAAGATGCACAAAAGAGTATATATGTGTGAACTAAGGTGATTAATCTCAGACATGTCATGAGGCTAATGCCATGGAAGTGAAACTCACATGACGAAGGAAGATGACAAATAAAGGCAAAATATCAACCCCTCATGGCACTTTAATCAAAGTAGTACATGTACAATAAGCCACAAGATATAATGAATCCCAAGAATACAATAATTTGCATGAGTGCCCTCAGATGATACAACTCAAATTAGAAGGAAAAACAAGACAAAACAATAGAAATAAAAATATAGTTGGAATATGGCACTTTATCTCAATGTGTTTGTAAGAATGTATATAAATGATGTCTAAATAGACTAGAAGAGACATAAGGCTAATACAGTAGATAGTACAACCCATGACGAATCATCTGAAGCAACAAAATTGATCCTTAGACCTAAAACAACCAAGATATCTACCAACATACAAAATTACAAATTACTGAATAGAATGTGCCTGAAGAAAAATTTGGTAAAACAACCAACATCACTAGAAAGAGCTCAGAAAGACCTTTCCAATGACATAAAGAATTCCCAAATCAGATATCAGATGCTCAAGATATTTCTTTCGACATGCAAAAGGGAACTCCTAACTTTGGTAGCAAGAAAATTCATCAAAAAAGCATCAAAACTAAAAAAATACATGTACCACTATGATGTGCTCGAAATCAACTTTTCGAGGATATCTCATTGGCAAAAAACAAAGTTTGTATGCCTGAGATATGAGAAAAAATTTGAAGGTAGGTCCAAACAAGGCTCGAAGGGGTGACATGAGTGCTGATGTAGTGATGATGTCAGCATGTGATGAGCATAAATATGATGGGAAAATAATCATTGAGGCAAAAAAATGCCATAGAAATGACCCTTACTAGAAAAAAATATTCGATCACTAGAAGCAAGCCAAAAAACTAGGGTTGGTGCTGAAAGAAAAATCTAGTGGCCAATATTAGCACGAGGCAATAATCATGATGTAAAATGCAAACCACCATGAATTTGCAAAAAACTACCGAAGAAGATACATATGGCATAATAAGACCAGAGCACTACCAATGTCGCTCCCCCTAGAAAAGTGCAGTCTCCGAAGTCAAATACACTTCATCATGATAATCACAAGTATCAGAATAGAGGTGGTCTCCAAGTTAAAAAAGAGAGACTCATTGACTTCCATGCACAACTTGGGGTCTTTCCAAAAAGTCCAAAACATGTGAGTTGAAAAAAAAGTGATTCATATCATCATGTTCTCAAAAGAAATGTCATTCTTCTCCAAAAAAGCTCAAGCACAGATACATGTGCATGGTCTAAGGTGCATGGGCTAAGAGAAAGATGGGTCACGTGGGTTATCAATCAAACAAATCACACACCCATCAAAATTTTAAAAAAATTAATTACAAATCAATTACACCAAAGATGCCAAGAAAACACCAAATTAAATGCATGAGCAAACATGGTGGAGTACTTTGGTGTAGGAATAGTAAGATGTATTAGAGGATGAGCCTAAGAGGAGTCGAAAATGGTGCTCAAAGCAGAGGAAAAAATGAGTCCTCAAAACCACCAATATTTGCCAAAAAACCAACATACAAGTTCATGACCTAAGAAATGGCTTACATATAGACCAAAACCACCATTAGTGGCTAGAAAACCAAGGTTGGGCCAAAACAAGACAAAGGTATATGAAGTCACTCAAAGTGGCTCCTTCACCAACAAATCACATGTAGGAACCCTTGATAGAGATGTGAAACCTTTGATGGAGGCCAAATTTGCCCATAAAACATCTCAAAAATTGCCAACAATTTTTTAAAACTACAAGAAGACCAAGAAAATACCAACAAGACATGCCCACCCAAAAAAAAATCTCCCCAAAACCAAGTGTAGGCACAATGGTCGCACAAGTAGCAAAGGAATTGCAACACAAGTGAGCATGGTTCAAATAGGGCACTGGGCCATGTCAACTAGTATAAAAGACTACCCAACAAATAAAAGCACCTTCCTATGTGGATTCAAGGAGAGCTATAAGGTGTTAACAAAGGGAATCACACCTTTCAAAGAATGATAACCCTCATTGAATTGCCAAGGTTGGTGGAAATAAGGCCAAGATATGGGGCTCGAATGGATTTCATGGTCCAATAAAAAAATGCCTCTAAATTTGGCCACATCCCCTAAAAAAATGCCTAAACTGACTACTCGAAGGGGAAGTCTCCCAGGATTTAGTTAGATTGAAGTCTAGCTTGATCCAAGAAGAAGATGGGGGAAACCCCAAGGTCAAAGCATGTGGGTGACATTCATCTACCCAAAAAAAAATAAGGCCTCTATAAAAGAGCACAAGTGCAAGAGTCAAACAAAAAATCCAATCACTTTTCTAGTCCCAGGCTTCAAAATCTTACATGTGCAACGTCCATGGAGAAAGCTTGCACAATTTTTGTTTAAAAAACTTAAAATAACCAAAAAACATTGCCTTGATTTTTTAGCATTATTTTTTAATAAATAAAATCAAAAAATCACTATTGCCTTGTTTTGTGTGCCTAGATCAATAAGGCCTAGGTGCAAAAAAATTGCCTCAAATTTCAATAGCGTCCAAACTAGACATATTTTATATGGAAATTGGGGTTTTCAAGTACTCTAAGCTCGACAATGGTGTCCATTTGGGCTCAAAGTGCTCCAAAAAATAGGTCCTACAAAAATCCAATACAAAATCCTTTGAAAGCCACTTATCTGAAAAATGATGCCATATCTCTCAAGAACAAAATAGGGGCATGAAGATTTGGAGCTCTGGTACCATGTTGAAGTTGATGAAAGATCAACCCCATAGCTCCCAAGAATCAACTACATACAAACACATGTCACAAAAAAAGAGATGCAAAATCTATGGAGGTTAGAATTCCCAAATCCATAGATGAGAGATTCTTGATGAGCAAAAAGAGAGATTGTTATTATCAAAAGTGAATAAATAAATTACAAAGAGATCAATCCTTGTAAAAGGAGCTAAAAATCCTAATAGGTAACTTTTGTGGTCTCACAATGCATGCGCTATTTCTCCTAGAAATGAAGACCCCCTAGTAAATTTTTGCCTACTATGCTCCTAGTCCAGAGTTCTGGTCTTTTTGAACCCTATCCCAAGTCTACGTCGTGTTGAATTTTCATTTTGCATGATGCTTAATGATAGGAATCCTTTCAAACTCCTCTCTTGAAAAGTTAATCTAGGATCAACTCCAAGGTTTTGGGTGATCTTGCGACCTATTGGAATCTGCTCAATTGAAGATAAATGTGAGTGTTCATGAGGAGGCCTTTGCTGGTTTGTTTAACAATTTGGATAAAAATTTGAACTTTTCTTGATGTCTCAAAAAATTAAAACACACAAAGAGAAATATATTTTTGTATTTTTCTATTTTTATGATGAATGTAATCTAACAATGCAACTATATGAATTCCTAATTTAACAAGGGGTTAGTAAAGAAAATAATGAAGATAGGGTGACAAGAAGTTTAAATATGAAAGTAAAATCCTAACAGACATAAGCTATGGAAACAACACATCTAATAGTTAAGCTTTCAAAAAGATCAGTGGGTAATCAATGAAAATAGGAGCAATGCTTCCTTAATTCCACTGATGCAATTGTCACTGGGAATTCAGTAACTCTAAGATGTTTCACTTTTCATCAAATTGCAAGGCCATAGAAAGTGCACTCATGTGAGATGAAAAACTATGCAGGAACAATATAGTGATCTCTTCTCAAACTAAGTACGTCAGCAAAATTTGTAGACTAGTAGCAAACACTAGAATTAAAAGATCACACAACTTGAACAATGTAATAAAACTATTGGCTCAATTACACTTCATGAATATACATTCACAAAATATAACACACTTAGGCAAGAATCACTACACTCCAAATGCAAGCACCAACAACATATATTATTGCATTAAAATAATGGTGGCCTATAATACATATTACATTCCTGAATTTACAAAAAATCTTCTCCTCAATTTATGTTGAAAGTGAGAGATATCTTTATGCAATCATATGCTTCTGAACTAATACAAAAAATCTATCTATGTACAAAATGACTATCTAACTAGTGCTTTGTAGGACTCCATCCATATTTATATCATTAATTGGATGCATGAGCCTTTACATTTCTTAAAACAAAGAAAGCATGATAATATAAGAAAGAGAGAGTCATTAGTTGATGTAGGAGTGTCTAGAAGTGCCAAAAATAGAAACTCCATCTTCACTAGGCATTTGTAGGAGTTCAACCGCTGTCAGATTTATGTTTTTGATGCATGGAAAGCTCTAATTTTAGAACTAGTAGTTAACTACTGGCACACCACTGAATTCTTCAAAATCTTCTAGAATACCACTAAAAAAGTGCACCTACACACCTGGTGCAATAGTGCACCTTGGAAGCAGGTTCAAAAAAATGCAAAATTTCACTAAGTGTCATAATTGAAATTCTGGCTTTTGGGTTTTGTTCCCCTTTATACCAGAGCTATGTCTAGGTATTTGTCCTTGAATTTCTAAATGATCTTAGTGACTTGAGCTACATTTGGCAAATCTAAGGCCTCATACTTGTCCTTGACTTTATGCCTATAGTTGCCCACCTTGATGTGAATCTCTGCAAAATCTCTGAGTTTTACATCTAATTCTAATAATGCTTCCTCTGTTCTAAATGCTTGTCTATTGTCATCATCATTAGCAACTTCTTGAAAAGTTTCCCAAAATTTCTCAACTACTACCTCTACAACTATTAACTTCTCCTTGGAATCATTTTTAAAAATGTCTAAACATGCATCACTACAATGCCTCTCCACCTCCAAAATTTGTTCTTGGGTTTGATCCTTGAGCTTGAGAATATCTGTGTGTAATGTTTCGATTACTTTATTTCCATCCATAATCTTCTCTATCCAATAATCAATTTTATCTAACTCCTCAGTTGTATATACTTCCATCAACATTCGATACCTTTGTCCTTTGATAGACTATAGTACTTGCAAATCCTTACCCCATGTATGTACTTCATCCATCAAACCAAAATCTTGATTCAAAATGTGACTAGCCTATCTACATTATCCTGCATATGGTGTAGAAACTTTAGATTTCCTTGTATAATCTATACACCTTTCTCCTCAAAACTTTCTCTCCATTGCTAACAAGATTTCAAAAATGGATCCAATTGTACTGTACCCCTATCTCTTCTCTCTAGTGCTACGTTCAATGTTTCCTTAGGGTTTGTAGGATCTAAGGGACCAACAAATGCACTTAGATATCCTTTTAGGATTTCATTTTGTCTCCAAAGTGTTATCAATTCTGCCCCATCCTATTCTAAGCTCCCCAATACTTCTTTAATTCCTATTATAACCATCACCTTAGCAATATCCAAGGTAGGTTTCCCAAGCACGACCTTCCTGATATGCTAATCCCTTGGAGTCAATTCTTTATTATTTTTATGTAGAGGAGGGATAGCCACGTGAGAAAATAAGTCCTGGTTCTGATCATTCATGACAAAGGCTAATGCCTGTGCATCCTTTGGTGGTGATTTACATTTCCTTAGAACTTCAATTAATTCCATCCTATCCTCTTCCTCAATGGTGGATTTATTCTTCTTATTTCTCATCACTTCTTTCCTTAGCCACCTTGGGATATGCTCCATTGGAGATTTTCCTTTTGAGGATAAAGGAGTCTACTTAGCTATGCTCTTTCCCTTATCTCCCATTTCTAGAGTCCTTTCCTTTTGTATGAGATCTGCACTAGGAGTCTCTATGTCTATAGAGTCCATAATCATTATCTTTGTGTCTTGGGAAGTTTTTTGAGGTTGTTCACCTATCTGTCGTTCCTCTAACACTTCCTCGATGGATGCTTGTTGTGGCTCTTCCTCTCTCTGCTCAGACCTATTCTTCTTCATTTTTTGGAGGCAGAGGGGTAGCCAATACCTTGTCTACACAAAATGTGACTTATACTGGGGATGTTGGAGCTACCATAGGTACTTGTGTTGCAGGTGGTAACTGACTCCAATCCTTTTGTTGAGGTCGATTGGTTGGAGTATCTCTTATCTTATCTCCCACTAGTTCAATACCCACCAGCATAAAATCAAAATATGATATCTTAAAGACATCAGTCCCTTCAACATCATGCTGATATATCCATTGTTGCATTTCATCCTCAAAGGTTGTAGACTGGATGGGTTGCTTAGGAATAGATGGTGGTGTGATTGTAGAGCTTCTTCTTCTTTCTGACTTTGTGGTTCTTAAAGATAATTCCTTTGGTTTAAAGACAAGTTATCCTCTTCATCCTCATCATCCTCTTCTTTTGGTTCTTTCAGGATAGGTTTAGGGATTGATGGGAAATAAATCACTCTCCTAATGACATTTTGTCTCCTCTTGACTAGAGTCTTAATCTTTCTTATCTTAGGTGTGAAAGGGGAGGCTTGTTCATCTTGTGAAGGCACTTCTTGTACTTCAATTTCCACTTCTCCTTGGCCTTGTTCAATTGGTAGCACTTGAGGATTATCTTGGGCTTGTGCAGCTTCCACATTCTTAGACCCTTGTACATTTTCTTCTCCTAGCTATGGAGGTGCTTGAGTCACTTCCTCTTCTAGTTTAGCTCATTGAGGAGAAGTTCTCTATCTCTTACATTTATCCTTTTGAGCCCAATAATACATAACTAGTCTATCAAGTTGGTGCACTATTTCTGGTCTTATTGGTGACTGGGTTGTAAATGTAAGCACTGTGACCTTAGCTCCTCGACCTTTAGCTGGGTAGGCTTGAGCATGGAAGATCACTATTTGAGGAATTGGATCAAGTTTGAAAGGTCTCTTGATCTAATCCTTTGTCAATTTGATGACATGCCTCACCCTGTGATTGATGTCTGAGTTTTCTTCTTTATCAACCTCAACATTTATGATAGGTCAATCACCAATCTTGTCCCTATTGAGCAGTGTATCAAGGATATCTTTAGCATCTTGTTGCATCATCTTTAATGGAATATTTATCTTTAAAGCACTCTCTGCTAGATATAGAGTCATCCTACAATAATCCCTTATGTAGATATCATAGTCTTCCACTGTGTTCATCCAATTATCCTGAACTGCATCATGCTGAAATGTCTTGCCATTCAAGTATTGTACTCTTTCAATGTTATCAAAATAGGGTCAAGGAGAATTATATTCATCCAAAGGATATTGATCCCACTTAGACTCCAAAGATGGAGTATCTTGTCTTCAAACCACACTGAAAGGTCCTATAGTAATAAGCCATACCCAACATATTTTGTGCTACTTCCTAACTCTGTCTTATGTAGACAAGAGTTATCGATCAATCTTTAGTAGAATGAGTTTGTCACTGGGATACCTAGGGAGCTTCTTAGGGTTGATAGTTGTACTCACTACCCTCAAATATGTGAATGTTCAAAACTGGATGTAGTAGGCTCCAACCTCTGGTATCTTAGCTACTGCCTCCTCTGACATTCTCTTCGCATAATCCCCCTCTGTGAACTAGATTATTGTGAATATAAAAGCATCATTTACAATCCTATATTCCTTACTATGCTCTTGAAGCTTCTTCTTTACTACTTGAGGATAAACAATATAGAGCCATGTGTTTGCATCTTGCATGGTACCCTTCTTATAAAGCTCTGGATAATCTGTTGCCCTTGTAGCTAACAAGTATACCAAATATTATGTCATATAAAACTTTCAATTATTCTTCACCACCACCAGCTGCTCAGCCAAGTTCTCTCTAAGAACAGAAGCCCAATCAATCAACATCTTCACCATCTTGATAGTCTCAATGAAATGGACCATCCATATGTTCAAATGTCCAGAAGCGGGAAAACCCATGACTCTGCTTAAGAGTATGATAGAATATCCAATATCTTCTTTCATGTAACCTCTTGTCATTGTGACTTTTCCTGCTTTCCACGATAGAGGAGTATTCTCAATGAGGTATGACAATTGTATGATTTTAGAAGCTCCATCAATATGTTCCTTGTACCATCTTTCTACTTCATGATAATTTAATCTAATAAATTGATCTACCCTCAGAGGATGGAATAACTTCTCTATATTATTAGGTCAGAGATCTAGGATGATCTCTCTAGTTATGCTCTTCACAACCCTTTCTTCGGGAACATAGTTTTTTGCTAATGTCATGATCAATTCTGAGGAATACACTAAAATTGGATGTGATGTTGCATTAACAAGTCTTGAATGGATCGAAGCAGATATCATCAGTGATATTCCAATTGGTTTGTTTCACAATATCAGGAATGCACTCAAATTAATATGACCAAGCCTAGTGTCCCAGATCTCTAAATAGTCATCTTGAAAGTGCGACTTTGTCAGAACACCTTGAAACTTGAACACTACAAGTTTTGAAATCATCTTTGTAGTAAGGGAGGATGATGAAGAGGCCATTGAATCTACACAAAAGAATGCATATTAGTTTAGGATCGAAGAAAAATTGATTAACTCAAACCCTCATATCGACATGAAAAAATAATAGAAACCTTAATTGCTTGAAGATCCCTAAAAAAACCTAATTGTAACCCTTTTAAACAAAAAAGTCTACAACTGGCACACCTAATAGGTGTCCCTTTTTTTCTTTGCACAACCTTTTGAGATTGGGTGCGCAGTAGCACACCTCATGGGGTGCATTGATATGCATCCTATGATATACTTAGTGCAAAAAAAATGCACATTTAGCACACCTCATGGGTGTGCTAAATGCACAGTTTTTTTCTTCTAAGAGATGCTTTGTGAGGTTAAAGGTGTGCAATAGCACAACTTTAAATTTAGTTTATGTTTTTTTGCATAGGGTTTTTTAATGTTTGCATTGAGAGGAAAAAAGGTGCATAATTGCACACCTAAATTGGTGTGTTAAGATTGTTTTGTGTTTTTGTATAGATGGTGATGAGTGAGGAAGGGAAGAAGTGGAGTATCACACCTAGTCAACTACATAAGTGTGGTAGTGGATACTTGGAGTGAAAAAAGAAGAAGTGAGGAAATGGGTGGGGGTCCCAGGTTTTATAGACTTGGGACCCTAGTGTACCCTTTGGTGCTACACATCACCAAGGACTAATGTATTCTACTAAGTTCTTTGGGGCACGAGTGCACCTAATGGGGTGCACTGGTGTGCCTCTTTTTTGCAAAAAAAGGACTTGTACTCTTAGAATTTTGATTTTTAAGATCTGGGTTTTCGAATTGGGACTCTGATTGGGTTAAAAACACTAGATGGAACCCTAAAAATACTTTGACCCTAGACTAGGGATTTAGAAAGATTAAAAATAAAGTAGGGGGTCCCCATTTCTAGGCAAAATGGGGCATGCATTGTGAAAACCACAATAGGTCAAACCCCAATCTCTAATTGGGTAAGTTGGTGCAGTCAAAAAAGAAAAGAACTATTTCATTGGAGGACATTTGCACTCTGAAGTAGGTGTGTATATGCACACCATTTTGGAAGTGTGTAAATGTGCAACTCTGGAAGTATGCATCTACGCACTCCCAAAGGTGTGCACTTTCATGCCTTCTGTTGGTCTGAATTTTTGCATAATAAATTCTTGTTGTCCAGGTAAAAGAAAAAATTCAGATTGGGATCCATTAATGGTGAATAAGATTTCTAGCTAAGTCATATCTTTGTTAGCCTTTGAATTTTTTTGTTAAAACCCTGTATCCCATTCCATTTAAATTTTCCCTAGCGCAAAAATTTTAAAAAATAAGAGGATAAGTGAATATTCTTTTCCCACATGTGTTGAGTTTATTGTTCAATCCTTGTGAAAGAAGTTTTACCCCACCATCAGATCCTTTTGAATCTATGGTCATTGTTAACTCGCTATGGAAAAATGCTCGATTGTTACGTATAGCGAGTTAGCGAGATTGATGACACGTGTTTGTGATATTGAAAAGTGAAATCCGGTGCCGAGAATTATGTTAACATGAGGTAAATTTTGGCATGTGCTGTGTCCCAGACTTGTCAGTTTTAAGAATAAACACACGTGAAGAAAAATGTGAATGGTGTCACCAGCGTCCAAGTTTTTTTGGCAATTCGCTAAGTTGCTATCAAAAAAATCCATGCGACTTGCCAGTGGCGACATAGCGAATGCCCAGATTTTGCAAAAAGGCAATGTTCTTTTAAAAGGTTGATATGACCGCAGAAGTTCCCACGTAGCATTATAAATGTGCACGGCCACCTTCTCTGAGATTAGCATTAATTGGTAGGGTTTTCAATCAATGTGTGTTTTGTTTTCTATCACCAAAACTGAGAATCTATCAAAGGTTGTTATATTGCTAGATTGAATAACACCACTTTTTCGGTAGCGACATAGCAAGGGCCCAATCATTGCAAAACATGAGATTCTTTTATAACTAGAAATGATTTTGAGGATCCCGAAGAAAATCTTGTGCAAAATTTTCTTTTACTTTTGTGCAAGTGGAGCTTGATTTCCCAACATCTGTTTACCAGGAGGTCACTGCATCGCTTGACAGATATTGAATGTTTTTTCGGTAGCGATGTAGTGACCCACCTGGAAGACACAAACATAGTAAGGCCAACAACATGTGATGTCATTAAAAGATAAAAAAAGAGTACATGTGTGTGCCAGCATGTTCAGCCATCTCAGTGACAATAGTATATGGACCCACTCCCCATGTATAAAGTACACAAAGAATTATGATCATTAGATCAAACCAGGATCAAAGGCCATTGTTAATTTGCTATGGAAAAATGCTTGAAAGTTAGGTATAGTGAGTTAGCAAGTGATGGCCCACCATTGTTGCAGTAAATTGTTGTCCACAAGATCAAGTATTGATCGATGGTGCTCATTAACTCACTATGAAGAGATGTGCAATGAATAAGTATAGCGAGTTAACGAGTAAGGGACCCACCATTTTTTTCTTAAAAGTCATTTCAAGTATTTTCCATACGATCAAAGCAAGATTAGTGGTTATCGCTAGCTCGCTATGAAAAGGTGCTCGAAACATAAGTATAGCGAGTTAGTGAGTCGATGACACGTATCCTTGGTCATCCGTGGGCCCAATTTGAAATTCCAGCTTTGAAGGAAAGATACATATGGGGGTAGTTTATTGGTTTGACTGCCAGTGTGCTAAAAGGAACATTGAGTCAGCCTAGTTTTCATTCCTGGATCGTAGGATTTTTCAAGGATTAACGGTACAAATTTAAAAGCAAGTGTGATGCTACTCTATTTTTCTATTATGCGCATTTATGATGAATGAAAGCTTCACGTGTGAAAAAAAAAATTATAATACAGACAATTTTCATTAATTTCAGTCCCATGCCAACAAAGATTTCATGTTTTCTGAGCATAAGAACCTATCGATCACATTGTGCTAAGCTTGGTAAAGACGTGAAGCAATCCCACATCTGTTCAATAGCAACTACAAAAGTTCAAAGAAGGATAATTCTGGTGAATCAAGTAAGTACTCACACATAACCTCTGTGACATTCCAGTTCCCATTATTACAATCAAGATTCCTCCTAAGAAAGCATTTTCTAGGCAAGTTAACTATATGGACAGGAATGTCCACGATGATTTGTTAGAATTACTCCCAGGATCCACTACAGAGCTTGCATAGGTTAAAAGGTTAATTTCATTAAACCCTAGGCTTAAAATTGCTGATGGCTTATATGACAAGGGAAATTGGGTTAGGGATGCAGTAACTACTCAAACTAGCCTTGTTTTGTTTAAGAAATGGTTTTCAGAAAGGAAGTTGTTTGCCCCTCATGCTAATATCTAGAATTTTGATTTGGGAAAACTAGTAGTTCTAAGTTTTTTCATGGATTATGATTTTCTAGAAGAAATTACCAAAAATTATGATCTAGCCATTAGGGTTGTGAGAAGAAATGATGTTGTGCCTTTGGTCTCAATTAGCCCTGAAGAAATTAGAGAAGTTTTTCACTTAGAACCATTATCAGATTACCATGTGTCAATCAATTTGCTAGAATTAGAAAAAGAATACAAAGCGAAGAGAGATGTACTTAGCGGAGGTGCACTGAGGGCACACATTGGTACTATAGGAACTCTGCCAATAATTACTGCAGCCTCTAGAGAACCTTTTAAGAAGAGTCTTTTCACTTCCCAAGCTATAGAGATATACAAGACCCTATGCCGTGTTTTTGGTGAGGATGAGGAGGATTTCATGCCCATTGGCCTTATGTATATGATGGTTCAAATTGCTTCTTTCGGTGTAGATGTTATCTTTGATTTTGCCTCCTTCTTAGCTGAAGAAATTCACATTGGTTTGGTTGGAATTGTGAGAGGCAAAGTGGAGAAAACTTTTGGCCACTACTCTCTATTGATGCATATGTTCTTGTTCAAGGGGGTGACATATTTTAGTAATGAGATGGAATTGAACAGAGAGGAAAATGGGGAAACATTGTCAGTCCAATTGTGGAGCATAGATATTACCTCAAATGCAAATAATGCCAATTTTGTCAGATTTGATAGATATTTTGCTTCTAAATTGAGATGTCTCATATTGAGTGACAATCCTAGAATTCATAAGGTACTAATGAGTCTCATTAGGCCTATGGATAGCCCCCATAATTTGGAAGTTTCACATAATTGGGGAGATATTATTCCTTATCCTATTTCTACTATTTTCAAAATCTATGGTTTTAAGGGGAGTCCTCATGTCTTGCCTTACCAAGTACCTCTAAAGGTAGGAATGACATAAGTCTTGTGGCAACTAGGAGGAATAGAAGAAATGTTTTTGTTGAAGAGGCAACTCAATTTTCCCTACTTGCACAGTGGCCCATCAGTTCATAATTACCAAACGGGTTTTCTCTTTTTGTATAAAATTTTGGATCAATATATGATGACTGTCTACTATTCCTGTTTTTGTTATTCTGAGGGGTTTTTCAACCAAACTTTGAGGCATAGGATTAAGCTGGGACCGGTCAAACATGATTCATATTATCTAGAGGACATTATAAGAAATGAATTCTCATCAGAGGAACAAGAAACTAAAAAAGAAAAATGGAGAGTTTACTCCCAAGTCCTAGAATTCATTCATTGTTTTGATCAGAATTATAGTCCTTTAGATAGTGCTAATACAAAGGCTGATAGAATAAATAAACTCATGAGTAACTTCCTTGCAATAATGGAAGCCATGAATGAGAAGAAACAATTTTTATTTGATTCTCATCCTGATAAGGCCAAAGACGTCATGAGGAGGTTGGTTTTCACTCCTAATATAGGAGCTGGTCAAATAATTGTACAGAGGAAGCCTGGTTACACTGTAATTCAAAATAAAAAGGCTCCTATAGATAAGGGCAAACAAATAATGGGATCCACTAGTACAACCCTAGAGGAGAGACCTAATGAACCTAGTCCCAAGAGGCAGAAGGTAATAAGAGAAGAGAGGCCTCAAGTTGAGGAACATTCACCCACTCAATCTCCTTTGAGGATTGGAGAAGAAAAACTCACAGGTGAGCAAGTTGAGGAGATGGGATCACAGGGAGGTATTTTTAGTACTCAAGCAAAATTGGATGAAGGTAACCCTCTAGAGCCTCCTCTATCGAGTCTGGACCTGACAATAGCTAATTATAGAGGAAGGGAATTGGACCCTGTGTTAGAACAAGAAAGTCAACAATTTTTGGCTGATGATAGTTTTGTGAAATCTAGGGCTTTTCAGCAGTTTGCCTGGAGGGAAAACATGAATATGTTTGAGGAAAAGTGCAAAAAATTGAAAACAGAGAATTCAGAAATGGATGAAGCCTCCATCCAAAAACAAATAAAGGAACAAATGATGCAAGAGTTCTCGAACATTACCCCTGAAGAGGGAAGGCAAATGGTAAAGACTTCTAACATACTATTGTTGCCTAATTGGGAAATTGCAGATGTATTAATTTTTAATTTTGTTTCAAATAGATTGGAGTTGCAAGACCCAAATAAAAAGGACTTCTAAGGCACCGCATTTATTGAAGATCAAGCTACATTGGTCAGTTGGTCATTGAAGAGAGGATCTAGAGCCACAACATCGCAACCAGATGAGTTTGGATTAATGGGGAATATACTTGTGAGAAGGGTTGTTGACACCTCCCATGTACAGGTAGCATACTAGAATGTGGATTCTTCCAAGTTTCTTTTGGCCACTGCTAAGAAGGAGGAACAAGCCATGTTTGAATTGCAAAGAAAGTATGAGACAGTGGTGGATGCTTATAATAAAGAGGTTAAAAAGAGAATTGAGCTTGAGAACAAGCTATTGGGAAGATCCATCAGGCCTAGAATAACATACCCTCGCCCCCTAGTTGAACCTTTCAAATCTACCCCTCTCATAGAATTTCCAAATACACCCCAAAGGCCACAATACTATGCTGCTAAGGATTTTGAAGAAGAAAAGAGTAAATTGTGGGCTTTACATGTGGAACTGGAATCTAAATATGAAGATAAACTAAGAAAAGCTCTCACATATCTGGGGGACAAAGTTGAATGGCCACTAATCCATGATCAATTGGCCAGGGTGATTAATATCTGGGAGGAGTTAAAAGTAAATGATGAGGCTCTAAAGCCTATTGTGAACAAATGGGTAAGAAGGGAGAAAGTAATGACCTTTTTGTGTTTATCTGTTATAAATAATTCTCATGATCAGATTGAAAAAACCTTTGACATTGTTTCTGATCTTGCTGATTTTGACAATAAAAGGATACACTTATAGAAGAAAATAATAGGCTACCTAAACAAATACAAGAGCCAAAAATTTAGTTTATTTCCTCGTGCCTTAGATAAGAAAAATAATTTGAAAAGCAAAGAGGAATGGGCAAAGGAACTTGATGATCTATTCTATTTAAGAATGAATCAAGTCATAAATGAAATAGGGCATGCATGGTGGGCCACCACAACAGAAGAAATGGTGAAAGCCCAAATATTTTTTGATTCTTTAAAATAGGAATTGGTTGATATTAATAATGAGGCTGATTATATTCTAAAAGGACAGAAGGATATTTTGCATTTTAATTGGCCAGATGACACATTATTTGACAAGTGGATGGCAAAAATGGCTCCTGGTGAATAGTTTGATGAAGATGAAACTGACAGTGATGAATTACAAGGTGAGGAGATCCAAATCATTGACCCCATCACTACCTAGGTCCAACTGGAAGAAGAAGACAAGAATAATCCGTCACTTTCAGTTGCAGACCTGGGACCACAGGATGCTGATACAACCAAAGAAGGGGAAAAGGTAGAAGTTACTCCCACCATACAGGATAAAGATGGTGAAAGCCCACAGGTGGAGGTTGATGTGCCATCATTAGAACAGGTTTTTTCGTTGGCTAATTTAGCAGTTGCATACAAGGAGAGATTAGAAAGATAGCCAACTCAGTAGCAAAAGAAGATGTGACAGAAGATGACCCACCAAAAAGAATGTTTTGATATCTTCTGCTACCCACATTTTTGTCATTTTATGATAGGTGTATGTAAATGTTTCTTGTAAAGGACACCTGTCACTTTCTCTTAGCCTGAAGCTTGTTGCATCTCACTCTATTTAAGTGAGATTCCAGGGCTAGAGAAGGGTCCGAATTCTATTTTTCTAAGTGATACTTAGTCTGTTTTTGGTCCATTATTTTGAGCAAAAAATTTGTGGTGTATTTTCTCTGTCAGAGCTTGAGAATACATGAATATAGAATGATCTATGTTTCTTTCTGAAGGTCATTCTGAGTTTACTATAAATTGTATAAAATTTTCAAGGAAAATGAATACAAATTATGAGCTATCCCCATATCAATTCTTTCTGAACTTTGTCTCCTTTTGATTACTTGGTTATCTTGATGTTGTATGAGTAAAGGCTTGTGCAATTGAATGCAATTCAGTTAGGTTGTATATCTGTTCATCACTGCTATTAGTTCAATGGATTAAGTAAAAGCTTTGATGAATTTGATAAGGTTGCTATAGTAGTGGAAAGGATTTTGAATGATGAATTCTGATAAGAATTGCTGATGAAATTTGTTGTAAGGCAATAAATTAGATCTAGAAATTTGTAGTAGACTCTCAACCCCAATGGATTAGGCACTGATAAAATTTGATCCACCTAAAAGACAAATTATGTCACAAATGGTTGTCAAAAATGCAGAATAAAATCAATTTTACTTTTATTTCCAATAGATCTTAAAAGTTGGCCAGTACTTGTTTGCATGGAATGTTTTAGCTTCAGTTAGCCACTATTGCTGAGAACACCTACAGATCTATAGAAGAATTTTTGGCCATATCTATTATATGGGATGTGTTTATCAAGTTATCAATAATTGTGTATGTATTTGAGGATTTGAGACGAGAATCAGAATGAAACTAAAATAATCCTCATATAGTTTTCCCAGTCTTGAATCATCCCTGGGTATACCCACCTTGGTTTTGTAGAGCTAGAAGAGTAGATAACCACCCTTGGTTTTGTTGAAGTTGGGCTCAAATGCTTTGCACATACAATTGTTAATAAGAATTGGTTGATCTTTAGATTGTGTGAGTAATGTCATCTTGGTATTGAGCATTTTATTGTTCAATAGTTTCTAGTTTCTTTTTAAAACACCAACACCTTCCATGGGTGTGCAAGTGTGCACCCTCCAGAGTTGTGCATATGCACACCTTTGAAGGTGCACACCTGCACCCCTCTAGAGGTGCGCACCCATGTGCCCTCTAGGGCACGCCTCCCTTGGGGTCTATATAAGACATTAGGCCTTCTCCCCTCTCCTACTTCGCATTTGCCTCCTCCAAAACTTGCACCTCTACAATTGACGTTGGGCCTTCTCCCCTCTCCCCACTTCACATTTGCCTCCTCCAAAACCTACAACTTTGTAGCTCCTCTTGTGTGCTCCTTGCTACTCTCTACATCCTATAGACACAACAACAAATGTTAGCACGACATGAAGGTGTACACATGCGCACCTCCATGCTTACAAAATAATAAAACAAAAAAAAAGAAAAAGCTAAAGACTCCTTCAAACCTAAGGGAGGTGTGCACATGTGAACCTCCCCAATGTGTGCATCTACACACCTTTCCATACTTAAAAAAATAAAGAACCTAAAAACATGCAAATTTTTTCAATCTCCCAAGGTACCATGGAAGTGCGCACATGCACACCTCCACAAGGTGTGCATGTGTGCACCCCTATGCCCACTAAAAAAATTAAAACATAAGAGTTCTTTCCCTAAATTTACATGTGTAGTGCACATGTGCACACCTCACATAGGTGCACACGTGGGCACATGTGCAACTATGCATAAAAGGTTATTTCAAGGCATAAAATAGCATACTTGTGCATCTATTAGCATGTGCTAGGTGCACTGAAGTGCACAATATGGAATTTTAGGGGGGGTGGAACTATTTTGATTGTATTTTGACTAGTTTTGACCTATTTTGGAGTCAAGTAGAGTTTGTACTAGGTCAAATTTTAACCTTCCAACTAATGTTTTCCTTTCTTGTCTAGATAAGATGGCATTGTCATCCTTTTTAATGGCAGAAAAGATGGCTCCAAAACCAGTTGCATTCAAGTATCAAGAGGCTCCAAAGAAATCAAGGTTTCAAGATGGATATTTTGAGATCAAAGATACAAAAATTGGGCACATTGATTGGAATGCATTCCTCACAATCTACAACAAGCCTAAAGAGCGATCTTCTATGGTATCAATGCTCATCCAATTTGGGCTTATGAACACAACATCTCACCCAAAATCAGTTCAATCCTTTGAACTAATAATGACCCTTGTAGATCATTATGTGACTAGAGAAAAGGTTGTTAAGAGTGTCATATGTGAGATAGTTCGGGACCTCCAACCCCAGAACACTGAGAAGGTACTTCACCTTGCAAGGGTAGATCAATATTTACAAGTCTTGTATGAGGGATCATAATGATGGTATAAGGATAAACTAAAAGAAGCATAGGAAATAGTACAATCCTCTTTCCTAGTTGATAGAACACTAGTGGGTTGCAAAGTGAGGAAGGTTGACATGAAAAGGGGATATATGAAAGACAATATTGGATATGTAATTGTGCTATTGAACAAAGTTACGTGACTTCTAATTGTAGGTCACCTTTAGACCTAGATGGTCCATTTCATTGAAACTATCAGAATGGAAAAGATGCTAATTAATTGGGCTACCATCCCAAGTGACATCTTGGATGAGTAGTTAGTAGCCATCAAATCCGATCAACATTTCTATATGTCACCATACATGGTGTACTTATTAGTGACTAGAACCACAAGTTACCTAGGAATCTATAGAAAGGGAAGCATGTAAGATACAAATGCCTGGCCCTATGTGGTATATATTAAAATGTTAATTTAATTTAATTAATTAAATTATCTTTACTCCCTTAAGATTTATCTTTTAGGTTACCCTTTTTTGGGTTTTTATCTCCTTTTATAAGGATAGATCTTTTGTAATTATCTCAAGTCTTTTTTATTTCTAAGAAAACAATTTGCATATATTTTAGAGTAAACCCTTGCCTCTTCTTCTCTTTTTCTTCTCTGTGACATGTTTTTACATGCAAGTATTCTTCAAACTTAGTGGATTTGTATGCTCAACTCCTTCATGGTATCAAAGCCAAATTTGTTGTAGCTTGTTTAGTATTTGGAGAAAAAGAAGATCGAGGGTTTGACAGATCATATCTAGTATTTTTTGGGTATTTTTTGTGAAAATAGGGGGCTCTTTGATTTTCAAAGTACTTTGAGGCCAAATAGAGCTCATAGTTGGAATTAGAAGGCGTCAATGTGTCTATTTTTGTCTATTTTGGAAAACATTGATCTGGGAGGAAAAATGTTTTTGCCCAATAGGGTTGTGCAACATCCTTTACGTATATTGAGACAATTTTTAAAAAACAAAATATTATAAAAAAATGGCCCCTAAGCATTTGTTGGCCTGCAAAAAGGTTAAATGCCCTCCTCGTATCCAACCACCACCACTGCTCTTCCCATGGTGGAAATTATTTATTTTGATATATATATATATATACACACACGCACACACATATATATATACATATACATATATATATACATATACATATACATATATGTATATGTATACATATATATATATACATGAATATATATATATCTATATGTATATATATACATGTATATATATGTATATATACATATATATATATATACATGTATATATATGTATATATATATGTATATATATAGATATATATATATATACACATATATATACATACATATATATATACATATGTATAATATATATATATATATATATATGTATGTACATATACATATATATGTATATGTATACATATATATATATATACATATGTATAATATATATATATATATATACATATATATACATATATATACATATATATGTATAATATATATATATATACATATATATACATATATATACATATATATGTATATATATATATTATACATATATATACATATATATGTATATATATATATTATACATATGTATATATATGTATGTATACACACACACACACACACACACACACACACACACACACACACACACACACACACACACACACACACACACACACACACACACATATATATCTTTTTTAATGCACTTTTTGTGGTCCTATCATTTGTTTGTGATATCTTGAGCATACAAGAGTTTTTTTTCGATTCAAAAGAAGTGCTGGAAGGTTGGTTCTGAGATGAAGATGATGGAGTAGATATTTTTTGGAATTTTTTTTCTAGTTTGGTATCTATTTTTGCACTTTAAGTCTATTGATGAATTATATTTTCGAGGGGCATAACTTCTTTGTTATAGCTCCATTTTCCAATCTAAAAAAAAAGTGTCACAAATATAGTCTCAAGAAATTTCTAGATTCCTTGTCATTTCACCAGTATTTTGCACCAAGTATTTGTGATTTATTTCTAAAGGTTTTTTTCTCTTATCTCATTAAAGAATTCCTTTTAGTAGCTGGGGTTCTCTTTTTTTCATTTTTCATATTGTTTTTGTTATTTACTTATGTAAACTAGAACTTCTTTAAAAGAATTCAACACATTCTAAAATGATGGCCGAGACCTCTTCTTGTCTAAAACTTTTGACCCCTCATGACTATCACACATGGAAGACCTTGATGACACAACTTCTTTGGTCAAATGTGTTATAGTCTTGTTTATGGTAGGATTAACCTTAGACATAAATAATAGTTACATGCAAATATAACCAATACCAGAAAATAGTAGGTCACATAAAAGAGAACAGAAGACACCAAGATTTAATAGAGTTCACCCAATCCCTAGGCTACATCCACCAATATTATTATTATCCAATGATTACAACCTGATTACAATCTATAATCCCTTACAACTCAATGCCACTACAAGAACCAATTTTTGCATCACAGATTATGAAAATACCTAACCCTAAGCCTTTTTACACAAGCTTTTTGTTGCTTACAAAATTAGGGCTAGAATAATAGAAAAATAGTAATTGATACCTTTTACACTATAAGAAAATTTTTGGCTTCAGGAGCACTACCCCTAAAAACCCACGTGCCCCTCGGCCCCACCCTATACTATGATAAGGAGCACACCTGGGGCATTGCCCCTTGACCCCGTCTTGGGGGTGCTTCCCTCAAACCCTCGTAGACATAATCTGGAGGGAAAATACACCAAATACACCTTTGAGTCTGATTAGGCTCCCCATCACAACAATCTCCCACTTGGAGACTGAGGGACATTGCACCAAATAAACCTCTGAGTCTGATTAGGCTCCACATCACAATAGTTTAGATATAGTGCAACTAGTTTTATGAAGGTCTTTTGAGGTCATGCAATATAGGAACAATATGGATGAGGCAATATGATTAATTTCTTTATAGGTCTTTGACAGTCTACACTTTCATTTTGATGGGTGCAATACCCCTCTAGCTATGTGGACCAAGCTTGAAGGCTTGTTTGATATAATGAATGAGTTTAGGGCACTTCAAGTTGAGGTAGAGCTTACTTCTCTTGTACTAGATTATTTTCCTTCCATTAAGGACTTCTTGATGAAGTTCAATCAACAGAGATCCTTATTACAGGGTTGTGGGAAGACTAAGACTGGCACTGAGTGCATTTATCTTATTCTTTCTAAGCTTCGTGGAAACTTTCTGATTTTTGCTTCTACCTTCTATTCCACGAAAGATGCTTTGGGTAATAGATTGACCATGCCATCCTTTGAGGTTTTTTGTGATCGTTTGAATCAAGAGAAACCTAAGCTCTCTTATTTGGATTCTCTCACATGCTCATAGACTTATGCATTGGTAGCTTGACCATCTTCAGGGACAAAGGAGAAGACACACAAATCTCATTCTATAGAGTCTCTAATTCTAGCCTCACAATTCATCAAGGCCACTTCCTCCTAAGAGGGGTAAACCAAAGCTAGAAAGAGCGAAGTGTTCTTATTGTAATAATTCTAATCATTATGAGTGACATTGCTATGAGAAGAAGTTAGATGGCTATGCCAAATAGGTTTTAGATTTGATAGCTCTCCTTCAAAACAACAACATTGATATTCCTTCTATTTCTCACAGATCATCATCATCATCATCATCATCATTTCAGTCAGATGGTAAAGATATAGGAAAGGGTCATGCACTATGTGCAACTACTATTCCTCATTCTTCTAGTAGGTTATTGGATTTAGGTGCTTCACACCATATGAAATCTTCTTAGGATTTGTTCTCTTCTTCTGGGACTTCTCCTACTCCACACATTTTAATGGGGAACAACACTATTATAACTCAATGTGGGAAAGGTTCTATTGTAATTCATGATGGTACATTTCATGATGTACTTTATGTTCCATCTTTTTCTTCTAACCTTCTCTCTATATATCAAATTACACATAGTGGGACAGGGAAGACAGTTGAGTTTGCACAAGATTTAGTGCACATTAGAGATAGTGGGATAGGTAATATTATTGCTATAGGGATTGTTGATCATGCTTCCCACCTATATTCCTTCTCACATTTTGGACCACCATCTCCATTATCAGAGACTCACTCTTTTTTTTTTTCATGAGAGTCTATTGAGGCAAAGTCAAGTTGCTTGAGCTTATGTGTTTTTCCTGAGACTAGTATTGTGACTTCTACACCTCCATCTCCTATTTAGATTCCATCTCTTGCACAAGATTACTCTTCATATTTTCCTACTATTATAGATCTATTCATTGAGCCACCTATTATATTTGTTGATGATATATCAAAGGACACACATCTCCTCTTAGATGATAGATTCAACACACATGTTATCCCACCTCTATTGGAGATTCCATTACAAGATTCTCATGCCTTCTCATTTGAGCATTAGCTAGGACTTCCAAGTGCACCTTATATACATGGGTTTTATCATCCTTGTCCACTACCTTTGTTTCCTTCATATGGAACCACATTGGTATTTTCATTGACATAAGAGTTATGTCATTCTAGGGGGGCTAAGGAGTCTCAAACTTCTATCATCAAGGCTTTCATTGTACTTACGATCTTGAAAAATTCTCTTGAGATGTTTCATTTGTGCATCCTTTTCTATCTCTTTTTGGAGTTGGATTTTTCCCACTGGGTTTTCTCTATTTGTCTATTTCATAGAGATTTGATTATGATTAGGTACCTCATCAGGCCTTTTTGTCAAGACCTAAGTTTTCTTTCAGCAGTGCATTGTAGTTTCATTGTTCTTTCAGCATTGTTTGTAAGTACATTGTTGCTCATCTTAAGGGGGGTGTTAGAGTAAAGTATTAATTTCATTTCATTTATTAAATTACCTTTACTCCCTTCTTAAGATTTCACTTTATGCATTCACATTTAATAATTAATTAGTAATTATTAAATGGCAATTACCTTTTAGGTTACCCTTTTTCAGGTTTCGATCTCCTTCTCTAAGGATAGATCATTTGTAATTATCTCAAATCTTTCTCACTTATAAGAATACAATTTGCATATTTTTCAAAGAAAACCCTTGCCTCTTCTTGTCTATTTCTTCTCTATGATAGGTTTGTACATATTGGTATTCTTTAGGCTTTGTAGATTTGTATTTCTCAAATTCTTCAATATATCCATAATTGGTGAAGACTTAACTCCCACTACAAAGTGTGGAATATAGAATGGTGAATGGAAGGTTCATCTTCACAATCATTAGGTTCATTGAAGGTGACTATGCCAAAAGAATGTCAGTAGAGGTAGCAACCATGATCATAGAGATTGTTGCCTACTACATTTAGTTTAAGACATTCACCTATCTTCAGGTAGCTGGTACTCTATTGTGCCCAAAGAAGTTATCAAGTTACCCATCTGATAGGCTCATACTACTGGAGATCATGTGCCAACTCAGTTTTGCATATGAAAGAGTGAGAAGACATGGGTCTGGCTCATCACAATTGGTGCCTTCGAGGAAAAGAAAAAGCAAGATATTGCCACCTCCTATTTTGAGGGATCAATATCCCTTGGAAGAATACAACTCCCATCACCCATACTTTGATAACATTTGGACGGTGTAACACCTGGTAGGGAAAGAGTTTGTATATGAAGAAGCATTAGAAGGTCATTGTAGTGAATTCTATAGATGACTACAATGTCTATAGAAGGGACTATTATAGGATGAATCTATACTTAGAAAAAAAAGTACTAAAGATGAAGATTCCTCTCAAGGTCATGGAAAAGGATATCAAAGATATAATAGATCCTTCATACAATAGACATAAAATCTATGACTGGCCAATAATGAATGCTGAAATAGGGAGGGATGAAAATGATGATATAAATTATCGAGCTAGGCATATTTTTGAGTTGACAAAGGAAAGAATCAAGAAACCATTTAGAATGGATCATATTCCTTGGGCCATACCCCTACAGGCCACAACTAGGCCAATCAAAGCTAAAGGTGCAAAGGTCACCATAAAAACCTTCCCTACTCAATCCCTAGTAAGGCTAGAAATGATACACCAACATGAGAGGGAGGTTGAGTACTTTGAAGCTTATAGGGGCACAAAAAGGAAGAGAATACCTTCTAAGGAAAGGAAGAGAATAACTTAAGCTCAAGAGTTGTAAGAGAATGAACAACATCAACAAGTTGAGCCTAAAGTTCAAGGGCCATACCAAGAGCCATAAGAGAAGGTACAGCTAGAATAGCTGGAAGAACATGTAGAGGAGTAGAGGGTACCATCGATACTAACTAAAAAAGAAGAGGCCTCCCCTTAGCTACAAAGAAGGAAAGAGTTAATCAATTATGGTGGGAACTCAAAGAAGGAGACTAAAGAAGAAAAGAACTCTAATCCCACAAGTGCCTGAGACCATCCTAAAAGTAGAAGATGAAGGAGGGGAGAAAATAGATTATGTCTCCTTGAGCCAAATAATCCACTTGGCTAAGGCAATAGAAGAAGAGAGGAGAAAAATCTCCACAGTGACATCTCCATCTCCTCTAAGGGAGCCTATCTAGGTGTCAACTTTAAAGGATGAACAAAAAAAATGAATAGACAATATGGAGGGTTAAGAAATTGATGTCTTCAACCTATCTAATTTTGATTTTATGCTAGTGGACACTGAGATGGCGGGAGAGAAAATAAGAGATACTCCCACAAGTGAAACCTTAGGAGAGGATTGAAATCAATTTTTACCTCTACCTCAAGGACCTCTGGGTATTCCATCACCATCGAAGAAGAATAACAAGTGACTGAGGAAGGGGAGTTCTAGCAACTATGAGATGATGAAGTATCCAAGGAAGGGAAAATAAATGAAGAGCCTCAAAATATAAAGGCGAGGACCTTAGCCCAATCAGACACAATGACTCTAACTAAGGATCTTTCTCGGTAGGAGAAGACTCTAGAGGGGACTGATAATGGAAAGGAGCCTATAATAAACCAATCAACCTACCAAATCAAGGAGGTCATGTTGGGAAGACCCATGATACACATAGCCAATGTGATGACCACAATGGGCATGAAAGAGGTGTTTAAAAACATGGACCAAGATGAGTCAAAGTTGATAACGATACAAAAGAAGAATGAGCAACTAAGAGACCATTTGAATGAAGTTGTGGGCCCCATTGACCTGGAGAATCCAAAGATTTCTCTAGAAAAAACATTGGACAGAAGAGGAACATGGACAATGAAGTTAGATCTATTTTTCAAAGCATGTTAGAAATAGTGTGAAAATTTTGAGGAGAAGGGAGTGTAGATAATACAAGATAATTTTAACTTGTTGCACCACATCCAATCAAGTACTAACAAGTTGGTTTCCATAGTGAACCAAGATTTTGGGATGACGGATGAAGTACATACCTAGGCCAAGGACCTATATGAATTACAATCAATAAAGGGTCAAAGGTATTAGATGCCAATGGAGGTATATACTACATATGAGTTTGATAAAATTGTTGATTGGATAGAGAAAATATCGACAAATAATGAGGTTATGGAAAAATTATATGATGAGATTTAGCAGATTGCTAAAGAGCAATTTTTAGAAGTGGAGAGGTATTACAATGCTGCTAGCCTTGAGATTTTTGAGGATGAGTCAAAGACCAAGCTTTTTGTGATGCAATCAGTTGTCCAATAGTTTAGAGCTACATTTGAAGAAGCTTCATTAGAAGATGACATCAAACAAGCCTTCAAAACCAAAGAAGCATTTTTGGAATTGGACACCAAGCTTCAGGATTTTGCAAAAATAAGTATCAAAGTAAGAAATTATCGATAGTTAGTAAAGGATAATTATGGAGGTCTAAATTTACCAAAAGCTACTCAAGTGGCTGAGATAATATATAAGTTTAAGAGAAAACATCCCTACACCATTTTGATGTAAATAGGGGAAAAAACCCAGATGTTGGAAATCAAGTTTTGACACTTATGAAATTTTTGGGTTTTTGGAACCAATCACCAAGGTGCACAAGTGCACAGTGAACTTTTCACAAAGGTGCGCCAATAGTTTTGAAGAAGCAGTGTGCCAACAATTAACTGTCTTAAAGCCTTCCATGCATCGAAAATGTATTTTGATGATAGTTCAACTTCCAAAAATGCCTAGAGAAGGCTAAGCTTCCATTTTTAGAGGGTCTAGAGACTTCCAGAACATCTTATGACTGCATTCTTCTTATCTTCTCATTATTTTATTCTTTTGTGTCATGTAAAGGCTCATGCACCCATTAATTGATATAAACAAGGGTGGAGACCTACTTAGCACCATTTAGAGAGTCATTTTGTATATAATTAGATTTATTTTATTAGTTTTTAGGATGAGATGCATTTTAAGAACTCTCTATCCTATCAAAGAGGGAGGAGATGATTTCTTATAAATACATGGATGTAATATATACTCTAGGCCATTATTTGGATGCAATAATATATGTTATTGGTGCTCTCATTCTAAGTGCAGTTATTCTTGCTAGAGTGTGTTATTTTTGTGAATGCATATTCATGAATAATAATGGAGCCAATGGTTTTATTGTGTTGTTATACTTTTTTGACCTTTTAGTTCTAGTGTTTATCTTGTGTTAATGAATTTTGCTAATGTAACGAAATAGAGAAAGGATCATCTTTGTTCTTGCATAGCTTCTTGTCTTGCATGAGCGCACTTCCTAGGGCCTTGTGGTTTGATGAAATGTGAAACATCTTTTGTTATTATTGAGTTCCTGTGGATGATTGCATCAATGTAGTTGAGGAAGTGTTGCTTCTAATTTTATTGGTTTCCTACCCGATCTCTTTTGATAGTTTAATTCACAAACATGTTGTTACCGTGGTTTATGTTTGTTAGGATTTTCCTTTTCAAAAATTTTTATTTAATCTCTCATTACCTTATCTTTGTTATTTTCTTTTCTAACATTTGGTTAAAATAGGAATTCATATAGTTGCATCAATAAATTGCATTCATCATAAAACAAAGAATACCAAAAAAATATTTCTTTTGTGGTTACTTTTTCAAATAGCAATAGATCAAACAGATAATCTGAAATAGTTCAAAACCAACAAAGACCTCCTCATGATGAAAATACACATTTTTCTTCAATTGAGTAGATCTTAGATGGTCACAAGATCACCTAGAACCTCAGAGTTGATCCTCAATTAGCTTTTCGAGAGAGGGATTCACAAGGATCCTTGTCATGCAAAATGTCAACTCAATAGTAACTAACCTAGGTTGCATGATAATAACTAATACAATAATTAATTATTATATGTCCAAATTTTAGTCTAAGTCAACTAAAAATAATAAGTGACTTAATAATTAAATTAATAAGAAAAAACTTTATTTCTCTAAGAATCACCAATAAAATTAATTGTTTTCCTAGGTTGAAATAAATCAGCCAACATAAATTAACATAAATTAAATTCTCCCCCCCCGTCCCCCAAATGATTTTGGATTCACTATAATTTTATACTTTTTTGTAAAGGGGTGTTTCTTAAAGTTATCCCTGCCACCCTTATTAGTAGGGTCAATACTAGGCTTGTGTATTGGAGATGAAGATTCCATCTGAATATCATCCTTACCACCCTCATCAACTGTGATCATTGAAAGATTTCCTTAAGTGACCACTTCTCTTATCTCTACCTCTGTCATGATATATTCTTCTTTTTCTTTCTTTTTCTCTTTCTCTTTTTCTTCTTTCTCATCCTCAACTATATCTTGCACCTCAAATATAATTTCTCTGACTTTTCCATTGAAAATGAAATTTCCCATGAAGGCAATCTTTCTTGCTCCTCCTTAGATGGTTCTAAGGTAATTAGTATACCAAAGACAAAGAAGTTTGGTTGTCGTATTGTACTTGTACCATCTTAAAATGGAAGCACTTCATTTTGAGACCTTTTATCCCTACTTAATGTTTTTATCTCTCTTTCTTCTTCCAATTTCTCTCAAATTTCAAGGTCATCTCTCATCTTTTGGTATGACCCTTTAGTTTCTATTTTATCACCATTTTTTTCATATCTTTTGATAATTTTATCATTTCTCGAATATTTGTGCACTTTTTTCAAGACCTCGGGGGTCCCATTTCTTCTTCCAATTTCTCTCAAATTTCTAGGTCATCTCTCATCTTTTGGTATGACCCTTTAATTTCTATTTTATCACCTTTTTTTTATCATATCTTTTGAAAATTTTATCATTTCCTAAATCTTTGTACACTTTCTTCAAGACCTCAAGTACCCCTTTTCTTGGGACCCCCTCGAGTATAGGTCAACTTGGTCAACCTATACTAGTTTAGGTCAATCAAGTCAACTTATACCTAGAGGGGTTTAGGTTATAGGGCCCAAAGACTCTTAGGTGTTTTAATTGTTTGATTATGTCTCCCAAGTTAGTTTTCTTTGTTTTCGGTCTTGAAAACTTGTATATAAGGAAGCTTGGGAATTTCATTTGCATCTATCAAGATATCCATCTATTATCAAAAGAAAACATACACGCATACATGAGATCTCAAGAAGGCATCTCTAAGCATCTACATCAAGCATTCATCTAATAACTAGTATTTCCTTCTACCATCAATATTTTTCCTTCAAGGTGGTAGTGGATTTTGGTTTCTAAGGAGGAGATCTTCCATTTATCTAGTCAAGTTCTTCCATTCTTCATCAAGGCATCTCACAAACATTTCCATTCTTGAGGTTTTGACCTCCATGGTTTCTTTTTGGTTTTTTTGAGTCAAGGTTATTATGTTTGCATACCTGATCATATATCAAATCCAATTGCATCTACAAAGGTGATTATATTTCTCAATTTTAAATTTAATCCTACAACATGCTATCATTTCCTTTACCATTTTTGTTTTAAGGTTTATTCCTCAATCTAGGGCTTAACCAAAGAAAACCCTCATCCATCAAAACAAAACCCATTTTTCTTGTGTGTAGGAATACGTTATCAGAATTGCAACTTTGGGTATGAAAACTAATTGTAGAGGGATTTCAAAAAAATTGGGTCAACTTTGTTATAGTGCTCTGGGAACATATCTAACATTCCATAAACTTGTCAGCATGTTTTCTTTTGGTTGAAAACCTAGAGATATGGGCTTTTTAGGTTTTAAGTTTTCTATCCTAATTGCAGATCCACAATTAGAATCTCAATCACAATTTCAAATCTATGGTTTTGAAAGGAGAAAACCATTTACCCCTTGCATATTTTAAGGGCACCTTTCCACCTTTCTTTTTACACTACTACATTTGGGGTCAAATTGTGATGGTAGTGTAATTTGTGTGTGATTTGTGTGTTTTTTTTTCAAGTGTCCCCAATGTCATCATAATACTAATGATTTCATCATTATTGCGACACCCACATGATTATAAAAACAAAGAAAAAAGATAAACATTTCTCATTTTCCCCAAACATTGTGAAGTGAAAACAAAACTAGGGTGAAGTGCGAACAAAGTTAGGGTGAATGAGCCAAGAGGAATTTATCTACAAAAGATCGGTGCCACAAATTGTACTGCTCAAATTTGAAGTGGATTACTATTTTGTTAGGGATTGATGACATTTTATGTATTTCAAATGATAATTTTTATAAGTCTTTTTATATGTTCTCTTGTCTTTCTTATGATTTTATTCCCCTTCTTCCTTTTGATCTTGATTCCTTAGGTATACTACAACTCTCATCTTAGAAATGGAAAGACATGTCCAAGTTGTCTCTTTGGGGCATGGTACCTATTTATTGTATTATCATTTCATAAGTATATAGATCGCTTCTCAAGTAATTTTTGTTATATATAATTGACCTTTGACAAGTGATAACTCCTATTAGGATCACTACATTATTGTTAGATTGTTGTTTTATATCTAGGCATTGTCGAGT
Source organism: Cupressus sempervirens (assembly GCA_028749045.1). Taxonomy (NCBI): domain Eukaryota; kingdom Viridiplantae; phylum Streptophyta; class Pinopsida; order Cupressales; family Cupressaceae; genus Cupressus; species Cupressus sempervirens. The sequence goes on from CM053788.1 coordinate 8,448,105, forward strand.
TTGTACAAAATCCAAATCATTGTTCTTTAAGTATATGCATCAATTCTCTTCAATTAATTTAATGATGGGTCTTTTGTTGCATGAATTTGTTCTGCAAAAACATGAAGCCTTATAAATAAGATGTTTTATAAGATTTATGGCATGTCCTTGATTGTGTGTGGATGATATAACTACTTGTTTTGCTTGCTTTCTTATGATTCATTTACCCCTCTATCATTTGATGTCTTAGGTATACATATAACCCTCATCTTGTAAATGGAAAGACATGTCTCCTTCTATAGTTATGTCTGTTTGCAAAGTTGTGCCTATTCATTGTATTAGTGTTTCCTAACTAAACACGTTGTTTCTTGTAATTAATTTTTGTTACATGTGATGCTCCTTTACAAATAATTTCTCTTAATAGGATCACTTCGTTATTATCAGAGTGCTAGTTTTGACTTTGAGCACTACTAAATACAACTTGTTGTTACTCTTATCATCAATTTCTAATTATTATTCATGTGTTGGAATGAATTGATTGCCTCTAGAGTTTGTCACCTCATTTCTTAGTCATAGCAGTATATCAAATATTGTATATTGTACTATCCTCTCTAATGATGCACTTTTGCTCTAAGATTTCTTCTATTATAGCATATTAGTTTCTAGAAAATTGTGAAATCTTACAATACTATTTTTTGATTAATGATGGTTATTTAGACATGACACAAACTAGCTAGGCTATATACAATTATTTCAATATTATAAATATATATGTTCCATATCATATAAACATCTTTGGAACTATATCATTATCCAATAGTATGAATTATTTTGGAAATTATTTAATGGTCAAGTAAGATGATCACTGACTACTTTCTCATGCTTGTACTTGCTTACACAAACTAGGAACAACAATATGATTAGACATACATATATCTTCAACCCAACCTGCTCTACTCCTAAACTATCATGTGGTCCTGCATAAATTTCCTTTATTACTTGTTTCTAAGCTTCTCAAGATCTGAACCTTATTAGTCTAAGCAATCAAGGTATGCATAGCCATAGAAATGATTTCACTCTTGAGTCCTAATCACACAAAATCCCCAAGTTTAAAGCAACATTAACCTATCCTACTATAGTTTTAGATATGAGAAGTGTAATAAGTAAAGTTATTGTGTGTGAGTTAGAAATAATTGCATCTGTTTCATTCTTTGTAAACCTAAAGGAATCCACTGTGTTTCTTCCTAATTTCTTACCATTGATGTGCATGTATTAATCTGGAAATTTTTTATTGATGTGCATGTATGTGCATACTTGAATTTTATTTTTTTTGTATGGAGTGTATATTCTTGTGCTATTATATCTCCATCAAGATGACTCTTCATGGGCTTTTGCCAATATTTTTATATTGTGTTGTAGTGGTATAGTTTTTCATTCATCTAAGTTTTTAGATTTTTCTCTTTTTTTATCAAAGTAATGAAGGTGTTATTAAGTTCCTTTAGAAATTTTCCCTAGTTTCTTACACCTTCTAGTGTTTCTACCAAGCTCATTTGCTACAAAATACCTCGACTGACTGACGCTTGAGCATGACTGACACTTGGGAATTTAATATAAATTGTGGCATTGACCCTACTACCTTAAAGTGATCATGCTAATCATTAACTTTAAATGAAACCAAGGAAATAATCATATTGATTTCTACATCAGATGCATTATATTTAAATGTGGCTTGAAATGGGCCTATGACCATTGGCATTTTTCTATGAAAACTTAATATATGTTAGTTGCATCAAAAGAATTTGAGGCATTTGGTATCAAAGGAATGGCTATTAATAAAGTTACCCCCAACAAATGTGAGTCATGGGCCCTCTGTGTACTCAAACTCCTTGGCATGCTCATATGCAGTGGTGCTTTTCCTAATCATGCATACAAATAGTTTTTAGTAGCAACAAAATTCATCATTTTCTATTTATATACCTCTTGGAATTAACATAGCATGCATTCACAACTCCACACATATGATTCTGTGAAGGAAAAATGATGTAGGGAGTTCAGAGAGTCATAACTTTTGAATCAAATCTGAGTTTTCTTAGATTTTTTTAGGTTTTTTTCAAAATCTACAGTTGAGGTGGATTCCATCTCAGCTAGCATTGTTGGGGCCATTTCGATTTATTTTTCGAGAGCCAAAAATTCCATCATGACCTTCGACTTTCAGTTTTAAAATATCTTAGGTGTTTTTTATTTTTTTTGCTTTGTAATAACTTCGAAATTTATTTCTAAATTTTTGAGATTAGTTGGCAATTTTCCTTTTTGGTTTAAAGGGTAGATATAGGAAAGTTCGAATTTGCTTTCAGAGGTTTTTTAAAAGTTACCAAAAATGGCATTTTTTCAATTGTCAAAATTTGCAAAATTAGGAAATTTCTTGTTTTCTCTTTTAAGAGTCAGTTGTTATTTAATGGAGTCAGAGATCCATGTAGAAGTAGTTTTTAGTAATGAACAATTTAGAGTTTGAATCTATATTGAGTTTTGTCATGAGTTATTAAGTTTTCTGTGAATTGAGATCAGTGTGCTACATCAAAAATACGTGAAGAGTCTTCTTATTATCTATTATTCTTCCCAATTCTTCTTCAGACCTTGTTAATTCTTAATTTGTGAATGATCCTCAATTCGTATCATTTTAGAATTTTGAAAATCTTATATTGTTTACAATGCTATTTGTTTGATCTTCCTTTCTAGATCCCTTATTTTGATTATTTTTTATATCTCCTTTGGTTATTATATTATCATAAATTTTTTTACCTTACTAAAATTCTACTAGCTTTCTTCTTCTATTATAATTGTTAATGATTAAAGGAATTTTACCTTTGGATGAATTTTAATAAATATCTCTACCTCCCTTGGCATGTTTGTTACATATTTGGCTTTAAAATTAGAAATGACCCTTGATAGTTACTCATGATCTCTACAGTTTCAAAGTTAAGATATTATGTCAGAAGTTGTCCCATCTTTACCCATTTTGGGAATTTTACTAGTTCATAAGATTTTGTATTAAAATTTGGTTGCCACTCTATTCAATGGAAACTATATGCTTTATAAATTGATGGTTTCCCATATAAAATTCCTTTCTTCATGTTTTCATTTTTCAGTCAATCAGCAAAAAATTACTAGCTAGGGTTAGTTTGTTAATATTGTGAACCAGAATGCAAGAATGTGGTAAACAAAAAATCAATAATAAATGAAACAGTGTGTTATCTTGGGAAAACCCTCCACTTGAGGGTGAATTAAAACAAAATCTCCAAAAGATAGATCCTTTATTGAATTCTCAAAACAAATATAATGTTCTCTTGCTTATGATTGAAGAATCTAAACAATCAATCAATTAACTTTTTAAACAACATGCTGAATATACAAAATTTAAGTATCACACAATGATTCTCACAATAGATATGTCTTACAACAATCAATCAGTCATACACTAATCAAATATTCAAAGACCATGCTCCTCTAAATCATTTATTGAACCCTTAAGAAGAATATGCTTTTGACATTTGAAATTACACAAAGATCTTCCAACAAAAAAATATTTTATGATTCTATGAATGATCTACACATTGAAAATCTCCACACACAATTCATACAAAAAAATGATCGAATAGGACCTTCCTCAAGAATACAAGAAGGAATCAAATAGTTTATTTTCTCAAATGATCAAATGTGTGAGGGGATATGAATGAAAGAGATAGTCCAAATAAGTAATCAATATGAAATGGGAGTAGTGTTGATGTGGTAGATGGAGATATACATGGAGTATATTTATAGGGGTTAGATGGGATCATTGGGTGATAAATGTGAAGAAGAAAGAGAGATAAAATAGATAATACTTTGTGTTTGATCACACTCCATGATCAGGAAGAAAGAGTGCTTAAGAAGAAGAAAAATGAAAAATGATATTTTCTATAGGTATCAGTTTTTTATTGTAGACAACGTATATAGTTCAACTAGAGTGTTTATGAAAAATATATTTCATCTTTATATCAAATTTTCTAAATTACTTATTGTGATTCACAAAAAAAAAAAAGTATATTTGTACAACAAAAAGTACTCAAATGATACCGTATGGTCAACTGTATTTATATGTCAGGTGCCCTACAACCTATAGGTACATTTTAATGCAGTTCAATGGAAAAATACATAGTGATTTTAATGCAATTCAATGAAGAAATACCTTGTTCAATAATTCTACCATCTTCAAAACCATATGTGTAGATATAAACATTAAGTAAAACATGTCCAATATTTTTACAGATATACACATTAATTATACCAATTTTTTCTTTCAAAACCATATATGAAAATATAAACATTGAGTACAATATGTCCAAATTTTTTTGTAGATATACACATTAAGTACACCAATTTTTTCTTTCAAAACCATATGTACATATATAAGCATTCAGAGCACCATATCCAATTTTTTTTCAAGATTTTCTCTGTAATGTCAATGTGTATGTTGAAATGGTTATCAATGATAGATCTAGCAAGTACAACCAACTCAATAAGGGTACAAGAATAAGTTATTCCCGTGAAGAAGGATCATGTCAAATAATACAAGGGAATTTGATCAAAATAGGGATACAATCACTAAATTTTTGTCTAGATTTCAAAGAGAAGGTGATGATAAATGTTACTGTCCTTGCAAGAGTTGTAATGGCTTAAATATAAGAAGAATCAAAATGAAAATAGCTAAGAGAAATTGTAGGGAGAATGGTCATAGTGAAGGGGGGTTTGATTATCATCCATTGGTAAGTTGTTTATTATATTATTTTTGCAGTTAAACATATGAACCATGGAAGGGGGGTTTGATTATCACATTGAAGGGGGGTTTGATTATCATCATTTTTATGTAGGTCAATCTCCCTAGGGTAGTACATGATATGGACCACCACATCTCAGAGGAACATGGAGGTACGATTATTGAAGGAGAAGATCATGATCTTGTGGAAGATGATGATCATGCACTAGAGAAAACATTTGAAGATGTTGGTACAAATGCATTGATCCATGACACATTTGGTATTGGTGCTTTTAGTGCTATTGCTGATGATGATGATTATGATGAGGATGAAATTGATGCCATCCATGATATGCCTCTACTTGAGAAGGAAAACACAACCCTTTATGAAGGATCCTAATAAACTCTTCTCTCTGTTGTATTGTTGTTGGTGAATTTGAAGGTTATAAATAGTTTATCCAACATAACAATGTCACATATGCTAAGGTTTGTTATATACATCATTATAGTCTATAAAAGGTGAGACATGTACCATTAAGACTATTTATACTAATGACTTATATTTTTTTTTGTAGATTGATAGGTGACTTTTGTTACCACCATCAAATGTTCTCTCTTGCTCATACCAAGAATTATGTGCCAGTATGAAAAATATTGAAATGGAGTATCAAGAAATAGATGGTTGTCCTAAAGATCATGTTATTTACCATAAAGAACATGAATATGCAGCAAAATGCCCTGAATTCCATACGAGTAGATATGTGTTTTAATTTTTTTTTGCTAACTTAGAATAATAACACATGTTTTTTAATAGGTCTCAATGATTTTTTTTTGAAATATAGGGCTATAGTATGGATCAACAACCACACGATACACATGATGATGATGAATCTCACGAGACTTCTCCTTCATGATAGGTAAAACTCATTGTTGTTGTACAAATTAGACACAAGTAACATGTTAATGTGTATTTTTTTTTTATTCACTTACATTTTGGATTGATTTTAAATATAGCGCTAATAATATTGTTCTCACAAATGAGTGTTGATTAGGAAAAGGGAAATGATCAAGTAGTCCATGAGGAGCTACATGATGATCAAGATCCATTCATTATTGATTTTGTATCGGCCATTGATCTTATGGCTACACTGCAAAAGGTCCTTCCTGCACTATCAAGAGCATTAACACAATTGGCATCAATTTGATCTTAGAATCCTCAAATATAGATGAGAGAGGATGAGTTGATGCTCCTGGTTTAGACTTATATAGTAAGTATTAATATAGTTTTTAATTATAAGAAAAGTTCAATAATAGTTTTTATAGTTGTTAATTTTAGATTGGTTTTGACAAGGAAGTGACAGAATACTCAGTCATTATTCAACAAAACTACAGTACAAGCCAAGTGATCAAAGCAAGCCGAGAAATTAGTATGTGCTAAGTGATCAAAGTATGCCGAGCATAAGTTGCCAGATAATACATATTGAGTAATATACATAGTTAGTGTTGAGCACTGGTATGTGTCAAGCAGATAGTGAGTATTGAGTCACTTAGGATCCAAGTAAATAGAGTATGTTGAGTCATTCAATAACTGAGTTACAACATCGAAGATACAATGAATACTGAGCATTAGAGACTTCAATTTCCAAGCAACAAATTTGGACATAGTTTTTTGTAATGGAACAAACTTCTATGTAAACCATTTTTAGGCTAATTGAACAATTTTTTTACGATTCTAGAAGATGTATACAAGTGTATATTATGAATCCCTATGTGGAATATGAAACCAATCAAATTGAGGGATGTTCTAAACAAAAAAATAGATCAACCACAACTGTTGATTCTAACCCAACTCTAGCCAACTTGTGTTTACTTAAGGAGACAAACCCTAAATAGTTTGTATGCATGAAGGAAGAGAAGGACATGCAAGAGAGATGAATGCTATGTGTAGAGAGAATTCATGATGGCTATGAAGCTTGTGACAATGTTATGAATTGTAGAATCAATTAGAGAAGAACAAAGAAGATCAGTTAAAGGATAGAAGAGATACATTTGATTAGGAGGATCAAGTACACATCAAGAAAGAGGAGATTTGATGTCTAGCAAAGAGGTGCTAACCAAAGGATCAAGGCTGAAACATTCTAACAAATAAATTAGTGAAAATCTCTTAATTGAGTAGTCTTAATAGGCTTTGTAAATCCTTTAACTGGGTTCTTGTTTTATTACAAGTTTGAATCCTCTAACAAGGCACACTTTTAGTAGAGTGTTGAAATTCTTTAACAAGGTGAGACTTAAAAGTCTTTGTAATCCTTTAACAAGGTAGAACTTTCATAGGGTATATCATAGTTTATGGTCAAACTTCTTGTAACCTTCATTGGATACACTTTATAGTTGCAACAATAAATATTTGTGGGTGTCATCTCCACTCTAGTTTTACCTTCTCATTGGAAGGTTTTTGGGTAATAAACTTATTATGTCACGTGTTATTTATTTTATGCTATGGATGAACATGTGTAGTTAGTAGTGCAGGAGCACCTAGGTAGGCTATTGGTAGACCTAAGGATTCCTAGATGTTTTTCCTTATAGTTATTCTAGCCACATCACTAGATCAATAATAAGATAGATAGGTTGGAAGAGCCCAAAATGGAAATGTTTCTCATAGTTGCTCAAAATTGCTCATTTGGCTTTATAGACCATTTTTGGGAATTGGTGGCTAAATAATTCAAGTAATATTTTTAAGGACCTTATTAGGTGTTTAGGAACCATTTAAGGCCTTTTTCATAGTTTTGGATCAGTTGGAGCAAGTTTGAGAAGTAGATGTTTAAAATTGCAAAAATCACTCATTCTTGCAAAAGTTGTCATTGACAACTTTTTGACAATTTCTTACAAAAAAGAGAAATTTTTCAGTTATAACTCTTCAACTACCTAAATCAGTTTGTAGTTATCATTTTAAGCCTATATAAGACCAAATCCAACCTTTTCAATCAGCTAGTGAAAGTTAGGAAGGCATTGTACATATTGTATAACAAGAACAATCTTAACAATCTAATGAAATTGCATTGCATTTGTGGGGAAATGGATTAGTTTTTTTTATTTTTGTGTTGAAGAAGCTTAGTTTTTTTGTTTATAATTTTGCACAACATTTTTTTTATTTCTCATTTAGTTTGTGGGTTTGTAATTATATATTTTGTTTTTCACCAATTCGCTAGTCTGAATAGAGGTGTGAGTGCAAAATAAGGTCATAGGGCCACTTCCCACCATAGGAATTGAACGGATTCTTGGGATTTGGAACTAAACTCCATGTACTTCATATTTAATAGAGGAGGGCCTATGGGAAGCATGGCATTCATTTTTAAGGTAATTCCCTAGGCAAATAAATCCAACTTGGTTAGGGATCACAGAGTAGAAGAAGAGCTATGGAGAGGATTGAAAAGACTGATTCTTCAATCCAAGCATGTGGTGAGTTAGTATGGGTTGTGGAATACCAAAATCTTGAGGATAAGTTCTATTGAGAGTCCTAAGGAGTGAAAAATATTTTTTTACACTAGACAACAATAAAACCCTTTAAACCCTTAATTTAAGGCTAAAAATGTGCCTGTATAGTATAGACAAGTTAGGAATCCAAGACCTCCAAATTCTTTAAGAGCTCTAGAAAAGGTATTGGAAAAGATATATTTTTTGGGAACTTGTTAAAGGATTTTACAAGATATCCTAGTTTTAATGCATTTGGAGAGCTAATTCTAGTAGCCCTTTTCCAAGCATTTGAGTGCATTTCTAGTTGTGGATTGGAACTTGACAGGGGTTTTGATATTGATTTGGGTTTGGAAACTTGGAAAGATACCTAAGGAACTCCTATAGGTCCTAACATGTCCTTTATAGGCTTGAGGTTACCTATGGTGATGGAGAGTAATAAGAAAGAGTGTGTTCTATCTAGTTGATGTGCACCAACTGAATGGTTAAGATTGGTTGGATAGAATCATAAGAAGAATAAGGTGTGTAGAAACCCTAATTGGTCAAGTGGATGACCTAAGGATACCCTTAGAGGAAGCTTGGGGAAAGAGAAAGGTTGGTTTTCACATCAGAGTGGTATCAAAGCAAGTAAAAGACTTGGGAAAAGTGGTGGATGTTTGTAGCTACTGGGGAATCAATAGGTGAAACCACTATGGTGACAAATGTAGAACTAGCTAAGGAATTTGATGAATAGAGGGAGAAGAATAGGATATTTGAAGTAGTATTTGAAGAGATGAAGACAAAGTTAGACAAAGTTGCTGATGCAACAAAAAGGAAGGAAGAAGAAGACAATGAAAAGGGTAAGGAGGTAGTAGAAGAGGATGTGGTACATGAACCTAACCTTGTCTTGAATGAAGATCCCTTCTTGAAGGCTATCAAAGTCCTAAGAGGAAAAAATTTGGAAGATGTACGACTTTTTAGTGGAAAGATGGACATAGATGAAATGATGTACTGGATAGATGGCATGGAGAACCATTTTAAGTGTGAGGGGGTATCCAAAGGAATAAAAGGTTAAAGTGGTTAAGTCAAGGCTCAAAGGCTCAGCTCTAACATGTTGGAAATATGTACAAGATGAGAGAGTTAGCATGGGTAAGACTCCTATAGCTAATTGGAATGTTATGGTCACTAAAGTGAAGGAGAACTTTATACCTAAAGACTTTGAGATCCAACTCCACAAAAGAAGACAAGGATTGAAGAAAAAAGACCTAGATGTAACCTCCTATACCGAGAAATTCCAAAGGCTATGTCTTAGATCCAAGAAGCACGAAAAGGAGCCAATAAAAGTGGCTAGATACTTAGGTGGTTTGAAGTGGAATATACAAGAGAAGCTTAGTTTGTGGGAACCTACCATTGTCTAGAGGTGTCATCAGCTAGCTCTAAAGGTGGAGGAAAAGAAAAAAAGAAAAGGGGATTCCAAATTCAAAGATAGAGGCAAGGGAATAAATCAGAGAGGACAAAGAGGAGGCTATCAGGGTAGAGGTAATGAGCAAAAGAATAAAAGTGAAAGCAAGCTCATAGAGAAAACTAGTGACAAATCCTCAAGAGGTTCTTATAATAGAGAGAGAGACAACCAAAGGAGGGTTAAATAGGGGAAGAGGATCAGGTAGATCCAACTCATACTTTGCAAGTCTAAAATGTTATAACTATGGTCAGTTGGGCCATCCAACCTATGGATGCCCAGAGAAGCCGTCTTCCTCGCACTAGGATAAGAGGATGACATATGTTCAAGAGGAAAGCTTTAGTAATGAATCTAACATGGATCACATTGAATCTAAAAAAGGTGAGAATGTCATGTCTAGGAGAGTTTTGATCAAACAATCAACTCCTAATGAACCTAGACATAGAAGGGTGTTGTTTAGGATAAAATGAAAAATCCAAGGAAAAGTGTGCAAAATTATGGTGGATTTAGGGTCTGATGATAATATGATATCAGAGGAGGTTATTACTAAGTTGAAACTAAAGAAGACTCCCCATGACAACTCCTACAGGGTCACTTAGCTTAACAAAGGGTACAATATCTTGGTTAATGAGAAAGCTTGGTTTGATTTTTCCATAGCAGGTTACAAGAACATATTGTTGTGTGAGGTTTTGGCCATGGATGTTTGCCATCTTTTGCTAGGTAGGCCTTGGAAATTTGATAGGGAGGTTATGTATGATGGCATGTATAATGCCATAATCTTAAAAAATGGAGGTAAGACCTTTAAAAATAGTCTTTGTTGGAAGGGGAGGAATCATAGTCTAAAGTACCTAGTGTATTGCTTTGTACTGGAAAAAAATTGTTTAAAGATCTTAAAGATGAGGAATGTTAGAGTTATGCAGTAGTGTTGAAGTCTAAAGAAAAAGAAAATTTAGTCAAGGAATCCTTACTAGTTGAAGTCCAAACTTTTCTTGAAAAGTACAAGGACATAGTGAGTGATGGTATTTCAGCTACCCTACCTCCTAGGAGGGTTATAAGTCATCAAATTGAATTTTTTCTAGGTGCCTCCTTGGCAAATAAAGTATTATACGAGATCATTCTAGATTAGAACTAAGAATTCACAAGAAAAATCAAAGAATTGATGGATCAAGGTCTGATATAAAAGAGCATAAGCCCATGTGCAATCCCTATTGTGATGGCATTTAAGAAAGGGGGAAAATGGAGATTATGGATAGACTCAAGAGCTATCAATAGGATCACAATCAGGTATAGGTTTTCCATACCTAGTATTGAAGAACTTATGGATTGTCTTGGAAGAAGCTAAATATTTCACTAAGTTCGATTTGAAGAGTTGTCACCAAATTAGGATAAAGGAGGGAGATGAATGGAGAACAAAATTTAAGATTATTGATGGTCTTTATGAATGGCTTGTGATGCCATTTGGTCTTTCCAATGCTCCTAGCATATTCATGAGGCTCATGGATGAAGTGCTTAAGGACTTCATAGGTAGATATGTGGTGGTGTACTTAGATGATATACTCATATACAACAAGGCTAAGGAGGACCATATCAAGCATGTTGAGATAGTTTTGAAAAGACTTCATGAAGAGAAGCTAGCCATCAATCTTGAGAAGTGTGATTTCTTCAAACAAGAACTTGTGTACCTAGGCTTTGTGGTGTCCCAAGGAACATTGAAGATGGACAAGGAGAAGGTTGATACTATACTATATTGGCCAACACTTACCACATCTAATGAGGTAATAATTTTTCATGAATTATACCAATTCTATAAGAAATTCATTAGGAATTTGAGTGGTATTTGTGCACCTTTGCTTGATACTATAAAGGATGGAGTCAAAACTAAGTTTAAGTGGTCTTTAGAAGTCGAGAAGTCATTTGAAAATGAGTAGTTACTCTATACATCCTACAATTGCCTAGTTTTGAAAAATTATTCATCTTAGAATGTAATGCAAGTGGCTTAGCAATAGGTGGGGTTTTGAGTCAGGAAGGTAGGCCAGTAGTCTTTTATAGTGAGAAACTTAATGAGGCCCAGAAGAAGTATTCATCCTATGGCTTGGAGATATATGCCTTAGTTCAATGTCTTAGGAAGTGGATACAATATTTTTTGCCCAAAGAATTTATTGTGTTTATAGATAATCAAGCTCTTAGCTACATCAACACTCAAGAAAAGTTGAGCAATAGGCATTTGAAGTGGATGGAGTACTTGTAGGTCTTCACCTTCACAATCAAACACAAGGAAGGGCAACTGAACAAAGTGGTAGATGCTCTAAGTAGAAGGGTCATGTTAGTTCAAGAGATTCAACTCCAAAGCATTGGAATAGAGAGTTTTTAGAACCTCTACAATGAAGATGAGGACTTTGGTGAATCCTACAAGGTATGCATTGATTTTGAGAATCATTTTCATAGCAAAGTTTTAGAGTATACTTTGCAAAATGGTTTACTATTCAAGGATAACAATTGTGTGTGCCAAGGGATTCAATGAGAGAGAACCTAATATAGGAGAAAAATGATGGTAGTCTAAGTGGACTCTTTGGTGTAAGAAAAACCTTAGAATTACTATGAATTGGTGGACACTTTGGCAGTCTAAGTGGACACTTTGATTTTGAGAATCGTTTTCATAGCAAAGTTTTAGAGTATACTTTGCAAAATGGTTTACTATTCAAGGATAACTAATTGTGTGTGCCAAGGGGTTTAATGTGAGAGAACCTAATATAGGAGAAACACAATGGTAGTCTAAGTGGACACTTTGGTGTGAGCAAAAACTTAGAATTGGTGCAAAGGTTCTATTATTGGCCCAAACTAGTGAAGGAGTATGTGGAGTAGTGTGTGGTATGCATGAAAGCCAAAGGAGGAATGGGCAATGCAAGTTTTTATCAGCCTTTACCAATTCCAAACAAGCCATGGGATTGTGTAAGTATGGATTTTATTGTAGCTTTTCCCAAGACCAAGTAAGGATATGATAGCATTTATGCTATTGTTGATAGATTCAGTAAAATGGGGCATTTCATCCCATGTAGGACAACTAATGATGCAAGTCATATTGCCCATCTATTTTTCAAAGAAGTTGTTAGGATCCATGGACTTTAATTAAGCATAGTGCCATATAGGGATGTCAAACTTATGAGCTATTTTTGGAAAACCTTGTGGAGAAAGCTTGTTACAAATAATCTTTGGTTTGGCTTACCATCCCCAAACTGATGTTCAAACTAAAGTGGTTAATAGGACCTTAGGTAACCTTCTAAGGTGCCTAACTAAAGAATATGGTCAAACTTGGGATGTTATCATCTCATAGGAAGAATATACTTATAATGATAGCAAGAATAAGACTACTAGAAAGAGTACTTTTGAGATTGTTTATAGAATGCATCCAAGGGGTGTATGTAAATTGAGGTATCTTGGAAACATGGATCAAAAAACTGGTCAAGCTGAAGACTTTGTTTAAACAATGAAGGAGATTCAAGGGAAAGTCAAGTAGACCATCCAAGCTAACACTCAAGAACTAAAAGCCAAAGTGGATGAAAAAAGAAAAGATGTTCAATTTTTTTTTGGTGATTATGGTCCATTTGAATAGAGAAAGGATTCAAAAAGGTGTGCATACCAAGCTACAAATGAAGAGAGTAGGGCCTTGTAAAATATTGGAGAAGTACAAAGAAAATGCCTATAAGGTAGATTTACCATCAGAAGTAGGCATATAAACTATTTTTAATGTACAAGACTTGGTGGAATTCAAAGGCACATTACCTCATACTAGTCTAGATGTTCAAGATGAGTTTGAACCTGTTGCAACACATAGTGTGATCAAATTAGAGGTAGAGAAGGTATTAGAATTAAGAGTGAATAAGTCTACAAGGAATAAGGTGTATATGGAGCACCTTATCCAATGGAATGGAAAGTCAACTTAAGAAGCTACTTGGGTTGCTGAGACAGAGTTCAATAAGGTTGGCTTTCCCCTAGACATGTTGCCATCAAATGCATCTTAGTTTTCTTGTTGGGAGTATGGTGCAGAATCACCTAGTTAGTTAGTGGAAGACCCAAGGCTTCCTATATGTTTTAGATTTTAGTGATGCTAGCCACATCACTATATCAATAAGAGGATAGATAGGTTGGAAGAGCCCAAAATGACAATGTTGCTCATAGTTTCTGAAAATTGCTCATTTGGCTTTATAGAGAATTTTTGGGTATTGGTGGTTAAATAGGTGAAATAAGTGTTCTAAGAACCTTATTAGGTGTTTAGGAACCATTTAAGGACTTTTTTATAGTTTGGTACTAGTTGGAGCAAATTTTAGAAGTAGATGTTTAAAATTAAAAAAATTACTCAATCTTGCAAAAAAAAAGAAACTTTTTAGTTATAACTCTTAAAATACCTAAAAAAATTTGGAATGTTCATGTTAAGCCTATATAAGACCAAATCCAACCTTTTCAATCGGTTGGTGAAAGTTAGGAAGGCATTGTACAAACTGTGTAACAAGAACAGTGTTAACAGTTTAATGAAATTACACTGTCTTTGTGGAAAAATGGATTAGTTTTTTCTCTTTTTGTGTTGAAGAAGCTTAGTTTTTTTTTAAGAAGTTATGTAAAACATTTGTTTTATTTTGCACTTAGTTTGTGGGTCTGCAATTATATATTTTGGTTTTCACTAGTTGCTAATCTAATCAGAGGTGTGCATGCAAAATGGGGTCCTAAGGCCACTTCCCACCGTAGGCATTGTACAGATTATTGCTATTTGAAACTAGAATCCATGTAATCCATGTACAATAGAGGAGGGCCCATGGAAAAAATGGCATTGGTTTTTAAGGTGATTCCCTAAGCAAGTAAGTCCAACTTGGTTAGGGATCATAGGGCAAAAGAAGAGCTATGGAGAGGATTGAAAGGACTGATTCTTCAATCCAAGCATGTGGTGAGTTAGTATGGGTTGTGGACTAACCCCAATCTTAAGGAGAAGTAATAGTGAGAGCCCTAAGGAGTGAAAAACAAGTTTTTACATCAGACAACAATTAAACCCTTGAAACCCTCAATTTAAGGCTAAAAATGTGGTCATACAATACAAACAAGTTGGGAATCCAAGACCTACAAAATCTTCAAGAACTCTAGAAAGGGTATTGGGAAAGATAGTTTTTTTGGGCACTTGTTAAGGGATTTTACAAGATATCCTAGTTTTAATGCATTTGGAGGGCTAATTCTAGTAGCCCTTTTCCAAGAATTTGAGTGCATTTCCACTTGTGGATTGGAACTCGATAGGGGTTTTTATATTGATTTGGGTTTGAAAATTTGGAAAGAGACCTAAGGAACTCCTAGTGGTCCTAACGTTTCCTTTATAAGCTTGGAGTTACCTATGGTGATGGAGAGTAATAAGCAAGAGTGTGTTCTATCTAGTTGATGTGCATCAAATGAATGGTTAGGATTGGTTGGCTAGAATGCTAAGAAGCATATGGTGTGTACAAACCCTAATTGGTCAAGTGGATAACCTAAGGAGACCCTAAGAGGAAGCTTGGGGAAAGAGTAAGGTTGGTTGTCACATTAGTTATCTATTCTAGTCTACATGATAAATGATGAGATGGATGTGTGGTGAATGTTTTATTGTTAAAGTTTTGATGTAATAATTCAACCCCACCCACCCTCTTATATTTTAGTTTCCCATTTTTATTTCCAACAATTGGTATCAAAGTCTTGTTCTCTAGAAAGGAAAGCTTTGCAACTTTGAGGAATAATCCTTAAGATGGAAGTCTACAAGTTGGGAAAGACTATTGAGAACCAAAAGATTGAAATTCAACTTGAACAACTTATGGAAGCAAAATATAAACCACAACATTCATTGAAGAGGAGAGAGATAGCTATTAAGGAAAATAAAACACATTACCAAGAGGAAGACACTAACAAACTGTTCGAGAATGGAAACTCAACTAAGTTTGATGTAACAATTGTAGATCTAATGGAAAAGAATGGTGCCCTAATTGAAGAGGTCAAAAATCTTAAAATAGAACAAGAAGTCCAATTAGTATTGCTATGTGACGTAACCAACCAAAAAAAGAAAGATGAGGAAGACAAACTCATGATCAAAGATGACAAAAGAACACTAACCAAAAAATTAGAAGAGAAGACATCAAAAGTACAAAGGATTACTAACATGCAAATGGAAACAATGAATCAAGTGATGATTACCAATCATGAATTGAATGGAAAGGACATTGAGATCACAACCCTAAAGTTATAAAATGAACAACTAAGCAATGAACTGAGAAAAGAAAAGGAATTTGCTGAAAGTTTGAACAAACCTAATGAATCCATCAAATACTTTGAGAGACTAATGAGATCCCCTAGATCTAACAATGATACTATTGGAGTGTAATGTGCCAATACTGAGGAAGGAGAATCATCTAAAAGTGGTGAAAAAAGAAACAAAAAAGGTAGGAAATATAAATCCACTTGTCATAATTGTGGAAAGTTATGTCATACAACAAATATTTGCAAGAGAAACAATGCAAATACAAACCCTAAGCAAAAATTCAAGGGTTACTATCATAAGTGCAATAAGCAAGAATATTAGGCACATGAATGTAGGACCAAGACCTTAAGCACACAAAGATTGGAAGGATATTGCCACAATTGTCAGAAGTATGGACATGTTCTTGAGAATTTCATTAAAACACATTTCAAAGGAACTACAACATATGGTTGAGCTAGACTACATGCTTTAGCTATTTAAAGACTGGCCATATCAGTAGAAACTATCCAACTAGATCACCAATGCTGAGTAAAGGAAACAATAAAGGAAAAGAAAAGGACAATTTTGAAAATCTCAAAGTGCAAATGAACACAACATGGAAGAAGAGGGAAGATTGCAACACATCAAGTTCTACTGAGGTCACTTCATCTAATGGATCAAGTGATCGCATCACCCCCAACGAGGCAATCGAAAGGTATGTGTGGGACTTATATTTCAATGATATAGTTTACATCAGTTCCAAGAATCTAAGTTCTGAAAAGATTATATGTGCATGAATAAAGATGCCATGTATTGGTTAGAACCTGGAAGAAATCTATAGTTTTGTTAGCTTTCACGTTGTTTCCAAGCATGAAAGGTTTCATAGTTACTATCAAGCATGAATGGAATTTTAGTTTTTGGTGAGTTATAAAGGTATGGCAGTATTGGCCAAGTTTTCTATGTGAACCGAGCATAGTGGAAATGATGTGTAAGTTGAGTGAGTTGGAAGCCCTATATTGACTAAGGTTATAGCTATGTAAGCATTAACCATTTATTGTAGAATTTTAAGGGTTATATAGTCATTTCTTGACTCATTTTTATTCACTAGTGATTGAAGAGTGCATGATAATCACAAAGATAAATTGCAATAGGAGATTCTTGCATTTGTGAACTGAATTCAACTACAACTTGACATATTCATCTAATTGGAAAGGTATTTTAATGGTGTCAATTTTCTCTGTTTGAATTTTTGTGAACCCTAAGTATCAAATATGATAGCTAGTATTAGGAAGGAAGGAAATGAAGTGTTTAATGTACAATTGATTAGTAATGATGTAAGATAACCACCTTTCCAAGAAATACCTAAAATTTCATATGAAGGAGATCCCTCTAGTGTGTTATCGATGATACCACCAAATATCTTAATGATTTAGGATGTCTAGTGTTGTTATACATGCAAAGTTGGAAGTATAGGAGACATGTAGATGAGAGATTTGTTTAGTCAACTTTGTGTAGATGGAGTCTTAAGGGAAGAGAATAAAATTGTAGAAAGGAAAGGGTTGACTTGTGCCCTAGAATTCCCTAATGTATTCAAGACTGAATGGATAAAGATTGTGCTCAATACAATACATGATGACTTCAAATGGTTAGAAAATGGACCAATTAAGATCACTAAAAGGATCATCAACTGAGTGATAGGGTATCCTACCCTAGACAAACCTAAGAGCATGTGAAGTGATTCAAAGGAGATTATTGAGAAGAACATAGGTACAATATGGAATAAGAGGGGAATATCTATGGATTCTATCTCAGACCCCCTAATTGCCTTTGTTGTGAGAGTGATAGCTCACAAGTTCTTTCAATCTAGTAGATCAAATAGTGTATCTTGCATGGCAATAGATTTGGGATACAAAATAGTGAAGAGAGACCGCACCTATGATCTTGTTGAGTTGCAACTTCAACAACTATCTAAAAACTTGGAGGCCATAAGGAAAACAAAGAGTGCATCTTGCAAATTTTGGTTCTTTGCTAGTTTGTATATTAGTTTATGTGCAGAACACATTTCCTATATTTGGAAAAGTTTCTTGGAAGACCAATAGGTCTATTATAGTACAAGTTTCAAAATTCATAGAGAAACTTGGAGATAAATTTGAGATAGTGATGACTAGTTATTTTGAGGATTTTAAGAAATCCATGAAACAAAGACTAAGGATTCCTTTGTCACTAGTGGAGAAACATTACAATGATGTTTCCTTCTTAGTGGATGTAGATTATACATATGTGCAAGCATCTATTCCTAGGGTATGGAGAAGAGGGAGAAGAGTATGGAGTAATAGCCACTATGACTCAACCCTCCAAAAATTGAGTCTTAAGAATTAGATGCACTCTTAATGGTTAGAAAGTCATTGCATTAGTTGATAGTGGAGCATCCCATAACTACATTGATGAAAAAATCATTAACAAAATGAAATTGAAAACTGAGAAGTTCAAAGGTTTTACTGTCGTTCAAGCCACAGGATCATTAGTGCGTTGTACAAAGATGATTCCACAGCAAGAGATCACTTTGGGAAAAAGGCACACCATTAGACAAGACTTACATGTGGTTCCACTCGATTCAAATATAATTTTGGGAGGTCCATGGATATTCTCTCTGGGATGTTTTAGGTTTGACCTTCCAAACTTAAAAATCCATTTTGAGCACAAGGGTGAAGAAATAACACTGGAGGGAATACCTGATGGTTCAGCAAAATTGGTCTCATGCAAAAGAATAGAAAGAACACTACGACATGGTCAAGGAGAATGGGTTGCACAATGTTTGGTATTAAATAAATCCACACCTCAAGAGTCATCTATCTATATAGATATTGAACCTATCCTTAAGAAACATGGGAGGGTGTTTGAAGAGATTCCACCAGGGCTACCACCCAAAAGAGGATTTAAACACATTATAGAATTGGAAAGGGATGCTAAGCTAGTGATCACCACCCCTTACCAACATCCTCAAAAGTATAAAGATGAAATTGAAAAGGCCATCCAAGAACTCTTAGCCATGGGGCATATTCAACCTAATTCTAGTCCTTTTGCATCTCTAGTAAAACTAGTGAAAAAGAAAGATGGAACAATGATAATGTGCATAGATTATCGGGCACTAAATAAGAAAACTATAAAAAATTGGTATCCCATTCCCAGGGTGGATGAACTTATTGATGAACTTCATGGAGCAGTATATTTTTCTAAAATTGCTTTACATTCAGAATACCATCAAATTAGGATGAGGGAGGAGGATGTTCCCAAGACAACATTCATATGCCATTATGGACATTTTGAATTTTTGGTTCTACCCTTTGGTCTCACTAATGCTCTGGCCACTTTTCAGTCATGTATGAATCATATCTTTTGGAAACAACTCAAGAAATTCCTCCTTATTTTCTTTGATGACCTTCTCATCTATAGCAAGTCATGGGAAGAACACCTTCAACATATTGAAGAAGTACTAAGCATATTAGAATCTGAATCATTATTTGCAAAAGCATCAAAATGTGAGTTTGGATTAGAAGAAATTCTTTACCTCGGCCATAAAATCAGTGCCAAAGGTGTAAGTGTGGATGAAGAAAAGGTTAAATCAATACAGGAATGGCCAAAACCCAAAACCCTAACTCAACTTAGAGGATTCTTGGGCTTATGTAGCTATTATAGGTGGTTTGTGAAAAAAAATTCCAAGCTAGCATCCCCTCTAACTGACTTAACAAAAAAAGGAAATTTCGGATGGAATGAGGTAGCACAAAAAGCTTTTGAAGAATTAAAAGAGACAATGAGTTCTTGTCCAATCTTAACTGTTCCTGATTTTTCACAACCCTTTGAATTATAGTGTGATGCTTCTGGTGAAGGAATTGGGCTGTACTTATGCAAAACAAACACCTTATTGCTTTTGAGAGCATGAAAATAACAAAAATAGAATGACACTACTCAATTTATGATAAGGAAATGTTGGCTACCATGCACGCATCGGCAAAATTTAGACAATACCTTGTATGTGGAAGATTCAACATTAAAACAGACCATAATAGTCTGAGATTCTTCATGAATCAAAAGGACCTTAATGATCACCAGCAGAAATGGGTAAGTAAAATCCAAGCATATAATTTTGATATTGAATATGTTAAAGGAACCCATAATGTAGTAGTAGATGCTCTATCTAGGAAGGGCTAATTGAATACCCTTACTAGCATCATAGGCAATTGGAAAAATGAAATTGTTGTAGAATATGCTAAGGATCCAAGGAATAAAGAAATCATGGAAGGTGACATAACTAATGATGAAATCAAAATTGTTGAAGAACTCATACTATATAGGGGAAGAATACTACTTGTAGCAAATTCCAAAGTTAAATGGAAAGTTATGCACGAATATCATGACAGCCCACTATCTGGTCACACTAGATTCTACAAAACCTATAGGAAGATAAGGGAGAGATACTCATGGAAAGGCCAAAAGAAGGATGTGATAAAATATGTCTAGGAATGTATAATTTGTCAGAAAAATAAGGCTAAACATGATTATCCCGTAGGTCTATTACAACCATTGCCTATTCCAGATTAAAAATGGGAGAGCATTTCTATGGATTTCATTACAGGCTTACCTAAAGTACAAGAAAAGGACTCCATCATGGTAGTAGTGGATAGGTTAACCAAATATGCCCATTTTTTTCCCATATCCATACATTATAAGGCACCACAAATAGCAGAATTATTCTTTAAAGAGATTTTTAGGTTACATGGGTTACCAAAGAATATCATTAGTGACAAAGATAGTAAATTTCTCAACTTATTCTGGAAGGAACTTTTTAGATTAGCAGGAACTGAATCAACTCCTAGCACCAGCTATCACCCCCAAATAGATGGACAAACTGAAATTGTTAACAAATGGATAGAAGGATATCTCAGAAACTATGTAACTGGACAACAAAATTCTTGGATCAAATGGTTGTACTTGGGATAATATTGTTATAATAATACTCATCATATGTCAATTGGAATGAGTCCATTTAAAGCATTATATGGATATGATGCTACTACATTTGGAGACCTAATCAATCAAGAAAGCAGAGTCCCTGGAGCCGAAGATTTCATTCAGCAAAGTATTGACATTATGAAGACTCTCAAAGATAACCTCCACCATGCTCAGAATCAACAAAGGATATATGCTAACTAGAAGCGAGTTGACAAGTCATTCCAAATTGGAGATCTAGTATTCCTGAGATTACAACCCTATAAACAATTTTCTATCAAAATTAGTGGAGCAGAAAAACTAAAGCCACATTTCTATGGACCATACAAGATCCTAAGAAGGATAGGAGAGGTAGCATATGAGATAAAATTTCCTGAAAATAGCAAGATCCATAATGTCTTCCATGTATCTAGGCTTAAAAAGATTCTTGGGAAACATATAGTCCCATGTGGTGATCTTCCACCATTAGACAGTGAAGGGAAGTTGATATTGGAACCTGAGATTATTCTTGATAGACGTGAACGAAGATTAAGAAATTGAACTATTCTAGAGTACTTAGTCAAATGGAAAAATCTTCCCAAGGAAGATGCTTTGTGGGTTGGAGAAGAAATCCTTTCTCAGTCAGCTTTGCTTGGGGACAAGCAAAATCAGGAAGGGGGGACTATAATGAACCTAGATTAATGTAAATTTTTAATATATTAAATTTAAAATCTCTAAGAATTATTTCAATCAAATTGTATAAGTTAAGACAAATATTATTTTAAATGTTAATATGTTGATATTACTTTGAAATGTTTCATATATTATTTTAATCATTTTTCCATTTCCTTGTGAACAAACATAACCTTAAATGTATTATTAGTTCACAATACATTAATACATAAACCCTATTAATATTATTTAATACTATAAACTTAAACCTAATATAAATATTTAAACATCTTCTAATTCAAGAAACCCTGATTATTAATTATTATCATATTGGAACTTATATATAATTACCAAGATTTACTATATACATATGCCTAAGCTAAATATAATCTAATATTAATCGATGCACTTAGAGAAACTAAAATATAACTAAGTTACATTGAATAGACAAAACGCCATATGGTGATTGCCGAATAGCATATTAATACCCGTTTTAGGGTTAGGGCAAAGGGAGGAGAAAAATACGAAGGAAGGGATTGCATCAAGCAGCATAATATATATTTCACATTCAGAGAAGAAAGGAAAGACAAAGGGAACGAATCACATCAAACTGCATAATCAATACTCCACGTGTAGTAGATGAGACACGATTGTTTCACCATTTTCGTGGCATCACTTAATACATGTATTGTAATTTCCATCTAGAGTACATTGTTGTTGAAACTTCATTTCTGCCGTCAGGATAAAGGTATGTTAATCACTCCATGATACTTTGTAACACAATAATATTTAAAGGAATTTCTTAACATGTATTGCATTTGTACACATTAATAACTTAATAAGACATGCATTATATTGAATGTGAGATTACGAATTACGCAATCCTTAAAATGCCGTATTGAGTTTACAGCTAGAAACATTAAGTATTTCGCATATAATATTAGCCTATAACTTAATATTGTTTCTTTCACGAATTAGTAAACAATGTTACATGGCATTGAAGGTAATTATTACAATGAGTATATATGTTATTAAAATCATTTACAATATTACTATGTTTACAATATATATATATATATATATATATATATATATATATATATATATCATAAAGGCTTGAATAACATTGTGAAGTATTTTGAATTATAGTATGAAAGGTGGTATCTTTCCCTGAGCTATGGAATTCTAAGATAGGGAGTTGGTGGGGGGAAAGGTGGAGTAATTTCAAGGACTTGTCGGATACGCTTGGACCTTGTTTCATGCGCCCTCTGCACCATCATTCTACCGTCTCAAAATGATCATAATCAGGAAGAAAGATTACCTGATACTATGAGGAGAAATATTCCTTGAAAATCAATAAATTAATGATAATGCTCAACTCCTCACATAACTAATAGAAGAAAGGATCTTAGGTTGTTTGTTAAAAATTTGATGATTTCCTAATTTATACCTAAATTGAATATTAGGTTAAAATTTTGAAAAAAAAGGGGTCATTACAAACAAGAGGGGAATATCTATGGATTCTATCTCAGACCCCCTAATTGCCTTTGTTGTGAGAGTGATAGCTCACAAGTTCTTTCAATCTAGTAGATCAAATAGTGTATCTTGCATGGCAATAGATTTGGGATACAAAATAGTGAAGAGAGACCACAGCTATGATCTTGTTGAGTTGCAACTTCAACAACTATCTAAAAAATTGGAGGCCATAAGGAAAACAAAGAGTGCATCTTGCAAATTTTGGTTCTTTGCTAGTTTGTATATTAGTTTATGTGCAGAACACATTTCCTATATTTGGAAAATTTTCTTGGAAGACCAATAGGTCTATTATAGTACAAGTTGCAAAATTCTAGAAAAACTTGGAGATAAATTTGAGATAGTGATGACTAGTTATTTTGAGGATTTTAAGAAATCAATGAAACAAAGACTAAGGATTCCTTTGTCACTAGTGGAGAAACATTACAATGATGTTTCTTTCTTAGTGGATGTAGATTATACATATGTGCAAGCATCTATTCCTAGGGTCAGATGGCTTAGGCCCTTGCTATATGTGATCAATGTTGATGAGGCATATGCAACTATTACAACTCTACTGGCAAAAGAAATAGATAAAAGTGTCACCTCATTTGGAAATTATGAGGAAGCCAAGTCCAGAATTACAATCAACTTGAAGTTAGCTTATGTGGTAACAAAGAAGAATAAACTTTTAAAGAAGCTAAAGGAGAGATTTGGTGAAGGGGGAGAAGAAGAAGAAGCTGAAGGGGAAGAACAAGCCCAAAACCCTTTGACAATGAGAAAGGCTAAGGAGCCTAAAGTGGAGAAACCCAAGAAGAAGCTTGTGAAAATTTTACAATAGAAGCCAATAGTACCTACTTCCAGGTCTAACACAAGGGAAACCACCAAACAAGTTAAGGTTGCTGAGAAACCTAAAGGAAAGAGGACTATTGCTTTAGAAAAGATGAGCAGACCAACCAAGCAAACATATGCAAGGAGGAAATACACTCTAGTGGCTGAATCAGATGCGGAGAAGACAAAATATGATGACATGAGTCAATTCAAAGTGGTAATCCATAGTCCCTCCCTGACTTAGATAATGTGTGTGACAATATAAAATCAAATGCAGATTTGTCTAGTTTTGGACACAGATTTTTATAAGCTAGGAAAGGTTGAACAAAATACTATAGAGGAAACTGTATATGTGATGATGGCTACATTCAAATCAGCTCCTATTGAGATTGCCAACTCCCTACCTAAAAGTCTATATTATAGTATTGAGCAGAAATGACAATATAGTTTATACATAGAGAGATAGATCAAGGAATTCACTCTAGCCCAAGTAATGCTAGAATTGGAAAAGAAGAAGATTACCAAAGCTATGGAAAAGAACAAGTCAAAATTTGCCCTAAAATATAAATCTTTCCATATGCTAAACAAGTAGATTGAGGATGTGGTGACAAAGGGTGCACAAATATATAAAATAATCTATGGGTCATCCACTCCTGCAATAAATAAAAAGGTGAGCAAGAACTGCAAGAACCTAAGCAAGTTGAGCAAGTGACAACATAACCAACATAAGAGGTATCGGTAAAGGATGGTAGTGTGGAAGGCACTGAGAAAGAAACAAAAATAGAAGAGGCCACAAATAAAGAAGAGCAGCACAAGAAACATAATGTACAAGATGTACAAGTCTCAAATATTATTCCTCCACATGTAGACCAAGTGAGCTAATAGGACTCAATAAAAATCAAGGATATTCTTCACAATTCTACTCAGAACATCAATCCTTTGACTGGTGATGACTTGAAGAAAATATTGAAGAGTTCCACCATGGATCATAGTTATGCATAGATCCTGTATTGGTGAGAACTGATGAAATTGATAAGGAAGAAGTGGTAGCAGCAGGGGAGAAATAAATTGACATAACTAGTGTGCACCCTACAACTATAGAGAGAGAAGATCAAAATGCAAGTAGTAATCAGCTAAGTGTTATTATTGCAACACTAGTAGCATTGTCTCTAGTGCCACCCATTTCAACTAAGCAAGCCTTAGTTACAATTAAGAAATATGGAATAAAACTAAAATTAGGTTAGGAATCTAGTCCTACACCTACTCCATAAAGTCAAGGTGAAGATCAACATGAATTGAATCAAGATGATAAGACTAGAGTATTGAAGGTGACTACTCTAGAGGAACAAACTGCTATCTAGACTCTAGTTACCTTACTAGTTTCTATGACTCCTACCAATAGTCAAGTTCTTCAAAGGCCGAGCACTTATGCCACACTATTGAAGATATCGAGGCCTGGTACACAAACATCAAGGAGTTCAAAATAAATATCTTATGGAGATGTAATCCTAGATAAGGTGATTGAACTACCCAAGTTTGATCTTAACACAATCACTATTGAGCAGATCAGGATTCTACAAGAAGCTTTACATAGGAAGAAACAACAAGAGTTTCTAAGAAGGGAGCATAAGTAGAAGCAAGTACTTCATGACATCAAAGACATATTTCTTGATGCTTTTAGTCTCCCAACTCCAAATGAAGATAAAACAATTATTGAGCAACTAGTACATATTGTGGATAAGATTAGTGATGAAGACCTAGATGCAAATACTAAACTATCAGAATGGTCTAAAAGAAAATTTCACATTAAGGTACTTGAAAAGATATCTAGTGCCCTTGCACTATGATAGGTTGATTTAGCAACCAAACTGGAGGATGTGAAAAAGGTGTTAGATAATATCTTTTCTCTATACAAAAAGATTTGTGATGTGAATTTATTCACACAAGAAGTATAGAGGGCTATTGACCAACTGCAAAGAGATCTATAATCCATAGGTACAACATTGAAACTATCTCCTGGTCAAAGCCTGACTCATTTTTAGAGACTACTATCTACTTAAGGTAAGCTAGCCATGCTACAAGCACAAGATACTAAGGTTCATGCTACCTTGATCTGCATCCAAGCCATGTTGACCCCACACATGGAAGTTGAACACAAGGAACTAGCCTATGCTGAAGCATTGATGAAGATAGATTCTTATCTTTCCACTCATGATGGCTTAGTTAACCTTGCTACCGAGCTAGACATGCAATATCAATTTCTAGAGCTAGCATGCAACAATTGGGATGCACCATTGAAAATCATTATGGAGATCCATAAATCATTTTCGGATAAACACACTATCAATGTACCACCCATGACATAAGTGTCAAAAAAGCGGGATGATGAATATAAGAGGATATAGTGGAAAAATAAGGCACAAAAAAATACTCAAAAGGAGTATTGGACATAGATATAGAAATGGAATATTTACTTAGGGAGAGTAATGGAGTAATTAATGAAAGAATGAGGTATGATAGTTATTCATCCATTTTGCAAAATTTTGAAAATTTAAAATTTTGTATGAGAACTAAGTCACATATACATTTTTTCTAAGTTATGCTCATAATACATATTATATATGCATGACAACATGTTTATGCTACTCATGTCAAAGGGGGAGATTGTTAATCTCAAATTAGTTTTGACAAGGTTGTGAAAAAGCACTTAGTCATTATTCGGCATAATTATAGTGCAAGATGAGTGATTAGAGTAAGCTGAGCAATTAGTGCGAGCTGAGTGATCAAAGCATGTTGAGCATAAGTTGCTAGACAATAGATGTCGAGTAATATACATAGTCAGTGCCAAGAACCAACATTTGTCAAGTAGATAGTGTGTTAAGTCACTTAGGAGATGAGTAAACAGAGTTTGCCCAGTCATTTGGGAACCAAGTTACAACATTGAAGATACAATGAATGCCGAGCATCAGAGGCTTCAATTGTCGAGTGAACAGTTTTGGAAATAGTTGTTTGTAATAGTACAAATTTCTATGTAAACCATTTTTGGCCCGATTTAACAAATTTTTAATGATTCTATAAGATGTATAAAGGTGTATATTATGAATCCCTATGTAGTACATGAAACAAATCAAATTGATGGATGTTCTAAGCAACAAAATGGATCAACCACAACCGTTGAGTCTAACCTAACCCTAGTCAACTTGTGTTTACTTAAGGAGACAAACCCTAAATAGTTTATATGCATGAAGGAAGAGAAGGAGACACAAGAGAGATGAATGCTGAATGCAAAGAGTATTCATGATGGCTATGAAGGTTGTGACAATGTTATGAATTGTAGAATCAGTTAGAGAAGAATAGAGTAGAGCAGTTAAAAGATAGAAGAGATACATCTAATCAAGTGGATCAAGTACACATTAGGAAATAGGATATTTGATATCTAGCAGAGAGGTGCTAACTAAAGGATCAAGGCTAAAACATTCTAATAGGTGAACAAGTGAAAATCTCTTAACCAAGTAGTTTTAACAAACTTTTGTAAATCCTTTAACATGGTGCTTGTTTAATTGCAAGTTTAAGTCCTCTAACAAGGCACATTTTTAGTAGGGTGTTGAAATCCTTTTATAGGGTAAGACTTAATAGTCTTTGTAAGCCTTTAATAGGGAAGACCTTTTACAGGGTAGATCATAGTTTATGGTCAAACTTCTTCTAACCTTCATTAATATTTGTGGGTGTCATCCCCACCCTAGTTTAACCTTCTCATTGGAGGGTTTCTAGGTAACAAACTTATTGTGTCATGAGTTGTTTGTTTCATACTATGGATGAACATGTGTAGTTAGCTATTTCAGTCTACATGCTAAATGATGAGATAGATGCGTGGTGAATGTTTTATGGTTAAATTTTTGAAGTACTAATTAACCACCCCAACCACACACCCCCCTCTCTGAGTTTACTTTCCCATTGTTATTTCAAACAATAGTATACTCTTTTATTTATGTCATTAAATAAAATGTATATGTGTTATTTTTACAGAGGATGCAAAATAGTTATTAGGGCCATGCCCCAAATGCAGATACTTCAGGTGGTTCATTTACATCACATGTTCTATCCTACACTTGTGTTTTGCTTGAACAATTATTTTTTTAATAGCTCTAACAATCTTATTATTTTTATGCTTTAATAATCTTTTTTTTCAGCACCTGTATTGATCCTATGTTTAGTACACCACTTTCTACGAGGAACATAATTGTAGAGCTAATGTCAACTACAATGTCAATAATACGTAGCATGGCCACAAATGCGATGACAATGCCTATTGGTAAGTAGATTCCTCTTTTTCTCTCATTTTTCATGTGTTTATTTCACTTGAACTATTATTTCTTAGGGGGAATTTCGTAATATTGGATTCATTTTATGCAGGAGGTAATAAGGAAATTCCTAGATGTACCTCTGTTAGATGTATGAGAGCAGTAAAGAGTTGTGATCTATTGCTTGTGAGCAATGAAGATGGACTTCCCTCGAGAGTAGCCCAACTTCCAAGTACTTTAAATATTAATCATTTCTTTTACTATACAATCTTATACTCATAGTCAAATGCAATACCTCCTGTGTAGTCCCTTGTAATAACTACTAATCCCATTATTATTTTGTAGGGAATAATCTCTTTTATGAAAAAGTTAATGATGAATGTTTGCACATATTTGGGCCAACCATAAGCACAAGGTATCATATTTTGATTTCATTGCTAGATCAGATTTCCTTTGATCCATTTCTTCAAGTAATTTAAAAGGTAGCTTTAATTCATTTATGAATCTAATAGGTTTTTTTTTCTTAAAAGGTGGAATTTACAAACTAAAGAGTTAAAGGATAAACTCAATAATGCTATGACAACACTTTTTGGACCCAACATCTTCCAAAAACTTAGGCTACTTGAGAAAGTTGGCCAAACTTTGAAGTATATTAAGCACAACTACATGACCCAAGTGGAATGCCCCCCCCCCCCCCCCCCCCCCATATTCCTATTATTGAGTGAGAGAATCTTAAAAAGGATGCCACTAAGAAAAGTTCAAGACATGGTGGAGAAATAGTACCACCCAAGGAAAGAAAGTATGTCATAATTAAGAATGAAATTATGTACTAATTACTCTTAATACTTATGTGATCTAACATATTTCAAACTTCACATAGGTTGCCTGACAAATCAAAGGCAATTGAAGCAAGAAAATAGAAGCACGAGCAACACAAGCTTGTCTCAGGTGGATATTGTAAAACTTGTTACACGAATTGTAAGTATAAGTAAATGAAAACCATATGTAAATAGTTATAAATTGTAAACAATTTGGTCTTCATGAAATTCACTACAAAAAAAATTCATGATACCAGGCAAAAATGTAGGCCTTGGAGTTTTAAAAAACAATTTATGAAGAGGACAAGAAAATAGCCTATAGACAAGACTATATAGTCATGGCTAAACGAATCCAAGC